>JANRMT010062813.1:85500762-85564530 GCA_026402145.1 Polypterus bichir lapradei | reverse complement strand
TATCTATCTATCTATCTATCTATCTATCTATCTATCTATCTATCTATCTATCTATCTATCTATCTAAGGGTTTTGATGGACCAGTAAATTCCCATCTACAGATGTTCTATGGGATTTAAATCTGGGCTTTAACTGCCTCACTCAAGGATACACAGAGACTTGTCCCGAAGCCACTCCAGCATTGTCTTGGCTGTATGGTTCAGGTCAATGTCGTGCTGAAAGGTGAATTGTCACCCAATTTGAGGTTACATGCACTTTGGTTTTCTTCAAGGACATCTCTGTATTTGGCTGCTTCTATCCTTCCCTCAACTCTGACTAGTCTCCTGTCAATGCTACTGAGAAACACCCCAACAGCATAATGCTGCCATCACCATGCTTCACTGTAAGAATGGTACTAGGCAGGTGATGAGCAGTGCCTGGTCTTTGTCAGACATAGTTTTTGGAGTTATACCCAAAGAGTTCAATTTTTGCCTCATCAGTTCAGAGAATCTTTTTCTTCATGCTCTCAGAATCCTTTAAATACCATCTGGCAAACTCTCTCATAACCGCTTGACTAATGGGGTGTTGCTGAGATGATTCTCCTTCTGACATGTTTTCCCATTTTTCCTTCTTCTGAAGCTTTATTAGAGAGAACATTGGATTCTTGATCACTTTCCTGACCAAGGCACTTCTTGCTTGTTACTCAGTTTGGCTGGACGTCCAGCTCTTGGAAGAGTCCAGGTGGTTCCAAACTTCTACCCATTTCTCAATTATTGAGGCCACTGTACTTCTGTGAACACTCAAAGTTTTAGAAATGGTTTTATACCCTTGCCCTGATCTAAGCTTTACTACAGTTTGAACACCATCTTGGGTCTTGGTCTAGGGAGGTCCATGGACTTCAACGGTTTGGTTTTTGTCCTGACATGGATTGCAATCTTATATATCAGGTGTTGCCTTCCTAAACTATATCCAGTCAATTCAGTTTTCCAGGTGAACTATATCCAGTCGGGTTCTAGACACATTTCAAGGATAATAAAGCAAACAGAGTGCTCCTAACCACAATCTAGTGTGTCACAACAAAGGGTTTGAATACTTTTATGAATGAGAGATTTCAGTTTTTAATTTTTAATAAATATGCAAGCCTTCCAGAAAATATTTTTTTACATTGTCATTATGTGTTACTGAGTGCAGATTGATGGGCAAAATGGCAAATTTATCCATTTAAATGAAGGGGTCAGAATAAAATCTGAATCTACTGTATGAGTGAAACCAGTAGAACATTGGTATTCTTAAATTTGGAAACCTAGCCATGCAGTGTGGCCTCGGGGATAAAGCACTGCCTTCTAAACTTCAAGGCTGCCATTTTAATTTCTACCTGTGGCTCATTGCGTGACCCTGAGCAAATGATTTAAATTGCCTGTGCTCCATTTGTAACAAATGCATATGAACAACTTCATAAATCCCATCATAAATTGCCTTGAATGAAGGAGCCAGTTAATAACTTCTGTTAAAAATATCAGAAAAAAATTCCTTGGCATCCATGTAAACTGGGCCACTATTTCTCGGTGCAACGTCACAGAATGTAAACCCTTCTTAGGCATGGCTCTTCTCTTCATTGTGACTTTCCTTCTAGAGCAGGGATCCCCAACTAATTAACTTCTTTGGAATTAATTTTAATTGTCTTGTTTGTTAAGACCTGTTCCCCTGAATTTCTTCATCGGTCCTGTGAATTGCTTCATTTCTTTCTTAAAGTGACACTCAAAAAGAAACGAAATGTACAGTAAAGCGAGTGAGCTAATAGAATATCATCTAAGTAGGGGCCTCAAACTCCAACCAATTTCACTCCAACCAGCTGCTTAATTAGGCACTGATTCTTGTTGTTAATTAAACCGTTCTTTAATTCCATGGCTTGTTACTGCTATTATTGTGCAATAGCACACATTTCCAAAATTGTTGATTTTCTCTCTTTTCTCTTTAAAATGTTTTGGGGACCTGAGCAGATCAACATTCATGAGACCTTCATCTTTCTTTATTTTCAGATATTGTATGAGAGACATAGAGAGTTTGCTGATAATGTTTTGGCTCATTTTGTATCTCATTATTGTTTGCCAGCTAATTAAGGAAAAGAAACATTTAAGGGGTCCGAGTCTTGAAGAGCAAGTCAAATAAAATGAATTCAAAAGAAGTTAATTAGCAGCAAAAACAGGTCACTAATTAAAAAAGGGTTAGAATGAAGACCTGCAGCCACTCTGGTCCTCCAGGACAGGAATTGGGGACCCCTGTTCTAGAGCTGTGCTTCTGCTCAGCAAAAGACACTAATTAATGGTTTATATTTTGGATGTCTGTCTATATTCAAATATTTCACCATTTCACTCTCCATTTTATGCTTCTCATATTTTCAGAAGCTGGAATTATGATTTTGAAATGAAGTTTAATATGCTTTCTGTTCTGCCATGTGGTCTTGTGTTGTGTAATCACAAATAGTGTTTTGACCACTTCTCCGGAGAGCAGCATGGCCTCTGAAATCCTTAACTCACAAATGAATGTCTCTGACCTTAAGGGCCAGGATTCTGTAGGTGGACAACCACATTGCTCAACAGCACCATAAATCTCTGAGGACGAGGTTTTGTTATTTGACCGATGAATGTAATGAATGTGTTGCTGTGAGTATAATGAAGCAAATAGTTTCCAAGACTTTTGGAGTACTCTGCTTCCATCTAGTGGCAGAAATGCCTCAATGTTGTGTAGCAGTTAAAACAAAATAAGCATCTAATACAATATTACTGCAAGGAGCACTCACACACACTGAGAATGAAAGGTAATCTGTCTGCAGTGAATAACATATGTACCTATCGTTGGAATTAAAATACAATAACCACATAACAGTGCCAGCTAGGCATTCAATCTTCATACTTAATTTATGTTATATGTGTGTGCTATGAAAGGGAGGCTTGAGCTGTTCAGTAACATCCTAACCTGGAAGTAAATGCTGTAGTCACATCCTCTGCACCATCAACTGCTTCAAGCTGCTTCTCCTGAGGGGGGTCATCCATTGGGAGGGTGTTACCAGAGACAGAATGTCCAAAATCTGTGATTGTGTGAGCAGAGTCCGTCAGACTGTGCCCTTCACTCTGTGCCAAAGGAGCAAAGCTTAGCTCGATGAGTTTTGCGCTCTGGCAGATTTGTCCCTGGATCTCTGGTGTCAGTGTCGGCAGGTCAAAGCTGAATACAGGCAGGCTGGATGTTAGTAGTTCCTCACTGTCCAGACTACTGTATGAGGTTCCCTTTGCACGATGAGACTCCATGATGTTTTCAAAATGCCGGCTGAAGGTGTCTAGGCCATCTTCAGAAGGCCGCCTTGGGCCTGACAGTATAATGGGTGATTTGAGAGCAGGGCTAAGGGGAGAGAAAGAAAGTTGGAGGTAAGTAACATCTGCAGATTCATGATGGATCAGCACACTCATGTGATTGGGGGATTGGACCAGAAAACAGGTCTAAATATTAGAGTTAAGATTTTTGGGTTGAGAGGTGCAGTACTGAAATGTCACTACTTTGGAGTTTAGCTTGACGAACTGTAGCCCTTACACACTGAAGCTGGATTTACTAAGATCTCATAAAAACATATAACTCATAAGCTTCAAAAGAACTGTAGTTCTAATACGATGAAATTGGTTAAGCGGAAAGTTGTTGTTTTGAAGATACACCTCCTGGTCTTTCAGGATATCTTTATACCAACTTCAACATTGACAAGACTTTGATAATATATTTCATATTGCTGCATAGAGTGGAAGTAGAATGACACACCTCATTTACCAAATGTTTCATCTTCTAAGGATAAAACCAGAAATCTGGAAACTGCTTGTCAACAAATCTTCAAATGGATTTAAAGTGGTTGGAGCAGAGTGGGTGTAAAATATATATTTTAAAATTTCAATTACTGCTAGTCAGCAGAAAAAATAATTAGATAATTAGGGCAATGCCATCAACACTCATAGCTCAACTCCATATACCCAAAGCCCCCCTTTTCATTGCAACATTTCCCCAGGACTCACCACTCTTCATTTTCTTTCTGGATAGTGTTGTTTCTCCTTATAGCTTCTTTCCGTAGACCGCCTGGATAATTTATAGCCTCGTCTAGGTCTTCTTCTTCATCAGTACGATCATAATTAAGTTCTCCCACAGGGCTAGTGGTATTCCCAGAGCTCTCTTGCATGCTTCGATTACTGCTAAATGCCGAATCGGTCTCATCCTGCTCTCCCAAAACCTCATCGATGTTTGTTTCCCTGTAACATCGCAAAGGAACTGCATCCAGATCTGTCTCTGAGTATTTGATAGTCCGCCTGATGATCCCAGTTTTAGCAGATGGAGCAGTGACTACAGGTGGTGGAGTCACCAACTCCACCTCCACATGCTGGACACTGTGATTAGCCAGGGGTTGGCAAATCTCATCCTTATTATCCTTAAATGGAACCCCACTAATTCTGGTTACCAACAGTGAGTTTGGTGGAGTAGGGGTACTGCAGTCTTCGCTAGGAGATGTAGTAGATGAACCTCTCAAACCTGTGAATGAAACATCAGAAGATTTACTGTATCTACTGATGATTTAAAGTAACCTGTAAACGCATTGTGGACTTGTGTTTAATAGAAAGATGGGTTATGAAACTAGCACCATCCTTAAAAGTCCTCATTATGAGACCAGAAGATCAGAAGAAGAATTTTCCTTCTAGGTGGACAAAGATGTTTTCCTTAACAACCACCACTCAAAGGCAATTTTCAAATGTAAGTGGAAAAGACCATCGAGAGAAGTTCTGAACTGTCCTGTCCAGCAACCTTGAGCCTATTCTGGTAGCAACTACATTTAAACTAGACTGGTAATGGAGGAAAGTACCTCTTTTTAAACAACCTGAACAAGCCAGGCAAACATACTTTGGTGAAAACATTTTCTTTTCTCCATGACTCAACACATTCACCTGTGTCTTGAATCAAAGCCAAAAAACAATGTCCTCTCCTTTTGGAGTTTTATTCTTCTTTACTTTTTACATGTGTTTCTATCCACTCTGGTATGGACGAACCTGTCAGTATTCCTACTGTGGTGGCATTCAAACATTTGGCCAAGTTCTCTTCTATTTTAAATCTAAACTGAGATGCTTAATCCACCAACATAACCTTGTGTTTCATTTATACTCTGATGTGAATAAAGATCACTGCAGGAAGCACACTGATCCTGGACAATGTCTCCATGAGATCAATGCCAAGATGGCTGCTAAATTTGTGCAGTTACACACTAACAAAACAGATCTATTTTTTGTGGTATTTAATTCTAAAGTCACGACAGGAAGACTTAATTTGTATTTCTCCCTATTCTTTCCATATTCACTATCACTAACTTTACCTCCATACTTGACACTACAGTGGAACCTCGGTTTGCGAGTAACTTGGTTTACGAGTGTTTTGCAAGATGAGCTAAAATTTTTAATAAATTTTGACTTAATAAACGAGCGACGTCTTGCAATACGAGTATTATGTACAGTACAGGCCAAAAGTTTGGACACACCTCCTCATTCAATGTGTTTTCTTTATTTTCATGACCATTTACAGCACTCCATCACTCTCCTTCTTGGTCAAATAGCCCTTACACAGCCTGGAGGTGTTTTTGGGGTCATTGTCCTGTTGAAAAATAAATGATCGTCCAACTAACCTGACTTCTGCACAACACAACTGCTGGTCCCAACCCCATTGATAAAGCAAGAAATTCCACTAAATAACCCTGATAAGGCACACCTGTGAAGTGAAAACCATTTCAGGTGACTACCTGTTGAAGCTCATCGAGAGAATGCCAAGAGTGTGCAAAGCAGTAATCAGAGCAAAGGGTGGCTATTTTGAAGAAACTAGAATATAAAACATGTTTTCAGTTATTTCACCTTTTTTTTGTTAAGTACATAACTCCACATGTGTTCATTCATAGTTTTGATGCCTTCAGTCATGAAAATAAAGAAAACACATTGAATGAGGAGGTGTGTCCAAACTTTTGGCCTGTACTGTATGTATACGTTTTGTCTGCTGAGCGTCATGTAATCACAACTGAGCTGAAGGTTCTTCTCTCTCTTGCTGCGGGATTGTGGGCAATCGTCTCCTATTCTCCTTCTGAATCAGCGTGCCTCACTCATATAGTCAACATCCGTATGAGCGTATACTGTTTACTACAGCATTGTGACTGTGTGTGTGCATGTGTGCGTGCGTGCGCGCGTGTGCTGTGACGTGTGAGTCCCCGTCTTGCACCACCAGCTTTATTCAGCTTGAAACAGCAACATCTCGGTTATTTATTGTAGCAGGATCTGCCACTCTCCTATACACAGACACAGCAGTCAGGCAGGGTTTTTGCCAAGTAGTACTATGCCCTGCGCATTTATAATGATCCTTGTTCCTTGTATCACCCACTGATGGCAGGCACTTATAGCATGTCCGCGATCTTTCTGGATTCGCTTTTTACAGCGAACTGCTACAGCGCTGGGAGACTGCGATTGCTTTGGGACGCTCTTTTGCATGTCGTCCCGTTGGGTGGAATCCCACAAGAATTTAGAAACTCACTCACACCAGCCATAATTATTTTCAAAGGTAAAGTGCAGGTTAATTTGTTTTATGTATTTTTACTTTATATTTTGTATTAATCATATTTATATGAATAGTTTTGGGTTGTGGAACGAATCATCTGAGTTTCCATTATTTCTTATGGGGAAATTCACTTTGATATACGAGTGCTTTGGACTGCGAGCATGTTTCCGGAACGAATTATGCTCACAAACCGAGTCTCCACTGTATTTTTAACTTTAAATCTCCCATCTTGACTGAATTTAAAAATGTAATCCTGCAGTCCATGACAGTATGACATGGTTAAACCTTTCCTAACTATGTAAAGAGTGGGCCTTAAAAATTGTGCATATTACTTTGGCATTTTAGTGATAAATATATTCTTGTGCTGAGCACATTGTATAGCTGCCCTGTTGGAATGGTGCCATATTAAATAATGATTGGTTGACTAACTTGACTCATTTTATTTTATCTGCTGCTCTTCTGCTTCTATCTATTTTACCTTTGTCCACTGAAGGGTTGCTCTCCTGGTGATTGGAGCCAAAGAGAAACTCCCACTTTGCCCGGGCGATTTTCTGTGAGTGCAAAGAGGGCCCCAGTTCTGCAGAGCAGGATGCGCTGTCAAACTAGAAGACCAAAAATAACAGAACGAGCATAAACATTAATATAACTCAGTCTATATTGGTATAGTGCTCTTCACTGTGAGTACAATGCAACCAGTATTTACAAATTACTAACTACTTAATGTGTGCAAATAAAGGCACAGATTATTTTAAGCACATGCTAAAACAAATCAGTTACAAACTGATTAAGACAAACTAATTCTAAACTATGTATTGCATAGTGCCCTGTTGACAAAGGAGGAGAGAAAAAAAAAAAACCCTGGTCAGCAGCATCTGTGGAGAAAATAAACCTCTGGGGTGTCCCACAGCCAGTAGTAATGCATAATATTAAGTCATGAATATAGCAAGAAGAAATTTAAAAGAGGCATATCTGATGAAAGAAATAAGTAAACCTTTAATGTAAGCCTTGTAATGGATAAAAGTGGTACTTTTGTGTTTTGATGGCTTACTTACCATAGGCATTTGACAGAACACTGCTTAGTCATGCTGTACATAATGAAAATTAATTTCCTGGAGCTTCTAGGAACATGCTGACAAAGAGTGTTTAAAAGAATTCCATAAAGTGAAAGTGAATTTATGTCCTCCTCGTGTAATATGTCTGCTGTAGTATCATGGCTTGATGCTACGTCTGTCTTCTCATGAAGACTTCATCTGGGAGGAATACTATAAGCTGCCCTTTCAATGTAATCCAATACTCAATCAGTGACAACATCATAAGTGCAGATCATTTTATGTTGGCAGGCAGGGACCAACATAAATATTCACATGAGTTCTCATGCACTCAGGTGTCATCAGCGCAGACTGGCCGTGTTTTTGTGACACACATTGGGCGTCCATTATATTAGTACAAAATTGAATGTGCAGCAAAACTTAAAAAAAAATGTGTGAAACAAATGATGTTTTGTTTTGCCACTAGCAAAATGTGCAGTTAGTACACTGTAATGGACAGACTGGTGTTTGAGCTGTGATCAACTTCCTTCTCTTACATACCGGGTGGCCAACATAATGAACTGTGCAGAAGGGAAGAGCAACTGCACTAGCATCCTAGCAACAATAGATAGGAATCCCATTCCCACCTGGGATGTCAGAGGACAAAATGGATGGAGCATCCTAACTGGGATAAGTAATGGACTCTTTCCCGGTTGGGAGACAATACACATGAGACAATGGGAGACTGCCTTTCACATGCAGGTTGCTCCCCCATACACTTATGGTATGGTCACCCTCAGGGCATTGTGAGAGTTTTGGTTCCATGGGGGCTGCCAGGGTGAGCCATCAGGAAGTGAAGGCTCAGTTTCCACCTGACTCTGAAGTGATTTCCAGAGACAGCCAGTTGGGATTGGAAGTACTTCTCGGTTTGGGCTTAAATGAAGCCCTCCACTTCAGATGGGGAGTCAGAGTCTGGAGAGGAGATGGACAAATCTCGTCTCGGAGGAGTGGAAGAGAGAAGGAGAAAAAAGGATTGTGCAGTGTGAAAAGAAGCCTGTTTAAAGTACACTGATAATGGAATACTTGTTTTGAACCTGGGGACTTGTGTCTTTGGAGTTGTATCTGAGGTTTTGGTGCTCCCTAGAAGTCAGAACATACAGTGGATTCAGAAAGTATACAGGCCCCTTCATTTTCTGCATGCTTTATCATATTGTAGATTTCATTTTAAAAGCATAAATTTGCCACTCAATAACCCATAATGGGAGTGTAAAAACATGTTTTCCAAATGTATTTAAAATGAAACAGTGAAATGTGGCAAAGTTATCCATTTAAAATAGAATTTATAACACAATAAAATGTGCCAGAGGTGTTGGGGTCTTAATACTTTCTGAATACACTGTATATTTTCTGCTCATCTGCAACCTTTTTCTCCAAGTTTAAAAGTGTATCAGAATTTATTCTGGTTCAGAGTTTGGGAAAGGGGACACAGCCAGACTGCACTTGTCTAAAAAGACTTTGCAGGCACTTCTCTGCTGCCAATCTCCTTTGGCCAAGGAATGGTTCCTGGCGAACACCTGGAAGCACCCTGGCTTGGTTGGCTTATGAAGATGGGGATGGTGAGTGCAGATGGTATTCTCTCTGACCCGAAATGAGTGGTGATGGGTGGAACTGTTGGCAAGAATGTGCATGCAATTGGTGTATGATACAGATGAGTGTGTATATGGAGCCACATGGAAAGAGCCATGGATGATCAGGGTAGCACTGGAGGACAGCTGAGAAATAGTAATGGGGAACAATATTCCTTGCTTCCTATCCTAAAAACCTTTAAAAACCCTCTGCCTCTGAAAAAGCTAATGTTAATGAATTCCATGTTTCTCAATTTGCAAAACTGCTCACATTGGTTCCACTTCATCTGAACTAGTGTGGTGTCGAGGTGTCACCCATTGCATGGTTGCACTCAGGTCCTAATCTGGGATCTTGAGTTGGTTTGTCACGTGGTGGGTGTAGCAATGCGCTGTATCACCGCATGCTCCTAACCTCTCTCTTGAAAGTGATTTTGGGGGCAAACCTTCACATGGGCGGCACGGTGGCGCAGTGGTAGTGCTGCTGCCTTGCAGTAAGGAGACCTGGGTTCACTTCCCAGAGTTTGCATGTTCTCCCCGCACCTGTGTGGGTTTCCTCCGGGTGCTCCGGTTTCCTCCCACAGTCCAAAGACATGCAGGTTAGGTGCATTGGTGATCCTAAATTGTGCCCTGTGGTGGACTGGCGCCCTGCCCAGGGTTTGTTTCCTGCCTTGCGCCCTGTGTTGGCTGGGATTGGCTCCAGCAGACCCCCGTGACCCTGTAGTTAGGATATAGAGGTTGGATAATGAGTGGATGGATGAACCTTCGCATGCAATGACACTTGTCTGTTTTGCTCATTGCTACATTTTTGAATGGTATAAGCTATTTGTGACTGATCATTAAATGCAGTGCACTGATGTAAAGCTAGCAAGAATCTTTGTGCAACATCCCCTGTACTTGAATAAGCATTACTCAAATAAAGATTTTTTTAAAATAATTAGCCTAGATGTTTCAATTAACACTGATATACTGGACTGCCACAAAAAAATATGGGAAGTCTGTGGACCCTAGACTAATTTACTGTAACTGGAACATTTATTTTAGAATTTATGTCTTGGAACAAAAGGATGCAATCCTATTACTATTAATAACAAAAAAAAAACATGTAATCTTAATGAAAGAAAGCCATTGTTTGGTCAATGGTGACATTGCCTGTAGGAGTACATACATGAACTTGATGCTTCCCTTCTTCCCATGCCATACCTGAAAAATGGCTGAAGTAAAGCAGACAAATGAAGAGCAGATCTGTGCTGTTCAAAAAGTTAAAAAAGTTAACTTTCTTCTTGAACTTTCCCTTTCAAAGGATAATAAACAAGTTAGAACAAAGATAATTGTGCTCCAGTTCTTGTTGATAAATGGTTCAGCTTCCCCAGTAATCAATAACACTGTGAAACAATAAAGCTTGACATGTCAGCTATGGTAGTTGTAGAAGAAACACTGTAATGGAGACCTACATGATGACTCATCCACTTTATCTTGAATACCAATGGATTGTAAATTTTAAATAGTGAATATGTCAAAAGGTAACTCAAAGTCGTGGCAATAGAGTTTAATATAGGAACACTGCTGCCATTCAAAGTAGATGTCGCTTTCAAGCAGATGCCAAGGGTCAAAGTGCCCTATTTGATACAGTGCTGGATTTTAGACCATATAGTTGCTGGTTCGACCCTACCACTCACTTAACAAGTCACATACTTGAGCTTCAATTAACACATACATATAAACAACTGTACAATAGCTGTTTGAAGCGGTTACCCTAAAGAGGGGTGTGTACTGTGTAAAATAAGCCTTATTACTCGTAGTCAGTTTGTATGTAAACCTTTGATTCAATAATATCACATTCATCCATTCATCTATGTCAGGTCTTTAAGGGGTCCAGAAGCTTGTCTAGTATTCACAAAGAATGTATAAAAGGAGCTTGACACTGAGTAAAAATGCAGTTACACTTTAAATACATGACCAATGCATTTTACAAATATTATTAAGATGGGCACAGAAAAAAGGTTTACAAATTAAAGCAGATCATTTGTTAATAATGGGGATGATTTTTAGGATTTTTCAAGAGAAATGGTTTTCATCCTAATTTTTTTTATTATATGCCAAAATGTGGCAGCAATGTGGCCCATCACTGCAAGGGATTGCCCTAAGCCCTATAAAGGGTGAGGCAAACTTACAGCTCCTTGTGGTTTATTGCATGTGTTGAGTGGCTGTTGAGGCCTCCTGTGTTTTTGCTATTTTGATAATTACTGATTTTCTGGCTTTTTGTGACTCTTTGCTTTCATTTTTGCCTTTGCTTTCTGGATTACATATTGGGACTGCGATAGCTATTTGAATTTGCTTTGCCTTTAGGTAGCTCCTTTCTCCTTTTGTGCTCTTCAGAGCATTCTTGTGCCTCAGAGCATTCTTTGTAAAAATAAAGCTGTTTACTTTGTGGCGGATGGCCGGGACGCCCGTTTGACACTGGGTCCGGGGGAGCAGTCATGGGATGCACACTACGTCCCCCGGAACACGTGGTGGCAGCCCTCCTGGGTTACATCAGGGCCACAGGCATGGGACTTCAGGGCTCAGCCCTGTTGGGCTCTGTGGCCAACACTGGGAGAAGCTGCACAGCTTAACAAGCCTGCATGGGCTGGAATGCAGCCACACCCGGAAGTGCGGCCTGAATTAGGTTAATTATCACCTGAAGCACTCCTGGGTGGGATATAAGAAGAGTCTACAGCCACTACTTAAGGCACCAGAGTCGGGAGGAGGAGGAAGTGGAAGAGGAAGAAGAAGAAGAAGATGACGACGACGATGATGACAACGGTGATGACACTGAAGCTGCCTGGGAGGAGTGGAGGAAGAAGAATATTTTTCATTTGTTTTGTGTGGTGCTTTGTGTGACTATGCTGTGGCTGAGGGACATGGGGGAAGACGTGACCCCCCTAGCAGAAGAAAATAAATCTTTTGTTTTTATTTTTACCTGTGCCTCCGTTGTCAGTCTGTGCCGGGTCGGGAGCCTATATAGTGCCTTTCACAACTTATAAAGATTCAACATTTGCTCTCCTGTTACTAGCTGGGGTTTGATGGTCTCCCCCCACCACCTCCTGTTTAAAGATTTTGTGCGACTATTGCTCTCAGGAGCTCTCTAGTTCATAACAAATCATCATCATCATAATACAGTAGTAATCAACATTTAAGCTTCATTTAATAACACTGCATTTTTAATTTGGCTTTTTACTTAATTTCTTTTGGTCTTGGAATCCCTGAGGTTTATTTTCTCCAGCATACACCCAGCAGGAGTTCTCATCTCCTCCCTGCCCATCTGACCATAAAATTTGATAGTTAAGCTGGATGTTTTGCATCTTATTTCTATTGTCTTAAATATTCTTTTAGTTTTTTCTTTATTTTTGTAACTTTCTTTACCTTTGAAAATGTGCGTATAAATATTTGTTGCTGTTATTGTTAAAGGGTTAAAGAAGAATCATGGTTGTATATTTAAAAGCCACAAATCCTATTGTGGAAATTCTATTTATCTTATTGTAGAAAACTTCTTGTAAATATTTTTTGTTTATTGTTTTTGTATTTCATTAAAATTCAAGTGAATATCAATTGTATCAATATCCTTAAATTAGATAGTGTCTGCCACATCACACATTGATGAATGTGCATTGGTGGCCCCAAAACAAGGAGACATTCTCAGAAACCAGCACAGTGCTAACACTGGATGATGTCACAAGTACATGGAATAAAGAACATCAAATATAAATTAAACTTAATTAAAAATGGGAAAACACCAATGAAACACCTGACAATCAGATCAATCTTAATGGCAACATATACTTAAAAATGAAGGCACAAATTAATTTCAAAATGCAAAGAAATGCTCAGCATACTTTTTTTCAGCGTCAGTTTTGGATTTTTCTTAGTTTGAGGAAGTTTATCTAACAGCCTTGAACAATTCAATTCAAGATGACTTGATTTAAACTGTGTGCCTTATTCATGAGTCCTGCTTGACTTGTTCAGCTACTCTTTTTAAAAGAACTTCTAAAGACCTGAAGGCACTTTTGGTTCTTCCCCTCTATTTCTTTTACTTGAATTCTACCCTGGTGCAATATATATGATTTGCAGTTTAAAGTCTTCTCCACATACCTGGGAAGCTGTTTTGCCATCCTCATAGTGTCCTTGAGCCTTATAAAGTTCATCAGTCTGACTCTTGGGTCTCTGAATGTCCTCACTATAGAGCATTTTGGATATATGGCCACTATCGCCCTCTGTTACTTCACAAATACTTTTTCTGGTTGTGTCATTAGACAGACACAGGACTTGATCTTCTTCAAACCCAATGAAAGACTTTTTCCCTTCTCCACATGGTTGACATTCATGAGATAAAGAACTTATTTCAGGATTATTAATGTGCCCATGTTTTGGTACAGAGCTGGGAGAGGCAGTCTGTCTATCATGTCTTATTGACGATGCACTGTCTAAGCAAGGTGAAACGTTCTTTGTTGGTGTATTACAACCTTTAGATGCAATATTCAAAGAAGCAAAACCATTTAAATGTCCATAATGTTCATAGTGGTAGCTCAAAAGCTGTGGGCTTGTTGTTCTCAGAGGATTTTTTTCTAGCTGCCCTCTGGATCCCTGGTTGTCAGGCTGCCTTTCACTGTTACATTCAACTTTGTCACTCTTCCTAGGCTCCTGTAATGCTATTCCCACACCATCAAACATTGCAGTGCTGATTGCCTTTGCTGTTCTTGCATGATCTTGACCCATCTTTGGACTGTCACGGATGTGAGGATCAGTCACATTCACTGAATATACATTCTCATCTAGCGTGCTTCCTGGACTTCCTGTGTGCTGGCAGTCCTGACTTGCAACCAACCCTGGTTTAGTCAAACAGCCTTTATTATTCGGTTGGGTGAATTGTCTATTAGGTTTAGGACTGTCAACCTTTACATTTTCAGTAGGGGAGTGGGTCTGAGGAGGTGACGGGGAATTACGGGCCTGTAAAATGAAGGACATCTTGGTAGCCTCTTCTGCTAGTCTACGAGCCATTTCAGGACTATTGGCTGGAGAAATATCTTGTGCACGGGCAGTGGACTGACTCAGAGAGTCACCAAGATTGAAATTAACTCTATGACCAGACCTAGGGCTGTTGCTGGCCTCACCAGTCCTCTGTAATGATGGGCTATGCACAGTGGCCCGATGAAGAATGGAGGATCGCCTAATCTCCCCTAACTCTGGGACTTGGCTACTAGTGGAAGGTGATTTTGTCCTGCCGTTATCACATTCTTGCTTTTCCATTTTAAAAGAAGATTGCTGAGGTGAAGGATAGTCCTGCCCTGAAAGTTTATCAAGAGCTGGACTTCTGGGAAGTCCATATGGCAATGAGCATGGCTCAGGGTCACCAGTGTGTCCCAACACAGGACTTCCTGTCCAGGATTTACACCGAGGCTGCTTAGTTGACTGGCTCCCCTGCCAGCTAACCGTTGAAGCAGCCCGTTGCCTCATTTGAGGTGAACCAAATTCTTCCAGGGCCCTGTTTGTGGCAGCCTTAGCTATGGAGGCAAGTGTTCTGTGTAGCAGGCCAGGAGACATAACCTGTTGGCCAAAACTGTTAGTGCTTCCTTTCATTTTTGAGCAAGGCATTTTAGAGACAGTGTCAGGGGTGGATGGCTGGTGTTTTACCCATACTGGCTTTTCTATTTCTCCACTAGAATATATACCATCACCAGCTTGACTGCCATCTGCACTCCGAAAGGGTCTGGTAACAGTGTTCACTCTGGCCTTTTCAATATAACCAAAGGTGACCACAGATCTCCAGCCTTTGTCCTCTGGCCGGCTATCTCTCCTCCTATTGCTCGGGGTGGCTGGTGCTGTGGTTCTTCCAGATGGAACTGGGGATTGGCAACCCACTCCAAATGGTTCACAATCAGAATGAGTTCGTAAGAGAAGTGTTGGTGCTTCTGCTAACTTTTTAGCATTTGCTGCCATTGAGTCCTGACTTCCACAGGAAGCTTTGTTATCATCAAAATGAACACTGTGTTTCTGTCCAGTGCGGCTGCTGGAACCTCCTTGCAGGCCTAGTTGTGGACTGGCAGTCTGTCTTGTTGAAAACTGCAGTGGGCTGACAGTTCTGCTTCCATTCCTCAAGTGAGTGCTAGTTGTGGTAGAAGATGTTGCTGGACTTCGTCCACTCTCTTGAGCCATGCTGACTTCACGATTGCCTCCATTCTCTGGGACAGTGCATACTTCTACATAGAGTTGTAGGATGCTTCCCACCTGAGACATGACATCAAGTGAATGTTGTCAGTGTTTACAGGTTGACTCAAAACTGGTCAGAAATCCAGAGTTTTTGGCCATTTCCAGCCCACTGACTCCACAGGACTGTGATCACACAGATAAAGGATACTTTTCTGATCTGCCGACTTGTCATTCTTCACAGCTAAGGAATTAAAAAAGCAAAGGTTAGGAGTTCATAAGGTAAAACAAAAGCATTTTCATATACTTTCTACTTTTTTTTTAACAGCACTCTTTAGGATTCAAATTAAAATAATAATTTCCATTGTAATAATCATGTTATTGACCATTTTAAATTATCATTGAAAATAGTAAGAGTAATGGGGTGTAGAATTGTCATTTTTTCCTTACTCCATATTTGTCCTAACTATGCATTTTCTGAGACCTCTAAATGACATTTTCAGAGTATTGAGAGAATATGCCAGCAGCATTATACACAAGGCTAACTCTGGATAGGGCACAAGTCCATCAAAGCAATACACTCGTACACTCACAGTCATTCACAGGCAGTCAACTCAAAATCACCAATTTACCTAATATGTGCATCTTTGGGATGTAAAAGGAAAACCAGATCACATTGAAAAACATACAAAGCCCACAAAAGCAATGATCAGGCCTTAATCTGAACCAAGTCTCCCTGAGACAAACATTGAATCACAGCACCAACCTACCCTTAGTAAGTTATTATGTGTCATATGCTTTATAATACATATAAAATTGCATTACTTTACAGTATCTTTTAGTGATAATATAATAAAATGCAAAATAATAGATTATGTGCCTTAAAAAGAAATGCCGTTTGATAGACTTTTTTGCAGGTAATAGTGTGAAATATATATACACACATATAAACTGATCAGCCACAACATTAAAACCACCTACATAATATCACATAGAGCCCCCTCAGGCCACCACAACAGGTCTGACCTATTAAGGCATCAACTCCACAAGACCTCTGAAGTTGTCATGTGGTGTCTGGCATCAAGATGTTGGCAGTAGATCCTTCAAGTCCTGTAAGTTGCATGGTTAGGTCTCCATGGATAAGACTTATTTTTCTAACATATGTCACAGATGCTTGATCAGATTGAGACCTATGGAATTTGGAGGTCAAGCCAACACCCTAAACTGTTTGTCATGTTCCTCAAATCATTCCTAAACAATTTTTACGGGATGGCAGGGTGGATTAGGGTTAGGGTAAAAATCTTCAGATAGGTGGTATGTGTCAAAGTAACATGCATGTAAATGCCAGGACCCAAGAATTTCCAGTAGAACATTGCCCAGTGAGCAGTGACGTGCGGTGAGGTTCATGGCTGGTGAGTCAGATTTGCAAATATATGAACCCAAAAGAGAAGCTTATTCACTATTCAATTGGCAGCATACACATTGACTACTGGTTATGATTCATATCTCATCAGCATTCTTTACACACACATAGGTAAGGAACATATTTGGCTAAGAAAAAACGTTACATTTATAGCAATGAGAGAGAGCGGAGAGAGCGCATTTGCTCTGCACCCTCCATGTGTTCTAAATTTGCTGTTGCAATTCCACAATTCATACTCATTCAATACAAATGAAAGTATTGAGTAGTGTAACAAAAAAACGGATTTCAATTTTGACCTTATTTGAAATATTTAGCTGTTGTTAAAAGCTTTTAATTCTGATGCTTTAATCAATTTTAATACAGACTGTTCAACAAAAGGATAACAAGAAAAACAAAAGAATATTTTATTTAAGGTATAAATTTAGTTTTTAAATATTGGATTGTTTTTTTTTCATAGTCTGATCCAATTTTTTACAAAATTGAAAACCGTTTATGGTCTTACATTTATTTGTAAATGAAGTCCATGCACTATCCTTTTCTACAAAAATCTCCATCACTTTCCTGTAAATCCCCTCCTTATTTTCCTTTAGTTTTAAAAGTCTCAAACTTTTATTTTGACAGTCAGTTGGAACAAAAAATAAAAATAAACAGACTGCTGTAGTGCAGTTGACTTTCTGAAATTGCCAGCTTATTGGTGCCCAGAGCCTCTGCATAGAAGAACAGCAGCAACAGGCACCTGTTGGGCTCACATCCACCCCCTTCAGTGCGGCACAGATCTGTCTGCCTCACTTTGCCTTTTCACTGAGGTTTAATGTCCGATCAGCAAGACTGAATATGTCACACACATTCATTAAAGATATCAGCCAGACTGTGGAAAGTCAGGGTGTATAATAAATGTGTCTGCAAACATTATATTAGCGACATACAGAGAGACAGCAACAAGCACGCACCAACTGCATGTATCAACTCAGTGTGTGAGGGACAGTGCAGTCCGAGGTGAGGCAAGGCTCGTTGCTGCTGCTCCTCTTGTTTCTCCACTGTATTTCAACAGGAAATGCACAAATTCAGCAATTTTGACTATAAAAATTATCAAAATTACTGGAATCATACAGAAAACAAATTTATAGCACAGACCAGTGGACAAATTTATTTTATGTTATCATTGAATTGATTTTAAAATTCATTGAATCATTGAATTGATTTTAAAATTCTTCTGTTAACATTTAAGGCCATTCATATCCTCGCCCCTCCATATCTGACCATTCCTCTCACCCATCTAACCACCATTGAAAGCAGAGCATTCAGCCGTTCTACTCCCAAGCTCTGGAACTCATTATCTACAGAACTTAGAAATACTGAATCATTCTCAACTTTCAAATGTAAACTTAAAACCAATCTGTTCAAAACGGCTTTTTCTCTATGATTATGAAAGGCTTTGTTTGGTTTTAACTTCTTATATTTTATGTATTTTCTAGTACTTTTAGTTCTGTTTATAATGCACTTTTTATTTATTGTTCCTTGGGTGTCACTGAGTGCTTAGAAAGGCACCTTTGTATAAATAAAATGTATTATCATTATTATTGTTTTTTTTTACTTTTTGCCTCACATGTCTCCCCTGACTGCACGTCCCTGCCAGGGAGTCACACTGCCTCTGTCGGCTTGCCTTCTTCCCATAGTGCATCCTGCTTCCATCTCTTCCCCAGGAAAACAACACACACACCCGGTCATCCATATGACTGAAAAGAATACGTGATTCATTAGACCAGGCAACCTTCACCCATTGCTCTTTGTTCCAGTTCTGAAGCTAACATGCCCACTGTAGGTGCTTTTGGCAGTGATCAGAAGTCAACATGGGCACACTGAGCAGTCTGTGGATACGCAGCCCCATATGCTGCAAGTTGTGATGAACTGCAATGAACATTTCCTCGTGGTCAGTATTATGTTTTCAGCAATTTGTGCTACAGTAGCACTTTGGTGAGATCAGACCAAATGGGCTAGCCTTCATTCTCCACATGCATCAGTGAGCCTTGGGTGGCCATGCCCCTGTTGCCGATTTACCAGTTGCCCTTCCTTGGACCACTCTTGGTAGTTACTAACCACTACATACTGGCAACTCCCCACTTTGACCCAGTTGTCTAACCATTATAATTTGGCCCTGGTCAGAGCAACACAGATCCTTATGCTTCCGTGTTTTTCCTGCTTCCAACACATTACCTTCAAGAACTGACAGTTCACTTGGTGCCTAATAGATCCCACTACTTGACAGATACCATTGTAATGAGATAATCAGTATTATTCACTTCACTTGTCAGTGGGTTTAATGTTATGGTTGATTGCCGTATATATACATTTCAGGGTGACAGAGGACTGAAGTTCATCCTAGTAGCACTGAGCACAAGGCAGAATCAAACCCTGGACAGGGTGCCAGTTGTGTACAGGACTAGATTAAAAACATCTCATTCTGAATTCCATTCCACCATTTTCTGAATGCCACAGCCTGGTAACATAAGATGCAAAACAGGAACCAAATACACCCATATACACTCAAAAAGGGCCAGTTTAATGCCTCTAATTGACTTAAACCGCAAATCTTTGAGATTTGGAAAGAAGTCAAGCATATACACTGGATTTTTGAATGGAGAGGAAATTTAACCCAAGTCATTTGAACTGTGGGAACATAGCCCTAATCACTTTTTTAGTTTTTTTAAAGTGTAAGTACCAAAATCACAAAAAGCATAAAAAGCAATTTCATCAATAAAGCAGTCAATATTCCTAAGCACTAATTTTGTGAATTACAAAAAAATCATAATCAATACCCCAACAAAAAACTGTCTTACCATGCACCTTTGATTTTGAATTGCAAATTTAAAAAATTGCAAATATTTCACCATATTGCTAAATAGAAACCTTTCGCCCGGAACTGAATCAGCACTTTCTGCGGTGGGCTGGCGCCCTGCCTGGGGATTTGTTCCTGCCTTGCGCCCTGTGCTGGCTGGAATTGGCTCCAATGGACCCCTGTGACCCTGTGTTAGAATATAGCGGGTTGGAAAATGACTGGCTGACTGACTGAATCAGCACTTCCCACAATAAGGATTTGTTTCCATTTTCACATAAACACACAAGGCTTTGAATTACTGCTAAATGATTAATTATAATTTCATATAAACCACAAATTGATAAAAGTGATACAAACGCTCTGGGGCACTTAGTTATACTGATCCTCAGCTCTGAAATTCACTCCCTTTTCATATTCATTCTTAGATTGAAATGTTCTCTTAAAAAAACAAAAACTCATTTTCTTCAAACTTTCCTTGTCCCTATCACTGATACTCTTTTAGCTCATTAACTCTTTTCCATATTTTCACTTCTTCTGTTTAATTGTTTTTATTATATTTTATGCTAACACATATGTATACTTTAAGCTTTTACCTTGTAACTTGTTTTTGAATGTTTTGAAAGGTTCCTTCTATATAAAAGCGGTCGGGATTGTCCTTCCGTCCCGTGAGTGCTACGCAGGTGCGGAGTTTCACACACGCCCCGTCCATTTTGCAATGCACGATGGGATTTGTAGTTTCGTTTTTCCAGGTAAAAGATGATTTTCTACTCCAGACTGTGCGATATCTTCTTCTTCTTTCTTACTATATAAAAGTGGTCGGGATTGTCCTTCCGTCCCGTGAGTGGAAAGCGTAGCGGTATTCCGCTTATCACAGACTTACTACTTGCAGCTTGCGGTACGAAGCGACATGATGTGAGCAGAGTTCTGGTGCTCCCATCGTTCCCTTGCTTTTGTGAGCGATGCGCTGGAAAAATAGACAAAATTATGTCTCTGGAAATAATTAATGTTGATGGAGTACAAATGCCTCACCGCGTAGTAAATATCAGGGGGGTTCAAAAGGGTGACCTCAATATAGAAAAAAAGTTTAAATTTCATCACAAAAATAACAGAAACTACGAGTATTAAAGTAATACCGCTCAAACGCAATATAACCAAATTAATGAGTTTGTATAAAATATCAAATTGATCTACATATTGAATTGCCTTAAGAAGTGGTCAACTTAAAAGTCGGTCGCCTTAAAAGGCGGGTCAGCCTAGTAACTAAATAAAATGTATTATTCTTGTTATTATAATTACTAGCTTCTCTGTATTATTATTGTTATAATTATCAGTTTCATTCTATCATTATTGTTATTATAATTACTAGCTTAATTTAAAAGGTAAAAGAATAAAGTAAATTTAAAAATATTTGATATTTGATATGTCTTGCCTTACATGAAAAATAAAAATCTTGTCACACTTAGGAACTGAACTTCACACCCCTAACATATTGTGTCACTGTTTCTACCACTGAGCCATCACAGCCAAACTGAGCACTAAGAACACAGTCAAACTAAGCAATCAGATTGCTTGAAGGGACTGGACACAAACTCCACACACACACACACACACACACACACACACACACACACACAGACGGTAGTGTTTTGTTACATAGTAAATGTTATGTCCATTAATAACAAATAATAATGAAGACTGAGAAATTCAGTGCTGCTCATGTTTTGAAAAGCAAAAATAAACCCAAAGCTCAAACCTGCTCTCCTAAAATATCCAGCACAAAGATTTTTGACTTTTTAAAAATCAATAATATTAATCACACTGCAGAGCAGTAATGACTGCCCATTTCAATCAGACAAATAGCACAGAAAGTGACAGGCAGTGAGCAGAAAGTCAGTAAACAAATTACATTCAAACATTAATTACAGAAGTTATTGATTACTTATTAAATGCAGAAAATATCCATCCAAACCAGATTGTTGTTATTTTACTTTTACTTTCGACTGCAAAACCGTTTCAAGGCATGAGGCAGAACAGCTAATGCTGTTAGAGCATACTGTTTGCCCTCCATTTCCAAAACCCCATTAATTTAAGTTCCTTTTGTGTTTGGTGTTAGACCAGAACAAAATCCCAGTCCAGCTTCAGTTGTACCATAATAATAGTCCTGCCAATATAAAGATAAAAATATATGAGGCCCTCAATCAACCAAGGCATCACTATAAGCAAAGGTATGAATCTATCAAAGTTGTCAGCATGACATAGCTGTCAAGCTGTGATGGTGGTGATGTAAAATCATGTAATGATCAACAGCTAGTAGAGAGCAGTCAGCTGCCTGCTGGCTAATTGTGTCAAACCGCTGGCTTGTAGTTCATAACAGCTATTGATCAAGTACAGAGCTGTCAAACTCAGATCCTGGAGGGCCACTGTAGCTGCAGGGGTTCCTTCCAGCCACTTCCTTAATTAGTGACTAATTACCACTGCTAATGGAACATATTGCCTTGGCCTTAGTTTTAATTAGCTTACATTTTAATCACTTCTTTTTTCCTTAAACAGCAACCAAAAAATAATGACATGCAAAGTGAGCCAACTGATGACCAACTAACTGAGGAGTCTCTAACTCAGTTCCTGGAGGGTCACCATCTACACTCCATGCACTTTTTTATTTAGAAGCCAATTCTTGATGTCAGTGAGACTTGTTATTTAATTCCTTGGTTTCTTAGTGCTCCCTTTTAAAAAAAGATACTCCCAAAACTAACGATTTTCATTTTACTGAGAGGACCATGAACATTTTTAGATGACCAGAGCAGATTGATATTTCTCAGACCTTCACTTTGTTCTTTTCAAATATTTGACTATTTGATTTATTAAAGTCTATTGTATGATAGTCACATACTGTAAGTACTAATAGGATCATTAGCTGGCCATGTCATCTTGCATCTCATTACTATCTGACTGCAGGAAAATACTTTTAAATAGAGGATAAGAAAATAAACTAAGTATAAGTCACTAAAAATTAAAGCATAAGAAATATGTTGTATTGGCAGCAGTAATCATTTACTAATTAAGGATATGTCTGCAGAAAACCACAGCCTCCAAGATCTGATTTTAAAACCTACAATCTAGTGAATACAAACTATTGTAATAGTACCAATAACCAATCATCAATGTGGATTTTATCTAATTTCCGTCTCAACAAGGGCATTATGGTGGTTCATTGGTTAGAAATGTCGCCTTAAGTTCAAATCATATGTCTGGTCATTGTCTGTGTGGTGTTTGTACATCTTTCTAACATCTGTGTGGGCCTTCAGAACATTAGAACAATCTAGACGAGAACAAGCCATTCAGCCCAACAAAACTTACCAGTCCTATCCACATAATTGTTCCAGAATAACATCAAGTCTAGTTTTGAAAGTCCCTAAAGTCCTACTATGTATCACACTATTTGGTAACTTATGTTCTACCCTGAACAGGTTTCCAACTGTGTTCCCGTGTTCTTCATGAACTCATTTTATAATAATAGTATCGATCCACTGTACTAATTCCCTTCTTAATCTTCTTTTCTTTAAACTGAATAGGCTCAGCTCTTTTAACCTTTTCTCGTAATTCATCTTCCACAGTCCTGGAATCAGGCTAGTGGCTCTTCTTTGGACCTTTTCCTTTTTGTAGCCTGGACACCAAAATTGCACACAGTACTCCAGATGAGGCCTCACCAGATTATTATAAAGCTTGAGCATAACCTCCTTGTACTCCACACATTGAGCTATATAACCTAACATTCTGTTTGCCTTCTTAAAGGCTTCTGCACACTGTCTGGAAGCTGATAATGTCGAGTCCACTTTGACTCTTAAATCCTTCTCATACGGTGTACTATTGCTTTTCAGACCTCCAATTGTGTATTCAAACCTAACAGTTTTACTTCCTATGTGTAATACTTTACATTTACTTACATTAATTTTCACCTGCCACAAATCTGCCCAAACTTGTATGCTTTCTCCTGGTTTTTCTCCCATAAACCCAAATGATGTGCAAATTAGAACAGTTGGTAACTAAAAACTGACCTCAGTGTGTGTGTGCCCTGTGATGGACTTGCGCACTATAGCTGCGGCCTGAGATGGGTCAAGCTACAGACCAATGGGGCTCTGTGATTTAGAACCACTATTTGGATTTCATGGCTACATTATTTACACAGTAGAAACTTCAAGAATAATCTAGCTGAGGCCTGCAGTACTACACAACACTCCATTTTCATGAGATTCTAACTATAATCGATTGCCTATTTGTCAGAGTCGTTATTAGTTATGAATAAGATAACCCTCTCACAGTGCTGATTTTAATTGTAGTGCACGGATGTCTTATGAGAATAAAGTGTAAGGTACACCTTGAAATGGGCATATCGAGAAAGATTGTAATGACTAAGAGTATGGTGTAACATCACTGACATATAGTGCAAAGGCCACTAAATACTATTAAATATGTGCAATTTGATTGTCTCCCAGAATTCTGGAGATCTACAGCTAGATTCTATCGGTTATGCTTGCTTCTCAAATTGCACCCTGTGCTGCAAGAACAAGCTCTGGCCCCATATTGTTATGATTCAGATGGCTTAAATAATTATGTTCTTTACATTTTTGCTCTGCAGTCACATTATTTTGCTTTTGCTGTGGGCTCGCTGTGTTAGATTTTCATTGCCATGGTGTGTTGCATGCTTACTGGTGGCAGAGTCCCGAAAGTCACGCTGTGTTATGTCACCTGCATGTTGGTTTATAAGTTGGCAGGAAATGTATAGTCAGTCAGTAAGTCATATTCCAGCCTGCTATATCCTAACACAGGGTCACTGGGTCTGTTGGAGCCAATCCCAGCCAGCACAGGGCGCAAGGCAGGAACAAATCCCGTGCCAGCCCACCGCAGGGCACACACACCCACACACCAAGCACAAACTAGGGACAATTTTAGGATTGCCAATGCACCTAACCTGCATGTCTTTGGACTGTGGGAGGAAACTGGAGCAACAGGAGGAAACCCAAACAGACACGGGGAGAACATGCAAACTACATGCAGGGAGAACCCAGAAAGTGAACCCAGGTCTCCTTACTGCGAGGCAGCAGCGCTACCACTGCGCCACCCTACCGCCCAGCAAATGTATACTGTAGGAAAATTAGGGATTTCCTTATTTATACCAAATAAATGTAAGAATTTATGTATGACGTGAGAAAAACGATTGATTGACGTTAATCAGCTAATTAACTCTCAGTATTGTCTTTGGCAATGCCAGTGGTTAGATAGTTTGGTAAGGTTCCTACTTTATTTTCTTTAAGTTTCTTTGTAGGAAGGAGTTTCCAACAGTTGTACTTATTTAAAGGTAACTGAATTACACTCATTTTAAGAAACAGACTAATTCGATTTATTGATAGACACAAGAGTTATAGAAATATGATAACTGCATTTATTGACATAGAAGAAAGGAATCAGGACAGGCGAGACAGACAGACAAATATGGCACAGAAAAGGCTGATGGTTTATGGGCTATTTAGAGTTCCAGTTTATCTCTGCACAGATAAACAATTTTACATACAAAGACTTTAAGGATGATGTCTGATGCCGTGTGGCATTGAGTATTGTTGCTCGAGGTTCAGGTGGAGAACTCTTTGTATTTGCTATATGGCCCCTTATTCATGGTGTGCTGTTATGCTGCCTTCTTCAGATCGCTGTTAGGCTCCTTGCTGCGCCTTCTGCACCTTGACAGGGAAAATTATTACTTTTTCTGGGATGAGAGTATAGGTGCTGAAGTTCCACCCTTGACGAAATGCTGCTTCTCAATCTTCTTAGACTGGGTTCAGTCACTGGCACAGAGCTTGGCTTGGCAGAGTGGATCTTAGAGTTAGATCAGGCATCCAGCTCCAACACTCTATGGAGATTTGCTTCCAGGCCAAAGAAAGTTTATTGGTTCTTTGCTCTGCAGAAAATGGATGACTTCTCACCCCATAGCATTTTTCATCATCTTTTAGCTCATAAACAGAACAGATCATCAATGTTCATCCCCCCCAAAGAAAATAGATCCTCATCTTTCAGTTAACCAACAAATCATCAGCTTTCAGCTTCGCAAGAGAAAGAGTGGTTCATTAGCTTTTAGGTCCCCAAAGAGACCAAAGTGATGAATGCAGCTAGTTTTGAAGGAAGGCTGTAATCCCTGATGAGTGGATCAAGGTAACTTCCAGTTACAGGTCCAGTGCCTGCTTATCAGTGTGTTATCCACCCAGAGTTTAGTTAGTGGTTACGATCCTAAAATGAATGTCCATCTTGGTGTCTTTTTGTCTGAAGAAGTCTCTGCGGAGGTGTCAGCTCTGTTATCAGATGAAGTACAGGAATGACCAAAGTGCTCATTCAAACTGCAGTTTTGTTTAAAAGTGGGAAGTCAGTCTCTCCATTGGCAAGATCCATCTCTGAAACAGACACCAGTTCCTTTCAGGGCATGTTTTTTTTTAGACAGATCACTCATGGTTTTTAACTCATATGTGTTTGTGAAAAGGGAAAAAACTGGTGTACTGAAAGAAACCCCAATCAGATACATGGAGAACGGGCAAACCCACAGAAAAAGTGTCTGGGCTGGGATTCAAACCCAGATCCTGAAGCTATGAGACAGCCAGCCTAAATTCTACAGCATCATTCTGCTCACATCACATGCAAGAAAGAAATGTTTGGATTACTGAGCTTTGTTAGTGTACCTTTTATAATAACTTCTGAAGCAGGTGTCTTCTTTATGAAGTGATCCATTCATCCACTGTCTGAACCTAATCTAGTTAAAGGGCCTGTGAACCAGTGTGCCATCATGCTAATACAACTACACTGAGTAGCTGAAGCTTGCGTCATCAGTTCATGTTTGTGGAGTGCTGGCGGGTACCAGCTTTGAATGAGGTGCCAGAACATCAGAAAAACAAACACTCGCCTTACAATTAATCAAATGCGCTCATTACTCATTATTGAAAGGAAACTGGAGCACATAAAAAAACATTAGGGCTTTATCATTTGAAGGGCCTCTATTCACACACCACACTGGTGGAGTTTAGTGCCGTTAGTTACAATATATTAACTGACATGTTGAGATGTGGGAGGAAAACAAATAAAGACAGAAAGAGAATGGGCGGACTTCACGTAGGTAGTCCTTCTGCCAAAATTTAGAAAAAGGACTGTGGACCAAGGAGGCAACATCACTAACCACTGTGCCACCAGCCATCAAAAAGTCATTGACGGTAAAGTTTAAGTAGTAAGTATTATGTGAATGCCTTAATAAAGTTACAAATTACTGGTTAAAAAACGTTAAGGATTTTGGGTGAATCTTTGAAATTAAATATTAAATACTAATACATTTCAATTCTATTTGCTTTTAGGTAAACAGTTATTAAAATATAATTAATAAGTTGTCTTTAACTGGATTGTTTGCTTTTATATGATACTTTTGAAAACTCAATTTACATAAATTATTGAATCACATTTTCTCTTAAATATGTCTTTGCAAGTTTCTACATCCAAACTATAGTTTAACTTTTGTCCATTTACTGTAAGTTCTGGACCTGCAACCACATTTAGCTTAAGATAACTGACACACAGGGGCAAATTAGAGTCAACAATTCTTCTAAGTTGTATATATTTGGGATCTGCAAATAAAACAAAATAACAAAAAAGACACAAGGAGAACATTCAGATTCTGTATAAACAGTTTCACGTCTGAAAAATGATCATAAATGGAATTGTGAAGTAATTATGCCACAGCGCTGCCCAGTTAACTATTTCGTGTAATAATATTGTAGGACAAGCTAAGAATCTTACAATTTACAAATTAGTATATCAGTGTCCAAAATAGGAGGTACATTAATTACTACATGCACTCCACTGGGCTAACACATCAGGGATTACATATTGCCATACACGTGCACCTAGGGGACACCTTCAACAAGACCAGCACTGACCCTCTAAGATGTGTGCAGGTGCGGATACTAACATCTTCTGACTTTCATTCTGTAGACCTGAAGACCTCTGCCCGGAAGATGACGGTGTTCCGAAAACCCCATCCTTTCTGCCCCATGCTTAGTAAAAGCATGCATCAAAGTGAAAGTTTGCAAAACATCAACTGTAAGCAATGGAGCACCTCTGAATAAGTGTTAAAACCTGTGATAAATATTGCCTTTTCTTTTAGTTAATGGCTTAGATCATTCTTCCCTTCTTTTCTTATTTGGACACTCTCTTTAAATGGGATTATATCTTGAAGATACCCTAACGCACAGTCCTACTTTTAAATCAAGCCCTCTTCAGTTTGATGATGAGCCCCATCTTAGTAAGGACATGTGGCTTCACCTGGAAAGCATCAGGGAAAGAGGCCTTATTTTAGAAGTTTTGTTATAGACTGCCCAATGCAGGTAGTAATTTCAATGTACATCCTTCTAGTAATATTAAATAGGCAAATTTACAGGGGATATTATAGTCACGGGGGGACTTTAACTACTCAGACATTCACTGGGGTAACATTGCAAATAGCAGAGCACAAGAGCAGAAGTTTTGAGAAGTATTGGTGACTGCTTTTTAACACATTATGTTAAAGCACCAACGCAGGGTGAAGCCTGTCTGGATTTAGTATTTTGTAATAATCAGGATAGAATTTATGGTGTAGAAGTGATTGAACCACTAGGGTCATGTGACCATAATGTAATACAATTCTCAGTGTTTTCTAAAAGTGTGGATGCAAAGAATAAAACTGTTAAGTTTCACTTTGTTAGGGCAAATATTGAGCAAATCTAATGAAGATAGACTTGGGTAAGCTGTTACGTGTGGAGACAGTTGAGAAGCAGTGGAACATTTTTGAAAACATTTTACATGTAATGCAGATCAGGTACATACCTATATTTGGAATTAGTAGGAAATTAAAGCAAAACAACTCTGCATTGGGTTAATAAAGAGTTAAAAAAGAAGCTGCAAAGGAAAAAAACTGTTGTATAGGGCATATAAGACTAATAACTCCAGTGTGAATTGTAGAGTGTAGGAGAACATGAGGGCAACCATTAATTCTTTAGGGCTGATTATTTTTTCCCTTTTGTCACAGGGCTGAATAGTTTTCCAAAAAAACTCAAATTTCAAAAAAGCATACAAAGCAATGAATGGTCTCACACATCAATCTACAAAAAATATTTATTTACTGTATGACAAATGTCACTGTGTTATATGTTGTATCAGCATCTGTACTATGAGATATCACATTACATACTTGTTACATAGTATAGCTCAGCATGGGAATAAAAAAACTGCTTGCCATACCTGTTTGTCTTTAGAAACATTAGAAACATTAGAACATTCTAGACGAGAACAGGCCATTCAGCCCAACAAAGCTCGCCAGTCCTATCCACTTGTTTCCTCCAAGAAAACATCAAGTCGAGTTTTGAAAGTCCCTAACGTCTTACTGTCTACCACACTACTTGGTAGCTTATTCCAAGTGTCTATCGCTCTTTGTGTAAAGAAAAACTTCCTAATGTTTGTGCGAAATTTACCCTTAACAAGTTTCCAACTGTGTCCCCGTGTTCTTGATGAACTCATTTTAAAATACAAGTCTCGATCCACTGTACTAATTCCCTTCATAATTTTAAACACTTCAATCATGTCCCCTCTTAATCTTCTTTTGCTTAAACTGTAAAGACTCAGCTCTTTTAATCTTTCCTCATAATTCAACCCCTGTAGTCCTGGAATCAGCCTAGTCGCTCTTCTCTGGACCTTTTCTAGTTCTGCTATGTCCTTTTTGTAGCCTGGAGACCAAAACTGCACACAGTACTCAAGATGAGGCCTAACCAGTGCATTATAAAGGTTGAGCATAACCTCCTTGGACTTGTACTCCACACATCGTGCTATATATCCTAACATTCTGTTAGCCTTCTTAATGGCTTCTGAACACTGTTGGGAAGTTGATAGCTTAGAGTCCACTATGACTCCTAAATCCTTCTCATAAGGTGTACTCTCGATTTTCCGACCGCCCATTGTGTATTCAAACCTAATTTTTTTACTTCCTATGTGTAATACTTTACATTTACTGACATTAAATTTCATCTGCCACAAATCTGCCCAAGCCTGTATGCTATCCAAGTCCTTCTGTAATGATATAACGGATTCCAAATTATCTGCTAATCCACCTATCTTGGTATCATCTGCAAACTTAACCAGCTTGTTACTTGTATTCCTATCTAAATCATTTATATATATTAAAAATAGCAGCGGCCCTAGCACTGACCCCTGTGGAACACCACTCTTAACATCGGCCAGTTCTGATGAGGTTCCTCGCACCATCACCCTCTGCATCCTGTGTCTGAGCCAATTCTGCACCCATCTAAAAACATCACCCTGAACTCCCACTTCTTTTAACTTGATGCCCAACCTCTCATGTGGCACCTTATCAAATGCTTTCTGAAAGTCCAGATAAATAATATCATATGCTCCACTTTGATCGTATGCTTTTGTTGCAACCTCATAGAATTCCAACATGTTAGTAAAACACGACCTCCCTCTTCTGAACCCATGCTGACTGGTCAGAATAACTCCTGTCCTTGCCATGTGTTGCTCAATCTTATCCTTAATAATTCCTTCCATTAATTTTCCTGTGATGCATGTTAAGCTTACTGGCCTATAGTTGCTTGGATCTGCCCTGTCACCCTTTTTATATAATGGAATGATATTTGCCATTTTCCAGTCCTTCGGAATCTCTCCAGTGCTCAGTGACTTCCTAAAAATAGGAATGTCTTATCAGACATTAGCTGAAAATCAGCCTCAGGACTACTGAAGTAGTCTAGGGACTGGTAAACCATTGAGTCCACCAGCACGCTGTGCCATCTTGTGAAGTTCAGTAGCCAGCTTACCTTCCACGGATCAATGTCTTGGTATTCCTTCCAGGTGAACTTTGCTGGAGGCACAACGTGCTCAGCTGGGGGCCAATCATCTGGGGAGCGATCAGCTGGGGTCAGATCACTCTACTGTTCGATCTCCAGATTACTTGCATCAAAATCGGAGTCTGACTCCAATTTTGCGATAATATGCAAAATGTTGTCCACTGAGTATTTTGCTTTGTGCATTCACTTTGATCTCTTTCGCCAGATGTTGATACCATTTTTGTTGTTGTTTGCTCTTCGCTACTCACACAGATGCAGTCATTAGATGTCAAGTCAATGAGTTTAACATTCCTCCTAGATAAGAGAGTCTACTTACAATGTAATGGTGATTTTTGTTGACATTTACAGCTGATTATCACCCTCTACACCTGGATATCAACTTTGGTCGACCTCAGCCCTCAGTGCTACGTGTCAACAAACATCAACATCTGTCCTAAAAGAGTTTAGAAGGATAATAGGGAGGCGAAAAGACAGACAGGAATAAAGCAGATAAGGTGAAAGACAACCTTAAGAGATTCTTTCAGTATTTTAGTAGTAGAAGAACAGTCAAGGAGGAGGTGAAGTGCATTAGGAATAGTAAAGGGGAATTAAAAAATACAGTGAAATAGCAAATGATCTAAGCTCACATTTTTATGAGGTCTTCACATGTGATGAAGTAGATAATGTCATAGTGGTAAAAAGGACTACTAAGGAGATACTGAGTGATTTAGAAATTGTAGGCAGAAATCAAACAAATCTCCAGTACCAGATAATATTCTCCCTCCAGTTCTTAAGAAGGTAAGCGAGTACTTATATAAACCCTTGATGCAAATTTTTAGGAAGTCACCGTACACTGGGGAATTTCTGAAGGACTGGAAAATGGCAAATATCTACCCATTATATAAAAAGGGTGACTGGGCAGATCCAAGCAACTGTAGGCCAGTAATCATACCATGCATCACAGGAAAATTAATGAAAGGAATTATTAAGGATAACATCGAGCAACACATGGCACAAACAGGAATTTTACTGAACAGTCATCGTGGGTTCAGAACAGGGAAGTCATATCAAGTCAACAAGCAATTCTGTGAGGAAGTGACAAAAGAATTGATCAAAGTGGAGCATATGATATTATTTATCTGGACTCTCAGAAAGAATCTGATAAGGTGCCACATGAGAGGTTGGACATCAAACTAAAAGAAATGCGAGTTCAGGGTGATGTTTTTAGATGGGTGCAGAATTGGCTCAGACACAGGGAGCAGAGGGTGATGGTGCAAAGAACCTTATTAGAATTGGCCGATGTTAAGAGTGGTGTTCCACAGGGGTCAGTGCTAGGGCCGCTGCTATTTTTAATATAATAGGGGGCTTTTGTTTTTCCGGATACACACTTTTAATATTTTTTTTTCTTTGAATTGTTGCTATTTCATTAGTTTCACTTTTAGTTCAGAACTTCTGTAAAAATAATATTTTTTGAATCTTTCGAGTCCCAATATGCTGAATCTTTTAAATGAGGTCATTGAGACATGTGTTTAATGACTTTGTACCATAATTCAGTATAGGTTTCTCTGTTTGGAATTTCAGTACAGACAAAACAATCTACATCATCAGCAGTTAATAATCTTTTTTGCAAAGTAACCAATAAATGCATGTGAAATTCCCTTGACTTAAACTTCAAAGCCTTACAATATTTGCATACTTCTGACATATCACCTATGCCCATATATTCGATCTCTATTTACCTTTTCATTATTTCTCCAAGTAATAATTTCTCTTTGTTTGGGCTAATGCGATCTTTACTTTCTTTTTTTTGTCACTTTCGTTTTTTTTTGCTTTCATATTCTGTATCTTGCTTTGCATGTGTTTCGCACCTACGTTTTTTTTTATAGTCTTTTGAATTCCAGTTTTCATTATCTCTAACCTGCTCTGCATGTGTTTGGCCCCCATGTTTTTTAACCTCTTTATGACGTTTTACTTTGTTTTCTACTCTGTCTTTTATTTCTGACCTCGCTTTGTCCTGCTTTTTTTTCAATGACACCTGGTCCGTGGTGATTATTTTCCCTTTTTCGAGTAATAATTTCCATTTGTTTGCGCTACTGCGATCTTTACTATCTTCTTTTTATACTTTCTGATTTTCCTACTTTCATATTCTTTAACTTTCTCCACATGTGTATCGCGTTTTTTTTTTTTGAGCCTTTTAAATTCCACTGCTTTCATAATCTCTAACCTGCTCTGCATGTGTATATAGCCAACGTTTGTGAACATCTTTATGAAGTTCTACTTTGTCTTTTACTCTGTCTTTTAATTCTGAGCCCGATTGGACGTGCTTTTTTTTCAATTCCACTTGTTCCAGGCTGATAATTACTTTCCTTATTTTCTGAATTTGCACCTAGATTATTCTTTTTCTTTTTTGTCCCTTCAACACTTTTGAGTCTCTTTTCTCCGCGCTGCTTTCTTCTTCGCTTGTCATCTACATTTAATTTATAACGTATTGTCCTTATACGCTTTATATGCGCTGAGAGCCCTGGATCTGTGTGTGCTCAAAGCCAAAACACGGCTGAGTGTGTTGCTGCCCATGCTCTTATTTGGTTGTAAGTAGGGCGTGTCTTGCAAGAATCTTGTGTTCTACGTTATCGCGAGTCAATCTCTTGGCACAAAGTCTCATTTTTAAGGTCCCAGCAAGACACTCCGTGGCCAATCTCTTTCGTCTCGCAGGTCTTTTAAGTGTCTTCCGTGATCTTAACGTGAAGATCATGTCTCGTCGCCCTACTGTTTCTCTCCAGGATTTTTTTTTATAATAGAGAGATATAAATGATTTGGATAGGAATATAAGTAACGAAGTGGTTAAGTTTGCAGATAATACTAAAATAGGTGGATTGGCAGATAATTTGGAATCCATTGAATTGTTACAGGGAAATAGACAGCTTAGAAGCTTGGGTAAATCTATGACACATGGAATTTAATGTCAGTAAATGTAAAGTATTGTAAAAAGTAGGAAGTAGGAAGTAAAAATGTTAGGTTTGAACACATAATGGGAGGTCTGAAAATCGAAAGTACACCATATGAGGATATAGGTGTCATAGTGGACTCAACACTGTCAACATCCAGACAGTGTTCAGAAGTCATTAAGAAGACAAACAGAATGTTAGGTTATACAGCACAATGTGTGGAGTCCAAGGAGGTTATGCTCTTTCTTTATAACACACTGGTGAGGCCTCATCTGAAGTACAGTGTACAGTTTTGGTCTCCAGGCTACAAAAAGGACATAGCAGCACTAGAAAAGGTCCAGAGAAGAGTGACTAGGCTCATTCCAGGGCTACAGGGGTTGAAAGATTAAAACAGCTGAGGCTTTTCAGTTTAACCAAAAGAATATTAAGAGGTGACATGATTGAAGTTTTTAAAATTATGAAAAGAATTAGTACAGTGGATTAAGACTGTTATTTTACAATGAGTTCATCAAGAACATGGGGACACAGTTGAAAACTTGTTAAGGGTAATTTTCACACAAACATTAGGAAGTTTTTCTTCACATAGAAAACCATAGACACTAATAAGTTACCAAGTAGTGTTGTAAACAGTAGGACTTTAGGGGCTTTTAAAACTAAACTTGATGTTTTTTAGAAGAACTAAGTGGATAGGACTGGTGAGCTTTGATGGGATGAATGGCCTGTTCTCGTCTAGATTGTTCTAATGTTCTAACATTCTAATGTGTGTTCTTGTCTCTAATTATTTATAGTATTAAGTGCTTCATGAAATATGGAGATTTCCTTATTCTTTATAGTCATGATAAACATTAATCCACTGAAGCAGTGAAAGTGCAGTAAAGCATGGAAGAAACATCAGATTCACAGATTTTGACAACTGGATGGATATTTGTGCATGTGATGACTTATGTGATGAGAGAATTCTGACATGTTTTGATGTGTAAAACTATTCCATTGAGAAGGAACATAATCTATTTTGATCACAAAGACAAATACAACTGATATTTGTTCATATTCTGAACAATTGTACATGTCATTTATTCATATGTACTAAAGCATTTGCAATCTGTAAAAAAGAAAGAGAAATGCAATTCTTTTGTGTACAAATAGCTACTTGCTGTGGAGGAATCCACATGTTGTTTTGACATCGTAAAGTGTCATTAGAGAATTGCCCCAAAGCAACTGAGAAGAACTGTTGTATCTAAGTGTAATTCATGTCCCTTATGCTCTGCAGCTAGTACCCCAAGAAGTGGGGCCACCCTGACGTCACCACACCTGACACCTCCCTTTGGCTAGTTAAGACCCAGAGAAGAGGATCTCAGGGAGTAACACAGGGAGCTAAGTGTGATTTATATGAATTACTCCATACTAAATGAGAACACTGATTATTACAAGGGGCATTATCACTTTACCTTCTTCCCCCTTTTCTGAAGCTGAGACTTCCTTTCCATCCAGATGACAGATAATTAGAATTGACAGCAATCCAGCTTAGATATCTGCAGAGTAATGTCTGCTGGGATGCAGTGAAAGTTCCGACACAATCAGTAAACAAATCTTCCTGGCGCCCATAAATTTACAACCTCTGCCGCAACAGAGCAGGACGGTCAGAGCAGCCATTCTCAGTCTTGACTCTAAATGGTGTTTCTTCAGGCTGAAAAGGTGAGGCCTAAGTAATTCACATGGGACAGATTAATGTACAATGCCCCCACCAGCCTGAAACACCCCAGCAAAATGCACAAAAAATTTGAGTTGTCAGCATATGCAGCCCTCAAAGGACTCCATGGGCAGGTGTCCAGATTTGAGCTTGATAATCAGGGACATGAAATCTAGCCAGCAGGATCAATTTAAAGCAGATTACTGCTGCTTATTGAATCATTAGGAGCTTTGCCATAAACGTGAAGCGAGTGAAGTGAGGTGCCGCAGTGCGATCTTTGTGGTTACAGATGAGAAGTGTTAGTGGGTTCTTAAGTGTGTACTCCCACATACAGATGAACTTTGTGGTAGCAGTTCTTGTATTTAAACTTAAGAGTTTACATTAAAAAAAAATGATTGAGTGTATATACCAGGGCTTGGCAGCATTTCTAAGGCTATTAGCTATTGTATTTGGGGAAGAATATCTAGGAAAGAGCATCTGAGTGTACTGTGCTTGTACATGTTCAAGTTATGAACTAATCCACATTTTATAAACATAGAATTCTTACATCTATTTGAAATAAATGCATGACGTACACACAGAGCAGGTAATGATGAGTTGTGAAACATGGATGGCATTTTCAGGCAAACTTATGTATTCCTGTATTGCTGCTGTGTCTCTGAGATCTCGCATGTTACGCAATACACCTAAGCTAAACTCTACTTGGATCAAGGCACTTGGACCTCTAAATGATTAACACTTTAAAATGTTAATTGTTTTCAAGGCCCATTCATCTATTGATCACACTCAATTTAGATTGTCCCTTTAACCCACACTGAGGCAATTTAAGAAGTGCCAGGATGACCCAGGTTATGAAGAGAAGGTAGTATCCTCTAGTTTAAGATTTTGCAGTACATCTCATAGGCGGAGTGGTGGCTCTAAGGCTAGGGATCTGTGTCGGCAATCAGAAGGTTGCCAGTTCGAATCCTGTTCCTGTTGGGCCCTTGAGCAAGGCTCTTAACCTGCAATTGCTCCATCCTAGGTAAGGTGTTAACTTGCAGGGTCCACCAACTTGCAGGGAATACTTGTGGGTTTGTGGCAGGATTGGCACTCCAGCCACCGTAAGAAAAACCTCACACTATTCCATTTAAACTAGTGTGGGACTGAGAAGTCACCTGTCGCATGGCTGCACTTGGGTCCTAATTTATAAACCTAAAGTGGTTTGTTGTGTGGTGGGTGTGGGGCAACCTGCTGTATCAGTGTATGTTCCCAACCTCTGTGAATTCATGATGCCATCAATGAAGTAAAGTTCTTCAGCACTCATACACTCCCATATAAGACCTCAATGTAATTTCCTGCCTTGCAGCTCCATACATTTTGGAAACCATCAGATCCAAAAAGATTGGATTTTGCCATCATCAGGCCAGAGAACAGATTTCCAAAAGCTTTCACCTTTTTTAATATGGGTGGCAAAGGCCAAACATGCTTTCTTGTGCTTTGGCTTCAGCATTGGCTTTGTGCATGGATGACAACCATACAGTACATTCCACTTGTGTGCATGAGGGAAGTGTGCAGTGAAACAGGCACTGTTTTGGAGACTCCACCTTCACATTTAGGCCTCACTAGTATACCTTGCCTTCAAAACTCAAGAAGCAGGCTTTGGGGCTTGCATAGCCAAAAAGGGACTCAAGCATTATTAAATTCAGTAAGGAGAAAGGAACCATAAAACCCTGATCCAAAAGACAAAAGCAACATTATTATAACAATTATATAAGTTTTATTAAAAAATAAGAATCAAAAACTAAATCAAAAGAACATCCAAAGAGATCAAAAATAATTACAAAAAGTACTTAAAAAACAATCTAAAATCAAAGAGTCCAAATTGAAAAATAAAACCATTAAAATAAACCAGAGCAACAAGTCTAAAAACCAGAAGAGTCATAAAAACAGAAGCATAACTTACACAAAACAAAGTCAAAATCTGATATCCAAGAAAGAGAGCTTATTAACAATAGCAGAAACAAATGCTTCAGCAATGGTGAGGCCAGTCGATCAGCTGCAGTGACTGGTGTTTTTTCCATAAGTTTTTATGGACATTCCTGAAGTATTACATACAAAGTACGTGTCTAATTTGAGATTCTAACAGCTTAAGAATTCAATTTTGGCCATTGTTTTTATACAAAAGTCTGTTCCATCCATCCATTATTCACTGCTTATCCGAGGTCGGGTTGCGAGGGCAGCAGCCTAAGCAGGGAAGCCCAGACATCCCTCTCCCTGGCCACCTCTTCCAGCTCCTCTGGGAGGACCCCGAGGCGCTCCAGGGCCAGCCGGGACATATAATCCCTCCAGCGTGTCCTGGGTCTGCCCTGTGGCCTTCTCCCAGTGGGGCATGCCCGGAACACCCCACCAGGGAGGCGTCCGGGGGCATCCTAACCAGATGCCCAAACCACCTCAATTGACTCATCTCAATGCAGAGGAGCAGCGACTCTACTCCGAGTCTCTCCCGGATAACTGAACTCCTCACCCTATCTCTAAGGGAAAGTCCAGCCATCCTGCAGAGAAAACTCATTTCGGCCGCTTGTATCTGTGATCTTGCTCTTTCGGTCACTACCCAAAGTTCGTGGCCATAGGTGAGGGTAGGAACGTAGATCGACTGGTAAATCGACAGCCTTGCCTTTTGGCTCAGCTCTCTCTTCACCACGACGGACTGTTGCAAAGCTCGTATTACTGCGGATGCCACACCGATCCGTCTGTTAACCTCCTGCTCCATTCTTCCCTCACTCGTGAACAAGACCCCGAGATACTTGAACTCCTCCACTTGAGGCAGTACTGTGCTCCCAACCCGGAGAGAGCATTCCACCCTTTTCCGGCTGAGAACCATGGCCTTGTATTTAGAGGTGCTGACTCTAATCCCCGCTGCTTTGCACTCGGCTGCAAACCGCTCCAGTGAGAGCTGGAGGTCACTGTCCAATGAAGCCAGCAGAACCACGTCATCCGCAATTAGCAGAGACGAGATTCTGAGGTCACCGAACAAGACCCCCCCCCCCCCCCCCACAACCCCCCCCGGCTGCGCCTAGAAATTCTGTCCATATAACTTATGAACAAAATCGGTGACAAAGGGCAGCCCTGGCGGAGGCCAACCTCAACAGGAAATGAGTCCAACTTACAATATTACCGGCAATGCGGACCAAGCTCCTGCTCCTCCTGTACAGGGACTGGATGGCTCGTAACAACGAGCCTTGTACCCCATACTCTTGGAGCACACCCCACAGGATGCTTCGAGGGACACGGTCGAATGCCTTCTCCAAATCCACAAAACACATGTGGACTGGTTGGGCAAACTCCCATGCCCCGTCCAGGATCCTTGCCAGGGTGTAGAGCTGGTCCAGTGTTTTTACGGCCGGAATGGAATCCGCATTGAATCCGAGATTTGACCATTGACCGAACTCTCTTCTCCAGCACCCCTGAATAGACCTTACCGGGGAGGCTGAGGAGTGTGATCCCCCTATAGTTGGAGCACATCCTCCGGTCAATCTTCTTAAAAAGGGGAACCACCACCCTGGTTTGCCAATCCAGAGGCACTGCCCTCGATTTCCATGTGATGTTATAGAGACGTGTCAACCAGGACAGCCCCACAACATCCAGAGCCTTGAAGAACCCAGGATGAACCTTGTCCACTCCAGGGTCCCTGCCACCTCGGAGCTTTTTAACTACCTTGGCGACCTCAGCCCCTGTTATGGACAGGCACCCCCCGTGCTGGTGAGATTGAGAAGATCCTCGAAGTATTCCTTCCACCGGTCAATAACGTCTACAGTCAGCAGGGCCCCATCTCCACTGTACACAGTGTTGGTGGAGCAACGCTTTCCCCTCCTGAGGCGCCTGACGGTTTGCCAGAACCTTCTCGGTGCCAACCAAAAGTCATTTTCCATGGCTTTCCCAAACTCCTCCCATGCCTGAGTTTTTGCCTCTGCACCAGCCGATGCCGCCACACGCTTGGCCCGCCGGTACCCCTCAGCTGCCTCTGGAGTCCCACTGGTCAACCAGACCCGAAAGGACTCTTTCTTCAGCTTGTCGGCCTCTCGAACCTTAGGTGTCCACCACCGGGTTCGTGGATTGCCGCCACGAGAGGCACCGACAACCTTGCGGCCACAGCTCCGTTCTGCTGCTTCAACAATGGAGGCTCGGAACATGGCCCATTCAGACTCAATGTCCTTCGCCTCCCTAGGAATGAGGTTGAAGTTCTGCCGGAGGTGGCAGTTAAAGATCTTTCTGACTGGTTCCTCCGCCAGACGTTCCCAGCAGACCCTCATTATTCGTTTGGGTCTGCCTGGTCTGTCCGGCAGCCTCTCTCGCCATCTGATCCAACTTACCACCAGGTGGTGATCAGTTGACAGCTCAGCCCCTCTCTTCACCCGAGTGTCCAAGACATAAGGTTGCAGATCTGATGACACGATTACAAAGTCGATCATCGAGCTGCGACCTTGGGCATCCTGGCGCCAAGTGCACTTATGGACACCCTTATGCTCAAACATGGTGTTCGTTATGGACAATCTATGACCAGCACAGAAGCCCAACAACTGAACACCACTCGAGTTTAGATCAGGGAGGCCATTCCTCCCAATCACGCCTCTCCATGTTTCACTGTCGTTGCCGACGTGAGCGTTTAAGTCTCCCAGCAGGACGATAGAGTCCCCAGGAGCTGCACCTCTCAGCGCCTCTTCCAGGGACTCCAAGAATGCTGGGTATTCTGAACTGCTGTTCGGCGCATAAGAGCAAACAACAGTCAGAGTCCTTCCCCCAACTCGAAGTCGTAGGGAAACAACCCTCTCGTCCAACGGGGAGAACCCCAATGTACAGGCCTCGAGCCGGGGGGCCATAAGCAAGTCCATCCCTGCCCAACGCCTCTCACCAACAGCAACTTCAGAGTGGAACAAAGTCCAGCCTCTCTCAAGAGGAATGGTTCCAGAGCCCAGACCATGTGTAGAGGTGAGCCCGACTATATCTAGCCGGTACCTCTCAACCTCTCGCACCAGTTCAGGCTCTTTCACCGCCAGAGAGGTAACATTCCACGTCCCAAAAGCCAGTTTCGGCAACCGAGGGTCGGAACGCCAGAGTTCCCATCTTCGGCTACTACCCATATCACATTGCACCCAACCCCTATGGCCTCTCTTGCAGGTGGTGGGCCCACAAGAGAGCGGAACCACGTTGCTCCATCGGGCTGAGCCCGGCTGGGCCCCGTGGTCGAAGGTCCAGTCACCAGGCGCTCACCAGCAAGCCCCTCCCCCAGGCTTGGCTCCAGGGTGGGGCCCCGGGTACCCTTTCCCGGGTAAGGGAAATGACGATCCTTGTTTTAAGTCCATATGGGGTCTCAGGGTCGAGTTAGTCTGGATCTTCACCTCAGACCTGTTTGCCTTGGGAAGCCCTACCAGGAGCATGTAGCTCCCGACAACATAGCTTCGAGGATCACTAGACCACGCAAGCCCTTCTGCAACGACAAGGCCTCGATCCAAGAAGGGTCACACTACAAGTAAAAATTCTTATGGTTTTGAAAATGTCTTTTTAAAAATATCAAGGTATTAATAATTAATTATCTATATTACTAAACGAAGGTTGTATATATGCATGGATGCCAGAGGCCAGAAGCACCGAAAGCGCACGCTCACAGCATGTCAGTGCCCCAGAGTCAAACCCAGCGGCTTCCCAGAGTCAGTAGGTGGCGCCCAAACAACACAACACAACCTGTAAACTAAATTTCAGGTCACAATACAACTACCGCCCAAACGCAAACGCGCACACCACCGCATATACAACCTTTGTTTAGTAATGTTTGTATATATGCACGGATGACAGAGGCCAAAAGCAAGCTGTGCACAATACAACCGCTGCCCGAACGCGAACGCGCACACCACCGCATATACAACCTATAGACGTTGACCAGATAAATAACCAAGTGCTTCCTGGAGAAAGCCACGTCTTTCTAAGTACTGACAGTGTTGATTCTGAACACGAAACTGAGCATCTTAATTTCCCATATATTTAGAATATTTAAACACTATTGACCCGGCCGGATTACCACAACACACTCTTAACCTTAAAGTAGGGACAATAGTCATGCTATTAAGAAACATTAATACTAAACAAGGTTTATGCAACGGTACACAGTTGGTCGTGAACAGCATGAGAGAAAATGTTATTGAGGCAAAAGTGCTTACGGGATCCCATACTGACAATACTGTTTTGATTCCCAGAATTGACTTTACAAGTTCTGACCTGGAATTGCCTTTTAAACTTAAACTACACCAATTTCCCATTAAGGCTGCATTTGCCATGACGATCAACAAATCCCAAGGACAAACCATGGACAAAGTAGGGATTTACCTATCTGAGCCTGTATTTGGACATGGGCAACTTTATGTTGCCTTTTCAAGAGTCCGGGGTTCATGTGACGTGTAACAAAAGGCGCTATACAGGCGCCTGACTCGACACAGAAGGACACAGAGGCACGTATAAAACCAACAAGACTTTATTTTTCTTCACCCGTGGGCGCTCGTCTTCCCCGTGACCCGCAGACAATACACAGTCCCAAGCACTATTCCACCACACAGCAACAACCTTTCCTTTAACCACCACTACTCCACAAGCGTAGTCCTCCTCCTCCCGACTCTGGCTCTTTGAGTGGTAGTGGCTGGCCCTTTTTATAACCCACCCGGAAATGTTCCAGGTGCTTGACCACCTGGTCCTAATTGCACCTCCGGGTGGGGCTGGAGATTCGTCCAGCCAGGCTGCTGAGTCCATGCAGCTCCCCCTAGCGGCCATCCGAGCCCCCAACCAGGCTGTGGAGGACTTCATCTCCCATGGAGCCCTGCGGATGGTTGGGGAATTGCTGTCAGCCAGGGAGGCTGCCACCAAGCATCCGGGGGGAGGTACTGGACTGCCCATGGTGGCTCCCCCGGAACATAAGCAACAGGGGCATCCCTGCCGGGCATGGGACCTGGCTGTCCTTCACAGATGTTAAAGTGATGGTTTTAACTACTCCATACCAGGGAGAACTGATTCAACGACAGGAAACCATCTTTACCAAAAATGTTGTTTATAAGGAAATTTTTGATTAACTATTTTGAATTTACCATTTTTTGCATTTTTTGTTTCCAATTTACTTCATTTAAACCTTTGCACTCCAATATTTTTTTTACTTATGAGTTCAACAACTCAAAGACATTTTGGACTTAAATGATATAACAATTAAATTTCAATTTTAGTTTTAATAAATTGGTTAATTTTAGTACAAATATATTTATTTAATTAAATGAAAACTTTCCCAGGACGCTCCCACTCTCCATGATTTTTCATCCCTCCAAAGATCAGAGAGAACAGAAAGTGATTGCCATTGTTGGACTTGTGATTCTTTAGAGAATCGGGGGTTTACTGGTGTACATAGATGCTCTTCTTATCTATCAACATGGGTCAAATTAACATTCTTCTAGTCAAATACTGTACATTCAATAGCAGTAATAAAAGTACTGAACCTCACTCACTCACTCCCGTCACCACCAAGCACACACAAAACAAACACAGCTAAACACATGGCTCTTTCCTGCGCTCTCTTCCTGTTTCCATTGACACACTAACCTGGGCGAACTGCACACCACTCTTCGTAATGTTCTTAAACGGGTAGGCTCACTTATTACATACAGTTAACATATAAGTCCCAATACAAAAACATCATATTTAAGACCCAAATACAAAGTCATTAAACACATTTTCTGTTTCCTGTTGCATGCACTAATTTGCACATTGTGTCATATCATTTTAATTTAAATGTGTTTAAAACTTTTCAACTAATGCTGGTATTTATTTTGTTAAAGTCTACACCATAAGAAGCATTTCTTCTTGTATACCAGATCAATTGGCTTATTGTTCAGTCTCAAATTAACTATTATGGTGATCATATTATTTTATAAATTACTTAATGAATAATTTTAACATGCTGCTAATTTTAAAATATAGTGGGTTTAAAAATACTTCACTTTATTCTCTGTCAATGTTTCTTTCTATCTGATCTACTGTATATTCAATTAACATCTGTATTCAGTCAGCTATTAATTGATAAGAGAAAAAACTTGAAACTGTCGGAAGAAGGGGTTTTCATTGGGTGAAGTACTAACTAATCTGAAAAATATGGGGCTTAATTAAAAGGCACACCTGTTTAATTTTTTTTTTATTTAAAAAATATTTTTTATTACTACATTAATGTGTTTACTGTTCTGGCACTACGTATAATAATATTATACCATAATATAATAGAGACATAACTAAATTGCTTTTGTTGTTAGACGTTGAATGTGCCCCTGTCATAAGAAAAATACATACAATGTGATATTTTAAAAAGAAGTTAATATATTTAGATAAAAATAAGAAACCTAATATAACTTTGAAGGTTTAAGTCATTTTCACTTTACTTTCCTTCTTTAATTCTGCATCCGTGAAGTTTGATTGGCACACACAGAAACTGTAAATGTATATTTGTAATGTGTCACTCAATAGCACATTGTAGTATCCAAGTAACTTAAGGTTGCATGAAGACAGACTGAATAGTCAATGAGGAATTAAGCTTGAGCATTAACAATGACATAGCATTAGGAAATCATGTTTAGTTGTATTCCTTCTGTCATATGACCTTTATGATATGCTTTTCTGGTCACTCTCCACCTTTATTTACAACCATGCAAAAAGCTCACAGTTCTCATGCAAAGCTCCCACAACACTCCATGAAATTTAGCTCACCTCCATGTGGGACATGAAAGGAACTCTTGGCTTCTTAGTTCTAATAGAGCTCACTGTGTGATCCTAATGATATTTTTAGTCCTGGTATTTCCTCTTTTGTATCTCATGGCCACCTCAGTTACCTAACTGTACTTTTTTATTGGTTGTAATATCTATATAAAATTACATAGTTTTATTGTTAATCTCGGCTTTCAAACTGTTCATATGCTAGTTGGTCAGAATGCTCCTATATAACACTTTCTTCATCTTAGATCATCATAAAGTTTTAAGTAAGCCTCTAGACAATCATGTAGAAAGGATACCTTTCTTCTTCTTTAAAGTAGATGTATCTGATAGATTTTAAGGATTTTGGACTTCTACCCTACTGGTTGCAATTGAAAAATTACTACATTTCGCTTCACTTGGCAAAACATGAGTCTGGGGCAAATAACAGCATGCACCAAAAATAATTAACTTAAAAGTGAAAAATGAATGCTTTGTATATATTTAATATGGTTTAAAATATTTTATTAATGCACTAAATGTAAATGCTTTATTTATCTTTTTAAACAATATGAAAACAAATGTATTGTAACCAAAGGGGACACTCTTGAGTTGTGTATGAAGCCAAAAAAGGACATTAAAAATTTCAAAAAGAAGAAGGATTTTATCTTAAGAATAATGTAACACAATAAGTCAGTCAGTCCGTCAGTCATCTTCCAACCCTCCATATCCTAAAACAGGGTCACAGGGGGTCTGCTGGAGCCAATCCCAGCCAACACACGGTGCAAGGCAGGGACAAACCCTGGGCACACACACACACCAAGCACATACTAGGGACAATTTTTAGGATCGTCAATGCACAAAGACCTCCATGTCTTTGGGAGGAAACCGGAGCACCCGGAGGAAACCCATGCAGACACGGGGAGAACATGCAAATTCCATGCAGGGAACCACCATGCCACCCTAACACAACAAGGAGAACACAAAATATAAAAAAAGTGGAAATAACAATGAACATGAAACCTAATGACCTAATGAATTCTGGTGGAGATGGGAAATGTAACAGTATTTAGGAATAAGAAATCAGGATATGAAGAATAGTCTTTAAAAAGGTAAAAGTTTGTATCTGGGAATATTAATGCTTAATGTGATAAAACCAAAACTTTAAACCAAATCACAGTAAAAAAAAAATCAAGAAATAAGTTGGAAGAAGTTCAGAACAATAATAACCCACTAGAAAGTATAATTGCATCCACAATCTTGGACAAACAAGAAGTCAACCTGACCTTTATACTGTCATAACAGGATATCACACATTGCTTACTTACAGGTTTTCTCTCATAGGAATTGGTGGTAAAGGAAAACAAAAAAAAAGAAAACACAAATTGATGGCACCCATAGAAAGCTAAATGTTTTGTCTGAGGAGGACAAAAATGAAAATGACTAGAAAATGCAATAATCAAGAAATAGGCCGAGATCAAAACAAGGAATCAGAGAGATCTTTTTCAAAGTCCAAAATATTATCAATTCTGAGTCAAAACACCAGAGAAAGGATCCACAACCAGGAATACAAAGGGTAAGTTGAGTTTTTCACAAAAAAATCCATCAAGTTCAGATACCCCGGAATTGAAAGGAATGACCACTACACCATAGCTCAATTGAAAGCACTACCAAACATATCCTGGAGAATTCTGGGACAGATTTTCATAGAAATGGTAAATACAGTGTTCTTAGAGTGAATGTGACTGCATTGAAAACAAAACATGTTGGGAAAGAACATAAATCAAACATAGGTGGAGTGGTGGCTCTGAGGCTAGGGATCTGCAGTGGTAATCGGAAGGTTGCTGGTTTGAGTCCCGTATATGCCAATAGGGACTCTGCTCTGTTGGGCCCTTGAGCAAGGCCCTTAACCTGCAATTGCTGAGCACTTTGAGTAGTGAGAAAAGTGCTATATAAATGCAAAGAATTAAATCAAAATTCAACTCTCTAAGGAGGCAAAAACAGACTTCAGATTCACTGTACTTCAAAACCTCAAAATATTAGGCTTATATAAATGAAAAACCTGTGTGTGTATGGAACTGTCCACTATGCTCATGCTCAATTCCAGCCACTAGATGGCACATGCCTACACTTTTAACACTAGAATTACCAGAGCCTATGAAAAAACACGTAGATCCGGCCCACCTTAAATCCGTTCGCACCTCTCCGCCAGCGTCTTTTGTCCTGTAAATGTGCCGATAAAGACAAGCAGCAAGCAGCCTGCTATTCCATCCCCCGACAGCTGCAGAACGTGCACAAACATCTCCCAGCTCATGCCTTGATTGATTATCTGGGAGTGAAGTGCTGGAGTTTTAGAGTGGAAATAATAGATCGTTATTTGGAACACATGCATTTCATGTGTGTTCTGTTTCTACAATAATCTGTGTAAACACATTTTTAAAACATAAACGTTTTTCATATTTTAGTAATAAATGACAAAATGTAGGCATAAACTATATAATGTGTGAAGCCTGCAGTCCAAAGATCAAATAAACACTTTCACAAAAGGTTCAAGGAAAAGACAACAGCCTCCGTGGCATAGCGGTAAGATTTGCTGACTTGTAATCAAGTGTCCCTGGTTCAATCCTGACTGCTTCCTATATTTGCTGTTTTCAGTAGTGAGCTGCTCTTATTGTTAATATCATGCAGTACACACATACACTTGGTTTGCGTCTGTAACAGATGGTGTACATTTATAGGACTTGTAAAAGTTACCATTTTATTTTCACTTTTATTCTCTCAGTCACAGTCACGATACATACTACCCCACCCACCCAGGGATCTGACGCTGATAGTTTTTATCTAAAACTGGGAATAACTGTAGATGTGACTGGTGTTTTGAGGCAATGGAGCTGGACATTCTCTCATCTGGAGGGATAATAGCTGACACACAAACACTGGTGAATCTGCCTTCTTCGTATCTCACTGTCACCTGATTTTTTTTAATTCTGTTTTATTGAATGTTCCTGCTCACGCTGAATTAGTATGCGCCTTATGGTCTATGATGTAAAAAAAACCCAAAAAAAAACAGAGACATATATGATATTTGGAATTATTCATTTCATGACCTGTATAGTACATTTCGGAAAACATTGTGGCACGGATGCAACATTATTCATATTATTCATATTCATTCGCATAACATCTTGTGGTTGTAATCAGTGACCGTGTGTTTTTTTCATAGGCTCTGGTGATTCTAGTGTTAAATTTTTTCAGTGCTTGTGTGCACCTTACTTCTCACTATAAAAGACCTGTGTGCAGCAAACAACATCGTGCTAATAACAAAGATGAAGAGAAACAACGTCAAAACAAAGCAAAAGCTGCGGCACAACAACGTGCAAGTGAAACACCTCAGCAATGGAGGGTAAGGCTTGAATGTATCACAAAAAATGTTGTCTATCTGGTGGTATTTTCTTGATACAAAAATTAATAAGACTTATATGCCAGTGATACAGTTAAGATATGGTATCGCCAGTGGGCCAGCAGGCACAGGTGTGTTCATGTCCTCTCCACTGGGTAATTCATAAGAGTAAACTGATGCCTCTCCAAGTTCACAAATATAGTAAAACTGTTAGGGAGTCTTTGGGTGTTTTTTTATTTTTTTTTCCAGAAGACCACATGTAGCTAGTATACAATATATAATAGTCCTCAATAATCACTGGAACAACAAAAAAAAATGTACGAATAATGCAAAATGCATTGCAGAAAAATGTGAAATAAATCCAACTATATTAAAACAAAACAGAAGCAAGCTCTCCAACATAAAAAAAATCAAAATAAATGCCAAATACTAACCAAGAATCAAATGGAATTATGGGAAAAATTCAAAACAAACCAGATTAAATCAAAATATCTATGGGGTCTACAAGTAGTTGTCTCTGATTACATCCATAGTGGTTGTAACGATAATAAAAAGTACTCCCAAAAGCACTCCCTTCTCCTCTTCCTTTAAAAAACTCCTCAGACACCTTCTCCACTCCAAAGTGTCTTCATCAGTTAATCAATATCAGTAACTCATCTCCTGACTCCAAACTGCACAACCCTGTGGCTGAAAGGAGTTTTGAAGCCCTGGCCAACAACCTCTTCTATGAAGGCCTTGGGTTCCATATGTAGTGTAGAAGCCATGACCACCGTAAAGAGCCTAAATAGGTTGTTAGCCTCAGTAGCACCAAACATACTGCCCTCTACTGACATGGGAGATTCCTGTTATATTAATGGGAACTCCTATTACCCAGTTCAGACATTTAAATGAATTAAATTAATCTAGTCACACCTCCAGGTTGCTATAAGCAGTTTTATTGCCTGCATTCCTTCACAGCATATATACTGTATGAAAATGAAGATTACAATTCATAAAGATATAGATAAATAAATTGCAGCAGTTGCATAAGAATAAAAAATAACGCTTTAGTATCATGGATCTATTATGGTCAGTGTGGTCTAGTAATAAGAAAATTGGACCGAAAATTGTAAATCTGTTAATTCAGCTTGCATCAATGGCTCATATTATTATTATTTTATATTTAGCTACTGCCATTATCCAAGGGGACTAATAAGTTCAATATAAATTTTAACTATTTAAAGATGTTGTTCTCAGCTGGAGCACAGACAGGTTAAGTGGCTTTCTCAGGGCTACACTTTGAATCATGGGCAGAAATTGAACCAGAAACCTTGGGGCTGTTTTTACATCAAATACCTGACCTACTATGTGATCCTATGCAAGTAATTTTAAGTTTTAAGACCCCAGCTGTAAAAGGCAGTTATGAGATAAACAATTAAAATACCACCCTTAGGGGTGATATTCCTCATACAATGGAGCTGTTTTTTTTAAATATATAAATAAAACAAGTGGATGAAAATATCTTTGTCATGTAATGTTTGTAGTCGTTCTGCATCTTGGAAAAGCTGTTCTTGTTTATCTCAAATCTAATGGAGCTCTCTTTTTGGACCCTTGTGTATCTTAATAGGTCTGTCTGGAGATTCTAAGCTTTTTATCTTTTTCTTCTCTCCAGCGTTTTCTAACAGCACAACATCCATCTGTCTGCTTTCATATTTTCACATCCACCTTTGTATTTTTTTTTAAATTTTCTTTAGAGTAAAATAAATATATTCAACATACAGAAGAAACACAGGGTGTACACGCCACTTATGCCAATGGAGAGTAAACGCGACAGCTGCAATTTTAATACTGCCCTATACCTGGAGACCTGAATTCCTGAACACAATCAAGCAAGTTTTTAATTACTACAGTTTTTCCACTGTGCCAATCCCAGCCAACACAGGGCACTGTGCTTTACAAGTTGATTAACACTCTAAGACAAAGTGAAATTTTATTTGTAAGAAAAAAAAGGTTAGTTTCTTTAAACATGCAGTATTACTCACACAAATACACATGCAGAGATTAAGACAAGGGCTACATAAGATATAAACTTACCACTAGGAGCATATCCAACACATAATTATGTCTGCAAAGGATTTCCTACACGCTTTTTCAGACACCACCAGTCAACGGCTCTTCTGTTTTCACTGGAAGGGCTCAGTTTTTAACACAAACAGAATGAGCCAAACACAGAGTCGTGTTTCAATATTCAGAAGCAAAGCAGTTATAGACCTGATAGGCACACACACACGTACACACACATAAACACGCAAACTCCAAGATCATAGTAATTGGATTTTCTCTTTCCCCTCCTGTTAGAAAACACATAAACAAGTAGTACCTTCAAGAAGCTTTTAATGTATTTACATCCATCGTTAAGTGACTTCCACCTCCATCTCCCAGATTTGAACTCCATATTTCTCAGTACGAGTTCAAGTGGCCCAGCAGAAACTCCACAACTCCCCCTGCCCTCATTCAGGCCCATCCTCTCTGTGAAATTCCCCTGCCAATTGTATTGCTTGCTACTGTAGCAGGCATCCCAAACTTGACCCCAACCCCCCCAGCCACTTCACTGCTGCAGTGTCAGGGAGCCTGCTGTAGATGACAGATGGCACGGCACCATTTAGCTGTCACTGCCTACTAGAGGAACAAGGTCAGGAGGAAGCCATCAATGGCCTTCTCCTGTAGGATAAAGAGGGGTTGAGCAGATGTTCTGCGTACTTAAGCACAGGGCTCAAATCCTAGCAAGCCAGCTTGCTGCCTGCTCATAAATAGCAGGTGGAACGGAGGAGTCTACACCATCTGCCAGTGATGATACTTTCCTTATTTTTTTTAATCTCATGAGATAAAATCAACAACATTCCAAAACTGTTATGTTATATAATACCAGACATTTTGTTTATCCTTCTCTTTCATGTTTATGAACCTTCTTTTCCTATTACTTGGTAGTGGTCAACTGGATACTATCGCAGGTGCATCATCATATTGTAAACATCAACCTTGGAGAGGATTCTAGTCTATCCCAGAATACACTTCCACACTCATTCACATCATGACACCATTTAACTTAACACTTACAGCTTCTGGATGTGGGAAGACAGCAGAGCATAACAGAAAATATGAGTGAACATGGGGAGAATGTGGAAACTTCAGATGGAGTGTGACTGGAAAGGCAATAAATCTGGAGATGCTAGACATTGTGCACATTCGTAGTCTTCAGTATCACTGTGTGCCAATATTAAAGTTCATTTTATACTTTATTTTTCTGTCAGGTACTGTGGACATTGTGTGACATTTAAGGGTTATTTGATCATTTCAGTCTTTCGGTTCTGCAATGTCTTGTCACGTATGCACTACCACAACTTTCTGCTGGCAGGAGTACTAACATGTGTCACCATGCCGCTGAAGATGATTTAAAATACAGTGGCACGTCTAATGCTCAACCAGCCAAGGCAAGCACATGTCACTCCTCTTGTCAGATCATTACATTGAATCCCTGTTGCAGCATGTATTAAGTTCAAATCCATGATGCTTGCCCACAAAGTAGTCAGTGGGTTAGCACTTATATGTATATGGAGACACTTGTGAAGTCCTATACTCCTCAACCATTCAGGACTGCATGACATGAACTCTCATTCCATATAAATAAGTCAAGTTTTACAAAACTAGGTTAAAAACAAATCAAATTATTCTAGTCTCTTTTAATGTGTAGCTGGTGAAATGAGCTGCCCACCTCAGTGTGCAGTTACGACTTCCATAATGTATGTAAGAAGCGTTGGAAGATTTTCTTGCTTGGTGAATTTCTCTTTTATAAGCAACTGATGATGTCCATTGTACCCTAATAAATCTCAACTAATGGTTGGGAGAAGAATCATCATGCCTTTTTGTGTGCTATGCCAGCAACACTCGAACATATCATTACTGGGAGTGAAGTAAGCTTATCCCAAGGTTGATACACAAGGAGACACAACCAAGTGTTCAAGTGCCTGACTGCAGTGCTAGAAGTTAAAAGAATAACCATCAATGCCCTGCCACCCAAACAATCAGTTTAACTCAATTGTTATTATTTGCTTGAGATGGGGAACAAGGCCAGAGGTAGATTCCTTTAAGTACCAAGACTGGTGAACTGGATGCAGCATGGGACTGAAAAATGTTGGTAGACATAGGTCAGCACCTCACAGCACTAGGATTAGGCCGGATATGGTACTGCAGTCTAACTCATTACATTCTGTTTACTTTGTGGTACTTGCAGTCTTTTGGGATTATACTATGGATGAAGCATTTGTGTAGAAGAAGCTGTGATATAGCAAGCTGTGTATCAACTGTGGTTGATGTAGATAGACAAACCTCCATTTCTGCTCTTTCTGGAATCCCCCATCCTGCCTGCTCTACAAACAGACCAACTGGCTAACTCAATAGTAGCACTGGAAACAAAATGGTTCAACCAAGTGTCTATAAAAATTATTTCACATTTCTTTAGATCATGAGAAATAATCCCAAATCTAATCTTGTTCATCTTGTTGATAAGTGACCAGGGGTCAGATGTATAAAACTTGTGTATGCATAAAAAGAGGTTTAAATTGTGGGCACCCTACTTTTCATGCAAATTCAGGAATGATGAAAGACAACTGGATGGTAGAACTCACATATGTTTACAACATCTATGACCCACTTGTATGTAACTTTTTGAATAAACAGGGAAATGAGGATACCCTTGATCAAGAAGGGAAATGCAGCCAAAATGGTTAAATAACAGCTAATGTGTTTAGTATATTATATTACCAAGCCTTTATTATAATGTACAATGACATGGCAGATATTTTAAACCTTAAAGGTGATGAATATGATGTACAGACTTTATTTTCGGTACTTTTAAACTAGCATCCCTAGACAAAATTCTTTCTCCCTGGACTCCCTACGATTCCTAAACATGTACGAGGAACCTCATATGTCCTTAATTACCACACCAATTGCCTGCCGATATCAACTTTTGTTTTGCAAATGTGTCAATTAGCAGCACTCAACCTATACTCAGCCATCCCCATTCAGCCAGCCAAAGCCACCCCACAGCCAGAATTTTCACTTTCAGCTCAAGTCTACTTGAAGATTTTAACTAGCAATGAGTTACAAGGAATTATATAGGTAATGATAAAATCGTTATTTGAAATACATACATTTCATGCATGTTCCATGTCTACAACAAACTGTGTAAATGTACGATGAAACTAGAAATGTTAGGTCTTGTAGACACAAACCAAACGTATGTGTTTATTATATCAAACATAACCCCTTGAATGAGAGTTTTTACTTTTGTGACAATCACGCTTTGACATCAAGGTAATTACCACGGCACACAGAAATAATTTGTTGTTTAGTATTAACTTTTACAACTGATACATTTACACAGATAGATACTAACTACAGGGTCACGGGGGTCTGCTGGAGCCAATCCCAGCCAACACAGGGCGCAAGGCAGGAACAAACCCCGGGCAGGGCGCCAGCCTGAAACATATTTATTATATGAAATATATAAATGTAAAATAATGCATGTTATTTTATTGAATGTAAAACACACATAAACACATACGTGCATGAAAATGTCTTTATTTGAAAATTATATTTGGACTTCACAGTTATTACATGTTCACATCACCATGTCATTTGAATAATTTCTTTTTTATTCTTAAATAAACACATCCACTAAGTTATTTTGAAACAAATGTGCTTTTATTCCAGAACAAAACCGAATAAATTGTTCAAATGACATCAGGTTTGGCTGATGTGATGATACTGCAAATGATGGCTGGGCTGACTTGTTGGTAAGTGGCTGGACCCTCAGGGTTTCATAATGCCTATACTGTTCATTATAACAGCAATCATGTCATGACATGTGCCAGGTGATAGTGGGTGACTGCTCAGAAACTGGCACCTTACACCTTTCCCAGAACCCCACAATGCTGGCTCTTTACACCTTTCCCAGTCCCCCCTACTATATTCTGCATGCCCTTTTGCTCTCAGTTCTGGAGAGCAGCATAAGACTCTATGTAAAGGGAGGCTGCACTAACCAGCCAATGAAGTTCTGCAGCACTGTGATTGCATATGTATGAGGTTGATTACCATAATCCATATACAGTATCATGTTTTAGGGTGGTAACCAAGAGAAGTAAGTAAGTACACTAGATTTTATAAATCAGCTTGTTTTGTGGTAGATGAATTTTCCTGTTTTTGGCATACACGTATTTTCATTCTTGAATCCACGTAAACTTTTTTAAATGAGACTCCTGGAATTAGCAAGAAAAAGACTCAGTAGGGCTGGTCTGTAATGGTTAGCCTTTCCCCTAGCCCAGAGCCCTTCTGCTTACTTTGCTTTTGCCGCTTTGCTAGATGGATTGTAGCTCTGGGGAGTTATGAATCTCCAGCAGAATAATTTCTGTGTTAAAAGTTTCACATATTGATCCCTGATATAAAGTGACTGAGACTGCTTATGGAAATTAGGCACTAACGCTATTTCATTAAAAAAAAAAATAAAAAAGATAAAAATGAGTAAAAAATCTGCAAGCAAGAGAAAGATAGAGAGAGAGAGAGAGAGAGAGAGAGAGCCAAACCGCTATGTCTGCTCGTGCTGCTGCTGCTGCTTCTGATCTGTCCAGGACATATCCTGATTCCATTGTCTGTGCCAGCAGCAGAGTTTGAAGCTACGTCAGGGAATCATTCTGGTATTATGCCAGGCACACACATTTAATATTGCAAATCATTTCTGTAACTTGACCTCAGTAATACTTTCATCTGTGACCTAAACCATTTTCAGAATCTTTCCACATCCATCATGCATTGAATTAATAATAAGAATATTTCAAATCACATAACTGCATTTAATGTGATTCATCTGCTCTTTCTAGAAGTTTAAGGTTTTAAATGCAATATGTACTGTATATAAACAGCTATTTTGTTTTCTTAGAACTACTTTTGAAATGTTTAATCCCACAACGAAATAAAGTTCATTGACAGATATCTGAACATTTTTTCATAAAATAACTGAATAATATCATACACACATACTAATACATCAGCCAGAATTTGACAATGAGGGACACATTTTTTGTAAATATAGGTTTGCACCAAATGGCCCAGCATAATAATTCCTGTGGAAAAACAGTTACATTACCACAGCTGGGAACACTACACAAACTCTGTTCTACTCACTAGCTAAGCAAGAATTTTTTACTCTATAACATACATAAAAAAATCAAACATTTCATTTAATACAAGGAAAAAACAAACATGAGAAGAAGCCATTTGGCACATAAGCAGATCCACAATGGACTTCAGGTCAAATGTTCCAGCTCACCCAGTGAGTGTATCCTGTGTTTGGCCGTAATTATCAAATACAATGAATAATTTTATATCAGTGGGGCTTTACAAGATTTTAGTCCTTAATAGAAATGAAAAGGAGATGATAAAACATTCTATTAAAGCAAATAAAAATGGTAAGTAAAGCTAGACATAAAACTGTGAACTTGTTATGCAACAGAAGTTAAAATAATTACTCTTCTTTTTCTAGTTTTAGAGATTGCTAGCATCTAAATGAAAAGCTGACTTTTTCTTTTTATCAGTGTATAATTCAGCATTAGTCGGTATGCCTTCTGTGACTTAAATCAATTGGATTATAGACACTTCTTTATACCATACCATTTTCTAAACCTGCTTATCCTGAGCAGGGTCTCTTGGGGGCTGGTACCTATCCCATCAAGCATGGGACAACAGTCCAGTGAGTGACCACACCTTTACACACATACACACCACATAAACTGCATCCAGTTTAGCGACCCCAATAGACCTAACACACATGTCTTAGGACTGTGAAAGAAAAATCACACAGACACAGAGAGACAAGCAAACGCCATGCAGAGAGGACCCGGGACATGAACCCTGGTCTCCTTACTGCAAGGCAGCAGCGCTACCGACTTCTTTATATGTTTTCTATATTTTAACAAACTGTAAGCAAAAGGAACACAAATTATCCACCTGCTTGGATATTTGCAAGTCTAAGATAGGGCTTACACAAAGACATTAAATTTGAACTTGAGAATGTCTCTACCAACACTGTGCAAAAACAATAAAGTATTAAGATGGATTAATTTGTCTAAAACTGTAAAATAAATTTGCCTAGAGGATTCTGTACATTAAACAACAGTTTTGTGAGGCTGTACTAAAGTTAGCTGGCTCAAATGAATTTGCTAAAAAAAGAAAAATGAGACAATCTGGTGAGCAGCCAGCATTGGAAGAACTCCTGTGCCATGGGTTCTGCACGAGTTTGTTGTCATCCTTATACCACAAATCAAATGAGCAATATAAATGAAGAAACCAGTGCAGGAAGGAGCAACACGTATTGAATGGCAGAAAAGAGGGAAAAACGTATTGGGAATTTCTCTCTATTTTTTCATTTCTTATATACAAACGTCTACGCGTGGAAGTGTGCGTGTCTCTCTGTCCGGCCCGGAAGTGGGAGGTGCTCAAAGCATGATGCTCAAAGAAAGCGACTCTGTTGCCAAAATGAAACCGGCGAAAGAAGAGAAACTTGCTTAGCCACTAACACACAAGCAAGGCGAGCACATTGTCAAAACAAAACCTCCAGAGGAGGGATAAACCCGCTTAGCTGCTGGTAGACAACAGATGCAAGCACATCGGCAAAACGAAACCGCCGAGGAAAGACTACCTCGCTTAAAACAAAACCCCAGAGGAGAGAGAGACTCACTTAGCTGCTGATAGACAACAGAGGCGACCACATCTGCAAAACAAAACCGCAGAGGAAAGAGAACCTCGCTTAGCCACTAATGCACATCCGATGCAATTGATTGAAGTGCCAGAATCCGTTGTTTCTAGGAGCCCAGGCTTTTTACAGCTCGGGCTTACACAGCTAGTATTTAATAATGATAAGTATTCCTACATATAATTCTTAAACTATACTACACATCATATCCTCTTGCTTAATTTATTCAACATAAATTTGATACCTGGACTATAACAGAGGAAAGTGTTCTACTGGCTGAATATGATAATAGCGGCAACATTGTGAAAGCTGTTAACTTAATGAAACTGGACTTATGGAGTGTCTAATTGGACTGAATGTTATTTTTTAGGAGTGGCAGAAATAAGTAAAATGTTTTTCTTCACAGAGAAGGAACAAAAGCATAGTCTAAGTTGAATCAAGGATGTCTTTTGAGATCATTACTAAAACCAAAATACTAAACAAATTGTAAGTCAAAACCAAGCTGAATTCAAAACCAACAGATCTTCCGAAATAGATTTTTTAGTTTATACTCAATTTTCAGTTTCAAGTCTGTTTTGTTAAAGTTAGGATGCTTGCTTTAAGTAAATGGCTACCTTGTACTGTCATGAATTAAGATGTTTGTTAAGCCAGAATTCAACTTTACACTTTATTTTAATGTTTATTCACATCGTGATGTTATTATTATATTGTAATTTTCTTTTTTATAACATATTTGCACACTATTTCCTAGTGTGTTTGACCACGGGTGGTGTTATTTTCTTGTACATTTTTTTATGTTTTGGTTGATGCTGTTGCTACTAGAAGTATGACGTCATTTCATCACAGTACTGATATTTAAGATGGAGGCACGACACCTTTAATGCCTAAATTTCTGGATTTGTGCAGTGTGTTTAGTAAATAAACATCAATTTGAGAATTAGAATCTCAAGTGTTTTCTTGGTTTTGAGTTTTGGGTTACATTTTTGAGCCTGATGTTTTGATTTTTCTGCTTCATTTGCCTTCATACTTGACTTTGCTGTTCTCTCATTTCATTCTCTTGTGGTTTAAGTTGTCTTTACATCCCTGTGGCAGAACATATGCACACTGATGAGATAAAATGTTACGTCCACTCCTATATGAATTGAATGACATTGACATCGACATAGACGGTAGCATTAGGTACTCATGATCCGCCACAGCAACAGCTAATCCCTGAGTATGACAACCATCAACGTGACCAGACCAATAAAAGGTATATCCACCTACAGAGATCTGGCCAGTCTCAGATCTGCGCATTTCAGATAGTACCGCCACTGAAATGCAGAGTTTACGAAGCTCCTCCGACAGCAGAGGAAGATGATCATCATGCCGGAGAGACAAGACGTTCCACGTGCCTACCCGGATAGGCCGCCTCAAATTGTGACCCCATTGGCTCTCCGGCGGTTTCAGCTCTTCCGGGGATGGTGTTCCTGAGGGCTTTCTCTCATCCCCTTCATAATACGAGCAGCCTTCCTGCAGAGAGCAGAAAGGAGTCCTGTTTTTATGGTGGCTGAAGTGCCAATCCTGCCCCCAACCCCCAAGTTTTCCCTGCAAGTTGGAACACCGCTTTCAGGGCCAGATGCAGATGTTCCTGAAAAAAAAAATTAAAAACAAAAATAACAATAACAAATATTTTTCAAAAATTAAACAAAATGTATAAAATTATTTTATTGAATTCTTAACAACACCACTGTTTGTTTTTTGGAATATGCAGACGAATATTGGCATGTCAGTGATACAGAAGGTTTGGAACAAATATTTACACCTGATAAATATAAACAAATAGTATTTTTTTTAATGTCCTCAAACAATATAGAGTAGAAAATAATTTGTTGCCCATCCCAAACGTTTGTGTTCACGCACACTGTGCTCTACTCTAAAGCTTTCCATAATGCACAATGGAACAATCGAGAATTCCATTCTACTAAGTATAAAGTCTCCTCTCTGCTCCCTGTGTGTAGGTCACACTAATAATTCATGAAGTAGCACTGGCTGGTGGCTGCATAGTATGCATGGCATTGAGAGGCTTGAGGGACTGTGTGATCGAAATGGGTAAACACAATGAAGGCCTTAACAGAAACAAAACTGTGAGGAAGAAGTAATTAGGCAACACTTTAATTTCCATGCAACAGTGTCATAAAGAGGTGAGAGGTCAGAAATTACTAGCAAGACTCCAAAAAAGACATGGCAAAATCCACAAAACAGGAAAAAAAACCCAATATCATACTATAACCACATGTTACAGACATTCAAATGGGTCAAAGGCACAATACTAGAGCACATGTTATGGCACGTATTCCTGTTTCTTTTCCTCATATCTCTTTTTGGTGTTGCCAAAAACATGACAAGACAGGAATGGAGTCAATACATGACAGACAGAGTCCAATACAATGCTTGACACCAATAGTTTTGATAAGAAGGGTGCCATTTACACAAATGGAAGCATGCATTATTTATAGTTTATAAGAAATTTACTCTTTCTGTTAGCTATCAATAATATATTCTCAAACCCACCCACTGGGTTGTGGTATCTAAAATATGTACTTAATTATTTTTCCTACAATATTAAATCCCCCAAGGTCCAGCCAATGGTGATGTCAAAAGAGTATTAAAGAGGCTCAGGTGAACTTGTATGGTTTTCTGGGATGCCACATTGTAAGTGCTCTGAGAATGGAAAAGCCACTCTATAAACAAAATAAACTGTAGATAAAATTAGGAAAATAAAAAAAAAAACAGAATAAGGCAGAATCTAAAATAAAAAAACACTAAAACACTGAAATAATCCTATCTGCAATAACAGTTGTTGGGTAACATTAACTCATTCTGTATGAGCTTGTTGTGTTGTGGTCTGAGATTGTGACTTACAGCCAACAGTAAAAACAGAAAATGCTGTAAAGAAATGAAGTTCAATACGTCTGGAGGATTTCCATGAGTGTCTTATTCTATGTATGCTTTGCTGTTCTTTAAATAGGCTCGACACTTCAAAGTGTGATTAAACAGCCTTCTGAAAGCAGGCATGGCATCCAAAGAGAGGTGCTATCAGTAAGATCTGGCATCCTTATTTAAATTCATTCAAATCTTTTTTTTCCAGAATGCCAAATTTAAATAATTGAGAATTCTGCTTGTGAATATTGGACATTGTGATTGAAAGGGGGTGCTGTCGTCCCCTTGAACCCTTGGATCAGACACCAGACACCAGATAAAAGTCCCAATATTTGATTTATTATAATAATAAAGTGCACAAAGCACCTCCACCTCCACAGTATACAATAAAGAACCAATAATAACAATAATCACTACACAATACTAAATCCTCCAACTCCCAGATGCGTTGTCACCCTTCCTCCCAACTCAGCTCAACTCGCTGGGGTTTCCCATAATCCTTTATAGTCCTTGACCCGGAAGTGCTTCTGTCCTTCAGTCCATGTGATTTCCCAGCACTTCCGGGTCAGATGAAAATTCCTTCTTCTCTTTAGCCCAGAAGTATGCCATCTCCTCTGTCCCCATGACTGGGAATTACTTCCGGGCTATACGGACGATATAAGTCCTTGAGCCTCCCTGCAGTGTCCTCTGGTGGCCCCCACCGTATCCAGCATTGCTGTGAAGGAAAACTCCAAGGTCCATGATGCCCTGCTGGAATTCGGGGCATCTCCACGTTGCAGGGAGGGCTCCATCTGGCGGCTTGGGGGTATTGGCCGGGATAAGTTGCCGGCCATAGTCCACAACATCATAAAACATGTAGCCTGCCTTTGCTCACACACACAAAAAAATTAAATTAAAAAATGTTTGCCATCTTTCATGTCTGAAATACACGGAGGCCTAATCCTAGACACATGCGTCAAAGGTTGTTGAGCTGCCTTGCTTGCAGATGTACTAAGATCTTTCAAAAAATGTCAAACTCTTTTTGTTAATGTGCATACTGTGCTGGTGGAAGACCTATGGAAGTAAAGCTTTTTAAAATTCAAAGCTTGCTTGGTAATATGCCACAAGGGCAGAGACTCTAAAATGTCACATTTTGATAAATGACAGCGAACAACACAGGCACCTCATTTACGCCCTTGGCTTAGCCAGTTAACTCCTAGGATAGCAATGTCAGAAATTTAAATGATAAACAAATGAGAGTCCCATTCTGCATGAGGTGTATGTAATTCTCTGATAATGACTCGATTATTTCATTATCATCCTTCTGCTAGACCAGAGGTGGGCAAAGTCGATCCTGGAGGGCCGCTGTGGATGTAGGTTTTTCTTCCAGCCCAGTTCAGTACTTATTGCTGAAGAAACACTTCTGCTTCATTTTCATTATCTCGCTCATTAAGATTTGGAACCCCTATTGCTTATTTTAGTCTTAAACTGCTGTAGTCTTGGTTTTTAATTGCTCCTTATTAGCAATAAGATGCAAATGACAAAAGAAACCAGCAGTTCCCCATTTAGCTTGTTACCATTTAAACCTGTGTGTGTTTATCAGGCACTATTGAGTTTAATTAAATACTTGGAAGCAAAGTGATAAGAAAAATGTGAAGGACTGAGAATTACTCATCCATTTAAGGTCCTTAGAAAGGAAAAAAATCTAGGATATGGGAATGACATGACATTACAGAGTTAAAGCATAACTAAGCAATTAAATTAAATTATTGGCAAAGATCACTTTCTAATTAAGCAACTGGGCTGGAACAAAACCTTGCAGCCACTCTGGCCCTCCAGGACTGACTTTGCCCACCCCTGTGCTAGACCCTTGTATTTACTTCTATGAAAATAATTTTTTTTTTAAATTTTAATTTAATAATTTGAAAAAAAAAAATTCAATGGTTTCCATCCATCCATCCATCTATTATCCAACCCGCTATATCCTAACTACAGGGTCACGGGGGTCTGCTGGAGCCAATCTCAGCCAACACAGGGTGCAAGGCAGGAAACAAACTTCGGGCAGGGCGTCAGCCCACCGAAGTAGTTTCCACTAGTCAATAAACATTTATTCAATATTGTATTTCATGTGTTTAATTCAATTCTATTCTCCGTATGTATTTCAGTTTGCACATACAGTACATATTCCATTCTTTGCATAGTTATTCTCAATAGACATTTAATTTTCCAAAAATGTTCACGTTAGGATACCTGAAAACATTAATGAGAGTGGGTGTGTGAGCAGCATTGAGCCAGGGTCCTCGTCAAGGCTGAAGTGCCCACTCTAAGTGTCACCACTCAGTACTTCTAAAATGAAAAGTGCATGGAAAAAGATTGATGGACATTTAATCATTGGCTTATTGGAACGGATCACTTGATATTCAAAATGTATGACATATTTTTATTGTGGCATGAATACTTCATTAAACAATATTTATTTTGTATTGCACCAATAACTGCAGACTTTCTGAAATAAACTGTTCAATCAGTCTTTATGTAATATCATTTGTATGAAGTTTAGTACCTATAAAAAATATTCACCCCCTTGGACGTGTTCATATTTTATTTTGATACAACAATAATTCACAATGGATTTAATCTGGCTTTTTTGACATTGAACAATAGAAAAAGACTCTTTAATGTCAAAGTGAAAACAAATCTCTTCAAAATGATCTAAATTAATTGTAAATTTAAACCCCAAACTGGCTGATTGCACAACTATTCATCTCGACAGCCTTGAGTCTTTGTCGATAGATCTCAATCAGCTTTGCTCATCTTGGCAGTGTAATTTTTTTCCTCCATTCTTCTTTACAAAACTGCTCAAGCTCTGTCTGGTTGCATGGGGATCGTGGGTGAGCTGCCTTTATGAAGTCCAGCCACAAATTCTCAATTGGATTGAGATCAGGACTCTGACTCTGCCACTACAGAACATAAATATTGTTTTAAAAATTGTGCAAATTTGGCTTTATGCTTAGTGTCTTTGCCTTGTTGGAAAACAAATTGTTTTCCAAGGTGCAGGTTTTTTTGCAGACTGCATCAGGTTTTCCTCCAGGGTTTCATTGTTCTTTGTTTCATTGTTTTTACAATCAAAACCCTTCTAGGGCCTGCTGCAGACAAGCATTCCCATATCATAATGCTGCCACCACCATTCTTGATGGTGGAGATGGTGTGTTTTTGATAATATGCAGTGTTTAGATTATGTTAAACATGACATTTAATCTGATGGCCAAAAGCTCCATTTTAGTCTCATCAGGACCTTCTTCCTGCTGACTTTTTATTGGTGGATTTCTCTTTGCCACCCTCCCATAAAGCTGTGACTGGTGAAACTACCCAATCTGCCCAATCTCAGCCACTTTAGCTTGTAGTTCACTTTGTGTCCTCCCTCAGTATTCTCTTTGTGGATGGCCTGAACAAGGCAGGTCTACAGCTGTGCCATACTCTTTCCACTTCGATTTAACTAGATATTTAGAGACATAGACATTTCTTGTCTCCATCCCCTGATGTGTGATTTTCAATCACCTTGAAGTGTTCTTTTGTCTACAGTATGTAGGTTAGGCCTTGATATTGACTCGCCACAAGTTGGACCTCCCACATAAGGTGCATGTACACTATAATCAATTGAAACCCCTTCACTATAGGCCAGCGAACGTCAGTTGGCAGCACAAACTCATCATTTAGATGTGTCATATTAAAGGGGGTGAATGCTAGTTAGATCAATTATATAGTGCTTTATATTTGTAATTAATTTAAACCACTTTCCAGAGATCTATTTTGACTTTGACATTAAAGGGTAATTTTTTGCATATCATTGTCAAAAGAGCCAAATTAAGTCAACTGTGAAAGGTTAAAACATCTAAGGGGGATTATTTTACAGGCAGTATAAGACTAAAGAAATCTTGTTTTTTTTTTTTTTTTACTTTACATGGGGACTTTTGAAATGGGTACACTAGAAATCTTTATATACTGTTCCTTTTACAGTAGGCACAAAGGAATAATAGTAAATTAACTTTATTTACTGCCTTTCATACTGGGAATTCTGAATTTAGTTCATCAGTCTTTATTTTATATGACACTTTCATTGTGGTATAAAGACATCAATCAATAAATATTTATTTTGTACAGCACCCTTGATAGAGGACACTGTGAACTCGATTATTTAATCATTATTTGCATGCATCTTTAATACTACAGACACAAAAAATCAATATTTTTTTTTATAGAGCACCTTCAATAGTGTGTACTGTATTATTTAGTGAACACCATGAAATCATTTTCTACTTTTTTATTTTCTGTAATGTCTTTCATATTGGGAGTCCTGAAAAAAATAGAATGTCATATGGCATATTTCATTTAGGTGGTGGCACAGTGGTTAGCAGTTCTGCCTATGGCTAAAGAGTTCCATTCTCTATGCATGTCATGCCACTGTGTTCCTATCTTAGACCCTAACAGGAACTCTGAGACATGTAAGTATCGGGACCAAGAGGCAGTGGGACAATAAGAAAGGCATACAAAGCTGATACAAGTTATAACAAATAAAAATGGGTATTTACTGCAAAAAAATGCACATTGCATTGCAATAACATTGCAATAATTAAATATGATGAAACAAACAAACAAAAAAGGAATGTTCATTAAAACATAGATAGATAGATAGATAGATAGATAGATAGATAGATAGATAGATA
>JANRMT010062813.1:85486692-85500752 GCA_026402145.1 Polypterus bichir lapradei | reverse complement strand
ATAGATAGATAGATAGATAGATAGATAGATAGATAGATAGATAGATAGATAGATAGATAGATAGACTGACACATTCACATTATGTAACTTAAATAAAAATCTTCCAAACAAAAAAGTCAATCCCTTTTTAATGGGCTTCGAAGAATCAGCCCTTATAAAAATGCTTTATTTCTCTCTGGCAAAATGGAATAATGGTTTATTCCCCTGTTTATACATCACCTTACTGCCGCTTTCATTCTACGTGTACCTATCTTCTCCTGGTCTAAACTGAACTCTTTGGCTTTTATCCCAGTCAACTATCACCTGACCTGAGTTGACCACACCTCTCTCTCCCTGGTCACGTGCCTAGCCTAAAGTAAATCTATGCCAGTTGAGCCACAGGAGTGCACAAGTTGACGACTCTCCGCAACACATCTGTTTTTTTCTACCCACTTCCCCATATGCCAGTTACTTCCTATCTAGCACAACACCACGGTCGCATCAGAAGAAAATCGGGACAACAGGCAGCAAGCATATGTCTCTACTCGAGGGCCCTTCGAATGGAAACACGTCTTTATTATAAAGATGGTGACTGCAAAGAATTAAACACAACTGGGATAAAGTGCTTTTGAAGTATCACATTGTGACATGTTGTAGCGGCTGGAAGCACTGCGCCTCTGTAAAGACACAAGTCGCGCGCATTGCAGTGTGGGAGGAGGCAGGGTGATGAGTGGAGAGGTAACAGTAAAGTATATAGTTTAAGCACATTCAATAATAAAGTCAGTAGTTTGAGCCTGCAATGAGAAAACGTTGTCTGGCGTGTTTTCTTCCCTTGCAGGGTGTTACAGTGGCTACAGTGAAACTCTCCACATTAATGGACCACATGTTAGTTTTGCTAGGCAGCCATAAGACCTGTTTTAAAATTAAGACAACTGTTTCTACAACAGATGCCGGAACAAGTGCACAATACCCTGGCCAATGTGTCTGTCGTTGACAACTGAGAATTAGCCAAGACGGACAACAGCCTGCACTTTGCTTTGCAGAGCTATCTTCCTTCTGCAACTCTCATCAGTCCCGTTAGCAAGCCTTTGTCTCGCACTACACTTCCTCCTCCTGCCATGATCCTGACAACTGACCTGTGTTTTTATCATGCCCGATTCGGCAATAACGCAAAGAAATGCCGCCCTCCTTGTAAGTTTAGCCCACCCGGGTTGGTCAACACTATCTCATCAGACCCCGCAGACCACCTGCTCTACATAACAGATGCCCAGTCTTGCCACTGTTTTCTATGTTATAATGGGGCACAGGTGAGCATGCTTCCTGCATCATCTATTGACATGGCTTCAGGGAGAGAAGAGCCCGTTCTGGAGGCTGCTAATCGCACTAGGTACAGAACACAGCATACTAGATACTATCTTATCTTTCAGTAGAAGACATTTCTATTGGACGTTTGTCTTGGTCAAGGTGGCCAGGCAGCTGCTGGGCGCGGACTTCCTGTGTGCAAATAGGTTGCTGGTTGATGCTAAGAACCGTTGCCTTGTAGATGCAAAGGACTTTGCCAACATTTCCTGCACACTCAGCAGTATCACTGCTTCTGCCCTGTACAATGCGATGGCTGTGACTTGTGACTTTGCATGCCTTCTCAGTAAATATCCCCAGCTATCAAGAACCACTTTTTCCACAACAGAAACCAAACATGGTGTGGAATATTACATTTCCACTTCTGGTCCACCAGTTCATGCCCACGCCCGTCGGCTGGCCTCTGACAAGCTGGCTATTGCGAGGGATGAATTTGCTCTAATGGAAAGGCTAGGAACCATGTACCGATAAAACAGCCCAAAGCGGATGTAGGTTTCTGACCATGTGGGGATTACCGCTGCTTGAATGATCACCCTGTCTCAGACCCTTAACCAATTCCACACGTAGACTACCTAGATGACATCTTGGTTGCCAGCTCCGCCAAAGTGGAGCACCTTGTTCGAGTGCCTGAGCCTGCATAGGTTGATTATCAATACTGTCAACTGTCTATTTGGAGTGCCTGTCATAGATTTCCTGGGACATCGCATTTCAAAAGAGGGTGTGATTCCTTTGCCTTCCAAAGTCTCTGCTATCACCGATTTTCCAAAACCCTGCACCGTACATGCCCTCTGGGTATTCTTGGGCATGGTCAATTTCTACCACTGCTTCATTCCTCGGGCACCACTCATCATGCAACCTTTATATGAGGCATCTCAGGGCCAATCCACAAAGTTCCTTGTCACGTGGTCCAAAGACCTGGATGAGGCATTTATGAGCACCAGATGTGATTTAACTGACGTGGTTATGCTTGCACACCCGCTGCCCGATGCTCCACTCGTTCTTACTGCTGAAGCTTCAGACCATGCAGTGGGAGGCAGTGTTCGAACAGTAGGCTGATGATGCATGCCAGCCATTTCCATTTTTCAGCATACATTTATGGCCCAATGAACGCAAGTATAGCACTTTTGACCAGGAACTACTGAGTTTGCACCTGGCCATTTGACATTTCTGCCTCTTGCTTGAAGGCTGGCCATTCACTGCATTTGTTGACTAAAAACCACTTGTTCTCACAGGGTCCAAGGTCGCTGAGCCATGGTCTGCCCGGCAGCAATGGCACCTGGTTTACATATCAGAGTTTACAACAGACGTCCAGCATGTCGAGAGTAAGAGCAATGTGGTGGCTGACTGTCTCTCTCTGACCTCACTAGCAACCATACTCATTGGAATTGACTATTCCCAGGTGGTGGCTGACCAAGCTAAGGACCCGGAGGCCCAGGCTCTTCACTTGGCAGAAACCAGCCTGCATTTGTAACAGGTGCAGTTGGACAGCAGCGCTGCTAAGCTTCTGTGTGACACCATCACAGGTTACCCACGCACAATTGTCCCCAGCATCTGGAGACAACGCATTTTTTATACCATGCAGAGCCTCTCACATCCAGGGAGGAGGGCGTCACAACGTTTGGTGGTGAGCAAATTTGTTTGGCGGGCCTCAAGAAAGATGTTTGCAGCTGGGCAAGCAGCTTATGTTGCATGCCAGAAGGCTAAAATACATCTCCGTGTTAAAGCCCCACTGACACCTTTCCCAGTGCACACTCGCCATTTCAACCATGTTCACATGGACCTGGTAGACCCCCACCCTCCGTCTCATGGTTTTACACACCTGCTCACTGTTGTTGACAGGACTACCAGGTTGTCTGAAGCTGTTCCTTTGACGTCCATGACTGCAGCAGAAGTAGCAAGAGCTTTTATCAGTTGCACGGTTCGGCACACCAACCCACATCACATGCGACCGAGGTGCACAGTTCACTTTACAGCACTGGCCTGCAATGGCACAAGACCTTTGGATGACCCTGCACCATACCACTGCTTACTACCCCCAAGCTAACAGCCTTTGTGAGCGAGTTCACCGGTCGCTAAAGTCAGCCCTCAAGGCCTCTCTTACCAAAGACAGCTGGGTCGACCGTCTGCCGTGGGCACTGATGGGATTCCGTACAGCTCCAAAAGAGGATCTGCAGATCTCGTCTGCTGAACTGGTGTTTGGTCAGCCTCTCCGTGTGCCCGGGGATTTTATCACTCAAAATTCTGTCCCCTGGTCTGCATCCCGACACCAATCTCTGCTCCCAGACAGCAGTGAGCTTCTAGTCGGTGCCTCCTGCCAGACAAGACCCTTCTCATTCTTCTTTTCCATGTCACCTGCAATCAGCAAAGTTTGTGTTTGTCTGGCATGAGGCACATCATGGCCCACTGAAACCACCTTATGATGGCCCTTTCTGAGTCCTGGAACACAGAGACAAAACGTTTGTGCTTGACATCGATGACAAACAGCAGAAGGTCTCGGTGGATCGCCTCAAGCCTGTGCACATGGATTCCTCTAAAGTTTTAGAATCATTTCCTGTACCTGTTGGTGACCTGGCCCCTACTTCCCCTAATGTACCTACTGGGCATGCAGATGTTAGTTCTCCGTCTCCATTCACAACCCTGCCTATCCACACTCTGACAGGGTGCATAGTGCGTACCCCAACAAAGTTAATGTTACCCATGTATGTGAATTCTGGAGTGGCCTGTGTCGTGGCTGAACCGCTCAGGCCTCTATAAAGACACATTTCACATGCACTGCAGTGTGGGAGGAAGCGGGGTGATGAGTGGAGGCAGAATTATGTATATAGTTTAAGCACGTTCAATAATAAAGTCAGTAGTTTTTGCTTGCATTGAAAAAACATTGTCTGGTGTGTTTCCTTCCCTCACAGGGTGCTACAGAGTTTCTTCACAATGCATTTGAGTGTTTTCTTTATGTCTGTGATGTATCCTACAGTTATGCTGGATTTCTTCCCCACACCCCTAACACACACAAGAAATGTAAAGTTGGCCAAGTGTGTGGGTTTTTTGGTTCCTGCCTTATGCCTAGAGCTGTCAGGATGGACACTGGCTTTCTGATATCTTGAACTGGATCAGCAGGTTAGAAACCATGGACAGTCAGTCAGTCAGTCATTTTCCAACCTGCTACAAGCTACCACAGGGTCACGGGGGTCTGCTGAAGCCAATCCCAGCCAACACAGGGAACAAGGCAGGAACAAATCCTGGGCAGAGCACCAGCCCACCACAGGGCACACACACACACACACACACACCAAGGACAATTTAGGATCACCAATGAACCTAACCTGCATGTCTTTGGACTGTGGGAGAAAACCCACGCATGTGGAGAACATGCAAACTCCACGCAGGGAGGAACCGGGAAGTGAACCCAGGTCTCCTTACTGCGAGGCAGCAGCGCTAACACTGCGCCACCATGCCGCCCAACCACAGGCATCATCAACTCAATGAATCATTTTTTTAACACTTTCTTCTTCAAACATGGACTCTGAAAATAATTCCGCATGTACTGTTTGTAATAGTGAAAGATACAAGGAACATTTCATAAAACAACACACATTCAGTATATAGTGTTCTCAAACCCAATGCTGGGTTGTAGGGTAACAGAGCCCATCCAACCCACAACAGGTGCAAGGCAGGAAATGACCTGCAAAGGAATGGAGCACCAGTCAATTCCAAGGCTCACACAAGCACAGACCCATACTTAAAATGACAAGGAGCCAATACACAGTTGTCACTAGAATACAAAATTAATTGAACACTGCACTGTCTGACCACCATAATCAATATAGGCAATAAAAACATCAGGAGAATACAATAATCAAGGCAAGAGAGACAGAGATTAAAGGAGAAGCCCGACACAAAGACAATACTTCAATACACCTTAGTGTTTAGTTTTGTTACCTTATAACTTCAGAGTCCTGGGTTCAAATCTCAGTGTGTGTAGTGTGTGTGTGTGTCATCTTTGCTTGTCTGTGGTTTTTTTGTACACTCTGGTTACTTCCCAAAGGTGTTAATTGACAGTAGACCAAGTATGTGTGTGTCTGTGTGTGAGATGTGAGGAGCTAGTGCCCCTTCCAAGACTGACTCCATGATGCCTCTGACACTGCCAGCACAAGCACTTGCCTCTCCATGACCAGATATTGAAGTAAATGAGATGAAAAAATGAATAAATTATTTTTTTATAAGGAGTTTGGGATTCTTGGAGGATTTTCTACAACACTTGAGATCCAGAAATCTTTTATCAAGAGAATGTATTTGCAGTCTGAGCTGACTAAAGAATTATAAACACACTTATTATTGTTTTTTATATCCATTGACCTTGATCCTTCTTGCACCACTTCTTGCATATGGACACAATTACATAAGTGTTTGTTAATATCTTTCAATGCAATACAACTCAAAAATCAGGAGTGGGATTCATTCTCTGTCCTTTGTTTTAATGAATGGCAGCAGCTCCTTTTTAAATGCAAGTCAGCTTTCTCTTACCACCAGACATTTTCTTTCTAATTATCTGGGCTCATTTTGTTATGGAGCACTGCAGAATAGGGAATTTTAATGAGCTGTACTGTAGGACTCTGTGAATGCATTCTATTATACATAAATGAAAATAAATTAAAGTTTAACAAAAACAGAGAAAGCGGGGCTGTGGCGAAAAGCACCAACTGAAGGTGCACATGAATCTTTCTTCTTTCTGTTTCAAATACAACTGCACACTTAGAATGGATTTAGAATCTCAACAGTCTTGGATAAGGTTCAGAGAGACTGAGCCATGTGCTTAAAAACCTGCGAATATCAGGAAGTAGGTGGAAGTCAATGTTTTTTAGTCTGGCAGTGAAAATACAATGTGTATGGTGGAGGAGCATATGAATGTATTTAAAATACTATAAATAAGATCAAGTACACTCTTAAAAATTGAATACATTAACTATACAGTATTTTTAAGCTCACTAAAATATATTTTTTACATCTTTTATTGGTTATTGAATTTCAAGGTTTATATACATCCATTTTTAACCCACTATAGTTCCTGATCGGGCTTACATGAGGACAGTAGTACCTCTCTTGGCAGCATTAGGTGTGTTGTTTCCCGTAAGGGTCACCAGTACACAACAAAACAAACACCCACCTCAGCTCAATTTTAGAGTTGCTGATTAGCCTAATATGAGAATTTTAGAAATCTCGGATGAAAAAGAAAATAACACAAAGAAAACCCATCAGGGACAACTAAGACAGGGCAGATACACACCTGCACTTAGCCAGCCATCCATAAAACTATCTGCATCACTGGAATGTCGGAGGATACTTTATACAGACAGTCTGCACTAGCTGGCATTCAGAACTCTGGAGCTGTGAGGCAGTCGATGTGCCAGCTGCATCTGGTATGTATGGTAGAGCATGAGAACATGACAGGTGGAGGGAGCCTGCTGGTTTGTGATGGGATACCCTCGTAGAAGAAGTCAGACGCCAACTTGCTGAGGTGGGGAGACATTCCCTTTAGTAAAGCTGGATAGGTATCCATTTTCTCTTGGAGCCCCTGGGCTTGTGGTGACCCTCTTCGTGTGAAGACATGAAGAGGAGAGGGCAAGTACCTCAGTGATTCCTCACCAGTGACAATTAGTATAACATTTTTAATGTTTCTTGCATAATAAATATCATCAACAGTATTAACACACATACACTGATCAGCCAAAACATTAAAACCTGCTTAATATTGTGTAGGATCCCCTTCATATCATTAAAACAGCTCTAACTCATCAAGGAGTAAACTCCACAAGACCTCTGAAGGTGTCTTGTGGTATCTGGCACCAGTACATTACCCCATTAAGTAAATCAGTTGCAGGGAGGGGGTTTCCATGGATCAGAGTGATTTTTTAAGGTGCATCCCAGCACAATCCACACCTTGAACTCTTTGTCATGTTACTAAAACCATTCCTGAATATTTTTTGCGGTGTGGCTGAGCGCTTCATTCTGCTGAAAGACACAACTGCCATCAGGGAATAACGTTGCCATAAGTGGGTGTGCATGATCTGCGACAATCTTTAGGTTGGTGGTGTGTGTCATAGTAAAATCTACATGAATGCCAGAATCCAGCATTAAATTACCCAGAGCATCACACTTCCTCCACTGTCTTGCCCTCTTCCCATAGTGAATAGTCCTGCTGTCATCTCTTCCTCAAGTGAACAACATACACACATGTAGCCATCCACATGATCTAAAAGAAAACACAATTCATCAAACCAGGCCACCTTCTTCCATTACTCCATGGTTAAGTTCTGATACTCACATTCCCAATGTAGGCACTTTCAGTGGTGGACAGGGCTCAGCATGGGCACTCTGACCAGTCTGTGACTGCATAGTCCCATACACAAAAATCTGTGATGCAATGTGTGTTCTGACACCTTTCTTTCATGGCCAGCATTACGTTTTTCAGCAATTTGTACTACAGAAGCTCTTCTGTGGGATCAGGCCTGACAGGCCAGCCTTCACTCCCCACACGCATCAGTGTGACTTGGTTGCTCGTGACCCAGTCACTGGTTCATCAGTTGTCCTTCCTTGGACAACTTTTGGTAGGTACTAACCACTGCATAATTGGAACACCCCAACGAGACGTGCTGTTTTAGAGATGCTCTGACTCAGTTGTCTAGTCATTCAGATTCTTACACTTACCCATTTGTTCCTGCTTCCAACACATCACCTTCAAGACCTGACTGTTCACTGCTTAATATATCCCATTCCTTGACAGGTGCCATTGTAATGAGACAATCAATGTTATTTACTTCACCTGTCATCTGCCATCAAGGACATGCCTGTAGATTTTAGCAGTTCCACACTCACCCCACCACCACATTATAAAAGGCAGACTGTGGAGAAAGTGGAGCACTACCATTGTTCTGAATATATTGTGAACAAATCCATAAGAATGGACAGAAAAAAGAATTTTTCTAAGAAAACAGTTTTAAAGTTGGAAAGGCTACAGTTTTACTGTTTAGTATATACTCACTGAACAAATTATTAGCAACACCAGTAAACCAGCTTATCCATGCAATTATCTAATCAGCAAGTCAAGTAATGGCTGGTTGCCAGTGGTGTAGCTAGGGGATGGTGGAGGGGGCGGTTCGCCCCGGGCGGCACATTTTTGGGGGCGGTGTTATTGGCCAAAAGGCTCAGTACAAATCGCGTGCGAGCAGCAGGATTCGGAAAATGAATGAAAAAAGTAAAATTCTCTGATTTTTATCCACAAATGCTTCAAAAATAATTTTCAGACTGTCCATCTATGATGCCATCAGACACAGCAGTTGAAATTTATGAGGCAAGGACAAAAATAAATATAAACATTACACCGATAATAATTTCCAGGAAGATAAACAACTAATTTACAATTTATAATTTTGTTTTGTTATCAATCCGAATGCGTTCTTACTCTGCGCAGAAAACATCCCCACCTATCACTTGTACACTACTCTGGTTCTGGTTTTCGCAGCGTAATTATATTAAACTAATAATTAGAACATGGCTTAACAGTGCTTCTATACAATTTTCTTGTCTAGTGGATGCTTATAAATAATTATATGTGAAAAATGATTGCTGTTTCTCTATATATGTATAAATCTATGCACAATTTTTCTCTATATGTCATTTTAATTTTCTGTTTAAATAGGTTAACATATTCAGATATGTTGGAGGGTGGCAAATTAAAGCACTGTCCCGCCCAGCCCCAAGCGGCACAAACTCTAGCTACGCCACTGCTGGTCGGTGTATCCTGCTAAGACATTATATGTAGTGCCATCACCACTCTAACTTTGTTTTCTCCTTATTTACTCATATTTAAATTGGCATAGCATTTTAAAAATTATTTTTATATTACACTAGCCGTCTGTAGTGAAACAGGACAAACTTTAAAATTCAATAAACAGAAGGTATTGTTAGCTAAGCAGAGGCAAGGCACTCTCCAAAATGCAGAGGTAGACTGACTCCCCACTCCTGACGTCATGCTTGCTGCTCCCCTTGACGTGCAGCCTCTGTCTTGGATTAGCGTGAATATATCACTCCTGCAAGTGAACTATAGCACGATGAGATAAGTCGCAAAATCATTTGAAATGTTCAAGCAAATTCTAGAAAAAAAAACAGTCTAAATCCGTTAAGTAGTTCTCTCGTTCGCTAGCTAAGCGGAAGTAAGGTACATGCCCCGAGGCTGGAGCACAAGTGAGGAGGGCCCCGCCCCCCGCCCCCCTCCCCTCAGATTCGCCCAAATAAATCGGTACCACAAGTGAACTATGATATGTAGCAAAATAAGAGAAGTCGCAAAATCAATCGGAATATTCAATCAAATTATAGAAAACAAAACCCAATCTAAATCCATCAAGTAGTTCTCTCGTGAAAAGCGGACAGACATACAGACAGATGTTGGATTTTATATATATAGAGATTATTATATTTTATCCAGACACCCACAATGATTACCTACATTCAGCAAGTTAGAAAGTGGAGGAATAGATATATTTTAAGAAAACGTACTCATGTTTTTAATGTGACACATTCAAGCTTCTTTATAGATTCAGCTTTTTGGTTCCTGTGCCGATTCATCCTCTCTGTGTAGTTTGCACATTTTTCACATTTTGGGGTAAATTTTCTTCCCATATCCAAAATGATGTTTGGTTCACTGGTGACTGTAAATTGCCCCCATTGTGAGTAGTGATGACAAAATGATTTGGGTAGATTGAATTCACAGTAAAACACTGTGTTTTGATTTGCAACAAACTTCAGAAATTAAATTGTATTTTGCTTGCAGAGAAATTCATGCCATTAACACAAGAAGAAAGGCATTTATGTCACATCTGGAAGCATTTTTATGTATTAATTCTGCATGTGTCTGTCTAACATTTAGTAGTTAAATAAAGATTTCTAGTGAAAAATAAAATCCAGGATTTGTGGATATCTTCAACTACGATAAGCCGGGTGCCAAGTAACAGCATGGGATGGGGGTGTTTGCAGCTGCGACTTTCTGTGTATGTATGGAGTTCTTCTTCTGTGGAAGAAACACAGTAATGTGCACGATAGTGGGTTTTAGTGTGACTTGGTATTAAAAAAAAAGTGAGATATCAGCCAGTGGCATAAATAGAATTGATTTTGTCAGTGTTGTATGAATTACTGTACATGCTGTAGAAAACAACATCGGCAAGCATGATAATGTGAAAGATGCTTTAAGGAACAATATTCTTTGCTTTCAATCCAAAACAATCCAGTGATTTTCACATTTCGCAGTACTTACGAATTTTAGTGTCAGTGTCACAAAACTGTATGCCAAGGTTATGATAGTTTTGTCTTCTTCTATTAGTTTTTCTTTTAATATTTTTTCTGACGTTACTTGAAAATTCAGTTTAGTTTTAGTTTTCCTTCATAGGATATTTTTAGTTTTAATTTAGTTTTTATTTCACAAAGACATTTCTATTTTATTTTATATCTATTACTTTCAGTTTTAGTTTTAGTAATTATGGTCTGGTTAAAGAGCTACTATGGAGTTTAGCTTTGTGTCACAGTCAGATAGAATTGTACAGTTAACAGGTTAGAATATGAGTTTAAAAGTTTTTTGTCTGGTAAAAACAAGCATAGCCAAAAACAAATACTCTATATGAACAATTTTATATAATAATTTTAAAAAATATTTTCTTTGTCATTTGTGCTGAAGAAATGTGCGCTGATTGTTGGCAATTTAAATTTTTTTTTTTTTACCCAAAATGGGCCAATTTGTAATGAAATTTAGGTGAATTTTAAGATTTGAGGGTTTTTTACTCTAAATGTCCACAGCACACAACACATCTCACTCCAAGACAATGTGCTTATAATGAATGACTTCAATATTACATTAAAAAATCTCCCATACTTGTTCTCCTGTGCGAAGTGGCAGGTGATTTATTGGCAACAAAACACAGGCACCTGAGAAATAAACGTTACTCACTCGTGATTCTTCTGTCCATACGTTAAAGGTTTTGTTGACCAGCACATTCTGACTTCAGGAGTTTGAATTACATCTTGATATACAAGAAGCGCAAAGAAAGGCAGCACAGTAAATCACTTTCTATTTCATACGCTTTACGTGCCTGTAGTCAGTTTGCTCTGTCACTGCAAATACTTTGTGAACACCCGCCCTCCGTAACTAGCCGCTGTTCACTGGATGAATAGATGCAGGTGGCTCATGGTGGATGACTTTCTGTTTTAGAGTTAAAAGTTACAAGGGTTAAAGACTAATGGAAAGAATATTCATTCAAAAATGAACACTAAAAATATTTTTAGTATATTATTATTTTATTACAGTTAGTCTTTCCAGATATTTTAATAGTTTTGTTTAGTTTTAGTTTTTCATTTTGGATTTATTAATAATTTTATTTTAGTTAATGAACATTTTTTTTAATAATACTTTCAGTTTTGATTTTAGTTTTCGTTAACTATAATAACCTTGCTGTATGCAAATCAAAACTTGCCCATTTCACTCATCACTAAGTGTGAGTGAGTGTGGGTTTGTGCTTCTGCCCTGCAGTGGAATGGCTGCCCATTCAGGTTTGTTTCCTACCTTGAGTCCAGTGCTGATGTGATGGCTAAAGCTTCCTGCCAGCTTGCACTGATTTAGTTGGCTTTGAGAATAAGTGTACTGTATGCACTTATTGCACTTTTAAATTATATTTTGGATGTCTGCAATGTAGAAATTCTGAAAAATGTGAATATGTTTACACATTGCAGCATTTAGAACTGATCAGATGATTTTAAATTGCACCCCTCAGTCCAAACTTGCATGCAGGTTTCTGCTTCCCATTAGTGGTCTTAAAGGATGGATCTACAATAGCATGCCAGAGGCTACCTCAAAACTTACAATAAGGGTAATTACACAAACAGTCTCTCTCTCAATTAAAGTGTATGTCACCCAGCACATCTTTGTCCACATAGTGACTTGATTTGCTTTGGCAATTAGATTAAGAAATACAATAAGACAGATTACTTATTTTAATAAATAAGTAAAAGTCTGTGAATATATTCTCTGTATATTTAATGTATGAATAGATAGAGTTTATTATCATCTAATAAATCAGAATTTACTTACAATATTAAACTTGGCACATTGCCAGGAAATCTGAGGTTCATTCTCATAAAGTGGGCTCCATATATTTGTTTTTCATAATGGACTGTCATGGTGTGTAAATTTCTTTACTTGAAATTTGTAGGACAACAATGTTTTAGCCAAATTAAATATTCTCTTATGATCACTTCTCCATTTCTCACTAGGCATTTTTTCAAGAAAGTACTTTTGAGTTATCACATTCAATTAAAAGTGGGTCAGTTCCTAATGCCCTTCATTCTAAAAGTGCTTGTTATAATATGCCAAATCCTGTGTTAAGTTTCTTGTTAATAACACACATCCCATGAACAGTTAGAACAGTTTGAAGAAATAATTTCTTTACATAATGAAAAATGTGTCTTTTCTGTATTTTTTTGCAGACTTTTAGTGATGTAGAGCCTGTCCTAAAACATACAGAAGTCAAAGAAGGGCGCCTTCCTTAATGCAATTAGACAATCAGGTAGACATATGGACAACAAGAGGTTGTATTTTTGCACACAGAGTGGAAAACTAGAACTTCACAAGACAAACAAATGTACCATCCATGTAATTTATCCAACCCTTTTAATCTGTGAGGAGACACAAACCTTCCTGGCAGTATTGGATGCAGGAGCCAACCCTGGATGAGCTCAACTCCATCACTCACTCATGCAGCACCAATTTAGAACATCAATGAATCTAAGAAAGCCACTAAAAAAAATGCTCATACTCTGCCCGTGCAGCTTCTTCTGCAAAGTCATTGTGATTTGCCATCCAAGACATGGCTGTAGATTTTAGATGTTCTTCTTTACCCACCTAAAAATTATGAAAAGGACAGACTGCTGAGAAAGTGGAACACTTTCATTGTCCTGAATATACAGAACAACAAATCGGTAAGAAAGGGCAGAAAATATTGTATTAAAAAAAAAACAGAATCATTTTAAGGTAGGAAAAGATACCTTAATTATATAAGCATACGTTAGGAATACCTGTAAATCTGCTCAACCATGCAATTATCTAATCAGCCAATCATGTGGAAGCAGTGCAATACGTAAAATCATCCAGCCACAAGTCAAACGTTTCAGTTAATATTCACAGCAAACACTAGAATGGAAAAAATGTGATCTCTGTGACCATAGAGTGGTTGTTGGTGCCAGATGTGCTTGTGTGAGCATTTCTCTAACTGTTGATCTGCTGGGATTTTCATGCACAGTAGTCTCTAGAATTTACTCAGAATGATGTGAAATACAAGAAACACCCAATGAGCAGCATTTCCGTGGATGAAAATGCATTGTTGATGAGATTGCTGATGGCTAGACTGGTTCAATCTGACAGAACATTAGAACAATCTAGACGAGAATAGGCCATTCTGCCCAACAAAACTGGCCAGTCCTATCCACTTAATTCCTCCAAAATAATATCAAGTCTAGTTTTGAACGTCCCTACATTCCTACTGTTTACCACACTTATTTTGTGTCAGTGGTTCTCTGTGTCAAAAAATCTTTCTGATGTTTGTGTGAAATTTACCCTTAACAAGATAGATAGATAGATAGATAGATAGATAGATAGATAGATAGATAGATAGATAGATAGATAGATA
>JANRMT010062813.1:85473085-85486682 GCA_026402145.1 Polypterus bichir lapradei | reverse complement strand
ATAGATAGATAGATAGATAGATAGATAGATAGATAGATAGATAGATACTTTATTAATCCCCAAGGGGAAATTCACATACTCCAGTAGCAGCATACTGATAAAAACAATGTTAATTAAACAGCAATAAAAGCAATAAAAAATGCAGGGTGGAGAGTGCAAGGCAGGTATAACAGACAATATCATTGTATAGTGTTAACGTTTACCCCCCGGGTGGAACTGAAGAGTCACATAGTGTGGGGGAGGAACGATCTCCTCAGTCTGTCAGTGGAGCAGGACAGTGACAGCAGTCTGTTGCTGAAGCTGCTCCTCTGTCTGGAGATGATACTCTTCAGTGCATACAGTGGATTCTCCATGATTGACAGGAGCTTGCTCAGCGCCTGTCGCTCTGCCACGGATGTCAAACTGTCCAGCTCCATGCCTACAATAGAGCCTGCCTTCCTCACCAGTTTGTCCAGGCATGAGGCGTCCTTCTTTATGCTGCCTCCCCAGCACACCACCGCGTAGAAGAGGGCACTCACCACAACTGTCTGCAGCATCTTATTGCAGATGTTGAAGGCCACCAGCCTTCTAAGGAAGTATAGTCGGCTCTGTCCTGTCTTGCACAGAGCATCAGTATTGGCAGTCCAGTCCAATTTATCATCCAGTTCCGAACAGTGTTCCCATGATCTTGCTGAATTCATTTTAAAGCAACTGTCTGAATCCACTGTATTACTTCTGTTCATAATTTTAAACACTTCAATCATGTCACTTCTTAATCTCCTTTTGCTTACACTGAAACGGCTCAGCTGTTTTAGCTTTTCCTCATAATTCATGCCCTGCAGTCCTAAAATCAATCTAGTTGCTCTTCTCTGGATTTTTTCTTGTGCTGCTATGTCTTTTTGTAGTCTGGAGACCAAATCTGTACACAGTACTTCAGGTGCTGCCTTACTAGTGCATTATGAAGAAAGGCCACAGTAACTCAAATATCCATTTTGTAGAACTATGATGAGCAGAAAAGCAAATCAGAATGCACAACACATTGAACCTTGAAGCGGATGGGCTACAACAGCAGAAGACCATGTCGGGTTCCACTCCTATTAGTTAAGAACAGAAAGCTGAAGCTGCAGTGGGCACAGGCTCATCAAAATTTAACATCTGAAGACTGGAGAAACATAGTGTGGTCTGATGAATCTTGATTTCTTTTGAAGCACATGGATGGTAGGGTCAGAATTTGACACCAACAGCTTAAACCCATGCACCCAACCTGTTTTGTGTTAACACTCCAGGCTAAAGCTAAAATGGTATGGAGAATGTTTTCTTGGCATACTTTGGGCCCTTTAATACCAATCAATCATCACTTAAATGCCAAAGCATTTTTGAATATTGTAACTGACCATGTACATCCCTTCATGGCCACTATTTATCCTTCTTTTAATGGCTATTGCAAGCATGATAAAGCACCATGTCACAAAACAAAAGTCACCACAAACTGTTATCATGAACATGACCATGGTTTCAGTGTTCCTTAGTGGCCTGGAGTCACTGGATCTGAATCCAATAGAACACCTTTGGGATGTGGTAAAACGAGAGTGTCGCAGCATGGAAGTGCAGCTGAAAAATCTACAGAATATGTACAATGCAATCATGTCACAGACCAGAATCTGAAAGGAATGTCTTCAATATCTTGTGGAATCCATGCCATGCAGATTTGAGGCTGTTTTGAGAGCACAAGGAGGCCCTACATAGTGTTGGTATAGCATTCGTAATAATTCACTCAGTGATTGAATTTTTTTATTCAGTCAGTTATTATGCTTACATTTATATATTGGTCTGGAAATTATAGTGTTATGAACAAAAATAAAAACTGCTGTTGGTATGCAAAAGTCCTATTTTATGGAGTTGCATCACAAACAGGCCAGAAAGAAGGCCGACATGACACTTTCCTGTCAGGCAGCAGCCATCTTCTGTTTGTAAAAGCTTTAGATGTTGCCATCAGACTGTAGACTTAAATTCTCAAGAGTCAAAAACAATAGATTTAAGAATTCTTTTATTCCTAGTGTAATACGCATTTTGAATTCTAGAGTATGTAGAAGCCCTGTTGAACTCTACATTGTTACAGTGCACTGTTTGACTTCAACATTCTTATCTCTTGAAACACTAGGTTATGCGTTTAGATTATAAAATAGATACCATTTAAAGTCTCTTGATTGTCTTGAGTCATTAGAGCAATATTTTATGTTTTTTTTGCTGTCTACATATGTCTCTGCCCAAATCAATTTAATGTTATCTTTGCAGTGGTGTAATCGTGGACTTTGACCAAATCTTTAAATCCCACATTAACCAGATGACTAAAACTGCATTTTTCCATTTAAGGAATGTTGCCAAACTTAGACCTCTTATAACACTGCAAGATGCTGAGAAATTAATTGACACTTTTGGATTTTACTGTAACGTCCTGGTAACTGGTCTACTAAAGAAAGACATCAATCGGTTGCAGTTAGTCCAGAATGCAGCAACAATTCTAGTCTGAAAAAGAAAATCTGAGTCTATCTCACCAGTTGAATCCTTAAATAATCTCGCTCCTTCCTATGTTTTGGAGTGCATGTCCCTCTACATAAAAGCATAAAAGAAGTGGTTAGGTAGCCATTTGCTGTTATACACCAAATATCTGAAATACTTTATCACAGCTAACACTATAGATCATTTTAAAATACTCCTAAAAGCCCATCTTTTAAATTTGGCTTTTTCGTGGCTACATTTAAGTTCCACCCTTAATAAACTAGTTGTACATAGAATTATCATACTCTACAATGAACGTGCAATCTTTAATCTTTAGTTTTCTCTGCTTTCATTTCCAGTTCTTCTGTGGTGTTGTTCTGTGCCAAACCACCTGATCAAAGTCCTTTTCAGCCGCCTGTGATGTTTGAATGAAAACAGATACCCCATCCTGGCTCGAGACCCACTGTGTTGAATCCTCTAAGACTAAATAAATAAATAAATAATAATACATACAAATCGGGAGTGGTCTTCCCTAGACTTTCTCATATACTCAGATATAGGGATGGATATTTGAGGAGTAAACCACAAGACAATGATAATATTTTTATATTATGTACATTAAATCAAATCAAATGAATAATATATTGAATAATTATTATAAAGGTAAAGCTGAATAAATGGAACTCTGCAGCTTCATGAATAAAAAAGTACCATTTCCAGTTAGTGGAAATAGCTCAAAAGTTGATAAAAATCTATGTTTTGTACCTAATACTTGTATGTAAAATTTGGTTGACCTAAGTGAAAACAAACTCGTTATCGTGTTTACATACACACACATACACACAGACATAATTCCAAAAATGGTATTTTCGGACTCAGGGAGGTCTAAAACGTCAAGATTCATCAAAATCTCTAAATCAAATTTTTGCTGCTGCCTTGCAGTTAGGAGACCCAGGTTCGCTTCCCAGTTCCTCCCTGCGTGGAGTTTGCATGTTCTCCCCGTGTCTGCGTGGGTTTCCTCCGGGTGCTCTGGTTTCCTCACGCAGTCCAAAGACATGCAGGTTGGGTGCATTGGTGATCCTAAATTGTCCCTAGTGTGTGCTTGGTGTGTGTGTGTGTGCCTTGCGGTGGGTTGGCACCCTGCCCGGGGTTTGTTTCCTGCCTTGCGCCGTGTGTTGGCTGAGATTGGCTCCAGCAGACCCCCATGACCCTCTGTTAGGATATAGCGGGTTGGATAATGGATGGATGGATACACTGGGTTAACACTGTCTTTAGCAGCAGTTCCTGTTCCCATGCCAGAAGAATCTCCCCTCATCCTTGATGTCCTGTCTGCTACACACTGACTCCACCTGTTCTGCCCTGAACTCACAGTCAGCTAGGAAAGACTGGAAGACCACTTACTTTCCCCTGTTATTTTCATTTCCCCTATTGTTGTTTTTCCTTTAGATTAAATGGGGTTTTTAGTTGAAACCCCAACTCTTTATATGCCCATTTGTCCTTTACGTTTACACTGTAGACCTTGCTTAATAGCAGTGCCCGTTGAGAGTTTTATATTTTATTAAGCAGGCTGAAGTCTTAACCAAAATACAGAGTAATAATCTCTGTTGTTAATCCTTTTATAAGACATCATGAAATTCTCAAACTGCATGTTGTCCTTTGTGTGTCCAAGGTGACAGGTGAACTACCATTTTGAACTTTTTTATCAGTCATTATTTTTATCATTTATGGCTGTGTAAAGTTGTCATTCTCTAAGTCTTAAAGGTTTCTTCTACCTCTGTCTTTGCTTTCTTTTAGTTGTTTTGGAATCAAATTTTTTGATTAAACAAATTCAGTATAAACATAACAGAATATGTACACTGCTCCTGCATTCTTTTCTGAATTCTTTTTAAATGGAAGTACATTAACATTTGCTGTAGCCCAACTCCAACTGAAGAGCAAATGTCACTCAGTTTATGTTTGGTCATGTGCTAAAAAGTATGTTATTGACACATTCCAAATATATGTACAGTATATACTATAAAAAAACTAACCAAAATCAATAAACTCATGTAGCATTTTAGTCACATATCTACATTGTTGGGAATGCCTAAAAGTCAGAAGAAAACATTTTTTGAACATGAACTTCTTGGACTAAGTGAATTTTGGAAATGTGGTTTTCTGTTAGTTCTGGTTGTAATTGGGGAGCAGTCCTCTATAATATTAAAGTTACTGCCATACATTTACAAAGGACAAAGGTAGGGGACATGAAATGGATTGTTAGGAAAACTCAAATTAATCTCATTATTGTTCAAAACTGTTTACTAGGTCAGAACATCACAGTAAATCACGTTTCGTGGTTATATAGCAGAGGAATTAATTTCAGTGGGGATGAGGAAATACATAAATTCTGCTTATCTACTATATTATAAAACACTAAGTAAGGTCTGTGTGTGTGTGTGTCCATTCCCTATGAGAAATCTGATTGGTCATTGCCTTCAATGTCTACAGGAAGTGAATGTAAAATCTCTGTCCTATGTGGGATAAAATGAAAAGGTTGTAATCTGGAAATATGAGAAGATGGCTGATTTTTAAAATGGCTAGGTAAAACTAATTTATAGGTAACTGGACCAATATGTTTAACTATAATATATTGGCCAATACATTTACAAAACAGTTTACGGGATGCTACATTGAAGTAGATTTCTCACATAGTAAGCAAAACCTTCTGACTAACGTCATTGTTTACTGTGGTCCATAAATTGTTTGGCAGAGGTTTCCTCTGGAGCAGCCTTCAGTCGTTCTTTAAGTTACAGCAGTTAAATATTCACCTATAGTTAGAAGTAAAGATTTCACCCAAGATAGCTCCAATTGTACCTTGCTTATCGAGGGTTTTCAAATAGTTCAAAATAGTTCAGCTATTTTAACAGTTACCAGAAAGGCATTGCAACAGTTAGTATTTCTCATTGCACAAAAAAACTCCACAGTCCAAGTGTCTTCATTTTAAAAGTGAAATTGGAATAAATTAATTCACACAAAAAATAAACAAGAAAGTTGACAATGCACACAAAAACACAGAGTTCTTGTCTATAATTTTCCATTGAAGTCTTAAGAGTTAATCCTTTCTTAAAGTTTCTGTTATCACATACTTTAGGATCTACATTTGACATATGTTCAGAAAACTATATGCACCTATTGCCTTTCTGTCCAACCGTTCATGTTACTTTCCAGCTGTTTTATTTCAATCTGAGCTCATTCTGTTGTCTAAAAACAGAAATATAGCAGGGCATTAAGAACATTCCATTACATTGTTAACTTATATGGGTAAACAGAATTTTCCATTATCAATGTGAAAACTACCTTCCATTCAAATTAAGCAAAACCTAAGGTAAAACATACTGTTAATATTAACTTAGAAGATTTGGCTCTTACACAGATAAAGTTAATTTAATCCCATGCTGGCTTTTAAATAGTAATGTACCAATAGAAACATTTAACAAAAGCAGCAATGACTTCCAAATTTAATGAATAGGCATCAACAGTACAACTAAATATTTCTTAAGCTCTTGATTAGTCTGTTACAATCTAAATGATATCCTGGTCACTGAAGTGATTGAAAGTCTTCTGTCAGAAATACTGGATCTAAGAGAAGTCATACAAATGATTAATGTCTTTAATAAAAGTTCTTCTAATTCCTAGTGTGGAAGTGAAAGACTTCAAAGTAAATCCAGGAAACAACGAGGTGATGGTTGGAGGTTTTTGGGTCAAAACTTGTGGAAGAAGTGGGTATGTGATCGTGTGGTATGTGTGGTGAAGGTGTTGGGAGAAACTACATGCAATGAACATGTTGTGGGAAGCGTGTGCATAAAAGATATAGATGTACAGCCTGCAGGCAGTGAGCCTGGCATTTGTTTGTAGAAAGTGTGTAAGAGCAGTGCAGAATGCTGATTTTGTTCACATTTGTGTAAATGTATGTATCAAATGGATTTATTTTGGAGGAAGTAAGGAAGCTCAGCTACTTAAGTGGCTAGTTGAGCTGTGGGCACATCAATGATACCCAGGGTGAGAAACACGTAGATGGAGTTCCTGCAGCTGTCCTCCATTCTGGCTTCTACAAGAAACGGTCTTGCATTGAAAGGTAAAGTTTATGAAAGCTCTTTAAGAAGTGGTATGCTCCATGGGAGTGAGGTATGGCCGATGAAGAAGAAACTTGAAGGAAACCTGGAATGAACAGAGATGAGAATCATCAGATGGATGTGTGGAGTGTCACAGAGTAAAAGGAAGATGAATGACAAGTTAAGAGAATGATTTGGAGTAGTAGGTGATAGGTGTTATGTAGAAGAGAAACTACAGCGGATTGGACCTGTGAAATGACAGTGGATGATTGGAAGAAGAGGTTTATCAAGATGAAGACGGATGGGATGAGCCCATGAAGCAGGTCAAAGAAGGTGTGCTTGAAGGTGGTGTGAGAAAGAAAAGAATGGGTCTTACCCCAGCGGATGTCCAGGACCTTAGAAAGTGGAAAAAAAGGTGTGGGGTGCAACAGGTTAACCTGGGTAAACCTAGAAAATGGGTGTTGAACTGTGAGGAAGAGATGAAGAAGAAAAAGAAAAAGAAGAATTCCTTAGAAGTAGACAACTTAATTAATTGAGGGGGCATTATCTGTGTGCAGTGATGGTGGTTTGCAAAACTTTAGAGTACAAGAGCTTCTTTCTGTAAAGACTTGAATACATTTTTGCATTGTTACCAACTGAGCAGTCAATCATATCAGAATGGCAGGCTTGCTTAATAAAGCGGTTCCTCACTATTTGTGTAGGTGAAACTACAAATGAGTGCCACTTAATTTTAGTAAATGCAACATTACTCATTCGATGGGTGATGATTACAAGGTTCATTAGGATGGCATTATAATGTGAAAACAACATTTAAGATGAAAATCTCCATTTGTCTAAAGACATAAAACTGGAATGGCAATCCTTTTTTTACAGAATAGTGACAGTGATATGAAGTATGAAGTACTGTATGTGTACTGGAGTAGATGACTGTCCTTGAATAGACTAAATCTGGCATAATATTCTGAGTTAAAATACAGTATTTACATATTGTACTAATATGTAATGGCTTCCCCCTAGAAACTGTGAAAGTATTTTAAGTCAAAATATTTACTTTAAAGAACATCATTTAAAAAAATACGCCCATTTTCACAACTGCTACATCCAGTTCAGTTTCAAGATGAACCACTCCAGTAACATTAGGAACATGGCAACACAGACCAGGAGAGCACACTTGCTGAATCCTTTTGTAAGGCTAATGGGTATAGAAGGTTAATAGAACTGTAGAAAGATGATTTTAGTTTTGCAGAGCCAAAGTATCCCCCATCCATTATTGAATTAGGCAAGTGAGTGCAGCATCAGGTGCCAGTCCATCACTGGGCACTCAGACAAACACACCCACAGTGGGCCAATTTAGAGTCACTGATTTACCTAATTAGCATGTCATTTGTATGTGAAACCCTAAGAAACACACATGAGCACAGGGAGAATGTGAAAACGCTACAAAGGCAAGAGTGGATGATTCTAACCCTGAACTCTTATGCTCTGCTGTTCTTAATGCTCCCAGGATAGTAGATAAAGGTATAATGTCACAATGGCTAGGTTAATAATGAACTGGAAATTATTACTCATTTAGTTAAATCCCTATTTATGCATTTCCAAGATAATCAGGCACACCAAGAGCTGTCTCAGAAGCCCAAAGTAATTCAACAGCAGAATTCACTCAAGACTGACTTGTACACAGCTCATAAGATTCTAATAATGCACAACAGAAAAATAGGAGAGAACCAAAGCATTAATAAATCATATTGTGAACTTTAGGAGGTGCTTGTGAGCCATTTGCAAACCCAAATGACAACCAGAAAGAGTAAGGTAATAAAATTGATTTTATTAACAAAATGAATGAAATTTAAAAAGACTCAGCCTTCTGAAACTGCTTAGGCACACAGCCAATGCATGAATATCCCATGGGGAGGCAGGCCCACTTAGTCACTAACCCCTTCCTCTATCCTCCACACAGATGTACCCTTCTTTCTGCAATCCTCTAGCCTGCCGTCCTTCTTTAATTCTAGTAAGCCACGGTATCCAACTACCTGCCAACCCCAAGTTCCCAGTGTTGAAAGGGGCTTTTAAGAAACAGTTACTGGACACCTGGGCATCATTCAAAGGAGTGATGGTGCTCTTGGGGAGGTTTCTCTGCAGGTTCTCCACACTACAGACTGACTGTTGTGTTCCAGTCTGCCTGTTCTCCCCAGTACTCTTGTCAGAATAACCCACAGTATTCTGTAGAGGCTTGGAGAGCATTTACAGGGATAACAAATTTGTCCCATTTTCACAATATTTTTTAATGGATAAAAGAAGCACAACATTTTCTGGAATGAGAAAACTCTAGTTGTACCTTGTTGTACCTTGAGTACCTTTATAAAAGCTGTCAATTTGTTTTTGCCCAGCAATCCAGCCTATGAGGTGAAGCATTGCAAATCGCCTAACGCACAAAATCTTGTTAGGTTCACTTTTATTCAATGGGTCTAAGTGAAACAGTGCTTGTTCAAGTCAGCTTTAAAGAGACCTTAATTCCATGCTTCAGTTGCAGCAAGACAAAGGTCACACTTAGGTTTTCTGTGCATTCCATAATATATTGAATTTCACCAAATGCAATAGAATGGGCCCCTGGGAAGTTGCAGGCAGCCACGTCAATTGCTAATGTTTGTCAGACACTATGAATTATGCTGTTTCAATGTATCCCATCTGCAGACAGGGTGTCAGTGACTGGCAGGGCAAATGGCTGCCTAAAATCTGGTCTCACATCAGAGCAGGACCAACACATCAGACGTAGTGTACCAGTTTCAGATCTACCTTCCATAATATTGTTGAAACTGCTGGTGAATGCACATTGCCCACATTAGTGATAAGACAGAGGGGGACATGGTGCATGTTGCCGGCCTTAATACAAAACTCCCTATGACATAAGCTCTGCTCACACCTCCGTCCTTCAGCAGGACAATGTCATGTCACGCATAGCTGCTGTAGTCAACTGTCCTGCGGTATGAATGATGGCGTGCTGGTAATTCCTTGGTCTGCCTTCTCTAGTGACCTTAACCCCTCACATCACTTTTCGAAAGTCCTGGTGTAAACATCTGGACAGATGACCCTATAACTGGCAGCAGCCAGCACCTTCACCAAATCCTTCTATAGCAGTGTTTCTTAAACTGACTGTGTGGTAAAGTTAGCTGAGTTAGCCCAAGTGACAGTTCTATACCACCCTCTATTTAGCATGTAAAAAGAAACTGTTAACTTATCACAGAGCTTTTGTTTCTGACACGGAAATATAAAAAAATATTTCATATGACACCACCTTCCTGCTACAACCTGTAAAATCATCAGACTAAATTACTTACAAGCAAAAATACAAATAAGAAATGGGCGAGAGGAGACAATAACAAATGAGACTGTAAGGTGAGGAGCTAGTTCGAAATGTTGATATGAATATAACTGATGTGGCACAACAATGTGAGTGTTACGAAGGGTGAGTGAATAGGATTGGGGTATATATGTGGATTACTAAAAGCAGTTTCAGCTGATAGTTCATTGTGTGCTTGATGTTTAAACATACATTGAATCAAAATCTGTAGCAGAGGTGCAATGAAGATTCTGCATTAAAAAGTGAGTAAGAATACCATCTCGTTACACATGACTAAAGTGCTTAGATTAATTTCAATTGTAAGAATAGGTCAGGTCAGGTTGGGGAGCATGCACTGGTATAGCGTGCTGCCACACCCATCACACGTCAAAATAGCTCAGGATCCTGGTTGGCAACCCCCCAGGCAGACACGTGGTCCAGTTCCACCCTCCAGAAATGACCATCTATCTGCTGCAGCCAAGTGTTACATGGGTGTCCCTTGGCCTGGTCCAGCTTTTCAGATCCCCAACATTGAGGATCCTGTGAGCCAGATTACACTTGGGGAATTGCTCCACATATCTGTAGTTCCATAACTGATGCTCCCTCACAGTCTAGGCAATGTGCCTCATTCGGGACTCTGTGAGCATTCAACACAAAGTCAATCCAGCGGTACCCAAGGACTCTCTGAAGAGACGCAGTACCGAAGGAACCCAGTCTTTGTCTCAGGTCACTGGATATTGTCTATATCTCATAACCATCTAGCAAAACCGTAAGCACCAGGACTCTAAAGACTTGGAGCTTTGTCCTTTTGCAAAGATATCAGGAGTGCCATACAACCCTTTCTAGCAACCTCATGGCCCACCATGCTCTCCCAATCCATCTACTGACTTCATAGGTAGAGTCACCAGAGACATGACCGTCACTGATGAGGTAAGTAAACCTCTTGACAAGGTCAACACTCTCTCCGCAGACAGACATGCTGTTAATGGCTGTGCCCAAGAAGTCATTAAAGGACTAGATTTTGTTTTTTATCCAGGATGCTTGCAATCCCAGGCACTCAGACTCCTCACTTAAGAGCCCTGATCAGAACCTCCATTGATTCCGCGAAGATCACAGTATCATTAGCAGAGTCAAGATCACTGAAACTTTCTTCAGCAGCATATGTCCCACACCCTGCTCAACACCCAGTCCATGCAAGCATTGGACAAGGTAGGAGCAAAAACCCACCCCTGACGAATCCCAGAATCAACAGTGTATAGGCTGGCCATGACATCCAACAACTTTGTGGGGATACCGCGAAATCTCAAGATGTCTCTCAGGGCAACTTGATCAACTGACTCAATTGCTTTATGAAAATCAAAAAAGACTGCAATGAAACTCTGCTATTTGTGTTTGCGCTCAATGAAAACCCTCAGTGCCAGTATGTGGTCAATGGTAGACTTCTTAGGCGTAACACCACATGAGATCATCACAAACTTTTGAGCTGTTGAGATAACATGCAGACATTCAGCACAATATAAGTCGATAGCATTAAACATTTTAAAGGGAACAGTTCACCAAATTATTCATCAAAAATTATTTTATCCCCTGTATAATATACAGATAGTGTACACATTTTTAGTTATAATTTATCCACTCAGTTTATTGAATTGTTGAATGAAAACTGGGATATGCTGAACTGATTTCAAAGGTTTTTTGAAAGACTATGTATGTATTGTTAATGGTGATGTCGCGCGTGTGCACATAGGGGACAGCTAAAAGGATTTAGCAACTGTAATTCCACTGCGGTTCCAGGGGTTGTTAGCACTGTGTCCTAATGCCTTTCTCTTTCCCTCCGTATGCAGACAAGTTGATTGACAGATGAAACATCTGTGATGTCACTTCTGGTGTCTGGCCACCTGGACCCGCCTCTTCCTGTTAGAAGTGTCCATAACCAGCACCTCTGCCATCTTGGAACAGTTCTGTTTTGAACTCACATTTACAGAAACAACTCCACAATAATTCTGTTTTTTTTTTGTTGATTTTGCTGAAACCAGTTATACAGGGGTGGCCAGGCTGGTACCCGGAGTCTTTATTGTTGTCCTCTCTTTCTATTACAAGCAACTATTCATACTGTTCTTTCAAAAATAATCAAATCTGTACCACCAAAAATTCTTTCTGTCACTTTTTCTAAAGCTTACACTTAGCATTTACACTGGCAGTGATAGACCACAGGAATCTATTCCCAGTTTAGCATGATAATTATTTTCGGTTTTGGTAAAAATACGTTTACTTTCAACTTTTCTTTTTTAGAACTGTTCATGTGAGAAATATGCTTGAAATGAAGCAAAATATTTTTCTGTTTATTATTATTATTATTCTGCGGTGGGATGGCAACCTGCCCAAGATTGGTTCCTGCCTTGCGCCCTGTGTTGGCTGGGATTGGCTCCAGCAGACCCCCATGACCCTGTGTTCGAATTCAATGGGTTGGAAAATGGATGGATGGATGGATGGATGGATTATTATTATTATTATTATTTTATGGTCATTGTTATTTGTCTATTTATGGCTTTGCTGTCATGTCATTATAGTAATGATCCTCTCTTTGAGCCCCACTATGGTATCAATTTCCTTATTTGGGTTCTCAGATTTGAAAGTTTAAGAACCCCTGTCCTAAAGGAACAGGATAACACCACACAACAGCAGGTTCAGATATTCTTTGGCTGTTTCAGTCAGTCAAACAACATACTGGACTGTATGGACTGGACTGTAGGACAACTATTGTTCTTAGTGGTCTTAATTGGTTATGTTTTTGCTGTTGTACTGTTTTGTTTTTCCTATTATTCTCAATTGACTTATTATTTCAGCAATGAAAGTCATCATTTCATTCTAATTACAAGTGTTGCCTTTTTTTCCAGTTAGTGTTTTTAAATATCACATTAATTGCAATTTATTCAGCCACTTTCCATTTTGAGCATCATTCCAAGGCACTTTGGCAAAGTATAATTGTTTACATGCTGTATATATATTTTAAATTTGAAGAGCCGGCAATTTAAATGACTTGTGTAGACTCACACAATGGGTCAGGGGTGAACATCAATCACAAAGTCCTATGTGGAACAGTCCTGTGAGTCATTACAAATCACCTTAACAGATTGATTTACACTGTTTAATATCATAGCCTTTTATGACATGTCAACAAAGTATAACTATGTTGATGATCAGTTTCCACCTTTTATTAATTACTAGGCTGACCCGCCTTTTAAGGCGACCGACTTTTAAGTTGACCACTTCTTAAGGCAATTCAATATGTAGATCAATTTGATATTTTATACAAACTCATTAATTTGGTTATATTGCATTTGAGTGTTATTACTTTAATACTCGTAGTTTCTGTTATTTTTGTGATGAAATTTAAACTTTTTTTCTATATTGAGGTCGCCCTTTTGAACCCCCCTGATATTTACTACGTGGTGAGGCATTTGTACTCCATCAACATTAATTATTTCCAGAGACATAATTTTGTCTATTTTTCCAGCGCATCGCGCACAAAAGCAAGGGAACGATGGGGACGGAAGGACAATCCCGACCGCTTTAATATAGTAAGAAAGAAGAAGATATCGCACAGTCTGGAGTAGAAAATCATCTTTTACCTGGAAAAACGTAACTACAAATCCCATCGTGCATTGCAAAATGGACGGGGCGTGTGTGA
>JANRMT010062813.1:85459518-85473075 GCA_026402145.1 Polypterus bichir lapradei | reverse complement strand
AATCCCATCGTGCATTGCAAAATGGACGGGGCGTGTGTGAAACTCCGCGCCTGCGTAGCACTCACGGGACGGAAGGACAATCCCGACGGCTTTTATATAGAAGGATTCTGGGATCAGAACCATTAAACAAGAATTAAAAAGGTTTTTCCTAACATCAAAGAGAAACATAACATAACCCAACACCAAGTATGTCCTTGATAACCACTATGACACAATGCAGTCCACTTTTTAATATCTGTTCATCTAATTCTTCATAATTTACAGAATAAACAAATATTACAACCAACAATTCAGTCTTCAAATTAGGACAAGTTAGAATACAGCCAGTCTTTCACATATAAAGTACAATGTCTGTCCGTCTGTTTATATGTTCTCTTTATAATCCTACACTCTTTGACTGATCTAGACCAAATTTGGCATAGTTACTCCCTAGGACCATATGGACAAGATGGGCTACCATGAAACCTCAACAACCCACCCCCTCCCTTGATTTCATCCCCTTGACACATGAAAATTGTATGTACTGTTTCTTGATAAACTGATTTCGACCACATTTTGGTACCTGAGGGTTTTCAGATTACAAATGAAGAATTGTTTTTTGAAATTAAAGATGACAGACCAGAATTTTTCCACATAAAAATGTAGGTACTGTATCAGAGGTCATTACTTATTTCTTTATTAGAAGAAGATGATTTTAACTGGCAATGCTAAAGGAGAAAATTTGTTTAATTTAAGCATTCCTATCATACCCACTGATATATTGACTGACTGCAATATACAGCATGATTTGCATTTCCTATGACTATAAATAAGGTTCAAGGGCAGTCATTCAGGGTAGCAGGAATTAACTTAAAAAGTCTATGCTTTTGCTATGGTCAACTATAAGTTGCTTGCTCCATAGTGAGCATGGAAAAACATTTATACACTGGAGGGAAAACCAAAAATATTGCGTATTGCAAAGCATTAGATTAATTAATTAGTAATATTTCAATAATACTGTGGTGGGCTGGCACCCTGCCCGGGATTTGTTTCCTGCCTTGCGCCCTGTGTTGGCTGAGATTGGCTCCAGCAGATCCCCGTGACCCTGTAGTTAGGATATAGTGGGTTGGATAATGGATGGATGGATGTACTTAATATTGAAAAACAAAATGATACATTGTGGTGAGATGTGTATATGTATATACAGTAGGTGAACACATTATCTATAGTTAGCTGATAAACATTACAACTCCCATGATGCATTGGGACTGTTGGAGTTACAGGGATTGGACAGTAGGAGTGTAATAAAAATAAAAGGATGTGTTCATGATACGGCAGGGTTGTTGTTGTTGCCAGTTGTTGAATGAGTAATAAATGTTTGTTACTTTAAGGAACCTGGTGGAGTCTGAACTTTAGTAATCATGGCTTGACATACACTGTATGAATTTGTAAATTTAATATCACTGAATACATTTGAATATGTTATTGTTTACATTTCACATTTCTACAAATGCTGATGTTCTAGATATAGGAGTAATTTAAGCTAGTATAATAAGAAAAAAATCAGTTCTCATTCTATTCACTTGTCTAGCATTGTTTACATAGGTGCAGCAGTGCCAATCCTGGCACCAAAAAGTACCTGACAATAACAAACATTGGACAAAATGCTGGCCTGTCAAAGGAGTTATTAGCAGCAAGTAACATGTCTTTAGACTGCCTAAACAATCTTAATAGAAAAGACACACAAACACAGAGATGAGATCCAAAGATCAAAAACTCATAGGCAGCTATTTTACTTACTACACTAGTAGGCTGTGCAAAAAGCAATTTATATTATCAGCGTACATGAAAGTATTTGATGTCATTTTCAAAAGTCAACTAAATAGTAACTTGCTTTTTGCTAAACTGTCACCATCATTCTTTAAATAAACATTAAACTCGTCCCCATATGAGTTAATGTGGATAGATGGGTGACAGAGTGCTAGACCAGTGCCACGTCCAGGGTTGGTTCCTGCTTTGTGCCCAGTCCTGCTGGGATATTTAATGGCTCCTGCTGACTCTGAGCTGGCGAAAAAATGGTTTGGTGGATGGCTGCTGTACTGTATCTAATCTAAAGGAATGTTAAAATATTACATTTTTGCTCATTATTAAAAAAAAAAAAGTTTTCAGATTTCTTCTTCATGTTTGTTTATATTACTTAATAGTCTATTAAATGGCTTTGTGTTTGTTTATATTACTTGATAGTCTATTAAATGGCTTTGCATGCCATCAGACCAGATCAAATTAAGCTCCATCTATAGCCCAAAGCCTTATTTTTTCGCAGTTCTTTCTTATTTTAGGTGATTTAAAAGTTTGTCTGTGACGCTGAAAATGCATGCTAGCAGCGTCACATAGACATGCGAAACAATGAGCTACAAGACACTCACTTGGAAGTCCTATTCTCTTCAACACTGTCTTAATTATTTAAAACTAGCCATCCTACCAGTCAAAGACTGGTAATAGAATAATTTAAAATTATTTGCTACCTCTTGCTCTATGTGTACCATCAGTACCTTTCCTCTGTATTTGCATGTGCCTGAACCTTTTGTCACCGATGCTTCTTCTCTCAAGCGTGTTCCTGTAAAGCCTGCTTCTCAGACTGCCTCATTATTTTCGAGGCACCTTTCTTGCCTCCTGTCTAGTTTTCTACATCCTATGTTCGAAGGTGAATCTCTCAGCGTGCCTCCAACGCCATTACTCCTCCTCATGTGTGTCACTCTTGAACTTTCTCTTTTAATCATGTTGCCAAAGGCAAACTGACCAATCATACTGAAGCCAAACTGATGAATCAGATTGCTCTGAGGGACTGGACACACACACACACACACACACAGACCTTAGTGCTCTATTATATAGTAAATACAGTTACATAGATTTTATGCTTTATTAACCCTAGCACAATTAAAATAATTTTAAAGGAAACGAACAATAAAAAAAAATCCAAGCTTTCATTTTCAGAGTTGAATTTTTCCAAGCTAGATTATATATTAGTCACATCATATGTCAAGACACAGAACACAAAGTAATAGATGGTGATTGATAAAAGCAAATATCCATTTTTTGAGGATGAGTGCACATCCTATGTACAGTATTACCAGTGCACACAGGGCACCTTAAAGCAATCCGTCATCCTAATATGCTCGGAGAGCAGAGGGAGAAGATACCGAATGTGACCAGGTCCAAAAAGCTTTGGGGCTACTGTGTCACCCCAAAAAAAAATTATGTGCAACACCAATCAGTGTCAATTGCTGAAAATTCCTACAGTTCATTTGTAGGCTAAACGTCAGATTTGCAGGTCATGTGACTCCTTTGGCATACTGTACAGCAATTGTAGTACTTATTTTAATAACTGCACATTTTCTGATGGCATCAGAATTGTGTTACCTGTGGCTACAATTTTTATAATGTACTCCTCTCACAGGAATCTGCCAGATTTAATATGTTTTCCCCAAATCCTTCTTGACATAAGACTTAAGGAAGTACGCTCTTTTGAGAAGCTGTTTTTCAGCCATGCTGGTTTAGAATTGTGATTAGCTCAGCCATTCACACTTAAAAATTGTAAAGCGTGAATCCATTTTCATCAGGAGACCTCAAACTAAACAGAAATTCAACTCACTATCTTTTACTTAACACCTTCTGAGCTTCTGCAGGTCATGCTGTTCTGCTATTAAAAAGTGTGGGAGGTTGAAATATCCAACCAACTAAATTTGAAGCAAAAAGATGATTCTGCCATTTTTAACTTGATATACAGTACTCATGTCTTGGGGTAACAAGATGGGATTGTGTTATATTAGATTTATCCGAGCCTGTCCTTTACATTGCCATCATCTTTAGAGGTGCTTTTGATTTTATGTTACTTGATGGGAGGCTACAATTATTGTGAAAATGTGCTTGCCCTGCAAAAACAACCTCTATTTGGAAAAGCAGCTTTGTGTAATAAAATGACACTGGATACTGGAAAGGCTTTATAGGACTGTAATTCCATTATTTCCAAAGTTCAAAGGTTCGCACCACTAAGTTATAAGTAAAATTAAATCTCCTGTTTCAAGGGGTACTTAACTAAAAGTAAATCTCGACATTAACTTTATTCTAAAGTCATTAAATGTATTACTCAATTACATACTGCTCTATTATTAATAAAACTGCTACATGAAGACTCAACAAACAACGGCATGTGGATCCTGTTATATTTCGCTGCAAGTGTGGAAATTGCACAAACCACTAAATAAAGAAATCACTTTAATTGAAAAGGACTTTGATGTTATCCATAATGTAGATCTAGCTGGAGGGTTTTTGGAATATGGAAATAAAATCTCCATGCAGACAGGCTTTTAATTTAACTTGCATATGCTAATCAACACGCACTATGCCTCCACTCTCTGTCACCACTTGCCTGTGAAATTTTTATTTATTTTTATTTAAAATTACTAATTCAATGCATTAACTGAATCAGTTCTTAGCAATATAGGATCTGGAGATCATCTTGTCATGTCTGCTCATCAATGCACTGCAGTAAGCCCCTGCATAAAAAATGTAGTGATCAAACATCTGTAACAAGATTTTTATGCGTTAAACCAAAAATATAATATCTTTAATGTTTCCTCAGTGTATGCTCTGTAACACTTCAGTTTATGTGTCCACTATAAGCAGCACTTAAATGTCTGTATGTCATAAACCATTTTATAAGACTTTTTAAAATGATATAAGATAATGTAAAAATGACAAGAGTCTTATTTTAATGACAATTTACATTTGTGAATACCTTAGTTAATACAATATGTATAAATGGTTAATAGGTGATTTTTAAAGAATAAAAATAAAAATGAATTACAATAAGTTCTGGTACTTCCGCATGGTCATGCTCCCCAGTATATAATAATTCTTTGCGTTTATATAGCACTCACTACTCAAAGCGCTCAGCAATTGCAGGTTAAGGGCCCAACAGAGCAGAGTCCCCTTTGGCATTTACAGGATTCGAACCGGCAACCTTCTGATTACCAGTGCAGATCTCTAGCCTCAGAGCCACCACTCCACCAGTATATCACAGACCTCCTTCAGCACTTCACCTCTGGCCGAGCTGTGAGATTTGCTACTCCTTTTGGTTGCTGGTACCAGACTGAAGTCACGTGGGGATTGCACATTTCAGGCCATTGCTCCAAAGTTATGCAACAGTCTTCCACTGATGTTGAGATCAGCAGAGCCTACTGAATTGTTTAAGTGTCCACTTAAGATGTCTGTTCAGGCAGCCATTTGGGTAGCGCTGCCATTTGTGGGTGTCTTTAATATTGTCTTTGTTTTGTATGTTACTTTGATATTTCATTTATTTCTGTTTTGTTGTTCAGTGGTTTGTGAGTTTTGTTTGTGATAGGCATGTGTCACACACGTTCACATGGGAGTCAGCTTAAGGGTCTAAATGAGAGTAATTCCATGCCAGACCAAGGGGTGGCAGAATGTACTGACCTTTTTTCTCACTTTCCTGCAGACCGTTCATGGGATATTCCATTTGGCCCTGATGATGGCACTTCCGGTTTCGACCTTGATAACATCACTTTCGGTTCAGGACAGAATAACATTACTTCTGGTTCTGGACCCTTGGATGACGTCACTCCCGGTGAAGAACCCATGACCAAAGAGACTTCCGGTTCTGGTCCTTTTGATAACATTACGTCCGGATCTGAGCCTATGGAAGAGGACTCATCCGCTTCCGCCCTCGATGACTTCACTTCCTTTTCTGGCCTTTAAAGCCACCACATTTGGCTAACCTAATCAATTCTCTTTTGGACTCTGTTCTGAGCACATCAGTGCTAGCAATTTACACATTTGCAAGCAGGGAATATTATACGGGTGGCTGCCCCAAACCTTTTTATGACTCTTGTGTCTGCTTTTTGTGACAGATGTTATAGCGTACATGTTCACATTGTGGTGATTCTTCTGAGTAAATAAATCTTCACACAAACAAAATAAAATTTTGGGGACTGTCCCCGTAAATTGTCGTGCAGACAATAATGAAAAGAAAGTGATTCAGAGTCTTTCCAAGTACAATGAATGTTTTACTGATCACAAAATGGTGGCTTTATAATAAGAATGAATCAGGAAATGGTTGGCAGGAAGTGACGTTGCAGCAGGAACTGGAAACAACGTCATCATGATGGGCCGGAAGTGAGGTAATTTATGGGAGCCGGAAGTGATGTCATCGGGGTTGGCCGGAAGTGACGTCATGGCGGCCATTTTGGAAACCGGAAGTTGTGAGATTATTTCTCTTCAGGTTTTCTGTTGATGAAAAGAAATCCAGGTAAGTACCACGTGATGACCCGCTATCTCGTGATGTTTCACTCACCTTTAGGCTGCCTCCTAATCGCACATGTGTGACAACATATAAGTTGGGTCTTGAAACCTGAAAAATCGATCATAAAATCAGACCCTGACTTATATGCCCGTTCAAAAATGCAACACTTAATTTTTGTACAACTTCTTGCCTCTTCCAGTCTTGCATCAGTTTCTCAGACACATCAAATTTTTCTTGTAGCAGCACAGTTACCTCAATGACGTTTAATTTAAAATCAGCTTCATATTTTCTTCTGATCGAATGCTCCATTGTAGATAAGGGATGCTCTTACGATAAAGGTGTATGAGGGTGTGAGATACAAAAAACACAAATCAGTGCAAATGTTGCTTCAGAATAGTTTGGGTATTACCGTGTGGTCACATAGGCACAATAGAGAGAGAGAGAGAGGTTAGGAGCATATAGAATATAAAGGCAATGTGCTCCATGGTTACTCTCTCAGGTGGGTGTTAGCATATCATAATCTCTTGGACCAATAGTGTGAGTTTTCCGCATTTGAGTTATACGACCGACATTTTAAAATACCAGAAATTATACTGTAAAATCAAGTCCTGACTTATCCGTGAGTATATACGGTAAATTCATTTTTACTTACTTACTTAATACTAAAACTAAACTCTTATGGGTGCTTTTAAATTCCTTTTGTTGTCCTTGTTTAAGTCTGGAAATACCTTACATTCAATAATTCACTTTGTTTAATTTTATAAGAAGGCCAATTTTCCTGTTCATATTTATATTTTAGTAATTTCTATCAAAATACTTTTTACATAATAATCTCATGGGCTTGATGGCCAAACAGAGTTCTTCCTGCAAAGTAAAACTCCTTTCTCCATTTTAATGACACCTTTATCCAAGACGACTTGAGATACAATTGGTTATCTTTTGTTTGTTTTTCCATTTGAAGCACAGGCAGGCAAAGTGACTTGCTCATTGTCACACAGTGTTAGAAGCAGGATCTAAATCCATAGCCTCGGAGTTTGAAGTCACTGTGCCGCACTGCCTGTCTATGCCTCTCTCTCTCACACACACACACACACACAGGGTTACAGAAGGAGTAAAAGGGCTTAACAGGCCCTACTGTCTGCCTTTTAATTGAAAGTCACTGGTTGCTGCCCACTTGTCTCCACGACAACACTAAACTTGGCAATTTCACGTCTTCACAATAAATCTGCTTCGAACTGACCTCACTAGCTCCCTCTGCTGATGAGCTTTCACGCACTTAACTCCCTGTTGGCAAAGAGCCACTATTAATCCACTCTCTCAGGGTCAATCGTGTGTCTGGCACCTGTACTGAACTTTAACCCATTTAGAGATAAATCCTTTGTAACTATACAAATATATACCTGCAGTAAAGAGTTGATGACACTTGTAGTCGCCATTCAAAGACTTTACATTATCACACGACACGGTTAAAAGAGACTCAGACCCAAAAATAATCCTGCCAATTGATTTGTTTATGTTCTAAAAAAAAGGAATGATGCCTTCAATTGACTTTTTATTGTAAGATAAAGTATAATGTGGATTTTACCAATGATATGGGTGAACTTTGAGAAAGACCACATGCTTTATCTGTCAACTCTTAAAAGGTAAAAAATGGCCTGTAAATATATGAAAACTGAACACATGAAAGTACTGTGTAGATTATTCACTGTTCTCACCTTTAAGAAAAATAAAATAGAAATGATTGTAAAATTGGGTGGCGCAGTGGGTAGTACTGCTGCCTTGCAGTTAGGAGACCCAAGTTTGCTTCCCAGGTCCACCCTGCGTGGAGTTTGCATGTTCTCCCTGTGTCTGTGTGGGTTTCCTCTGGGTACTCCAGTTTTCACCCAAAGACATGCAGGTTAGGTGCATTGCGATTCTAAATTGTCCCTAGTGTGAGGTGGGTGTGTGCGCCCTGCCTGCAGTTTGTTTCCTGCCTTGCACCCTGGGATTGGCTGCAGCAAACCCCCGTGACCCTGTAGTTAGGATATAGCGGGTTGGATAATGGATGAATGTAAAATTGTTTTTTTTGCCGTCCTTCAGAGTTTGGAGGATACATTTTTATTTTGACATATCAAATTAAAAGCCCAAAGACTGAACATTTAAGGAATGAAATCAAAGGGTCAGATTTCCAGAAGCTTTTAAATCCAGAGTTTATTCAGGTCCTGCAAACAGGTTTGAATGGCATGGATTTACTTAGACTTCTGCCTCATCTTTCTCCTTTTACACTTCAGTCTTCACCACTGGAAAAGCAAATGTATGTCTGTTTGAAAAGATACACACACACATATACTGTGGTTTCCAGAAGTATTCAGATCTTTTCACCTTCTGCACATTTCACTGAGTTGTAGATTTAATTTCAGTTTCATTCATTTGCCATTTCTGCCCATCAATCTACACTCAATAACCCATAATGACATAATGAAAATATATTTTCAGAAACATTTGCAAATATAATAAAAATTAAAAAATGAACTCACTCATTTATGTAACTATTCAGACCCTTCTTTCAGTAGTTTTTGAGACCATTTTACAAAAATTATAGCTTGGGGTCTTCTTTGTAGTCTGTACAAGCTTTGTGCACCTGAATTTAGGCAGTTTATCCCATTCAGACACATTAGAATGGATGGGAAGAGCCTGTAAACTGCCATCTTCTGCTCCACAAATGTCTTACGGGGTTAAGTCTAGGCTTTGGCTGGGCCACTCAGGGACAGTCAGAGATTTGTTCTGAAGTCACTCCAGCATTGCATTGGCTGTATGCTTTGAGTCATTGCCATGCTGAAAGGTGAACCATCACCCCAATCTGAGGCAAAGTGCACTCTTGAGCAGGACTTCTTCAAGGACCTCCCTGTATTTGGCAGTATTTATCCATCCCAGCCTGACTGATGGAGTGTTACCGAGATGGCTGTCTTTCTGATAGGTTCTCCCATCAAAGCAGATGACGTCTGAAACTCTGTTAGAGTAATTGTTGGGTTTTTGGTCATCACCCTGCTATTTCTAGACTACTTCCACTTCACAATTATAGAAGCCACTGTGCTCCTGGGAACATTCAAAGTTTAAGAAATTGTTTTACACCCTTGTCCTATTCTATACTTCACCACAATTTGGTCATGAAGGTCTATAGAGAGTTCCTTGAACTTCATGGCTTAGTTTTTGTCCTGATATGCAGTGTGAATTGTGGGTCCTTAAACACACAGGTGTGTGCCTTTCTAAACGATGTTCAGTCAATTCAAAATGCCACATGTGGACTCCAATCAAGTTCTAGAAACATCTCAAGGATAATTACAGCAAACAGGATGTGCCTAACCACAACGTGGAGTGCCACAGCAAATGGTCTGAATTCTTCTATGAATGACAAATATCAGTTTTGATTTTTAATAATTTTTTGCAAATTTTTCTGAAAACACTAAAACACTTTTTTCTAAGAGCTAATTTACCTAAATTTTCTAACTTTACCTGTTTCTGGTTTTGTGTTTTATTGTAGTATGCCACATATACAAAGAGTTTCTGTTGACAAGATATAGTCTGCCTATCCGTTCCATTCCTTCCCCTCACATAGGTGGTGAGCTTACATGTTGGCATCGCTCAGCTTTTTGAGTCTGACTAAGGGGTACCGTATGGTCGCCTGGTCACCTGGGGCTTGATAACAAACAGCACTTCCTGGTCTTGCTCAAGGAGTCAAAGAGTGATATGATTTGACTGTGATCTGCAGCATGCACTGTAGTGGTTAAAAGCTGAGTGTGATTTCCTTTGGATAAGACTTAGAGTCTCCAATCTTGAGATCATGGCCCTCTCCCTGAAAGAATGACTTGTACCTTGCAGGTTAGGAGTAAGAAGCTGTCCCAGTTTGAGGGCTTCAACAACCTCAGGGTCTTATTCGCCAGTGAGGATAAAGGGTAACATGAGTTTGACCAACAATACAGTGTAGCAGCAACAATTTGTGGACATTATAATATACAGTGGTGATGAAGTGGAAGCTCCTCACAGACAAAACTTTTAGTCCATCAGTCAATCTGTATTTTGATCTTTAATGATGGACATAAGCTCTGAAAGAATAAGTTTGTTGCAAAAATTAAGTTGCTGCTTAGAGTTTCTGGGCTGAGCTCTTTTTGATATGTGATGAATTCATCAGTATGGGAGGACTTCAAAGCAGAACCATTGTTTCTTCAGACCAGAAGGAACTACTCACAATGGTTTATTCATGTAGCTATGACACGCTATGATATGAACACCACCATCCAAGGTGTTTCTCACCAGGGATGTGCCACTGGGAGATTACCCTGAGAGGACCAAGGACATATTAGTAAGATTAAATCTTTCAAATAGCCTAGAAGTTTCTGAAAATTCCCCAGGAAAAACTGGAAAATATTTTCGGGATAGGAACGCCTGGTTGGTTCATCTACGTATGTTCTTGCCATGACCCCCTCACAATGAAAAGCTGAGTAAAAATGGATGAATTAATGTTTGTAACACAATTTTAATTATTTTTATTATATAAATGATTATTATAAAAATCACTAGCCATCCCCCGTGGCTCCGCCCGCAAAGTAATAAAACAGGACAAACTTTAAAAATCAATAAACAAATAGGTATCACTAGCTAAGCAGAGGCAAGGTACACTCCAAAACGTAGAGGTACAGCGACTCAAACGAAGGCTGACAATCGAGTGAGGAGGGTCCTACCCAGCTCCTTCTACTGACGTCATGCTTCCCCCTCCCCTCGGCCCACAGTCTCTGTCTCGGATTAGCACGACTAAATTGCTCCTGCAAGCGAACTATGATTCTTAGTAGGATGAGAGAAGTTGCAAAATCAACTGGAATGTTCAAGCAAATTATAGTAAAAAATACGATCTAAATCCGTTAAGTAGTACTCTCGTGAAAAGTGGACAGGCATACAGACAGACAGATGTTGGATTTTATACATTTAGAGATTATCAAGTCAAGTGCAGGGCTTAAAAACTATAATATCTTGTCCATTTTCAAAAAATAATAAAAGTTTAAATGTCAGTGTTTCTGTATGTCTGTCCATTTGGTATCACTCTGTCATTCCAAAAGATGGTGCATAACAAACATTTTTAGTAATAAAATGTACTGCAGTTGTCATTCCAATAGATGGTGCATCACAAACATTAACACTGCTTTTATGAATCCTATACCAAAAGGCATATAACAGAAACATACACATTGCATTGTGCCCAGCAGTGTTATTGCTGAGTTCTACGTTGATTACTCAGATTTCAACCCATCTTAGACAGGTAGTACATTTGATTAAACAAACTGTAACAAAGTCTGATGAATCCAAAGACAGAACTTACTTAATAACCTCTTTGAACAGCCCTGGTGTCCAAAATAGAAAAACTGTACGTCTAAGGTTAACTCTATGAAATCCCAACAGCATATTTTGCTTATCTGCCATGGTCTTTTAAAGCTGCTGCTAACACACAAACTTGAGTTTATTAACATAATGCCCTCCAGTGGTCTCCTGCTGTCAACACTGAGATCTAACTACCGTATATACTCACGTATAAGTTGGGTTTTTGAAACCCGAAAAATTGATCATAAAATCAGACCTCAACTTATACACTTGTTCAAAAATGCGACACTTACATTTTTTTTCACATCTTCTTGCCTCCTCCAATCTCACATCAGTTTCTCAGACACATTGAATTTTGTTGCAGCACTGCAGTTACCAATTTCTTTCGCCACTTCAATGACATTTAATTTAAAACCAGCATCATATTTTCTTCTGATGTAACGCTCCATCATAGATAAGGGATGCTCTTGTGATAAAGGTCTATGAGGGTATGAGATACAAAAAACACAAAACAGAGCAAACATTGCTTTGGAATAGTTCTGGTATTACCGTGTGGTCACGTAGACACAATAAAGAGAGAGAGAGAGAGGAGGAGGTTAGAAGCATGTGATGATACAGCGAATTGCCGCAGCCACATAGAAAAAACAAGGCAGTGTGCTCCGTGGTTACTCTCTCAGGTGAAGGTTAGCATATCATAATCTCTTGGACCAATAGCATGAGTTTTCCACATTCAACTTATAGGACCGACATTATAAAATACCAGAAATTATACGCTAAAATCGACTCCCGACTTATCCACGGGAGAACTTATCCGCAAGTATTTACGGTACTGTGGTCCTCCACAGAAAGGTCCTGATTTTGGTCTTCACTTTTTGTCTTCCTATTGCCCATCTTGACATGGAACAGGAATCATGTAATATACACTGTAAGACAGCAGCAAGCTCAAAGCCATGTGCAGCTGTAATATTCCTCCTCTTCTATGCCTATGTTCTTCTTACCTTAGATAGTAAGGATTTCTGAGGTTCAAGGGTTATCTGCTGTTTTAAAGAGTAAGTATGTTAGAAGATAAAATGGCAGAATAGACTTGAGTTTGCATCTACTAGTACCTCAACACAATATGCCATTGAGGTTTGTTGTAATGAAGTATTTTAGCGATCCGATAAAATATACAAAAGACATGCAGAAAACTGGAGTCATTAGGTAGGCAGAAGGTCAAAATGTAAGCCAAATAGTAAGTGCGACCCTAGTGCTGCCCTGTCCGGAATCCAATATTTCTTACAATAGCTTTAAATTGAACAATGAATAAATACAGTAAATAAAGAAGCACACATCACAGACTTTACAAAATTTTTTAACATCAATTACACATATTTTTTTTTCAATAATCAAGACCATAAATTGAATTTTTAGTTGTTTTTTCAGTCTTGTACATCACAACACCACATGTCTGCATTTGCTGTAGTCAAAGTTATCTATGAGATCATCACACGACAGCTTATGTGTGACGTCTGAGTAGATGCTGATGATTGCCAAGCTGCTTATATGTTGTTGTGCCATGGATGACCTCAAGTAGGTCTTGATGAGCTTAAGTTTTGAATAACTGGTAACAGGGAGGGTCGCTGCAATCTGGAGGGCAACCCATAGATTTGGATTTCAATGGTATTTCATGGTAATGATAAACTAATTGATTTGTCTCCTTTATACATGAAGGCTTAATATGTAATAATAATAATAATAATAATGATCCAGGGTGACAGTGTGCTGTTATTCTTTGTTACTTGACATAGCCAGGAGTATCACTTGTGACTTCTGATACAGCAATAACAAAACAATTTTAATATGATTACTACCACTATATAATAATAATAATAATAATAATAATAATAATAATAATAATAATAATA
>JANRMT010062813.1:85419170-85448076 GCA_026402145.1 Polypterus bichir lapradei | reverse complement strand
ATAGATAGATAGATAGATAGATAGACTGATGTGAAAGGCACTATATGCTAGATAGATAGATAGATAGATAGATAGCAACTCTGTTATTCCTAAAGGAAATTGTAGGGTTACAGCAGCAGACAGAAATGGCACAAATATACACATAAGAAGAATTATAATATTTTAAGTATGCTAATAAGGTACAAATACACATATAACAAGAATTATGTATAAGTAAATTAACAAAGTGTAGGTAATTACTAAGTGTACAGTGATTAGAATTGCACATACTTATAAGTTCCAGTTTTACAGAACAGGAGGTCAGTCATTGACACAGTATATTTACACATAGCATCACTGTCATTATCTGCTAAGATGTCTACCAGAGCACCTCAGGACAGCAGTAGTTGGAAAACAGCACAATACAGAAATAATGTAATCAATGACATGACAAAATGAAGCAAACCTAAAAAAATACTATAAATTATGAAGAATCTAATGGTGAAAAAGTAATGATTCTAAATGATTGTCAACATCCTGGCAAGCAGTTGCACTGTTGTTGTTGTACTGCTAAAGAGAAGCACCAGCGCTTTTAAGAGTCTCCAGCACTAAGAGGTATGAAAGGTAATTAAGAAATAATAGAATGGTTGCTGCCAATAATGAAAAATAGACACAGAAAAGTCTGCTGCGGCACTCCATGGATTCTGAAGATAGCCCATCCATCTGTATTCCTCCCAAGTAGATCTCATTGATAGAGTAGGCAGCTTGAGAGGAAAAAAAAAATAAAGGAAATGTAGTTTGCCAGATTGATTGCACAATGTGGCATCCCTCGGTCACCTCTCTCTATGATCTCTTCAAGATAAGAGTTTGCTCATGTAGTGCCATGTGCAACCCAAGTGTCTGAACAGTATGATGTCCTGATGATGATGCACTGGACTGCTTACCTGAATGAATTTTGCTTGCCCTCTGCGGTGGCGCTTGGCATGAAGTCCTGTAGATTCATCCCAAAATGATCTTTATGGCAATACAATTTAACTTTAATGTTCCAGCCACACATGAACACCTAATGAAATGTATCCTTGCAAATTGTTCTTGCACCCAGTGAACAATGTACTTGTTACAATCTGCTTGTGATGTTCCATATTTTGGGGCAGCGATGTGGAACTTTTTTTGGGCAGTGCATGAATAGCTCCATTAGAAAGATTGTTAGCCTTCTATTACTGTGCAGAGACGTGGAATTCTTGGGACAAGTGGTCACTGTCAAACGCGAGGTCTCTAACTTCTTTGAAGGGGCAGCAATCAGGGATTGCTCACCAACTGAGAAGTCATTTCTGGGGTTTCTCTTGTATAGGCTTCAGTTTTTTTAAGACATTTGACTACTACTGTACACTACCTCAGTGACACAGATCATAGTATAAGGGGATCATTATTATGATTATTTTGTAAATATAATTCCTTTATTTTTAGTTTTTAATGTTTGTTTGCAGTTAAATCTTGTACAGATGGAATTGGACGAGATAGTAACAACTGAGAAATGTATTACTTTTGGAGAGGCAAAACAGCAGAGTGGCCAGGAGACAGGGTAAGGTTTATTTTAAAGAGATCAAGCAAAATACACTGCTCAGAAAATTTAAGGGAACACAATCAACAGTCTAACACCAAGTCAGTTAAGCTTCTGGGATATCAATCTGTCTGACCAGTTAGGAAGTATAAGTGATTGTGAATCAACTTCATTGGCTTTGGTGCAAATGAAAGTGACAACAGGAGCACTGGAGAGGCAACACCAAGATGACTCCCAAAAAGAGAATGGTCACAGACAATTGTTCTCTGCTTATCCTTCCTGACTGATTCTTCTGTAGTTTTGCATTTTACTAGCGCCCTTGTCACTACTGGTAGCACGAGGCAGTACCTGCAGCTGATTCAGGGTGCACAGGTAGTTCAGCTCCTCCAGGATGGCACATCCATACATGCCATCACAAGAAGGTTTGCTGTGTCTTCCATCACAGTCTCAAGAGCATGAAGGAAATAAAAGGAGACCAGCCATTACACAAGGAGAGCTAGACAGGGCCATAGAAGAGCCATCAACCCAGTAGCAGGACCGATACCTGCCCCTTTGTGTGAGGAGGAACAGGAGGAGCACTGACAGGGCCCTACAAAATGACTTCCATCTGGCTACTGGTGTGCATGTCTCTGACCAAACTCAAAAACAGACTCCATGAGAGCCAGACGTCCTCTAGTGGGACTTGTGCTCACATCCTACTACCATGTAGCTCGACTGCCATTTGCCAGAGAATACACAATTGGCAGCTCCACCATTGGTACCACATTCCCTTCACAGATGAGAGCAGGTTCACACTGAGCACATGTGACAGACGTGAAAGAGTCTGGAGACACTGTGGTGAATTTTATGCAGCCTGCAACATCATCTAGCATGACCAGTTTGGTGGTGGGTCAGTGATGGTCTAGGGAGGAATACCTTGAAAGGTTGCACAGTCCTCATCGTACTATGCCATGTTATCCTGACTTCTGTTAGGTACTGAGATGAAATCCTCAGAGCCACTGTAAGTGGACCTTGGGTTCCTCCTGGTCATGGTCATGAGGCCAGAGTGTGTAGGCAGATTCAGGATGATGAAGGCATTGATGCCTTTGACAGGCCTGCACGTTCCCCAGACCTGAATCCAACTTAGAACCTCTGGGACGTTATGTATTGGTGCATCCAACACTGCCAAGTAACTTCACAGACTGTCCAGCTCACTGATGTTCTGATCCAAGTCTGGGAGGAGATCAGGACACCATCTGCCATCTCATCAACAACATGCCCAGACATTGTCGGGAGTGTATACAGGAACATGGGGGCCATACACACTACTGATCCACGTTATGAGTTGCCGTACTGAAATTCACGTGAGTTGGATCAGCTTTGATTTCAATTTTTGACTTTGATTTTCAGTGTGATCTTAAATCAGTCCCTCAATGGGTTGGTGGTTTTGGCTTCCATCAACTGTTGTTTCAATGTTTTATTCTCAACAAAGTACACAGTATTACTCAGTAAAGATTTCCAATTGAATATTGCATTCCTCGAGATCCAATGTGTGATTTAAGTGTTCCCTCAATTTTTTTGAGCAGTGTATTAACTAAAACCTAATCACTGACCAAAATTCAAACCCTTATTCCAATACTGACTTGATATCAAATGAAAAGTATTCTTTAAATGCTTTCTTATAAAGCACAATCACAAGCCTTTCCTTCTTCATATACAAAATCTGGACATGACTTTGCATACAATTTGATGTCATTTATCACATTGCTGTCAATCCATTAAAAAACATTAATGTCCACTGAGGAAACACTCAACAAAATAGAAACCCAACAATATCAGGAAAATAATAAGCCAGCCAGCCAATCATTCAGCCATTTTCCAACCCGCTATATCCTAATACAGGGTCACAGGGGTCTGCTGGAGCCAATCCCAGCTAGCACAGGGCGCAAGGCAAAAATAATAAGAATTAACAAAAACAATAACAAAAAATAATGCCAAACACTATTATTTTGTGACAAGTTTATGGCTTTAAGTGTTGCCATTTTCACTTTTAGGTGTTTATGAGATCATAATAGACCTGCCCTACATGTATGTGTCTGTGGCCACATGGTTTTAGTTTTCTATGTTTCGAATCTAGTTCTGTTGTGGTGTTTGTTCCTGTTTTGATTCTCTGCCTCAGTAAGGTTTGCACAAATTAACCTTCAATCTCCATTGTATTAAAAGTTCAGACTTGTCACAACAAGCAATGAATATGAGACAGCTTTCAAACTAGCCCATCTGGCCCTTACAAAAGCTTTTATCGTTGCTTTTCAAGTCCTTAATTATGTGTTTATAGTGGATACTGATGCCAGGAGCACAAGGGTGGATGTCATGTTGTCACAGGAGGGGCCAGATCGCTAGAATGTGGTTTCATACTGTAGCCAATTCTTGGTTGGGTGGAGTATAATTATTGTGAGAATTTGAAGAATTTCTGGTAGGAGTTCAGAGATTTACTACTTTTGCTTCTACCCCAGTGGCTTTAGTTTTCATTTGTGCTATGACCATAACTCTCTAATATACACAATGCAGCATCTGCAAGCTGATAATATGTGGTGTGGACACCAGGGGACATCCAGCTCCCCAAACCCAACACAGATAGACACCAGGCACAAGCTTAAAATACAAAGAGCCTTTTATTGTGGGAAACTCTTCTTATAACAAGCATTTCCCCTTCCCACTGCCACAATTACGCAAATACAGCACAACTCTTTTTCATTTTTCCTTTCTCTTTATCACTGCCTCCTCCACTCTTCCCAGCAAGCTTCATCCTCCTTCCACCCAACTCTGGCTTATCTCCATAAGGCAGACAGCACCTTTTATACTATCTGCCCCAAAATGTGGTCTATCAGCCCTTCCAGGTGAGACGGAAACCCCATGCCATAGGGATCCTCAGTTCTTGAGGCACCCCTGGCGGCACCCAACAAGGCTGAGGTAAAGAACTCCAAGTCCCATGATGCCCTTTGGGAACCCGGGGCACTGATGCAACCCAGGGGAGCTGCCATCTAGCATTCTGGGGGAAGCAGTGCCCTAAAGTAACTGCCTTCAGTCATCCTTCTGTCTCTTTGGTGTACCTGCCAGGTTGTGCTGCAGGCCATCCCTTACAGTGGATTAAATTTCTTGTTGGCTCGAGGACATTCAGATTTGAGTGGTAAAGAACTACTGAAACAGAAACATATGTCATCTTGACCTTGTGCACCAATTGAGTATGGAAATGTACACCAGAGGCCAATGTTGCAGAGATTGTGGACCATGTATAATTCAAAGTGTCTGAGGATGAGCTTTTACTTAAACAGGAGTCCAACTAACCAGCTTCCTACAAGATTTTATCCAACTCAAAAACAGAGAGAAGAGGGGACTTTGTTCACTACAGGAGAAATATTCACTATAAGTGTGAGTGGTCAGGGGAGTTCGTTATTGCTATTTGTGCAGTTTATGTGGTATGTCAGGTAGTCAAAACTTTACAACGTTTCTGTACTCACCTGTAATGGGTTGCCACCACTGTGATGTACAGAATCACTCAGGCAATGTCAGAAGATGGCAAAGAAAAAGAATGGAGTTGGAGTTACAATAGAGTGAGGCATGTACTGGGAGAGTCTACTTAATGTAAAGATTCCAAGTTATAAGAACAAAACACTGGACTACAGAGAGTAGTATTGGACATCAGAGGAGCATCATGGGCGAGTGCCAGAATCCTCGTCTTGTTGGTAGATAGCTAGAACCAGAAATAGTTGGAGTGGTGATATTGACTTGATTTGATGTGTTAAGGAATATCAATACACTGATTGAAGTCGTGCATGTATAACTCATTTCAATCCATTTAAAAAATTAATACAATTAACAAATTAACAAGACATAGCCAAAATTCCAAAAAAGTGAAGGTCACATGCAAAAATGGAATTACAGAAACAAAGCTCAAGTAGGAATTTGAATCATTGGATGAGCACTGCTACCATACAAATTAAGGAGCCTGTAGATGAGATGACACTTGAGGGCTAGGAAACTGAGAATGACAGGCAAGAGTAAATTGGATATGGAGCTATCAAGTGTAACAGAGGTAAAGAGACGATGGCAATAGAAAACCTGTGTGTGACAAAGTAAAGCTCTCAACGTGAATATAGGGCATCTCTTCAGTTGTACCATGAGGATGTAATCATGGAGAGAGTGATGGGGCTATAGTGAGGGAGGAAAATGGTACATCTTAGTAGAAGTGGACTGCTTTATGAGGTAGTCCTATAACTTACTTTGGAGTGGAAGCACATTGCAGTGGAAGCCTTGGTGGGTGCCACTTTCTTTAGGCTGATGGAACCAGAAAAGAGACACAGTGAACAGTGGGGGAAGGTCAACATTCACCAAGGAATGTCAGCAGCTATGTGTATGGTCAACACATTCCTGGAGAGTGATGGAATTATGGAGTGGTTTTAATCATACCCTCCAGCCAGTGCAGTCAAAGCCATTTGGAGCTCTAGGCGGGGTGGATGGATGTCACAACTCATTTTCCATAACAGGTAGTTAGTACTATTAGACTTCAGTAACCTGAGTTAAGGTCGTCCACCCTGGTTTCTTGAGCACATGCCCCTTCAGTAGCAGAAATAGCATCCCTTTGTGTATATACCAAGGACTTTATGGAGCACACGCCTCTTGGAGTATAGATCATGTGCACTATTACTTTCATAAGTGGTGTCCAGTGAGTAACAGCACCCACTAAATATCATCATAGTTCAACGCCCGGGAGAGGCAGTGGCTGGGTTTTCCTTGGTTTCCGGAGCATTGTGGTGTTATGGGTCCACAGCTCGTTGAGCAAAGGCCATTTCTTTTAAATAAATAATCACCGTACTCGAGGCGGCTTCGTGAGTGGGCATAGCGGTTGTAGCAAGTCGCAGGACGGTCTGTGGTGTGGCCGCTTCTCACCGAGTGCACAGGTGAGGAACTGCCCACATCCGTGATTGCTCCCGTGGCTAATATGCTACAGCTGTGATGGCCCCTCGCATTATTTAAAAGAAGCGCGAGTCGGTTAAGGGGAGATCAGGAAGAAAGAAAGGAAGAGAAAAAGACGGAGGTTGTAGGGAGCGAGTGAGGAAGCAGGCGGTGCAGGAGAGACAGACACGCGGAGCGTGTGGTGAGCGCGTGTACGAGCACTCGAGGGCAGCTGCGACGAAGCTGGGTGTTAGGCCGACACCCAGGTGTTTGAGTTGATGTTGCTCCCGCTGAGCGACCATGTAGCGGGAGTGACCAGAGGAAAGCGACGAGCCGCAGAAGGCCGCTGAAAGGCAGCGGAAGTTGGGAGGCTTGGTGGTGGAGTCCCCAACGTGGGCGATCTGGCCGTCGGTGGACATCAAGTCTCGGGGACTGGGATGAGAGCCAGACCGAAGCCAGGGATCGGGAGGTCTCCAGTCTCGTGTGTGTGTGTGTAGAGGAGGGCAGCTGCAGAGAGCGTCTTGCCTGTTGCTAAGCCCAAACGGGATAAGCAGGTGAGACGCAAACAGAAAAGAAGCACCAGAGTTGTTGTTGTTTTAAAACTGCTTCCAAAGAAACATTTTAACCTTTGATTTTAAAGGATTACTTTTGTTTGCTGTTTTTAACCTCCACGTTCCTTTTAATGGATTATTTATTGAAGAACTTGAAAGCATTGCACTATTTATTGAACACTTTTGTTTTGATGGACTGTTTTTTAATAAAAGCACTTTTGCACATTGTTACCATTCCCCTTGCTTAATTGTTGCCTTCACTGACTCGCTCATCGGTGACATTACCGACGGTGTTGGGTTCAAGGGCTTCCAAATAGCGATGGGAGTGTGGAGCCAGAACCCACATCGTCACAAGCATGCACCTCTTAACTTTCATAAATGATGCCCCATAGATGACGGTGCCCTAGGCAGATGCATATGTTGCCTAATGGATAGCCTCTGGCGAGTTGGCTGGCTAGGCAACAAAATAACAGGAATGAAATTAAGAAATGATCTGGAAAAAATGTAGATAAAGCTGAAGTCATATTGTGTGACTTTTTGTCATTGAGTACTGTATGTCAGATATGCCGATTGCAGTCAATAATCTTGTTGCTGTATCATCAAGTTACATGACTGGTAATCGCACCTCATGTCACATTTACTGACCGAATGGCAATCTTTAAGTGCAGTTGTACCCGCCCCATTTTCTGATAGCCAATAGCGTGCTTCCTAATAAAAGGCTGCAAATGCAAATCACATCTTAAAATTTAGGCGACTTTACATCTTTTGAGGCATTCATTTTAAATATTAAAACAGATTCCAACACAATTATAGTGCTAGTCTACAGACCACCAGGGCGATATTCTTTGTTCATGACTGAAATTAGCAACCTTTTATCTGATTTGGCTATAAATTATGATCACGTAGTATAGATGGGGGTTTTTAATGTACGCATTGATGTGGAAATTGACGCTTTTAGCAAATGTTTTACTTATTTGTTATATTCAGTAGGATTTTGTCAGAATGTCAAAGGTCCAACTCATAATCACAACCACACAGTAGATTTAATTATAAGTTATAAAGTTGAAATTCAAAATTTAAATATTACTCCATTAAATGAAGTTATTTCTGATCACTACTTAATTACATTTGATTTAGTTCTGCCCTTGCCAACGCACTCAGAGATTAAAACAAAGACAGTGCGACATCTAGATTGTAATTCTGTTTCAAAATTTATAGATACTTTGAGTAAGTCAAGTGTAATTGTTGAAAACCATTTAGATCAGTTAATATCAAATATAAACGTGGAAAACAATTTAGATCAGCTAACATCACATTATAATGTGACCTTGAGAAATGCTCTGGACACAGTGGCTCCCCTTAAAACAAAAGTGGTCAAAGTGCATAGATAATCTCCCTGGTTTAATGAAAACACTCGCGCTCTTAAATTAGAGTGTCAAAAACTGGAGCGCAGATGGAGAACAACAAAGCTACATGTCTTTCAAATTGCATGGACAGAGAGTGTTAATAAATATAAAAAAGCCCTCTTTAAAGCTCATTCAGAATACTTTTCTACAATAATAGATAGCAATAATAAAAATCCTCGGGTACTGTTTACAACAGTGGCTAATTTAACAAATGGAAATTCAGATCAACAGTGCAAAATACTAACAGATATTAGCAGTACCATCCTTATCAACTTCTTCATTGAGAAAATTAAAAATATAAGATCCCAGATCTCAGCATCACAGTACAAACTAAATACTAGCTTAGCAGACCCTGTCTCACATTGCATTCAGCACTTTAATAATTTTAATTCTGTAACTGAACAGGAAGACTTAACTTTAATTTTTAAAATGAAGCCCACTACTTGTTCCCTAGATCCAGTGCCAACAAAACTAGTAAAAAGTGCCATGGATGTTCTTGCAGCGCCTATTCTAACCATTATCAATAGTTCATTATTGCATGGCACAGTACCTGATGCACTAAAAGTGCCAGTCATTAAACTTTTACTTAAACAGTCAGACCTAGACCCACACATACTAAATAATTATAGGCCTATTTCAAATTTACCCTTTGTCTCTAAAATACTAGAAAAAGTAGTCGCCAATCAGCTTCAGTCACACCTTACGCATTACAATTTATTTGAGAAATTCCAGCCTGGTTTCCACACTGGTCATAGTACAGAAACGGCACTAACACGGGTTGTAAATGATATCCTCTGATGAAGGAAACTCCACTGTAATTATGTTGTTAGACTTAAGTACAGCATTTGGCACCATTGACCATTCTATTTTACTGCTCAGGCTAGAAAATGATGTTGGGCTTACAGGTACTGTGCTTGCTTGGTTTAGTTCTTATTTATCAAATCGATTCCAATATGTACAGAAATGTGCTGACAGGAATCCATCTTTATACACAGAAGTGAGATATGGTGTCCCGCAGGGCTCAGTACTGGGACCTTAACTGTTTTGACTTTGCTTGCTTCCACTGGGATCTGTCATTAGGAAACATCATGTTAGTTTTCACTCGTATGCAGATGACACCCAGTTATACCTTTCATTTAAGTTTAGGGCAGATTTCAAAATCCTTCTTTTAACATATAAAGCATTAAATGCCAAGGTCTGGATTACTTGTCTGAACATATCATGACTTACAAACCAGAGCGCACATTAAGATCTCAAGATGCCGGTCTGCTTATGATTCCAAGGATTAATAAAATAACAGTGGGAGGTCGAGCTTTTAGTTACAGGGCCCCTAAACTGTGAAATGGTCTTCCTGCTTCTATAAGAGATGCCCCTTCGGTCTCAGCCTTTAAATCCCGGCTGAAGACTCACTACTTCAGTTTAGCATATCCTGACTAGAGCTGCTGATTAACTGTACAGACTGCATCTCTGTTGTTAGTCATTAGCACTAAAACAGAAGTAACATGATAGTTATAATTGGACGCTAACCCTCACCTATTCTGTTTCTCTTCTCGGTACTCAAATATGGTACTTGATGCCACGGCCCACCTGCCAAGTTGTTTTGCTAGCCTAAGGTAAAGTCATCCCTGATGGAGGATCGCAGGAATCGTGGGAAAGAGGGGTCCTCTCATCAGATTAGTGCTATTTCGGCTGTGGAATGGCCAAATGGGGGAGGCAGCTTGATGAATGAGGTCTCCAGGACTCTAAACGAATCCAAACCATATTATTTGATATCATCTACTGTTAAATTCTACTCCGCACTTCTAAATTTGTATTTTTATACTGTATTGAGGATTTGTTCTGTTCTGTGTATTGTACTGTATTGTATTGACCCCCTTCTTTTTGACACCCACTGCACGTCCAACCTACCTGCAAAGGGGTCTCTCTTTGAACTGCCTTTCCCAAGGTTTCTTCCATTTTTTCCCGTACAAGGGTTTTTTTGGGAGTTTTTTCTTGTCTTCTTAGAGAGTCAAGGCTGGAGGGCTGTCAAGAGGGAGGGCCTGTTAAAGCCCATTGCGGCACTCCTTGTGTGAATTTGGGCTACACAAAAAATAGATTGTATTGTAAATTGTATTGTATGAGGTGTTAACAACTGCATGGACTTCAGCAGCAATAGTTCTTTTTCCATTCTGTTAAATGTTGCTAACATAAGAATGCATTAAACTGACAAGCTTACCTTCTCTTTGTGATGTTTACAGCCCCTGTGCCATCTGGTGTAACTGGTGCTGTACAGCCCTGAATTTAGCATTAATAGCTTTGGTATGTTCAAGCATAGTCTCAGCCCTTTTTTCTTTGTTTCATTCTGCATAAAACACAAAATATCAGACAGACAAGCTTCTCTTCTATTTGTGAGTTTTGAAACACATGGGTTCCCTATTCCTAGTTCCTAATTTCTATGTATTGTATTGCTGGCTGAATGCTCATTGGTTCTGAACTCTTGCATAAAAAAGCCCACCCAACCAACCAAACAGAAAGTCAAACATGTCACAGACAAGGTGGTCTCAGTTCACATTAGATGTTCGGCTTTATGGGAGTGTGCCACTGACCGCCTAAGACTTGCTAAGATTATTGCTGGAAAAGTCGTTGAATGTGACATGGACTTAAGAGAAAAGAATTTGACAGACAGGGCCACCAACATGGAGGGATAATACTTACAATACCAAAACACTGAACTGATATGAGATAATTTGGATTAAGTGTGTTTGGGAACGTTAAGTTATGATTTGAACCATTTTCTTGCCATCCAATCTGTCCTCTAGGTGCTCTGGATGTCCTCTCACTTGTGTAGATTTTAATTAATCTGTAATGCTAAATTAACCCAATGTTAGTGAGTGTGAGTGGTCTCATTCGTTTGCCATGTGATGGACTGGCATTATTTTCAGGCTTTGTTCATGGCTTTTGCAAAATGTTGACAGAACAGGCATTGGCTCCTGATGATGCTGTGTTAGACAAGTGGGTTAGACGATTGATGGTTTTCTTGCCAAACAGTTCAGAGATTCAAGGAAATAAATCAGCAACATATAAGCCATGTCTGATGAAATGTAGAAGAGTTCAAGGCATAAAATGACCCCAAAATTCTTCATGAAATACACTTTGTAGAAAGTGAAAATGCAATTAAAGCATGCTGCAACAATCAACTAAAAAATAATAAATTCTACCTTTGTAAGTCTTTCTACGCCTTTAAATTCATATTTTGCTGTGTTCGCATTTGATGCAATGCCTGCAGTCTTCATGCCACTGAAGTATAATTAACTGGATGGCTCTTTGGCTCAGATTTACCCAACTATATGATTTATTTCCTCATTAAAGTAGCTTTGGAAGAATACAGTTTCTTTCTAAGTGTATCTAAGCATGGCTATCAGTGTATGACTTGATTCAGTTTAGGGCCATTCATATTTGCAACCTATCAGAGCAACGAGGCAGGAACCTTCGCTGAATGAGTTGTGAGTCAATTGAATGGCAAACATGTTCACATACCCATGTACAGCTTATTTGAAGTGGCCAACCAACCTAAATGCAAATCTCAGAGATGGAAACTGAAGTAATTGGAGAAAAGCCCCACAGAGACACAGGAAAACATGCAAACACCAGTCAGGCATTGACTAGGCTGGGATTTGAACTCCTGGACCTAATAGCTGTGAGACAGTAGCACGAACCACTGCGACACGATGGCTGGTGATATCTACATCTGTACAGTCCCTTAGATAATAAAGACTCATCATCTGCTTCGGTGATGGTAGAGTCTGACTGATGGCTCCATTGTATTTTGGAACAGATTCATTTTTACTGGATGCTCACATACACACACTTGAACATGCAGTTTTCAAGTTACCATATTATCACATTATTCTACTCATAGAGTTACCCTTGGAAATCTCTTCTAAAAGGAGGAGACCAGACATGAGTTATCTAAAAAATCCACTTCTGTGATGATTCCAAAATGAGGATACAATGAAAATCACCCACAGCAGTAATACCAGGACCCACTCTTGGGTGATGTTTGCAAGGGGTGCAGCTTGTAGGTAAGTGTACCAATTGTAAGCTTGATGCTATATAGCGCCTGACCCAACACAGATTGACGCGGAGGCATGTATACAATAAAATAAACTATTTATTTTCTTCCCCTGTGGGCACACGTCTTTCCTGTGACCCACAGGTAGTACACAGTCCCAGCACTAATCACACCAGTACAACAAGCACTTTTCTCTCCTTGGCACCACCACTCCTCCCATGCAACCTTGTCGTCGTCTGTGGCCCTTGAATAGTGGCTGCAGGCTCTTTTTTGTAGCCCTCCCAGAAGTGCTCCAGGTAGTAATTGGCCTAATTAGGCTGCACTTCTGGGTGTGGCTGCATTCCAGCCCACAGAGGCTCGTTAAGCCTTGCAGCTCCTCTGGGTGGTGGCCACGGAGCCTAACAGGTCTGAGTCCTGAAGTCCCACACCTGTGGCCCCAATGTAACCCAGGAGGGCTGCCACCACACATTCCGGGGGACGTAGAGTGCATCCCATGGCTTCTCCCCCGGATCCAGTTTTGAAGGGGCGTCCCAGCCGGGCATGGGACCCAGCCATCTGTCACCCAAGTCATCTGAGTGGCGCAAGCACAGAGGTGTACCATCAGCACAGTGAAGAGTTCAGGCCATGTTCGATGCCAAACCAGGTACAGATATGAGCAGCACAGATTCAGATACTCTAGACAAATATATTCACTTGGAAATATATCTTATGTTGAAAAAGCACTAATGTATATCTACATACTAATCCACCATCAAAAAAGAATAAGTGCCTGTGCATCTGTCCAGTTGCTATATCTATAGTGTTTCAAAAACAATTTGTAGTATTAACATCTATTGCATTTGTCATTTCAACAGAAGGTGCATCATAAACACCAACACTGCTTTTACAAATCGCATGCCAAATGGCATGTAACAGAGACATATGGTTTGCATTTGTCATTCCAACAGATGGTGCATCGCAAACATTTGTAGTAATGCATTTTATATTACTACGGAGGTTTATAATGTGCCATCTGTTGGAATAACAGATGCAATGTTTTATTTTAGCACATGCTTTAAAAATACATTCCAACAGATGGTACACTGCAAATGTTAACGCCGAGGTCTATGTTGATTTATTTAGGCTTCAATCTGCCTCAGGTGAGTAGCACAGCTAGTCATTAGATAAAGCTTTATGGCCTTCTTCATTTCTGTTTACCGGTGTCAAACTGCTACGAACGGCTAATCACAGTGAGCAGACACCAGTCATGTTTATAAATATTCGTAGAGAGAGAATAGAGAATATGCCATCTTCAAAGTAAAAAAACAGCTTTGGATTTTATTAAAAAAATTATCAAGACACCCTGGACCGTTAGAAATATTATGAAACATTCAGTCCTTGCATAAATTATAGAAAGTGTTCTGAGCTATTGTATTGAATGTCCAGTTTAATTTAATTCTACTAAAAACACTTGAATAGATATGAGGTTTAATCAAAAGATTTTGAGACTGGCCTATTGACAGAAACACTAGTAGAATTCTAAAGAATACTAATAAACTATTTAAAACAATCACAAAGCCTTTTTTTGTGCCAATCAAATTAAACATTTTGCTTTAATTGTGCTGCTGGTCTTCTCTAGGTGACTTTACATCTTAATCAATGGTATAGCGAATCCCATGGAAGTAGCTCTTCAGATTAGGGAACAGCTAGTAGTCTCACGGGGCCAGGAGAATAGGGTGTGGAATGAGACTTTTTAGACTATATAACACATAGAATTATTGGAATACATTTCAAAAAGCATGGTAAAATATTTCATTGTGAAAATACATTTTGATATTCATAGGCTTAGTTGATTTTAACAGGGACTGATTTGAAGGGTATACAGGGAAGGATTTAGGTCAGTGTTTCTCAACCTTTAAGTATTTGCGACCCGAGTTTTCATAACAGTTTTAATCGTGCCCCCCCTAACATTTTTTTGAAATGTAGATGCATATTTTATTATACCTACTTAACTTTTATTGACATTTATCTAACTCTATATTTATTGTTCTAGTATCAGGATGTAGTTTAAGTTAATTTGTTTTGGTTTCAACAGATGTTTTTTTCATATTTTTGATTCTTGTTTTCTTTTTTCACACCCCACAGGTTGAGAACCACTGATTTAGGTGCTTTCACATTTTCCTTTCCCCCCCTAAAGAAGAAGAAGATAACCCTTGTATTAGACTCCTCCCCTTCTAGTTTGCCACCATAAATCTATGGCCAAACAGGAAGACATCCTTCATTTATGGACCATCCATACTGAAATGCACCCCGTGATCTCGTGATCTGAGTAGTTTCTCCAAACTCAATTCCAAAATGAGGCCTCCAAAGTAGCTGGGGGACAGGCCCTCAAAAGGCATAATTGGCAAATATACTTTAAAGATTTAAAAACTGTTGCAAAAAGCCCCACAAAAGGAAGGGTCACTATCAACCTTCAGTTTGCATAACAAAAAGGGCAAATGAAGAATCTATATTAAAACAAAAAGGTCTATTTTACAAAAGATGCTCTGTAACCCAAGAAACTCTGAGGAGCACAATAAGGACAGATGGAGTTGCATTAAAAAATAAACAACCCAGTGGCAAACAAATTCCAATGAGCAAATCCAGAACAAAAGGTAAAAAAAAAGCAATGACGTCAAAATCCATCAAATCAACAAAACCGAAAGCGATAACCTAAAAGAACTCACCAACACCCAGTGCATACAATGTACCACAAGGGACTCCTTTTTTTCTCATCCTTAAAAGGACTGACAGTGGTCACTTGATGTCTCTTGGAGAACCACCCATAAAGTACAAAGAACATGTAGAACACGGTAGAGCACACAGAAAGCAAATAATACACAAAACTAACAAAACAAATCACAAAATAATGCAGATAATTAACATAAATAGTAATATTAGCATAAACAAAGGAGCCAAACATGAACAAAAAGTCATAACAAGGAATTTGAACAGAGAGGAACCCTGGCTGAAGGTTTGTTTGACATAATAACAACTATTAAATGGGGCTACCTTATGGTTCCCCAGTCCTTTAATATTTGTTTGCCTCTCTTTTTTTACAACGTAACTTAGTAAACTAATTAGCACCCCTCTAGGGACATGGCAAGGATACTATGAAGGGTTTGAAAATTCTCCCCCATTTGTTTTACTTTGTGTGCTCTGGTTTCCTCCTGCTTTCCAAAGACATACTCAGTCTTACCTGGAGAGTGTAAACTGGATTGATGAGCAAGTGGGTGTGTGTGCCTGTGTGTGCCAAATGAGGGATGAGCACCTTGACCGGGATTGGCTCCAGCCATACAACCAGTGCTGCTGGCTCCTCCTCCTACCAAAAGCTGGCTGAATCAGGACCATAACTATATATAGTAGATGGATGGACTGATTAGTCTGAAAAAGCTTTAAATTAGATTTGCTATTTAAAGTAAAAATTGAAAATAAAAGATAAACATGTTTCTATCAATTCAATTCAATTTTCCTTAACAATGGAAATACAAAGTACTCTAGCAGAATAAAAAACTCTAAATAACTGCTATTTTATAACAGTATAACAAAATAACTTCTTATAAATAATGGTTAGAATGTCTTCTTTTAAATAACGGTTGGAATGTCATATCCAAAAAATAATTTTTAAAATTTATACTGACACAATAGTTAGTGTTCCTGCTGCACCTTGAGTCACCAGGAGTTCAAATCACAGTCCATTAACTATGTAGTGAAGTTTGCACATTCTCCCTGTGGCCCTATGGACTTTTTTTTTTTGGTTTCCTCACACATCTCAAAAGCATTCATAAATTAAATTATTTTGAGATTCGTGCCTTCCTGCCAATGTTGCCAGGGTAGGATTGTGCCCCGTATGTAGTAATGGATAAAGTACATCAGAAAATGGATGAACGAAGCACACAGGAATTTCAAGTCCATGAGCTTTTTTGAAAGCTACTGTTGATTTTCTCAGGGTAGTCTTTCTGTTAGATATTCCCTCAAGACATTTTTGTAGCCGTAACTTAAATCAGAGTTACGTTAACATTTTTCATCAAGTACTTTTTTCAGTTACCTTGCTTTGAAAGTACTTGTTGGACATTTCAGATTCATTGCATCCCCCAAGAGGATACGTGGTAATACAAAAATATTTGGCCATGAAGGAGCTCAAATTCAAAAGCATCGGTGCTCCTCTTTCATGGTGCACATTACTAACCTCTTGTAAACTTAAAAGATGGGCAGCGTATCATCTTATGGTTAATCATGTGGGCATCCACAAGGGCATAGCCAAAATGGCATTTTGACTGCTTATGAGAGATTATGAAGTGGTTTGAAGAAGCCTTGAAATCACAGATTAATGGATGATGCACATGGTCTTTGCACAGCTAATGATGGATCCAAGGATTCTGTAAATAAATGTAAGCTATTTGTAAGCTATTTGAACGGATGTGTGCTTTAAGAAATCAACCTTTCCAATATACAAGTAATCAGAGACAAACTATTGTGTGTTAGCTAATATTCACCAGAAATAAAGAAAGACGTAAACCACCCCATTAGTTTCAGCTGAGCTTTATGGGTCAGCCTCAGCTTGATTACTCTGAGCCAGTGCCAGTCGAAGCCCATTTGGAACTCTAGACATGGTGTACGTACGTCACCCCTCGTTGTCCATAGCAGGTAGTCGGTATTATTAGACTTTGATGTCCTGTGAGGGGATGGAGGGTTCCACCTCAGTGTCCAGAGTGTGTCCCTTTGCATATAAACTGTGAAATTTAAGGAGCACATGGCACTTGGTGTATAGAGTGGGCACACTTTTACTCCCATAAACAACACCTACTCAGTACCATCAGAGTTTGACAGCAAGGGAGGGGTGCCCCCCTCGGTGTCAGAAAACGTGCCTCTTAACTTTCATAAATGAAGGACACCTATGTCACCTAAGGGATTGACCAGCTCTGCTCTGTGCCAATTTCTGGTGTTTAAATAGTTGGATAGACAGGCTTTGTTGGGTTGAAGGGCCTGTGGTAATGCTCTAATGAAGATATTACAAATCTAAATAAGCCATTAGACTGAATATTGGAACAAAATATTAGTAAATGAAAACTAGATGAAAAAGAACATTTTGCATGGAGATATGTAGATGTCACACTAAGTGATCTGTATAGACATAACTCAGATGAAAATGGCATGCTTGGCATATTTCTTTTAAAGTCAAACAACTGATTGTGATGTACGTCATACACAAGTAAGTATTGTGTGTCACAAACTGTGTTTCTTTTGCTTACTTTTTTAACCAGGAGTTAATTTAATTAAGGTGGCTTGGGAATAGACTGAAGAACTTAGGGGTCCTATGCAGTTGGGCACAGCACACATAATGCTTCAGCTGGTATAGCCACTAATGTCTATAGCAGGTAGGGGGTTTAACTTGGAATAAATCTTTCAAACATATTTTAATAAAATGCTTTGGTTGTCACATAATCAGAGATTTAATGATGAAAGGCATAAAGACAAAGTATATAAAGGATATAAAAACTGGCCCTATTTTATAAATACTTAGATGTCAGGTGTTGCCCCATGAGCAACCAGCACACATTTCCTGCATGTTTTTCCATGTGAGATAACCATAGGATATTAAGTCATTTATCAAAATGTAAATGATAGTAAAAAGGATATAATACCTCAGGAGAAAAAAATCTTGCAATGTTATGCTCCCTAATAACAAAGCACAAAGAATTGGCCTGGTGCTCAAGGTGAGACAGCATGAATAAATTAGAGAGAGACTCGGCTTGACCCCATCCTCAGCATTATCCTTCAAATAATAGCTTTCTTAACAAAGAATGGATTGTAGAATCACACAGCAATAAGTTAAATTATCAGGGTATGGCTGCCAGCCATGTAACCAATAATGACTTGACATCTTGCCTTTTAATTGCAGTAACGGTTGTTAGGTCAGCACTCCAATACATAACATTGCTTGAAAAATACTATAAGTTAGCACTTTCTCAGTGATGCACTGACAGGCAAATTCCAAGAAGCTGCATTTCTTTCTGTTAGAATGCCAACGTACTACTATACATGTGCTCACATTTACAAGAGCGGGCATACCCAGTGGAACTTGGTCCACTGCCCTTTAGGCTGAGATAAAGTCATGTTTTTTCAGCTAAAATGATGTCCATGTGTCAAATTAAAGCACTTTCCAGTTCCCTACTATGAGCATGTCCAGCTTTTAATACTGGATATTATTCTAAAATTGTATTCTATAAAATTTGATCCACAGAAATAAGTCACCATGAATATCATGCACATATACTTAATGTGCTACAGGTATCATAACTTTCCTGCAGTTCTCCCCACTGAGCAAAACATGAATACAGTTGAAGACTGTTGTGGTGTTTATAGCATGGATATCTATGATATTGTATGTGGCATACCACAAGGATCTATTCTGGACAGGGGCAGATCTACTACAAAACTTCTAAAAACTTATATAGCTCAAACTTCAGGGTCTCTAATCCAGGAGGGGCACTAAAAGAACTTTACTCCACATTGCTTAAAACGTTTGGGTGTGTACTGTATGAGAAGGTGTTTTTTAAAAATAATATTAATAATAATAATATTAATAATATAGTGTAATTCACTACTACCACAATTTTAATCAAAATCTAAGAAAAATGGATCAATCCCATTGAAGAAGATAAGAGTGATTACCCAGATTTCATTGCTGGTTTGCAAAGGGACCCTCATGACAGTTCATGCTTCAGGGCCCCAAAATTGCGGGTCTGCCACTGATTTTGAATCAACTGTTACTTTCAATCTATATATTCCCAAACACAAAGCACAAGGTGAGCTACCACAGTTATAAGCTTTGTTTATCTATAGCATCAGCTGACCCTGATGTTCTGAGCTCTCTGATCCAATGTCTTACATTTTTGAACTGGTAAGCAGTAATTTCCTCAAGCTAAATAATAAAAAAAAACTTGAAATCAGTCTTTGGTAAAAATGGAAATAATGAGAGCATTAGAGGCCATTTATCTGTTCTCATCCTCTTAGATCTGAGTGCCGCATTTGATACCATTGATCAAACTATTCTTAGAAATCGCCTTAGTCAATGGGTGGGCCTCTCTGGCAGTGTCCTAAATTGGTTTGAATCCTACCTGGCAGGTAGAAAATTCTTTGTTAGTTGTGGTAATTATAACTCAAAGACACATGATATTCTATTTGGTGTTCCACAAGGCTCTATCCTGGGGCTGCTGCTCTTTTCAATTTACATGCTTCCGTTAGGTCAGATTATCTCAGGGCATAACGTGAGCTACCATAGCTATACTGATGACACACAGCTGTATTTATTAATAGCACCTGACGACCCAGACTGTGTGGTTACATTAACACAGTGTCTTACTTGTGTTTCTAAATGGATGAATAGTAATTTTCTCAAGCTAAATAAAGAGAAAACAGAAATTTTAGTGATTGGCAATAATGGATCTAATGAGGTTATTAGAAATAAACTTTATGCATTAGGATTAAAAGTCAAGAAGCAGGTAAAGAATTTAGGGGTAACTGTTGACTGTGACCTGAATTTTAAATCGCATATTAATCAGACCACTAGGACAGCATTTTTTCACTTAAGAAATATAGCAAAGGTTAGACCTCTTATATCACTGAAAGATGCTGAGAAATTAATTCACGCTTTTGTTTTCAGTCGACTAGATTACTGTAACACACTCCTCTCAGGACTTCCCCAAAAACACATAAATCATTTGCAACTAGTGCAGAATGCAGCTGCTAGAATCCTAATTAGGAAAAGAAAATCTGAGCACATTTCTCCAGTTTTGATGTCACTACACTGGTTACCTGTGTCATTCAGAGTTGACTTTAAAATACTGCTTATGGTTTACAAAGCCTTAAATAATCTCGCTCCATCTTATACTGTATATCGGAGTGTCTGACACCTTATATTCCAAATCGTAACCTCAGATCCTTAAATGAGTGTCTGCTTAGAATTCCAAGAGCTAAACTTAAAAGAACCGGTGATTCGGCCTTCTGATGTTATGCACCTAAAGTCTGGAATAGCCTGCCAATAGGAATTTGCCTGGCTAATACAGTGGAGCACTTTAAAAAACTGCTAAAAACTCATTACTTTAACATGGCTTTCTCATAGCTTCATTTTAGTTTAATCCTGATGCTCTGTATATTCAGTTAATTATCATAACTATTCATGGTGGCTCCAAAATCCGTACAAACCCCTACTCTCTCTTCTGTTCTTTTCCCAGTTTTCTGTGGTGGCGACCTGTGCCACCACCACCTAATCAAAGCACCGTGATGTCCTTACATTGGATGGATTAAAGGCCAGAAGTCCACATGACCATTATCATCAAGTCCTTCCATGAGAACCCTAAATACAAAGAGGACTGTTTCATTTATGTTAGGTAGAATGCCCAGAGCGGGCTGGGCGATCTCATGGTCTGGAACCCCTGCAGATTTTATTTTCTCTCCAGCCGTCTGGAGTTTTTTTTTTTGTTTTTTCTCTCCTCCCTGGACATCGGACCTTAATTTTATTCTATGTTAATGAGTTTTGTCTTAGTTTTCTTATTCATTTTGTCTTTTTTCTCTTTCTTCATCATATAAAGCACTATGAGCTACATTATTTGTATGAAAATGTGCTATATAAATAAATGTTGTTGTTGTTGTTGCCCAATGTGTAACTTCAGTGCCTTTTCTCCGTATTTGCATGTGTATGAACATCTCGTCACCAGCGCTCCCTCTTTAGAGCATGTTCCTGTAAAGCCTGCGTCTCATACTCTTTCATAGTTTGTGAGTACCTTTCTTGCCTTGTGTCTGGTTTTAAACTCTCTGGGTGGCACATACAATTCTACCTATTTTCGTGCATCTCACATTAACACTTCTTCTTCCATCACATCACCACAGACTGGACATGTAGACATTAGTATTATATTATATTATATTATCCATCCATCCATTATCCAACCCACTATATCAAAACTACAGGGTCACGGGGGACTCCTGGAGCCAATCCCAGCCAACACAGGGCACAAGGCAGGAAACAAACCCCGGGCAGGGTGCCAGCCCACCACGGGGCGCACACACACACACGGGACAATTTAGAATTGCCAATACACCTAACCTGCATGTCTTTGGACTGTGGGAGGAAACGGGAGTACCTGGAGGAAACCCACGCAGACACGGGAGGAACATGCAAACTCCACGCAGGGAGGACCCAGGAAGCGAACCTAGGTCTCCTAACAGCGAGGCAGCAGCGCTACCCACTGCACCACCGTGCCGCCTTTATTATATTGTATTATATTATATTATTAATTGTGTTTTTAAATCAGTAATTTCAGCAGCACATAAAACAAAATACAATGCAATAAATAGCTGGCTGAAGACAAAATGTCAATGTCATTAATGGGATAGTTTAATTAATATACAGGATTAAAATATTTTTGAATCAATTGATTTGTGTTCTGATGCCACTACTGTATATAGTTTGTTAAAGAATTAAAGACTTTGAAGAGTCAAGTAGAATGACTAAGGTCCTTGATGTTAAACCTTTTGACAAACAGCTGGCCTCCATTGGTATTCCATTCTATGGAAACATTATGGTGAGTGGCCTTGACATTAGGGAGTTTGGTATGACCACACTAAACTGATGAATCCAGTTATTATTTTGGAAATGGTACAGTGATAAAAGATAACCAGTTAACTATATTTACTAGATGATTTGATTACTGTTGGGAACAATGTCGCAATGAAACAGTTGTGGTCAAGTGTATCCAGCATGAGGCACTCTTTTCCTCCTGGCCTAAAATTTGGAAATGATCCTCTATTACTATAATAATTACATACAGTATAGGGGTCATCTGCCACCCCAGACCCTGAACAAGATCCTTTAATCTTCTTCAGACCCCTTTATCATTCAACAAATATACTCTTCCTTCATCTCTAAATAGATTTTATCCAACTCCATTCCTACGTAGATTGACTGGGTACTTTATTTCACGAAATAGGACAACATTCAATATACTGCAGAAAAACAGCTTTTTAAAAACAGCAGCCTCCACTGTCCCTCCGTAACAGTGGCCTCTCAACTGGGTAAGGGAGTATATACAACTTGTATACATTCATGCACACTTATTAATTGCTTCATCCATTCACACGACACCTCATATTTTCACCCATTGTTTTTAACAAAGCATATTATCAGGCTCACTTCAACTTCCTTTAAAATTGTATTTCGTTCACAGAGATCTCTTTAACATTCTGACAGTCACTCAAATACACATTTCCACTCACTCAAGTTTTTGGTTTGTTCTAGCTTTCACACTTCCTTGTTTCTTATGATGATATTTACTTTCCCTTCATCAAGTGACTAGTCACACTGCACGATAGAGTCGCCAGTTGTATATGTGCCCAAACTGCACAAGCACATACATTCAATCCGATTGAGATGCCGCAATGTGGGTGCTGAAACCACACGTGTACAATGTGGGCTCACTGTGGTCACTGCACAATGAATTTTGGTATTTTTGATGGCAATATCAGAAATTCGTCTCTTGCGACTACTCACACTACAAGACAGTGGACTGAAATTTCTGACATGACAGAAATTCTTTAATTTGTGTGACAGCTCAGTTGTGAAATGTAATTGGGCACTGCAACCACTTTCATACAACATGTGGAATGACAGGCAATGAAGCTGAACTTCGAGTAGACACAGAAAATTAGTCGACAACTGTAAATCAGCCTTAAAATAGTGCCAAAATTGCACAGTGTACGCCTGTTTAGACATTGATTCTGCATGCATGGCCAATGTAAGTGGATGATTACGTTGTATACTTTTTCTGTCTTTTTAATATGGATGAAATTATATTCATAAATAAAGTGAAAAGGCTAGAGTGGACAGAGATCATAAAAAAATATTTTTAAAATGAATACATAATAGTGTGGATTTAGCCTTAGGCACCATTAACACACTGAAATACTATACATGTGAGAGATTATTTCACCAACAAACTAACAAACACATCAAGACAAGAAGAAGTTTGTGGGAAAAGCAATGGTTAGAAACTTTAAATACTATCTAGAAGGATACTTCTGACATCTTTGCTTAAATGTTCTCCAAACTGCCAGTGCAGTCTTTATTTTTAAGGCTGCAGGTTCAAAGAGTAGGAACTGTGTGAGTTATATTGGACAGTGTCACACATGCATGTCCGAGGACTCATCCACGGGCTTGGTAAAGGTATGTAATAATCCGGCGAGATGGGGGGGGGGGGGGTGCAGGTGGGGTGGGGTGTGGCTTTAGCTAACTTTGTCCTCTTTGTTTTCTTCCCTCATAGCGCTGTAAAGCCACCCAATAAGGGCACTTAGCTCCACCCCTTCCAGTCCATCCATCCATCCATTATCCAACCCGCTGAATCCGAACAGGGTCACGGGGGTCTGCTGGAGCCAATCCCAGCCAACACAGGGCACAAGGCAGGAACCAATCCTGGGCAGGGTGCCAACCCACCGCAGCCCTTCCAGTCTGACTGCCATAAAGGATTGAGGAGCAGTGCAAAGATGCACATTTTGTTTTCATGTATTTGTTCAATTCATTTTGTCTGGTGACAAATAAAAGGGACGACCTGGTTGGCATCCCAAAAATCTTTCAGATTTAAAACAACGGTTTTTAAAAAGTTGACAAGAAAAATGGTGCAACTTGATTTTATACTTTACAGTTCCTATTTGCTGCCAAGGTTTGCCCCATTCTATACAGCCACAATGTGTGGGTGCCACATTTGTGTCCTTTTTAATGATGGGGCATCTGCTCTTGAAATAATGTGAGAAATGTCTTAAAACATCAGTTCCTTAAAGCCACATGTTAACATCTAGGTTTGTCACTGCAAGCTTTACTGCAGGCACTGTCAGATTATTGGCTGCTAGCTGTGCTATCAGTCTAAGACGTGTTGAAATCTAACCAATCAATGTAGACCTCAGCGTTAAAATTTGAAGTGCACCATATATTGGAATGTATTGGAATCATTCCAAAGGATGGCACATCATAAACATTTGCAGTAATAAAATGCATTAATGCAAGTGTTTTGTGATAAAACATCTGTTGGGATGACAAATGCAATGCATTTTATTACTACAAAAGTTTTTCGTGCACCATCTGTTGGAATGGCAGAGACATAGAAACATAATGCACACACAGATACTATACACAGACACTCAGACACTGATCCTTTTATTAAGTTGGATGCTTGTTAGGCACCTTTACTATACCCACTTCCTTCAAGACTTGTCATTGAAGGGGCTGTTGTTTAAAATTCCAAGTATGAAGACTAATGTGGACCAACACCACAAATCCTCTTCCAATCAGATATTGTGATTTGCCACCACCTAATTTAAACTTGACACTTGGGCCAGATGGATGTATAAGTTTAGAAGGCTTTGCTTTCCTGCTACATATTAAAGGTAATGGAATGCAGTTCACACCACTGTCTTTTGCTGCAGTCACCGATGCTACGTGTGAATAAAGAACCATCTTGAACAAGCAGCTGCAAATGAGAAGCTAATTTCAGCCTCACAAAAAATAATGGTGTGAACTTACCATGCAACATTTCTCTTATTTAGTGGGGAACAATCTGAAGCCATCAGAAACTGTGCAGATGATTAAATTGCTGGCATGGGCTTTAGTTCATTTTACAGAAGAATGACTGTGTATATTTAAATGTGTATATTGCTTGCATTTTATACAGCCGCTTATCATTTCTTAAAATTTCACCGCAAGTGTTCAATAGAGTATAAACAGGAGTTGGTCACTTACGATAAAGGAGACCTCATGACCTGAAGCATCACATTATAACCAAAACTCTAAGAAATTGGTCCATGTAGATGTTATGCACTGATGGCTTAACCTTTAAAAGCCCCTGTCACACTACATAACTTTAATCGGCAAGTTTCAGCAATAGCTTTCATTTATGCTATGTTAAAGAGTTGTGGACAGTCACAGCATATACTCATGACTGTCTATTTTGTAATGTGATATCCCCAGTGACTCAGTAATAATGTTCTGCGTATAGCCAGGACAAAATCGAATGGATTTTATAGGCGTACAAATCCCACAAAACAGAAAAGAGCCCAATAAATTCTACAAGAAGAAGAAAAACAGAGAAAAGAAATGGTGGCCTTAGGACATGAAGGAAAACAGGCGTCCTGCTCTGCACAAGCTAAAGGGAGACTCATGGAATTTTGGAGTCTGGACAAATGTTTATTTGATGTTTTGAGTTTGTTGTAATATGACAGATCAGAAAAGGATGCTCCATGGTAATGGGCTGCCAAAATATGTCAGCCAGCCTGTATTGGGATATTTGAAACTGTGACGAGAAGTCGCGAGAGTGTCATGTAATCCATCATCCCCTGTGATTCCTAGCAGTTAGATTTTTGGCGTGAAAATTCTGCTGGAGCCATACCAGAATTTTCCATTATGTATACAGACAACTCTAACATAAACATTACCTCAGCTAACTAATAATTTGTCCTTTTATTCTAAATTCTATTGAGAATTACAAGTTCATGCCCCATTTGTGTTACAATAAATGAATTAAACAATGGCATGGTGCCTGGATTGTCTCAGTTGGCCTCATATCATTGGGATATTCTTGGACATCATCATCATCTGGCAAAATAAAGTCATAAAGACTTACCACATATACTCGCATTTAAGTTCTCCTGTGGATAAGTTGGGGCTTGATTTTACCATATAATTTCTGGTATTTTACAATGTCTGTCATATAAGTCGAATGCGGAAAACTCACACTATTGGTCCAAGAGATTATGATATGCTAACTCCCCCCTGAGAGAGTAACCACGGAGCACACTGCCTTTTTTTTATTATGTATTGTGCCTACATGACCACACGGTAATACCGTTTGCACTATTTTGTATATCACTCCTTCATACACCATTATCGTAAGAGCATCCCTTATCTACAATGGAGTGTTCGATCAGAAGAAAATATGAAGCTGGTTTTAAATTAAAAGTCTTTGAAATGGCAAAAGAAATTGGAAACTGCGCTAATAACAAAATTGAATGTGTCTGAGAAACTGGTGCAAGATTGGAGGAAGCAAGAAGATGTAAAAAAAATGTGTCGTATTTTTGGCCTATAAGTCGGGGTCTGATTTTATGATCAATTTTTCGGGTTTCAAGACCCAACTTATACGTGAGTATATACGGTAAATGCAAAATGAGAGCCTCACAACCACCATCTGCTCAGGAAAATGTATTGGCCATGAAATGCCTAAGTTGAAACTGCTACACCTCAAGTTTAGAATTGAATGGCTTTGAAGTGAACAAGAAGAAGTCACAATAATGCAGAAAAAACATGCGGACTAAGCACATCATCAGACTGAAACACAGGGCCCTGGGAGTCCAGGGACACTGCTAACCACTGTGCAGTTAGATGTTTGCAGGAAAGCATGAGGCCAGCAGATAATGAAAAATGTATTTTTTATGTACCTGCTCGCTGCACACCAGGACTCTGTGTTTCTTTGAAATGGGATCGTTATACTGCTGGAAGTAGAAAAGGTCAATCTTTTTTGGTTTCTTTGTCAAAATTAGCATCGTCTGGTGGTCTTACTCAGTGATGGGTGAAGCTCAAGATGCCACTTAGCCACATTCTGGTCAGCATAATATCTTGTGCTTGATATATAGCTGATATTGATCACTTTATGTATCTGAATTATGTACTTAGTAACTGGTTATGTTTACTAGCGTCGCTATCCATCTAAGATAGGTTGAAATCTAAATAATCAAAATAGACCGCAGCATTAAAGTTTGCAGTACACCATGCACTTCATGTCTCTGTTATAAGCCATTCTGTATGGGATTTGTAAACGCAGTGTTAATGTTTGTGATGCACCATCTGCTGGAATGGCAGAGACATAGCAGCCAGATGGACACAGTCAGACACACGTATCCTTTTATTAAGGTGGATATACAGTAAGTGTACCTCTCCTGTGAACTTGTTACAGTGCTCTGAACCTGCACTCAGCAGAGAGTGCAATACAAAGAGAAACTGAATTGATCTGCAGATTGACTGTATACTCCTAACTAGTATCGATGGGCAAAATTCGCCAAAGCATTTCTTGCATGGAATTTGCTGGGTTAGCTGGTGACCTTGTTTGCTAACTTTTCCCCTAGAAATTCATAGTGTGGCTGGCTTAGTCAAACTTTCTTTTTCCAAGCTCCTCATGATGCTTTGCAAGGCCAGTGTGACATCACAGAGCAAACTGGTAAATACCTACCCACTCCACCACCTGTCAGTTATCCAGTCATATACTTAGAAGACACAAAATGCATTCATCCATCCATCAATATTCAAACTTATTTATCCTGAGCAGGATTTTGGAGATGCTTAGGCAGAAGGTAGGAATATTCTGTGCTGGGGATGCCATTCCATCAGAGGGTAAACATACCAATTTAGCAATGCCTTTTCACCTAACCTGCATGTCATTGGGTTGTGAGAGGAAACTAGAGCATCTGAAAGAAACACACATTCTACAAGGGGGAAATATGCGAATTCAGTGGTGCAACATAACCACTGTGTCACCCCAAAACTCATGCATTTTTACTAAAATATTGTTAAATAGGTACTTTGGGAAACAAAATGCATCAAACACAGCTCATTCTCAAGCCATAAACTGGGAGGAGAGACAAATCATGGAGTCCTATATCTTGAATTTGAAAGTGCAGTATTACGGGAAGGCATTTCCAGTTGATGAAGTATGCTGATTTTTCCTTGAGTATCACTTTATCAATATTTTAGCAAAAAATGCATGTGTTTTGCACTTTTTGAGATTATGATTGGATAACTGACGTGTGGATTGTGGGCTAGGGATCTGCACTGGCAATCGGAAGGTTGCCGGTTCAAATCCTGTAAATGCCAAAAGGGACTCTGCTCTGTTGGGCCCTTAAGCAAGGCCCTTAACCTGCAATCGTTGAGCGCTTTGAGTAGTGAGAAAAGCACTATATAAATGCAAAGAATTATTATTATTATTAACGTGTGTGGGTTTTTTTTTTTTCTCTTTTCTATGCCTTTTTCACATCATTCACCATTGTACAGCCTTGGTTACTATTGGGTTCTATTATATCATGAACTTTTCCCCTCCATTGTAAATGAAAACTTCAAAATAACCATGTTTTTCTCACCTATCACTACAAACTACATGGGGTAAGTGACATTTTTAAAAAAAAAAAAAAAAAATCATTTTGGGATGGAATATTCCTTTAATTCTATTAATTTTATCTCAGGGAGGCCCAGTGCCCTAGTGGTTAGCACTGCTCCCTCACAGCTCAGGTCACATTTTTGGACACGATAATCAATCCATACAGTTGACTGTGGAATGGAAAAATACAGCTTGTCTATGTGACATGTAGCAGCTAC
>JANRMT010062813.1:85302307-85419160 GCA_026402145.1 Polypterus bichir lapradei | reverse complement strand
TCCTACTCTGTCCGGAAAATAAAGAAGAGAGAGAAAAATCGTCGACAACAGACTCTTCCTTAGCCCTCAGGACACTTATAAGACAATTCCACCATCATATTCCACTCAAAACTAGTTCAGTTTCTCCTTCCCCAAAGACTTCAATGTATTTCGCCGAAATTCCCGAAACTGTCACATATTTCACAAGGCATGCAAATTCAGTTCGCTCATCACTCCTGCTGACTACAACCCTTGCAGGTGATGTTGATGTTACAGTTAGCTATGTTCGGTAATGGATTTGGCACTGAATCCTAAACAAAACGCCTATATCTATTAAATCAATGCATTCATACGGTATCTGTGAATATTATGCTGAAAGCTCTTAGTGAGCAACGCAATGCAATAAACAGAACTCAGGCAGCAGACGGTCTACCCCCAGTTACAAGAAGAGCACTTTCACTGTATATTTAGCTCCCCTCCAGTCATATGACACCCGATCTCCCGGCTGCACTTGATGGAGGCAGGCACAAAAATAAGCAGTCACGTCATCGATCGAGACGTATAGAAGATACGCGGAGCTTACCAAGCAGCATTTCGACAGATCTCAGTCCCGTCACACGCCGACAGATGGCAGATCACGAGGCGGCGCGCCGCAGTACTTTCACAAGGCAAGGTGACTCAGCGGCTCCTCGGCCAGCCGGAAACGGCACACGCACAAGTCGCTTGTCCCATCTCTTAGCGATTAGTCTGCGCTGATTTACCCCGAACAAAGCCCAGCCAATGCCCTATTTATTTATTCACCTTCGCAACTTGCCGTCAAGACAGCTGCCAGAGTCATTAGCTGCATCTCTCAATACCGCTCTGGTGACAGCCAACAAGCTGCCACTGTGGAGATCTGGCACAGAATGACCTGACACACCGTCAGATATTGTCCCCAAATGTAGCTCCTAAACGTCAGCCTGCAGGGTCACACACATCGACAAGGCTGTGTTTAAAGGAAAAGATGAAGTAAGGAATAAAAAGTGTGCTGGGGAACGAACTTCTGAGCTGCATTAGGACTTGGAGGACACACAGACAAAGAGGTGAAATGCAGTTTCTCGTACAAAAAATAAAAAATAAGCAGATACGCGTTTTATTGCTTCAATACACACAAAAATTAATTCGCATTGCAGATTAACAGAGAGCGACATCCATCAATTTTCAAACTTGTTCCCAGAAGTGCTTCATAATCAGATTAGTCGACCCACAGCCAGATTTCTGCCTTGGGCTAATCTGTGCTGCAGCGCAAGGCTGGGCGGACTACAGGGGCCCCGAAATTAATCAAAAATTATAAATAAATGTTTGCTGCTTGTTTTTTAGAATAAAAAAAAAATCTGAATTAGGGTTAGGTGCCCTCATTCGTGGTGTTTATAACAAATGTAAAATATTATAATAAATGTAAAAAATACAGTAATAATAAACAAAATTAACCGGATATTTTCACAGTAAAATAAACTATAATACTGTAAACTATAACTATAAAAGTATAATACAATAAACAGGCAAAATCAACAGATTTATACAGATATTAAACAGATAGATACGTGTAAATATGCCTTTAAGTATAGTGTTTAGCTGTCAATATCAAACAATATCAAAAATTGTTTCAGCGTGAAAGACTATTTTATAAATAATTGTTGCATTACCATAAACTGATGTTGGTGAAGAATTCTAAATTAGCATAAAGCTAATTTATTTGCATAAAGGACCACTGCAAATTCTCCCTTATAACCCCCATATTTTTTGCACTTTAAGAAACAAACATTTAATGATGGTTAGCAAGTATTTTTTCAGTGTGTTCAGAATGTTGTTTGTGGAAGGTGATTTATGCAGAGTTCGTTTCAATATACAGTGGGATGCAAAAGTTTGGGCAACCTTGTTAATAGTCATTATTTTCCTGTATAAATCATTGGTTGTTATGATAAAAAATGTCAGTTAAATATATCATATAGGAGACACACACAGTGATATTTGAGAAGTGAAATGAATTTTGTTGGATTTACAGAAAGTGTGCAATAATTGTTCAAACAAAATCAGGCAGGTGCATAAATTTGGGCACCACAAAAAAGAAATGAAATCAATATTTAGTAGATCCACCTTTTGCAGAAATTACAGCCTCTAAACGCTTCCTGTAGGTTCCAATGAGAGTCTGGATTGTGGTTGAAGGTATTTTGGACCATTCCTCTTTAAAAAACATCTCTAGTTCATTCAGGTTTGATGGCTTCCGAGCATGGACAGCTCTCTTTAACTCACACCACAGATTTTCAATTATATTCAGGTCTGGAGAATGAGATGGCCATTTCAGAACGTTGTACTTGTTCCTCTACATGAATGCCTTAGTGGATTTTGAGCAGTGTTTCGGGTCGTTGTCTTGTTGAAAGATCCAGCCCCGGTGCAGCTTCAGCTTTGTCACTGATTCCTGGACATTGGTCTCCAGAATCTGCTGATACTGAGTGGAATCCATGCGTCCCTCAACTTTGACAAGATTCCCAGTCCCTGCGCTGGCCACACAGCCCCACAGCATGATGGAACCACCACCATATTTTACTGTAGGTAGTAGGTGTTTTTCTTGGAATGCTGTGTTCTTTTTCCTCCATGCATAACGCCCCTTGTTATGCCCAAATAACTCAATTTTAGTTTCATCAGTCCACAGCACCTTATTCCAAAATGAAGCTGGCTTGTCCAAATGTGCTTGAGCATACCTCAAGCGGCTCTGTTTGTGCTGTGGGCGGAGAAAAGGCTTCCTCTGCATCACTCTCGCATACAGCATCTCCTTGTGTAAAGTGCGCCGAATGGTTGAACGATGCACAGTGACTCCATCTGCTGCAAGATGATGTTGTAGGTCTTTGGTGCTGGTCTGTGGGTTGACTCTGACTGTTCTCACCATTCGTCGCTTCTGTCTATCCGAAATCTTTCTTGGTCTGCCACTTCGAGCCTTAACTTGAACTGAGCCTGTGGTCTTCCATTTCCTCAATATGTTCCTGGAAACAGACAGCTTAAATCTCTGGGACAGCTTTCTGTATCCTTCCCCTAAACCATGACGGTGAACAATCTTTGTCTTCAGGTCATTTGAGAGTTGTTTTGTGACCCCCATGTTGCTACTCTTCAGAGAAAATTAAAGGAGGAGGGAAACTTACAATTGACCCCCTTAAATACTCTTTCTCATTATAGGATTCACCTGTGTATGTAGGTCAGGGGTCACTGAGCTTACCAAGCCAATTTGAGTTACAATAATTAGTTCTAAAAGTTTTGGAATCAATAAAATGACAACGGTGCCCAAATTTATGCACCTGCCTGATTTTGTTTGAACAATTATTTCACACTTTCTGTAAATCCAATAAACTTCATTTCACTTCTCAAATATCACTGTGTGTGTCTCCCATATGATATATTTAACTGACATTTTTTATCGTAACAACCAACGATTTATACAGGAAAAAAATGACTATTAACAAGGTTGCCCAAACTTTTGCATCCCACTGTACTGGCGAAGCTGTAGCATATCCTATATCAGAAAAGCCAACATTTTATTTTTTTACTTTTTTCGTTTACTAAACGCCGCACCGCATCCAATGACTTAGCTAATTATGATTTTTTTTTTTCTTTTAATGCTGGTAAATTGTATTGTTAATTTCATGCAGCTAGATAAAACGTGCATTGTGACGCTCTCCGGGTCCGGACCTCAGGGGGTCATGATCCTCAGGTCGTGGTGTATTGTCTGAGGGGGCGGGAATACCGGGAAAGTCGGCTATAAAGCAGCCCGTGCGCAGCCTATAAGAGGGCGTGGACACAACACTTGGAAGAGCACTTCGGTCACGCACGTCTCCCGACTGCTCCCATCGGCTCGGATATGTAACCGCCCGCGAGCTTCGCATTTGACCCTGGCCTAGTACTTGTCATAGTGAGCCGAGGGATGTGGTATCCGGGTTGCCTCTGTTTCTAGGTGATGCGGAGCTGGTTGGCGTGCATGACAAACAGCTGGGAGTGCGTGGTGCTGCTGAAGACCTGAGGGGCGGGCAGAAACTTCGGCGAAGATCCCAGTGGTATTTTTAGGGCCACTCGCCAGCAATCGGCATTAAGATGCTAATTCCGTTCTTGCGTCTCGCACATCCCCGGGTCGTTAGAGGATATTGTAAGTTAAACGTTACATTACCTGAACTATTTAGCTTGAGTTGGTTTGATTTTACATAATAAAACAGTTTTATTTAATATTAATAATAACAGAATTATAACTGTTGACTGCATTCATTTTACTGAGTACACTACTCTATGCTCCTGACTGTTTTTGATGGTTAAATGATTGGTAGCTCAGCTGCTAGACATTTAAATGTTAAATTACTTTTTTTTTTTTTTTGCAGTGTAGAAGTACATAATAAGGAAGAAGAGTTGTATCAAATGTTTGAAATATTAAAATGATTTTCAATGTAAAAGTCAGTCAGTCAGTCATTTACTAACCCGCTTAGTCCTGAATAGGATCATGGTGGGGTTGGAGCCTATCTCAGCTAGCACAGGGAGCAAGGCAGGAGCAAACTCTTAACAGGGTGCCAATTTATTACAAGATGAATACACACACGGGTCAATTTAAAACTCACCTAACCTGCTTGTCTTTTCGAGGAAACAGGAGGACCCAGAAGAAACCCACACAGAGAGCATTCAAACTTAATGCATTGAGGACCTGGGGTGCAAAACCAGACTGTGAAAGAGCAACATTACCAATGCACCACCATGTAAATGTTTAAAGGCTAAAATTCAGAACTGTAACAGAAAATTGTCCTTTTTCACCCTTTCAGAGGTTCATATTATTGAAATAAAATACTGATGCAGCATTTAATGATAAATACCAGTATTGGTATTAAGTATTACCAAATATTATGTTCTATGTTATTTTACAAGATTTATTTATGTAGTTCAGTTATAAACAAAAGCATTGGCTGAATTTTGCTTTAAAATTCATACTAATTTGATACTATTTTAAGAATTAGAATGAGAATAATGAATAATAAATGTCACTCTTTCAATAGGTCTACCTAGTATCTCTGTTTTATTTGAACCTTTTTCACTACAAGCCCAATGGTCAGGGAAACATATAAGATATATTGAAAATTAACAAAAGGGTAAAGATAATTTAAAAAATTTGGACATGAGCAGCAGTAGGGTTTGCTGCCTTGGATCCAAGTTATCCAAACTATTCTATAACATTCACATAATTACTTACTGCCTTGATGCTGATCTTTCTGATCATAAAATAGGTAATTACAATAGCAATTGGAAGAATTCATAATTAAATAATTATGGTATTTGCTATAATTCTCAAGATATTATCAAAAAGAAATTTAAGGGTTCCTCTAAAGTGCCTTTTTCTTTTGCACAATTTGGCTCAAAAACTAATCAGTGCATCATCATCTCATAACAGGCTTAAGTTTTGAGTTTGGTATTTCTCTGTCCAGTTTATCAAGAAACTATGACACACAGACACACACCCATCATTGACATATCAATGTTTTTGGTATCAGGGGACCCTAAAATGTTGAGATCCATTGAAAACTGGAGATGGAAATTTTTGACGAATCTAAAGCTTTTGCTCCCCATAAACGATAGGTTATGGTTAGGAAGGGTGCAAAGCAAAAGGTCCAATTTTTTTGTAATATGACCAATCCCCACTCGGGGCTGTATCCTTCAGGGGGCACTCACTCCCTGGGAGTAAGTTCTTTTGTGATTGCAGCGTGTTACTTAACCTGAACCTTTATATAGACATAACATAAAGACGATACCCCTCCCTTGTGATATGGGCAGTAAGAAATCACATAGGAGAAATAATTTCGTTTAATGTTGGCTTACACTGCAGATAGTACAAAGATGAATGATGCCAGTGACAAGACCCGGTCTGGGAGTGGGGGCCGAAGGGGTGAAGTCTGTCGGTGTTGTCATTGCAGATGCGGAAAGCATTCTCAGGAACAGGTGGCGACATCTTCCATCCATTCATTGGCTTCAAAGGTGTGCCAGGCAATGTTTCAAGGCTTTATACTCTTTTTTTTTTCACGTGCAGGGCCTTCTCTCAGATGATCATGCAATTCCGAACAAGGCAACCATTCTTTCCAACTTTGTGCTGACTTAACAGATACAAATAGTACATGCTTACAGCTTCCCACAGTCTAACTGTGCACGGTGTCCATTTGTCCTAGTCTGTGTTTTTGTCATATTGCTTTGCTTGGCAGTGGTTAATCTGGCTATGTGTCTGCTGTACCAAATGTGAGTAACAAAATCAGGTTTTTATAAGATAGATTTGCACAGAGCACAGTGACATATTAAACTTATGCTTACAGGGAGGCTGGCAATGCCCCTGATTGTTTTTGTCATTATCATATAGGTGTCATTTCCTGCAAACAATTACCTGAAAATGAAGAGTTTTTTGGGTCTGGAGGACCAAAAATAGAGAGGAATCCCAAAAGGTTTGATGTCTTGCATAAGCAGATATCGAGACGACATTAACACTAAAGTGAGGTTTTCCCATACAGGGCAGTCATGAGGTGCCAGACAGAAAAAATGGAAGGGATTTCAAAGCATTCAGAAGTAATTCTTATTAAAACCAAAAAGGGGAAAAGGAATTGTTGGTTGGATAAACTCTACTTTTCTACAAAAGTCACTGCATAAATGGAGAACTAGCTCCAGAATGTTAATCAGGGCTGACAATGAATAAATCATTGCAGATTGACTCAGTGTGATAAAAAGTGTGACTGTCTGTATGGTGTAATAAAAAGAAAAATAAAGTGAAGGAATGAGAGTTAGACTAGTAGATGCTGAGAACCAAAGTACATGCAAATCCCAGCTTTAATTTAAGGTACAGTATCTTAGGTCCTGCCAGAGAAATTTCAGGCAGTCTCTGTTACCAGTATTATCCATAAGATTGTCAAGATCTTGATGCTTCTCTTGCTCACCTGCACGCTGGTACACTGAATACAACCACATTCACTCAGTTATGATGATATACCAGGTGTCAACTTAAAAACTTGAAAAATGCACTTTGGATGCAGAGTGCTATACGGGCATCTCTCCACTTCCAAAAAAAGCCAAATAAATGTAATAAAAAAGGTGTGTTGACATTGAATAAAAGGATACACAAGGGAGAATGCAAGATATTAAAAGAATCAGGTAAAATATGAAACACTCACTGCACTTCTTAGGAGGTTAATCCCTTCTCTCTATTTGTATGGCTCCTCCATTTCTAAAGCACCACCACAGCCCTCTCCTTATTATGTCCTTCATCTTTGCATCTCACAACTCCAGAATCAGCTTAACTCTCACTGGAAGCAGCTTTAAATTCAATCCTGGGGTAACTTCTGAGGCTGGCTTCAGAGGCATCACATTACAACTTCCTTGAGCTGTTAAAGACTTATGGGCAGCTTTCCATATGTCCATTTTTAATCAAAAATTTATTGTAGTGCAGTAAAAAAGAACAACAGTCATAAAATGATCCTAAACAGATATCAATGTTAAAAAAGGAGCCACAACCGCTTCATGGTGTCCATTCCCAACCTATCACACCAAAAACTGCCTAGTGAAATGTGTCCATTAAAGATTTAAACATTTAGGATGCCCATATAGATGGAGGATAAATGCATAACGGACATGGTGAGTCCTGAGGCAGAGAGAAGGAATAGAAAAGGAAAGCATTCATCTGTTTTTTAAGTAATTTTTCAGGTTGATGACAAGCCAGAGCCTATTTCAGCAGGACTGGGTGGAAGGCAGGGACCAAACCTGTATAGGGTATCAGTCCATCACAGGGCACAAGCACCAACACTGGGTTAATGAACACTCTTGGACTAATCGAACATGCACATCTTTGGGAAACCAGCTTTAGCTGAGAAAAACCCGATACCTACACAGGGAGAATGAAAAAACTCCACACAGGCAGGGCTTAGCCCAGGATTTGACCCCAAGTGGTGGAATGGCAGCACTAACTGCTGTGGTATCTGGTAGCTTACCAGTTGCATATTTTAAAGGGATACCAGCCATACTCATCACATTCAGAAGCCATGTGCTGCACGTTATGACTCTGGGTGGAAAGAACTTGATTTATGATATTCTTCTCTGAGTTTGCCACTAAATAGACGACATGGCTCCAGGCTCCATGGTTAAGGACCATGCCACCACCTAGACACCATGAGATCTTCTATTCTCTTGTGGAATTTCCATGTCTCCTCTCTCATTCCTAAGCAGAAGATTAGGTAGCGCTACTAAATACTGGATCACCTGTGTTCTTGTATCCTATTACACATTTCTTTCCAGATCACCACTCACTTGCATCCGATCAGGTAAAAACAGAATACTACACATAGTTTTAAAAAATGTATACTCTGTAATCGACTGCCGGACCACCCTGTCTGCGTGTTCACCTTGACCTCATTGATTCTCTGCAGTGAAGGCCATAATATTCGCCATGTTAAATTATGTTGTACTGAATGTACTCTGCAGCTTTCAAATGTGACCTTAGAGCTTGAACCACACATCCAGCTTTCCCTGAAGATCTCAGAAGTGTCATATCCTGTAGGGAGGGATATACAGTTTTTTGGTTTGTTAAGAAACAGAAGATTATTGTTGAAGACACTGAAATGGCAAATTTCATTAAACTGAAGAGAACAAAAGTAGAAACTTGTTTAATGCTTTGTTGACTGTCTATCTACCTGCCACACAGAGGCAAGACCTCACAGCCTTTCTCACTTGTAATGTTATCCTAAGAAATTCCACAATTTTGCTGTCCTGTAATGTTCCTTAAAGTTTTTGCCCACCCCACTTCTTTTCCCTGTTGGAGCTATCTAATCTGCTAGGATGATTTAACATATCATGATCATTCAGGCTTGGTATAAAAATCACCCCTTTGGCCAACTCAACCTTACCTCATCTCTCTGTCTGCTTCCAAAATGTTGGTGTTTTGATATCCAAATACTTCTGCTTATTCAGCTGCTGAATTATAATCATTTATTGTCTTATTAACAAGCTCTTAGAATTTGCACTCTTAAAAATTCCTAGACAACAAAGTGGTAAATGGCATTCAAAAAAACATAAACCATCATGCAGTGGAACAGGTAGAGCAGTGGAACGCACACTTGAGTATCCCATGTTGATGCTGGATGTCAAAGCAACCAATTTATTAATTATTCAACCATTCTGTTTTAATCCTGATTTATCAAATTTAAGGTCACATAAGTGCTCAAATTGAAGGCAGGAATCATCTCTGAATGGGACAACACTCCAGGGTACAATCCAAAAAAAAAATAAAAGGTGCCAAGGTTGTTCTTCAGAGCCACAAAAGAAACAGTTGCATGAAAGGTCCAGGAGGAACCTTTATTTATTTGCATCCAAAACAGGTTCCAAAAATAGCTATGAATACATTTAGGAAATACCAGTGGGTTCCTGATTTTAAAAGGACTCTTGCTGCATATAATTACACAGGCTAAGGTTCTCTTGATTATTCAGTATCCTTTTGGTAGCCTTCTACCAACCAATTTCATATACAAATAACCCTTCCCAGAATAAAGTGGTTCTTTGTCCCACAGTGGTTCTATGAGGAACCACACAACCCAGTAAAGTGCCATTTTAGAACCATTATTGTTAAGAGTGTAGAGAAAATCCACACTGTCACTGTGTATAGCTGCACATTCTCCCCTTGTCTGGTTTTTAAATTCCTCATGCCCAAAATGTATGGCTTCTTCATCTTCTTTCCGCAACTCTTTAGCCATGCATACCTTGGAGTATATATATCTTGTTATTCTATACTTTTATGATCCACCCTTCCCAAATGAAAGTAGTAGTATCAATACATGGACAAAGTAGAGTAAAATTCATCCTTCCATACCTGAGCAATGTACAACATTCTGCCACTCTCCAGCGCCATGAAAAACAAATGAGCTTACCTGATGTTCAGTTTATACTGCCAGTACTGCGCAACCAATGGAGGGCTGTTGATTAAGTGATGTGTAAAATCAAAATCATTCATGTTTGATATCACTAATTATTTTTCTCTCCTGTCCAGAATATTGTCTTCAGAATCTCACAGAGTGTAGTATAACCACTCAAAACGCAATACAAAGTAACAGGTTATGGCAGAAAGTTGCATTCAGAACTTTTCTATTGTAAACTTGTACATAATCACCACAGGTCCATGGCAAATCATAATTCCTTTAGCTTTTTTATTTTTGCTTCTGGCCACCTCTTCTTAGTTAATCTGCTTCCAAGGCTGGCATTTATGACTTTAAATCATTTATACTTTGTGTGGGTTAAGCTCCGTTACTTCAGAATAACTAACCGCCAGACTACTGGTCCCCATTGGCCTACAGGTCCTTCTTTCAATAAGACCACTTCTCCAAAGAAGGATCCTCCATCCACCACTTAGCATTACAGTATCTACTTGGGCAAAGCTGTGCACACTGGTGAGTACAAACTAGTTGTGCATGGTGCCTCCAGAACAGGCTCCGCCTCCCTGTGACCCAAAGAATGGACAATCATTTAGGCCAGTGGCTGTTGACCTTTTTTATGCCCCGCATGCCTAGAAAATGTTTGATTTATGTTTGCATCCCCTATAAAAGTAATATCACATTTGAAGATGAATTTATCATTTTTGAACCACAAACTGATTCACATATAGTACTATGGGAAAACAAATTGAGCTAAAAAAAGTTTTTAACTCATAAAATTTAAATATAAATTGAGCAATTTACCTTCATAAATCTCAATAATCTCGTAAATGTGCCCATGGTGTAACATAGTCAATGATCCAGGTGTTGGGGTATCCCAGTATGCATCAAGTGGCGTGGAAAAAATGACATGTGATCAACGACCGAGGGTTCTAAGGAACTGCAGACCCCGTGAAGAAACGGGTGCTGACGCATCGCTAAGAAATTCAACACATTTCATGAGCTTTGTCCCACGATAACACCTGAACTGCATGCGGTTCCAAAACAGATGCGCAGCACTGTTAAAATTTCTGCGCTACTGCCAGGACTACCAGCAGGAGAGAAGAGATGAGTGTAAGCAGCAGGTGCTGCATCCAATTCAATCCCCCCAGGGGCACATTTGTCAATCAAACCTCGAAATCAGTGTTGTTTCACGACCAAGGCTTGAACAGAAATCAGCACCCGATCTCACCCTTCTCTATGGATCATTGCAAGGTACAAATTCCATTTTTTAAAAAAACTTTCTCGCCTTTACGAACGCTCTGCATGCAGCAAGAAGTTCGTATTTCTTCGACTCATTCACTTATTGCACGAGATGCTGGATTCCTTTCATCTGGTATAACAGGAGCACTAACTAATAAATGACGTCACACTGTAAAACACCAATTACAGCACGGTAAAATCAGACAAAGCACTTCACTCAGTTTTGGCGAATCGTGACACACCTACTGAAATGCCATCGGTGCGGGCACCTCAAATTGAGAATCCCTGATTTAAGTATTGAATGGATAAAAGAAAATTAAAGCAACATAACATTGTTAAATTCCCTTATGTTATTAAAGGAGGAAATACGTTTTTTGAAATTACCCTGAAACTGTGATCATTGAAAAGGGCTATCAGTTATATATTTCGTGAGATCTGTATGGGCTTCTCTTTTCTTTTACATGGCATATTAAAAGAGGGAAGGAACCCATCTTCAATGTATTATTCTGTGTTCTTCTGTCCGCAGCAGTGGCCAGGTTTCAATTATGTCTACGAGAAAATCAGCTATCAGTGTTTTGTTTTTTATGAATAAAAAAATGTAGTGTCTTCACTGGTGGAGTGGGAAGAAGCAGACAAACCTGCCTGCTTGCATTCCACAAGAAAAAACTGCCTTCTGCTCCGGCGGGCTCCTCGTCTCGGAAACAAGCGTCGGAGTTGCGAAGTGAGCGGAGCCTCATCTATGCACACGGGACACCGGTGCGGAACGTCTCGTGCTTCAAATTCTGCAGCTGCAGGTTAGTAGTTGTAGCTGCCAGATCGAAAGGTAAGTCGCCAATAACACTACGACCAAAAAAAAAAAAAGTTTTAGCCAGCTTTTACGATTCAGAATTTACGGGCGAAGAGAAAGCCTTTTGGTGGAAGTGGCAGTTTGCTCTGCTACTTCACAGTTCCATTATCCCAGCCTAAATCTCTGCACTTTCCTGTCCCAAGTGTGGGTGAGGCTAATTTTAATTACTAAATGAAATTGGGCGATTATGAGTTAGGGAGATGTGCAAAAGACCGGCGTCCCGTCCCTAGTGGATTTCAAAAATGCCAGTCACTGTTGGGATGTCTTTTTTTAAATCCGAGATTATAAAAAAATGTTTCAGAAAATGGGTAATCTGTGTGGTTGAACGAATGTGTGTCTTTTTTCCGGTCAAACCTGCGCGTGAATTAAAATGGCACTTAAGAGTCCCTTACGTGTAGTTTATAATATTCATTTTTCATGACATTATGACGGGTAATGTGGTGTGCACCATTGGGCAGTAAGTTTGTCGATCAGCCCGTAACATTGTGTCATTTTTTTACTTAGCCGCTACGCACTTCACTCGTGAAAAACATGCATAAAATAGCACTGTATCTGCAGTGCGATTTGGGATAGCGATCACCCTGGAAAGGCGCTATATACAATTTTTCAAGTCTCTCTCCAAACACCAAATTTTGAAGACCACGAATTCCGTGTCTTCTTTCTGCTTTAATTAAACTCCTAGTTAGGTAATTGGCCTGTTTGTGCGCTTATTCTACTGAAGGATGTTGGTTACTGGTTGCTATTTTGGAAAATAGAACAAATGAACGATTTCTTCTTTCATTTAATTTCTTATAAATAAGTTATTTTCTATAGAATGTGTACACAAATAATGCCAATTAACAAAAAGCGGAATAAACGAAAGTGGACACCAAGGGCTACTTCGCCGATTAATAAGCAGGTTGCCATGCGCCTCAGTATAAATAAGAGAACAATGTTAACAAGCAAGATAGGGGAAACTAGTCATATCATTTTTATGTTGGCAATGCCAAGTTGTTTCCTCAAACTGATTTTTTTTTTTTTTTATTTTAAGAAAGGTATACCTTTGGTAATTTTTTCAGTAGTTTCAATTCTCTTGGAACATTTGGAGGGGTTCTTGGTTAACTCAAATGGGATGTGTTTCGGTCTGAGTTGGGAATTGTGGGAAAGTACTCGGCACAGGTGAGTTCTCGCGAGCTCCACGGAGATTTTTTTAAATTTATTTTAATAAGAATCACTAGCGCAAGTCGGTGTAATATAATACAAACCCTTTTACAGAGTGAGCATTTAACTACTGTTAAGTTAATACTCCGTTAAAAACGATCAATGTAACTTAATGAGGTCACTGACTATCACGTTGCTTTTGCAAGGCAACTTTTATTTATTTTTTCTTATGAAGAGACAGCGATGCGCCTTCCGATTGGACACACGGGAAAGGGTGAAGGAAAGTTATCTACTTCAAGGTTTGTTGACGTTTGTTTATACATTCCTCATATTTTCTGAACGCAATTTATCACGTAATAGGTTGATCAGAAGCAGATTTCGAGGTAATGCCGAATATGTGCATTACAAGAGGGAGACCCAATCTGAATTAATCATCAGTTGAGTAGTGAGCGCACTCGTCCGATGTCTCGCCTAATTTGCCAATCGACACAATCCAATGTGTTTCGACATTGGAGGACACTATAGGACAACTTACAGAAGAAGTTTTAACGAGGATGGAGTCGTGCCCCAGCCCGAGCAAGCTACCCCGCCGTGTCCTTGAAAATGCCAGTACTAAAAGTAAAAACGCCGGCGTTAAAATTCTTAAAGGGTGCCTTTAAAAAACGTGGATTCAGATCCTGCTTTGTTGGATCAAAGGCATTCAAGGTAATCGTGACAGGGATTTTTATTATACCATGACCTCTAGTGGCCACATGCATCAAGTGCAATGGATTTTAAATATATGCCTGCCGCCCAGAGCCTCCACCCTGGAGCTCCTAGGTGGAGTTGACTCGAGTGGGCGCTAACAGAGTCTAGCTGTAGAGCTCCAGAGTTCCGCCCGGGTTAAGATTATGAGATTATGGGAGTGTTACTTGACTCAGATAATGACGACTGTCCACAAAGTCAACTCCAGCGTGAAGCTTCTGAGCCACAGAGATACCAGACTCATGAATTCACTACTGCAGATCTTTCTTGTAACTATATTATATACTCAGCAAAAAAAGAAACGTCCTCTGACTTTCAACTGTTTTTACTTTCAGTAGACTTAATGTGTAAATATTTGTATGAACACTAAAAGAGTCAACACCATAAGACATAAACTAAAAATGAAGAGAGGCTCAAAATCAAAAGTACCAGTCAGTATCTGGTGTGGCCACCAGCTGCTTGAAGTACTGCAGTGCATCTCCTCCTCATGGACTGGACCAGATTTGTCAGTTCTTGCTGTGAGATGTTACCCCACTCTTCCACCAAGGCACCTGCAAGTTCCTGGACATTTCTGGGGGGAATGGCCCTAGCCCTCACCCTGCGATCCAACAGGTCCCAGACGTGCTCAATGGGATTGAGATCTGGGCTCTTCGCTGGCCATGGCAGAACACTGACATTGCTGTCATGCAGAAACTCACGCACTTTTTGCCACTCCTGTCTGGTCCAGCGAAGGTGGGTTTGTGCCCTTAGGCGGCGTTGTTGCTGGTGATGTCTGGTAAGGACCTGCCTTACAACAGGCCTGCAAGCCCTCAGTCCAGCCTCTCTCAGCCTATTGCGGACAGTCTGAGCACTGATGGAGGGATTGTGTGTTCCTGGTGTGACTCGGGCAGTTGTTGTGGCCATCCTGTACCTGTCACGCAGGTGTGATATTCGGATGTACCGATCCTGTGCAGGTGTTGTTACACGTGGTCTTCCACTGCGAGGATGATCAGCTGTCCTTCCTGTCTCCCTGTAGCGCTGTCTTAGGCGTCTCACAGTGCGGACATGGCAATTTATTGCCCTAGCCACATCAGCAGTCCTCATGCCTCCCTGCAGCATGCCTAATGCACGTTCACGCAGATGAGCAGGGACCCTGGGCATCTTTCTTTGGGTGTTTTTCACAGTCGGTAGACAAGTCTCTTTAGTGTCCTGCGTTTTTAGAACTGTGACCTTAAATGCCTACTTTCTGTGAGCTGTTAAGGTCTTAACGACCATTCCACAGGTGCATGTTAATTAATTGATTATGGTTAATTGAACATGCATGGAAAACATTGTTTAAACAATTTACAATGAAGATCTGTAAAGTTATTTGGATTTTTAAAACATTATTGTTGAAATACACAGTCCTGAAAAAGGGACGTTTCTTTTTTTGCTGAGTATATATTTGCACATACAAGAAAGTAAGATTTTTTTTTTTTTATTGGGAAATTTTGATGGGAAAAGTAAACTGTATACTTCCTAATTTTTTGTAAGATATTAACTAGAATTTAGAATGTTAAGCACTAATAACTTCTCTGTTTTCATTTTGGCCCATTGATGTACATTTAGAAATTCTATGATGCCAAGTATGAAACAAGAAACAAAGAACATATAGCACCAGTACTTACTTTTGAACTTATAATCATGATATAGTATAAAGGTTTTAGAATAGCAACATTGTGACAGTAATGACCTCCTAACATTGCAGATCACTTCATTCAAGGCAGTGAGGTCCATCACAGGACCTATGAAGGGCCAATTTGGAATCTACAGTTGGCCAAAGTAGCACGTGTCTGTGGATGATGGAGGAAAACTGGATTTCCTGGGGTCACATTTATAAAACCAGTGTACACACAAAAAGAGGCCCGTAATGTGTGTTTTCAACTTTCAATACACAGGTCAACATTTATAAAAGAAAATGAGCTGTTAATGTAATGTGTATTGACGTGACAAACATGTTAAACATTTTACATGATGAATATGATGTACAAGCCTGTATTTTAGCTCCTTTTTTTTTTTAAAAGAGGGTCAATTCCATATATTTGTACCGAAGAACTTTTTGTGTTTTCTTTTCATTAGTTTTTATCAGCTACTGTTGTCACTTGTTAGGGAACTGGCTGACAGGTCAGGAGGATTTCAACCAATCTTCACTCCATCATGCCCACTTGGATGGAAATTATTAACCCTACTGATGAGGCGTCGCATTCATTTTTCGTATGGTGTGGGCAAACCTACATAAAATTAGTGTTTTCCCTTTTCATATTTGCAAATTTGTAGCACTGTCTGGTTTTCCAAACATAATCAGACTAATTGACTGCAGTCTTATTGCAATAAGGGCACCTAGTCAGAATGAAGCTGCTTTTGGCGACCATAAATGGTGACGTTCAATTAACACGCAGGTCATCTGTGATGCCAAGACTGACAAATGTTGAGGCACGGTGGCCTGGGTCAACCCCATGATTCATTTATTTATTTATTGAAGTCACTTTAGTGGATGTGATGGATGCTGTACATGGTGGCTGACTTGTTGGTAATGTAACTGACTGAACTCTCCGATGTTCATTCAACCCATACTATTCATTGTAATGGCAATTATGTCATTATGTGTGCCAGGTGAAAGTGGGTATCTACTCAGTCGCTGGCACCTTGTGCCTTTCACTGACCCCCCAGAACACACAAAAGGCACCACAATGCTGCGCATGATCTTGTGCACTCAGTTGTGAAACGCAGTGTAGAACTTGATGCTTCAAGAGGGAAGCTGCTGTACCAGCCAGTGAGGTTCTGCAGCATTGCAACTGCATATGTATGAGGTTGATTAGCAAAGTCCATATATGCACATTTACAATAAAATTGTGATTAATAAAGGTAGACATGTGAATGACAGATTTTATAAAATTTTTTTTGGTATACATATTTTCCTGCTCAAATCTACACAAAGTTTTAGAAACAGGGCCCCGGTGAAGATCCCTACAGTTAAGGGATGTACAAGCAAATTTCATGCACCCAACAGCAAAGCAGTGGCATTTGAACCAAGGATGCTATACCAATAAGGGTGAAATACCAACCAGTGTGACACCATGTCATGTGGTTTTAGAGTAATGTTGAATTATTATTTACAGACTCGACACTTTAAAGTATTATTAACTTATCAGCAGACCCATGGCCCTATAATATAAGTTGGTTCATACAGAGCAAGCTGAACGTTTGCATTTTATCTACGCATTATTTTGTTTTCACCATGACAAAATGCACCGTCAACGTGATCACTGTGAAACTGTAACTTTCCTAAGTATTGCTCACCTGTCCGCATGTACTTCTTTCTTTTTCTCATTGATGCATTTTGTATCCTGGGTTTTGTCTTGCATGCCTATGATTCTTTGTGCCTGTCTGCTGCTCAGTTGCCCTATCTTAAGCATTTTCTGTGATGTGCTTGACGCTCAGCTGATGTGGCCGTTCTTCATTTTTCCTACTTCCTATTACAGAGCTTTTTGACACGTTTGATGATCGATACACACAATATTTTCACTTGATAATGAATTCTGAACATGTATGTACTGGGTCCTGGGGGATTATCAATAGATGGGCTTGTGGGGACCATGTTTTAATTATAATAACGTCCAGTAAAGTCTTCAGTTAATCGCCTTCTGTGACGCACTGGACACTTATCAGTTTCTGTAATTTTCTTGATGCTGAGCAGGTGTAGCTGTTCTTCTACTTTCTGCCATGGGATTTTTTTTCTACCAAATATTTTATTGTAAGAAACACATGACCACCAGCCACTTTGCCAAGGCTGCTGCCACCTCAATTTTTTGTAATTCTAGGATATGTTAGGTCATAAGCTTTCAGTTCAGAAAGACTAAGATCGTGGTTCTAGCTACAGTAAGTACTCTTCTTACAGATGGACAGACATTTTATGTAGAAACAGTCACTTAAGAGAAGACTAGCAAACATGGCCTCACATTTTTGTATATTTGTGCTGCTCACTTGCTTAAGTTTTAGAAATAAATTTATGTCTTACTAATGATAAGAAAACATATACTTTCTTAGTGATTTTCTTGTTTCTGTTTACACTGTGGAAAAGACAAGCTAATCACAGGAAAGATGCAGAAAGATTAGTTCTGTTGCAGATGTCACAATTCAGCTCCTTCTCTAGTCTCTATAATGATTGAGCATGTTCTTCTTTTGCTCTCCTAATCCTTTTATTTTTGGGTATTCAGGTGTTGTTTCCACATCCCAAAATGCACTGATTAAGGCAACTGGTAACTCTAAATAGGCCCAGTTTGGGAGTGTGTATACAGTAATCCCTCGCTATATCGCGCTTCGACTTTCGCGGCTTCACTCTATCGCGGATTTTATATGAAAGCAAAACTAAATATATAACGCGGATTTTTCGCTGCTTCGCGGGTTCTGCGGACAATGTGTCTTTTTTCCTGTATATGCTTCCTCAGTTGGTTTGCCCAGTTGATTTCATACAAGGGACGCTATTGGCGGATGGCTGAGAAGCTAACCAATCAGAGCACGCAGTTGAGCTCCTGCGTGCTGAATGCAGTGTTAACCAGGAAGTCTCGTCTCGCTCATTCAGCATTAACGTGTTTCGCTGTGTAAAGAGTTGTGCTCTTTAGTGTTTATCTTTGTGCATAGTCAAGCCCTTCATTATGGCTCCAAAACAATCTGCTACTGCTTCAGGGGCCGTGCCCAAGCGCAAGAAGAAGATGTTAACGATTGCCGAAAAGGTAAATGTTTTGGATTTGTTGAAGGCTACGATTTTTTTATTTAAAAAGTAGGAAAGGAATATAAGATCTACGCCTGCAGTGTCCTTTTAACCAGGGTGCAAAACGAGTTGTAAATGGATGTAATAAGGCAGTAGTCTGGATGGAATCTGCTTTAGGGATTTGGATTGAAGACTGCCAGAAGAAGAACAACGGCAGTGCTACACAATCGCCTGAAGTGGCTCCTTTACAAGGGCTGTAACGCTCTCCTTTGTTGTGCAGTAAAATTAAATTCATTCTTATCGGACAAGTCATCGTGTCATTGTTGGTGAGTAACCATAATTAATTTTCTTCTTACAGTGCTTAGTACATGTACGTACGTTTAGTGTCACTGTACACACATTTACTGTATACTATTTTTCTTGCATTGTACGTATTTATTGCTGGTGACCTGTCTATCGTAATGGCTGTAACATATGTGATATCGGAGACACTCAATATCTTTAAAATAATATTTAGGTTTTACTGTATATAAACAGTGTGTTTATATACATAATTTCAATGAATCTTACCTAATATCTAAGAGAATACAAAGGGATTATGCTGTATAACTCTGCGGGGAATATTTATAAACAGTGCGGAAGAGTTTATAAGGGCTTAAAATATATAAAAATAACCATACAAACATATGGTTTCTACTTTGCGGATTTTCACCTATCGCGGGGGGGTCTGGAACGCAACCCCCACGATCAAGGAGGGATTACTGTACTATAAATGTGCCCTGTGAAAAACCGGTGTCCCACCTAGGGTCGGTCGCCACCATGCTACTGCTTTTACCAGGATAGGCTGTATATCTGCTCTTAAGTAGATTTAAGAATGGATGTGTGGATAACACCAACTGTTTGTATGTACAATTACTCTTTTTTTTTTTTTTCCCCCATCCTCTTCTAAGTCCATATAGTGATAAACTTATAAATCCAGTGTGATGGTACTCTCCAATAGGTAAAAATTTTTAAATCTAACTATATTCATACTGTAATACCCAAAATCTTTTCACATGTTCGTATTATGTAATGCATTCTTGGATCTTTAATACAGTGAATTGTAAAAATATTCAGGTTCTTCAAAATGTTGCTCATTACAAGTCATATTTACTCCTCTTGTTAACTTCTCTTTTTGTATTTCAAACTGAAATGCTCTTTAAGAAAGTTTACCAGTAGATAACATTTGTTAGTATAAATGTGAAATTGTGTTTGTGCAACTATTCAGATGACTAAACTCTGGCAGTTTTTAATCTGAAAAATAATTTCTTAATACTGAAAGGGTATAAATTCCTTACTATTGTCCCCTGCTTTCACACCTTTTGAAATTAAGGTCATACTTTCGGCATGAAACCTTCAGTCTATTTGGGAGTGATTGGTCATACAGCGAATTTGAAGAACAATTTCCTTGCATTTCGCTTAGAGGACATTCTAAAGAAGTCACAGATATTGTACAGAGGCAAAAGGTACACCAATAATATATCACTGTTTGGATCTCCTTCCGAGCACAGTTGGCATAATAATCAAGAAATGACAGCCACATAACAGCACCCTCATACTGCATAGAAAAGGACATTTCTCAGAATGCTGCCATCCATCCTCTTCCGCTTATCCAAGGTCTGGTTGTGGGGGCAGCACCTTGAGCAGAGATGCCCAGACGTCCCTCTCCCCGGCCACTACTTCTAGCTCTTCCAGGGGAATCCCAAGGCATTCCCGGGCCAGCCGGGATACATAGTCCCTCCAGTGTGTCCTGGGTCTTCCCTGGGGTCTCAGTCAGAATGTTGCATTTTAGTTTATTGTCACATGTATAGGATGCCATGAAATTCGTACCTGCCTGGTTGAGCAAGAACTGCCATATTGCCACAAAGAAAGGAGACATGAAAGAGTAGCCACTGGTAGGCAAGTAAGTACCTTAAACTTCCTACACAGTCTGGCAACTTAGAGTGTAGCAGTGCATCAGCCAACCAGATCAAGAGCTCTAAATAACTTTGGCCACCTTTATAGGAAGGTGCCGGGAAAGAACCCATTACTTAAAAATAATCTTATGATATGTCTGGAGTTTGCCAAAAAACACAAACACAATGGAGCTTTTTGCAAAATATTGAAAGCAGTATGTTTGGTGCAAATCCTGTCACTGCAATAAAGTTTATGGTGGTGGGCTCTTAGTGTAGGGATGATTATCATCCACAGTTATGGGTCCATCTGTGTAAAGATGATGGAACACAATTGTGGAAATCTTTTCAAGGGAGTTAATTTTAGACAGTACCCATAATTCTACAGAACAATGAGCCCAAGTCTAGAGGCAAATACCTACATATGGCTCACAAGTAAAAAGGTAAATGTTCTCGAAGGACTCTGTCAAACTTGAACACCACCAAGTATCTGTATGATTTGACAAGTCATAGCCTGCAGTCCCTATCATTGAAATTTGAGTAAGTTGGGCCAAGAGGAGTCGGCAGGCGAAGGTGACAAAAAGGGATAAACTATAGTATATAATATTTGAGGATCAAATACTTGGGCAAGTGGAATATTTTATTCTTTAATTTGGAATTGAAACTGTTCTGTGAGTCTGTAGTAAAATGCAGACTAAAGTAGTGTATATTAGTAACCTTAGTTATCAAGCAACCTTTGAAAATTTGATGTGGTCTAAATACTTTGGGTAGGCATACAGTTTACATAACAATGACATATTTCAAGTCTACTAATCCTGCCATCTTGAGGAAAACATGAACAGTTAATTGGTTTATCTGCATGATGGCATAATGTTCCTTGTAGTTGGGAAGAATGATGACGTAGGGCAAAGTGGGTTGCTTGGGTTGCCAAATGGGCAAAAGTCAGAAAAATTAGAAAATAAAATGGAAGTTATACACTTCCATGTGTAAGATAGTCCTCTCTATAGAAAATTGCAAAAGTTGTTTCTGGCTTGAATTGGCACAGAACATATAGATGAGATGCTATCCTCCAGGAGCATTCACCTTTTATACTGTGTGGACTGAAAGATGTGGGTCTTCCTCAAGGGGCATTTTGTCAAGTGAAGGAGGAAGGAGAGAAGACTGTCAGCGGCAGCACCTCCTCTTGTCCTGGGGTGGTAACTACTTAGTTTAGGTGAACCAGGAAGGTGACCCTCTGGCGTGCATACGTGACAAATTCTGGCCTTATGGTCAAGTACAACTGTAAAAATATTCAGCTGTTAGAAGTCACATTTGGAAATGAGCAGTAACAGTACTTCTCTAATGACATTTGCTGTGAGGAATCCAGCATTACTCCTCACATTCCCATTAGTGGCAATATTTCAAAGTCTCACATCATCTGTAAAGAGGTGATTCAAAGGGCCAGTGGAATCTGAAGCCTATCCTATCCTATCCTAACAGCATTAGGAGCCTTAAAGGAACCAGCCCTTGATGATGTGGCAGTCTGTCATAGAGGAGGCTTTCTCACACACATTTATACTTGCCATATCTAGGATATGTAAAAAAAAAAAAAAAACAAATACAATGTAAGAAAAAATAATGCAGATGTATTTTAAACAAAAAAAAACACAAGGAATTAGCTCAAGTGACAAATTTGTATTACACTATGTTTATAACCAAGGTATCCAAAAAATAAAAATAAATCCGTCTTCTTGAAAAATTTCAGCAATAAGAGTAATTGTCTAAAAACAGAGGAAACACTCAAATGGATCACTAGAGGTCTTCCAACTACGTAGATGGAGAAGAATTTCCAAATGCCCATGTGTTTCAAGACTAATTTGTCGCTTCCTTAGAGCAAAGTGCTGATAGTAAAATGAAAAATTAAGACCGGTGCAGCTCAACAAATCATAATACAGAAAATGCGTATACAGTATATAGATCCAATATGTGAATAAATATACAAAATAAATAATATCCAGTAATGTTCTACCTAAATATGACTTTCAAAATATGTAAAGCACTGAGCTGCATACTCAGTTTTAACCAGAGGATAAGTTACTGAAATTAGGAGTTTAAAGGTCCATAATGTCTATAACATGATGAGATAATTACAATCAAGTCATCTAACAAGACTTTGTTACGTGTGCTGTACGTTCTGTGAGATGACTTGCATTGCAATCACGCCTCCATTTTTTTTACAAAAGTCTTTCCCCAGGTCTACAATGACCATCTGGCCTCCTAGAATTTTCAAATGGCCACCCTTCTTCACTGGAATTTCGCAGATTAGCACGTAAACTTCTCAGAAGGGTTTGACAGAAGTAACATCTTGGAGCTATCTCCAGAGCCGCTCAGCTCTTTTCTGACTCTTTGCTGCCAGGTTGGCTTTGCTACCATTCATGTAGGTTAAGCCATATGCACTGGGAAGCTATTTCTGCCGGTGTGCTTATTTTGGTTACCAACTTCATCCAAACAAATCCATGGACACCAAAACAACGTCAAAACTCTCCAGGATAACTGACCTGGTAAGCCTCTACAGTTAGCCTCAACTGGTAGATTAATCTAAGTGTTATATTAACTGTTGTATCCTGACATAATGATAAGAATGTCTTAAATGCAATTTAAATTAAGAATTTTTACCCAAAATATTCTCAACTAAGATTTTGCCAAAACATATTTCATGAAAGGTTGTAGCTACAGATCACTCTAGGAATAGAGAGTAACATTTTCATAGAAAAAACAGAAGTACCTACTACTTTATTAAAAAGGGTCATTCTGAATGGTTACCTACATTTGAGTCTAATGCCCACTTCAGAGGACAAGCCACCCTTTTTAAGGAGAAGACCATCACCATTAGCTAGATGGTGACACAATGGTTAGTCCTGCTTTTCCATCATCTTGGGTTTGAACTCTGTGCCCTTGTCATTGTCAGTGCAGGGTTTTGAGAATTTATGGAACCTTGCTTTCACTCCCACATTCCTAAAGTTATGTACGTTAGGTCAATTGGTGACTCTCTAAATTGGCCCAAAGTGGGTGTCTATTTGTGTGTATCTATTCACCATCAACTGTGTGTGTGTATGTATATATACACTAGGCGGTTCGCCCCCTCGCCAATATCCCCCAGCCCCCCCTCGCATTATGAACAGGGGGGCTGAATGCACCCCAAGGAGACGCGGTCACTCCTCTGAAACACCCTCTTAAACAGTGATACAATAGGAAACGAATGCAGTTTTTTTGTTTTTTACCTCCTCTTTGCTAGATCAGCTGCTGACTTGCTGCTGCTGCCGTGCCGCGTGATCTGCATCTTGTGTGGTGCTTCGAACATTTAAAAGCCTGTACAGCAGCTGTCCTCTCTGTCTGTCTTTTATTTCCAGCCCCGGGCGTGGTTAAATCTTTTGACACAAAGTCTCATCTCGCGGGACGTGAGTTCTTGATATTTTTTTAGTTTATAATTTAAAAACGGAATAAGAATCTGAAAATCTAACAACATCACATTGAAGTTCGATAAATTCTGAAAAGAATGATACCAAACATATATAGTTAGGTTTTAAAATAAGCCCGATTTAAAGCACGACAAAAAGTGACATAAAATTGTTGCACTTTTAGGCTTAGGATTTTACATATAGAGAGTAGATATGTGTATGTGTGTAGATATGTGTATACACACACACATATATATATATACACACACACACTGTGTGCACAATTATTAGGCAAGTGAGTATTTCGACCATATCATAATTTTCATGCATATATTCCATCTTCAAGCTGTATAAACTTAAATGAATGCTTATTTGATTTACGCATATCAGGTTTGTGTATGTGTTTGTGTAATGAGGGAGGGTGTGGCCTAAGGAGGCCAACACCCTATATCAAGGTGTGCATAATTATTAGGCAGCTTCTTTTCCCTAGGCAAAATGGGCCAAAAAAGAGATTTAACTGACTCTGGAAAGTCAAAAATTATAAAAAGTCTTTCAGAGGGAGGCAGCACTCTCCAAATTGCTAAGATATTGGGGCGTGATCATAGAACCATCAAGCGTTTTGTTGCAAATAGTCAACAGGGTCGCAAGAAACGTGTAGAGAGAAAAAAAAGACGCAAATTAACTGCCACAGATTTGAGAAGAATCAAACATGAAGCAACCAGGAACCCGTTATCCTCTAGTGCTGTCATATTCCAGAACTGCAACCTACCTGTAGTACCTAGAAGTACAAGGCATTCAGTGCTCAGAGACATGGCCAAGGTAAGAAAAGCTGAAACTCGACCACCACTGAACAAGACACATAAACTGAAATGTCAAGACTAGGCCAAGGAGTATCTGAAGACAGATTTATCAAAGGTTTTATGGACTGATGAGATGAGAGTGACACTTGATGGACCAGGTGGATGGGCCCGTGGCTGGATCAGTAACAGTCACAGAGCTCCACTTCGACTCAGATGCCGGCAAGGTGGAGGTGGGGTACTGGTATGAGCTGGTATTATTAAAGATGAGCTAGTTGGACCTTTTCAGGCTGAAGATGGACTCAAATTCAACTCCCAAACCTACTGCCAGTTTTTAGAAGACACTTTATTCAAGCAGTGGTACAGGAAAAAGTCAGCATCTTTCAAGAGGACCATGATTTTTATGCAGGACAATGCTCTATCACATGCATCAAAGTACTCCACTGCATGGCTAGCCAGTAAAGGCCTTAAAGATGACAGAATAATGACATGGGCCCCTTCCTCAATTGACCTAAACCCTATTGAGAACTTGTGGGCCCTTTTTAAACAGGAGATTTACAGGGAAGGAAAACAGTACACCTCTCTGAACAGTGTCTGGGAGGCTGTGGTTGCTGCTGCACAAAAAATTGATCGGCAACAGATCACGAAACTAACAGATTCCATGAATGGAAGGCTTATTGCTGTTATTGAAAAGAAGGGTGGCTATATTGGTCACTGATTTTTTTTTATTTTTTTTTTGTGTGTGTGTGTGTGTCAGAAATGTTTATTTGGAAATTTTGTGTTTTTGTTTGTTCTCACTTTAACAGATGAAAATAAACAAGGGAGATCGGAAAAATGTAAGTTTTTGATTTAGTTGCATAATAACTAATAGCTGCCTAATAATTGTGCACACACGTGTATTCCCCTGATAATGTTCACACTCTCATTTCCTTTGCATAACATTCAGGTTTATTAACATTTTGGATTGACTGATGGCACTGTATTTGTTTCATACTAAAATTAATCCCAAAAATACAACTTGCCTATTAATTGTGCACACAGTTATATATATATCTCGCACACTATCCGTGCACGTGGGAGTGTGACCAGTGGAAACGCAGGTGTGTCAGCCGGTCACACACACTGGGTCATTCACATTTTACATCCATAAGGCAGTTCCCCTTCACACGATCAAAGCAGTCGGCCTTCTCATACTTGGACACTTAGGCCATGTCTTGGCAATTTTAAAGAAACATGGGTAAAGAGCGACCCACAGTGGTGGAAGGATGCTGCCTTTTTAAGCATAGGCATATATAGATAGACGCCGCATTCACTGTGTTGCCTAGTCGATACGATACGTCAACGCGTCCGCCCTATTGCGAGTGGCAAAAGTGCCATTTAAACTAATACAGGTAGACGTGGAAACCGTGTTTTCAGATGAAAAAGCAATAACGTTTAAAATGGTATCGTTTACATACAATAGACTTCGGAGGATCGTTTAAATGCAATAATAATGGCAATCATTAAATAATAATAATAGTAATTATTATATAATTCCTCCCATATAAGTAACATTCTCAGACTGCCTTCTTCCATCTCCAAGACATTTCTAGACGTCCTGTTCTTCTGCAACACAGTACTGAAGTATTGGTTAATGCCCAAGTCACCTCACGTATAGATTACTGTAATGCTATTCTATCTGGCATCCCACAAAAACTTATCCATTGCTTACAACTTCAAAATTCTGCTGCCAGGATAATAACCTGCTGTTCTAAATCCACTGAACATATCCCACCTATTGTCTATCAACTTCACTGGCTCCCTGTTAACTACAGAATACAATACAAAATACTGTTCTTAACATTTAAAGCAGCTTGAGTTTCTGTACCACACATCAAACTGTGTGCTATGGGAGCTCGAGCGTCTCTCATACAGCTCGTCAACTCGGGACTTCTCTTCCCTCTCATATTCGTACAGCACTCTCAGTGCTTGTGGGAGTGTGACGTGTGGAAACGTGGGTGTGTCAGCCAGTCACGTGTACTGGGTAGTTCACGTTTTACATCTATACGGCAGTTCCTCTTCACACACAGAGACCAAAGCCGCCGCTAGATTGCGCTGCGGTGACCGTCTGTTGCAACGTGCGGCCATCTTAAGTATGGGGACGTGCGCCAAAAGTTGGGTCGGTGAAAAGGTGCCCTGCGCTTGACCACAAACATTTTTCCCAACCAAACCTACCCCATGACCACCTCCAGGTCACAAAGGAACTCCATGCCCAGTTTGGTGGCGATTGGACGCCCAGTGCAGACTTGTATAGCGGACAAACATACATCGACTTTGCTTTTATATATTTTTATGTATGTGTGTGTGTGTGTGTGTGTGTGTGTGTGTGTGTGTGTGTGTGTGTATATGTATATATATATATATATATATATATATATATATACACACACACTAGTGACTGGGAGCCCAATGAAATCGGACTACAAATTCAACGTTTGTGAAATCCATACTTTTTCTAAAAATAATTATTTGTTTTGTTAATTCCTTAAAATGATTTTGTTATCATGGCACTGATTTGTGGTTAAAATAGACCTTTTCGGCTGCCGCAAGGCACGGGCTGCTCGATTTCTTTCAATCCGTGCTGCATTTGCGGCTGCTCGAGCTTCTTCGGTCACTTGTGCATGGCTGGCACGATGTCTGCCAGCGTTTAGTAGCATTCTGTAGCTCATGGTTTTTCATCTGTCCTTTGTGTCCGATTTGCACGATTTCATTCAGCATTAGTAGCATTTGTAGCCCTATGCTGCTCATCCGTTTGTTGTGCTCGTTGTGTACGTGTGGTCGCATTAGCAAGTCTACGTTCCGCGTCAGTCATGTGACTTCGTTTCCTACACATACTTCCCGCGGTCACTGCTCTTGTGGCTGCTCAAGGTATTGCTGCAAACACCATACATACAGATAGTTTCAAATTATAGATAGACTAGCAGAATACCCGCGCTTCGCAGCGGAGAAGTAGTGTGTTTAAAGAAGGAAAGAAAAAGAAAAGGAAACATTTTAAAAATAACGTAACATGATTGTCAAAGTAATTGTTTTGTGTATTTGGCGGCAGCGTCACAAAGTTGTTTTCGTCTAGCTGCATCAGAAAATGTACCACGACGTCTGACACGCCTCCCTTTTACTGTTTTCTCACAGCTTGGATTGCTGCTGTCATAATGGGTTTGAGTCTACATATATATATACATACATATACATATACACATACATATATACATATCTACATATACACATATATATGCATACCTGTCTACATCATATATACATACATACATACATACACAGACACACACATATATATAATTTTTGTGTATGTATGTGTGTGTGTGTGTCTGTGTGTGTGTATACACATACATACAAACATACACACAGGTATATATAATGTGTCTATATGTGTGTGTATAGCTTTGATCACTGAGTGCAAGGGAAAAATAATAAAATGTAGTCTAAGTTATTAAACAGTAAAACATTAACGTTTTAAGAAGTAAAGGTACATTGAGCACTACTGGAGTGGTTGCGGGTAAACTACATTTTAAAGACGGTATAACAGAACAGGTAAGTAGTACTAACAGCAGCTAAAATGTATATGGATCATCTCTCGGTAGTAGATCCCTTTTGAAAGGCGCTACACGACGGCTGTGGTATAGAAATTACATTTTCTATGTGAAAGTCCAAATTTCTGCCTCTGGTAATGTGCCTTACCAGCAATTAAAGAAAATTAGTTTTGTGTCCTCTGCAGTGTTAAGAGAGAAAGGCTTTCGTTTGGGATAAAAGGAAAAAAGGTGTAAAGAAAGGAAAGTTGACTTTTTCTTTTATATAGTATAGAGAGATGTGTTCGGTGACGATATGAGCACCTTTTGGGGACAGTCGCGGTGGGTCTTGTGCAGACTGGTGAGACGTCCCAGCTATTAATCGGCTGTGATGGCACTGTCAGTCCTTCACTCCTGTGCGTGTCTTCATAATCCGAGCTGACGACCTCATAATCGTATACGTGCAAAATAAAGTGCGAAGCGCCTTAATATTATTTTGCCGCGGTGTAGAAAAGGTGTCCCGTGTTTGCACTTGTCTGGGCTATAGCTCAGGGGGAGAATGAAAAAATTAAAATTAAGGCAGAAGCGCAGTCAGCGTCTCTAAGGCCGGCACGGCTATGCGCGCGCGCCGGCTGCTCGACTTTTGCTGGGCAGGAGACGCCAGTTTTTGCAGACACGTTCACATGATCAAAAGTCTCCACGCTCTTTGGAGGTCATTCATATACAAAATACCCGCGCCTCGCAGCGGAGAAGTAGTGTGTTAAAGAAGTAATGAAAAAGAAAAGGAAACATTTTAATAATAACGTAACATGATTGACATTGTCATGAGTGTTGCTGTCATATATATGCCTGCCTAAATAAGTCACCCTCGCTTCCCTCTTACTTTTTTACCGTTCATTTAATCATGGCTAGTGGCGGAAAAATTATAAAATGGAAGGAGGATTACACTGAGTATGGCTTTACCAAAACAATTATTGATGGCGAATCGATTATTCATAAAGCTTGAATTGGTGATCTGTTTTTGTGTGTTAACCTCATATTTTTTCATACTTCTTCTCAAACCAAGGTGGTGCGAGGCTAAAATGAATTGGGATGCGCTGATCAATGTAATCGGTGTACCAGGAAATCATGCATTGACAAAAGTTCCCCTTTTATTGTAATGCAAAGTGTGATTAAATGCATTATTTTTTAACGCGTTATGGAGCACATGCATCGAAGCTTCTCAGCTGTGTTTGTGCTAAGAAAATTAAACATTTTAAAAATAACGTAACACGGTTGTCAATGTAACCTTTTGTAAGTAGTGCCTGGAGGATTCAGTGTGGAGAAAGTCTAGAGGCAGTGTGTGTATTAACTTGTGGATTTCTCTGTGAGTATTTGGTGGCAGTGTGACAAAGTTGCTTCGGAAGACGGCGTTAGCCGCGGAGCTCAGCTCAGAGCGAAATGAGGTAAATGGGAGGGGAGATGATGACGTGACTCCCCCACCCGCCTTAACTGTCAATCCCCCACAAACAGTCTCTCGGAATTTGCATAAGCACACCCCTTCACCTGCAATTTTAACTTAGTTACAAAGTGATCAAAACTCTCGTTTATATCCTGCGTCCTCTCATTAAACTTGTATCCCGCATTACCCGAGGGCATGAAAAACGCCAGTGGCAGCCTGTCTATTAAGTTAATTTAAAGTTTAGGTTTATACCTTGCTTTGTTTCCGAAGTAGCTGTACTGATGAATATGGTAGTACAGTATATGTCACTCGCTCGCTGCTTATTGTTTCGCTGACCCGCTAACTTAAAAGCCTTGTGCAGCGCCTGTCAGTTGAAAATTGATTGTTTGCTTGCTTTATCGCTCTCTCTCTCTCTGCTCCTAGCGGAACTGTCATCTCTGACTTGTCATGGAGCACGTTTAAGCTCATGTGTTTGCAGTGTTTGAATAAAAATCCTTCTTGTTTCTACGACCTCCTGTGTCTCTGTGCAAATCTGTGACCCAAGCGTGACAATATATTCCGACGCTGACTTTATATATTCCAGCGCTGAGTTTATATATTCCGACGCTGACTTTATATATTTAAGTTTTGACTTTAGGTGGCAGTGTGACGAAGTTGCTTCAGAAGACGGCGTTAGCCGCGGAGCTCAGCTCAGAGCGAAATGAGGTAAATGGGAGGGGATATGATGACGTGACTCCTCCACCCGCCTTAACTGTCAATCCCCCACAAACACAGTCTCTCGAAATTTGCATAAGCACACCCCTTCACCTGCAATTTTAACTTAGTTACAAAGTGATCAAAACTCTCGTTTATATCCTAGGTCCTCTCATTAAACTTGTATCCCGCATTACCCGTGGGCATGGAAAACGCCAGCGGCAGCCTGTCTATTAACTTAATTTAAAGTTTAGGTTTATACCTTGCTTTGTTTCCGAAGTAGCTGCAATGATGAATATGGTAGTATATGTCACTCGCTCGCTTCTTATTGTTTCGCTGCCTTCTCAATTATATAATGCATGTTTTCTTCAGCGTATTTTGGAGCTCTTCCTGGTTTTCTACATAGTGCGTTGACAGTCAGTTCACGTGATTACGTGGGCGGCGTGATGATGTCACACGAAACTCCGCCCCCACGGCGGTCAAGCTCAACTCCATTACAGTAAATCGAGAAAAATACCTTCCAGTTATGACCATTACGCGTAGAATTTCGAAATGAAACCTGCCCAACTTTTGTAAGGAAGCTGTAAGGAATGAGCCTGCCAAATTTCAGCCTTCTACCTACACGGGAAGTTGGAGAATTAGTGATGAGTCAGTCAGTCAGTCAGTGAGTGAGTGAGTGAGTGAGTCAGTGAGGGCTTTGCCTTTTATTAGTATAGATATATACAGGTGCCGGCCATAAAATTAGAATATCATGACAAAGTTGATTTATTTCAGTAATTCCATTCAAAAAGTTAAACTTGTATATTAGATTCATTCATTACACACAGACTGATGTGTTTCAAATGTTTATTTCTTTTAATTTTGATGATTATAACTGACAACTAATGAAAGTCCCAAATTCAGTATCTCAGAAAATTAGAATATTGTGAAAAGGTTCAATATTGAAGACACCTGGTGCCACAATCTAATCAGCTAATTAACTCAAAACACCTGCAAAGCCTTTAAATGGTCTCTCAGTCTAGTTCTGTAGGCTACACAATCATGGGGAAGACTGCTGACTTGACAGTTGTCCAAAAGACGACCATTTACACCTTGCACAAGGAGGACAAGACACAAAAGGTCATTGCTAAAGAGGCTGGCTGTTCACAGAGCTCTGTGTCCAAGCACATTAATAGAGAGCCGAAGGGAAGGACAAGATATGGTAGAAAAAAATGTACAAGCAATAGGGATAACCACACCCTGGAGAGGATTGTGAAACAAAACCCATTCAAAACTGTGGGGGAGATTCACAAAGAGTGGATTGCAGCTGGAGTCAGTGCTTTAAGAACCACCATGCACAGACGTATGCAAGACATGGGTTTCAGCTGTCGCATTCCTTGTGTCAAGCCACTCTTGAACAAGAGACAGCGTCAGAAGCGTCTCGACTGGACTGCTGCTGTGTGGTCCAAAGTTATGTTCTCTGATGAAAGTAAATTTTGCATTTCCTTTGGAAATCAAGGTCCCAGAGTCTGGAGGAAGAGAAGAGAGGCACAGAATCCACGTTGGTTGAGGTCCAGTGTAAAGTTTCCACAGTCAGTGATGGTTTGGGGTGCCATGTCATCTGCTGGTGTTGGTCCATTGTGTTTTTTGAGGTCCAAGGTCAACGCAGCCGTCTACCAGGAAGTTTTAGAGCACTTCATGCTTCCTGCTGCTGACGAACTTTATGGAGATGCAGATTTCATTTTCCAACAGGACCTGGCACCTGCACAAAGTGCCAAAACTGCCATACCTGGTTTAAGGACCATGGTATCCCTGTTCTTGATTGGCCAGCAAACTCGCCTAACCTTAACCCCATAGCAAATCTATGGGGTACTGTGAAGAGGAAGATGCAATACGCCAGATCCAACAATCCAGAAGAGCTGAAGGCCACTATCAGAGCAACATGGGCTCTCATAACACCTGAGCAGTGCCACAGACTGAGCGTCTCCATGCCATGCCGCATTGCTGCAGTAATCCAGGCCAAAGGAGCCCCAACTAAATATTGAGTGCTGTACATGCTCATACTTTTCATGTTCATACCTTTCAGTTGGCCAACATTTCTAAAAATCCTTTTTTTGCATTGGTCTTAATTGATATTCTAATTTTCTGAGATACTGAATTTGGGTCTTTCATTAATTGACAGTTATAATCATCAAAATTAAAAGAAATAAACATTTGAAATACATCAGTCTGTGTGTAATGAATGAATCTAATAAACAAGTTTCACTTTTTGAATAGAATTACTGAAATAAATCAAGTTTGTCATGATATTCTAATTTTATGACATATATAATATAAATGATATATCTATCAATATATAATCTCGCACATATATTTGAATTTGATATGTGAAGTGATGAAGGTCACAATGGTGCATCTAAAGACCAGACATCTGGTCTTTATCCCAGTATTTGTCTTAATTTTATGATGCTTGGTAATGCTTTCTTTCAAGATTATCCATTCAGACCGAACTGTCTGACTATATTGTTACTCTGCTACTCAATCCGGCACCACTCCAGTTTTTTTTTCTGCTCCACTAATTTATTGTAGAACATACTGTATACTGATTTGTTGTATGGAGCATTCTGGAATGCATCCATAATTGACCAGAAGAGTATGGCACATATCTTAGGTTTAGGGCATTGTTGTTACCAGGTCTAAAATAACAAACATTTCTATAATTTTTTTAATATAGTATATCATGGTGGCTGTAATGTAGTGAACATCTTCCAGTAATGTTTTTCAGGCTTTATGGTTTGTGTAATTGACTTCTTGGTCTTTGGTGATTATCAAGTTATTGACTGTGAGCATTATAAACTTTATAGGATAGGTTTTGAAAAGAGATGCAAAATATTTCTAATAAAATTACAAAACTTGAACAATTATGTATATGCTAGAAGTAGCCAGGCTTTAATATAATGCCACCTTTTATATGTCTTTCATTATCCATAATGACAGTCCTTTTTTTATTTGCATCAACTGGTCTTCTTAGTTCGGGAACAGTTATGGGGTACATTTATTGACCAGGATTTTGAAATGGTTCTTCTGTCTTACAGTGGTTGGTGCGCCTTGAGACTTTGGCTAGAAGCGCAGAGTGAGGTTTACATGTTTTCCCTATATTCACAGTGGTTTTCTCTGAATCTAAATATTGTAATTCACCCCATGTCTAAAGGAAGTGGACACTATGTTAACTCCTGACTCTAAATGAGCATTGTATGAGAGAGAAGGAGTGTGAACACGAGTAGTACCTCAGCGGGTCTGGTTCCTGCCCTGTGCCCTATGCTGTCACCAAGGCTCTAAAACATAGATTAAGTGTTTCCATCATTCTGATGGATAGGTAAAAGTCTGTTATGTTCTTGTTGGGTAAAATTGGCCAGCATATTTGAGACCTCTGATGGGCTTCCAGACTAGACTCCAAGTGCCTGTGACCCAATAATGGAAGAAGTGGATTTTTGAAAGTATGTTAGGGTTGATGTTCCTACCCAGAGAAAACTACTTAGGTGGAATGTTTTAACCCATGCTAAGCCAGACTTATTAATACTGAGTCATGAAAGACTGTAGTCTGTATATATTATTTCTCTTGAATTAAACCGTGTACTTCAATTGTAAATATAAGTTTCTAGGAGTTAACAATGCTTGCTTGGTATGAAATATACAGTATAATATATGATGCCAGGATCACTGTACAGTTGGTCAGATTTAGAAAAGGTAATAAATATCCAGGTCATGATTAGTCATAATTTCAAGTTCATTCACTGAAGAATGAAGCAGTCTGTTTTTTTAATCTTGCTCCCAAATAACACATTGCTATACACTCACTTGTTCCGTTTAACTTCTTTTAAGATTTAAAATGAATATTATAGTGTTTATTACACATGATCACCTTGTGGGTGAAATCTTTTTGATTCAAAAACCAAATTGGTTCATAACTGACTACACTGTTTTGTTTTGTTTTTTTTTTTTCTATTTCAGACATGAAAGTTCATATCCTGTTTGTTTTGGTCTTCACAATAAACTTCTGCTCACCTGCCAAAATATTGGTGATTCCTCCTCCACTGTTTGAAAGTCATCTTCTTATTTTTGGTCGAATTGCAGAGACGCTAACGACAAGAGAACATGAAGTCGTCTTCTTACTCCATGAGGGACGCGAGACCTCGATCTCCATGTCATTCAAGACCCAAAAGTACAATGGCATTTTATCTGGACCTGAATGGTCTGATTTCCTTCAGGAGAAGCTCAAACATATTTTTGCTGGTTACATGACCTCTCTAGAACTGTTTACAATCCTGGAGCGATACATTGAAAACTGTGGCATGATCGCTGCCAACCAAGACCTTCTTTCTCGACTAAATGCAGAGTCCTTTGATCTTCTGGTGTTGGACCCCAATGAAATGTGTGGTTATATTGTTGCAAATTTTCTTCATGTTCCTTACATGGTCCTTTCTACAGGTCACTGGTTCCCAGCTGAGATTGGTGCGCCATCCCCACTGGCATACGTGCCCGAATTTAACTCTCAGAACTCGGATCGTATGTGTTTAACAGATCGGATCTGGAATGTGCTAGTGTATGTAGTGAGCCGAATTGCCACCCACTGGTTTATCCTTCCTGACTATGAGGCAGTGATGAGGAAGCATGATGTGAACAGCACCTCTCAAAAGAGCATGATGGACCTGATTCATCAGACAGGGCTCTTTCTTCTGACCTTGGATCATTCCTTGGATTTCTCTCGACCTTCTCTTCCAAATGTCAAGTTTGTGGGGGGTATCCTTACTGAGCCTGCAAAACCCCTTCCTGAGGTGAGTGTTTGGAAGCAGTGGGCATTGTTGGTATATTTTGACCTGAGGAGGACAAGTTCTGAAACTGTCCGTATATACCAGAAAATACTAAAGTAGTAATAATAGTGGTGTAGTAATAGTGCAGTATTGTCATATGTACAGAATACAGTGAAGTATTTAGTTGTATGTCCAAACAACTTGCAACATGTTGCCAGTCTCTGGCATGATGATAAGCACAAATGTATTAAACTACATATGGCCTCAATAAGGCAATTATGGTAGATGTCTTCCATTATTTATGAAGTGATTGACTTTTTTCATGATTTTAGCATAGCACTTGAGTATGTTTTGTGAGCTATAACTCATTCATTTTCTGTCCACTCTTCCTGGTGAAATATGTTGAATTGATCTATCTAGACTATCCTGTTCGCTCTTTCAAGGTAACTTTCAGGGTTTCCAAGCCACCTGAGAGATGAAATACCTGCAGAGTGTCCTGGATGTTTGTCTAGTTGGCCACACCCTATGCATCTCTTGTGACTAATTTTATTTTTAAATTGCCTCTACTGGCAATCCCCTCGATTACTTGAATCAGCAATTCTCTGATGAGCGTCTAGTATGTCTAGATGTGTCTTTCTCATGCCTGATACTCAAATAGCATTGCAAATGACCCCCAAACCCCCACCCCCTCTTCTCCTTGTAATATGGACTCACTATCTGCACCTCTGCATGACCTTATTGGCTTGAGTCACCTAAGGGTCTCAGTATATATACACTTATATATAATTCAAATCATCCAAAGAGTCTTATTTGTTGAATGCCCATAGCTTTGCATACATTTTTTTTTCTCTGAAGATGAATTTAAAATTTGTTGTATGTGGAATTTTACAATAGCAAAACTCAATGAAAAATATTTTTTTCTGGGTTTTTAAAGTTTTTTTTGAAGTGGAAAGTAAGGAATGTTGCTTTCTTAGGATTTGACAATACCCAGCAACCCATTGCAACCTGTACATTTCTAAGAAAGAGAGTCCAGATTAAAATGGAGGGGGAATGGGGAGTGTTTTTTGGAAAGGTGATCGCGCTAGTGAAAATTTTGCTGTCACTGTCAGTTTGTTTTGGGGTGTGTGTTAAGTGGGTCAGGCGTGTATAGGGGTGACGGGTGGGGGAAAAGAAAAATGAAACGAGATAGCCCCATGTCTGCATAATTGGTTGATAACATGCATGATAAAAATTTGGGGGCCTTGCTAATCAAATCATGTATGTAATATAAACCCAAAAAAATCCCAGTCCATGTTGCTGATGAGGTGAAGGTTCATGGGGATATAAAAAAGGTATTTTCTATATAAAATTAAACACGTTTCTTCCTGTAGCAATGGCACAAAGGGTTGCCGAGACACCATATTTTTGAAAAGAGAAATTCTTAAGTTTTGCTTTGAATTTAATTTTATGCAGTTTTCTGCCTCCTAGCTAGTCATGAATAACACTTTTAGATAGCACACAGCTCCAAAAAATGTATTTCAAAGAATCATTGAATCCCGCAAGCTCCTCCACCACATCAGGGTCGCAGTCTAGGGAGGAGAACTCCTTTTCCTGTTCATTTTATGTACAATGTTAACACTTTACACCATATACAATACAAAGTAGGGTATCTGGCAGACCTTGGTTTGATTTCCTCTGATAATCTTGCAATATGCAGTTAAGCCATTTCACTACATAATTGTGTTCAAGACACAATGAGGTCTTATGAAGTGTGCGATGTGGAAGTGATAAAGCTGTGTGTCCCCCTTGCTGTGATTCTGAATTCCATTACATTGAGAAGACATTTGGCTGAAGGTAGAAATTGCATTGTGGGTATCCTGTACTCTGTTATGTGAATGAAAAGATAAAAGTGGATGGTAGCCTCAGTAAAAAATCTGAGTGACAATAATATAAATGAGTCGGGTTGCATAGGGAGCCACACCAGCAGATCTGGTGGAAAAAATCCTGGACACAATAATGGCTCTACACCCTCTTTAGAAATGGTGAGGCCAATGGGACAGTTATATATGTAAGCTGAGGGGAATTCATACAGGTATCTGTTTTACAGACAACTCCAAAAGTGTTAGATTGGTCAGTTAATACAATTATGACTTGTTAAGAAAATGTGGTGCTGCTGAATGTTAGGCTGCCCACACTACCCCAGCATGGTGTCTGGAAGAGGTTGTGAATGCTGTGTGTGTGTGTTGGCTTCAAAAGTTCTCTACCTTTTCTTCTAGGAGCTCCACTCCTGGGTAGAAGCTGCCAAGGATGGTGTTGTTGTGGTGTCCTTTGGCATCGGCATACAGACACTTCCAAAGAATTTGGCAGAAATTATGGCAGCTGCCTTCTCTCGGCTCCCACAGAGAGTCATCTGGAGGTAAGCACTGCATTTTCTGATCAGGTCTACACATTAAGAGTTGCCAAAACTACAAATGCATCCATTATCCATTATCCAATCCGCTGAATCCGAACACAGGGTCACGGGGGTCTGCTGGAGCCAATCCCAGCCAACACAGGGCACAAGGCAGGAACCAATCCTGGGCAGGGTGCCAACCCACCGCAGGACACACACAAACACACCCACACACCAAGCACACACTAGGGCCAATTTAGAATTGCCAATCCACTTAACCGACATGTCTTTGGACTGTGGGAGGAAACCCACGCAGACACGGGGAGAACATGCAAACTCCACGCAGGGAGGACCCGGGAAGCGAACCCGGGTCTCCTAACTGCGAGGCAGCAGTGCTACCACTACAGTGCTGCCGCCCACTACAAATGCATTCCACATTAAAGGTCTTTCACAATGATTTTTTTAAAAGTTTACTTGAACGGTTCATTGCCAGTGCTTTTAAATTATTTATTTCCTGTACCCAGTGCTGTGTAGTGAAGGTCCTGTTCTGCCAAACGGTTTAGTGCTACACCTTGGATGAACATCATAGAGAGGTCTGTCTATGTAATGATTGTTGATTACATGTCTTTATATTGCATCCCCCTGTTTTCTTGCAGGTATTCTGGAGACATACCTAACAGTCTGGGCAGTAACACCCGTATCATGGGCTGGCTGCCTCAGAATGACCTCCTAGGTAAGTGCATTTCTATCAACTTTCAATAGCCACAGTAGCCTGGCTTTCAAGTGTTGTAAGTGTTTGTAGCACCTGCTCTACTACAGCATTTCAAAATGTTCAGGCGAGTGGTCTTCCTTGCTGAGCTATTCTAGCAAATGAAAGGAGGCCTGTGCTGCCTGTCTAAATGTCCTGCTGCAGCGGAGCCATCTCTTAACAAACCTCATACTGTGTAAATCTGACTGCCACCTCGTGGGATAGGCTTGGATTCTGAACTGGATTTAGCAGGTTTGGTAACTGGGAAATTAGGGTATTTAAAGGTATAGCTCTTGTTTTACTGTGAGCTGATAAGAACCTGGTCTAGTAAAGATTTCTTTTTTCATATGACAGAATATGCAAAGTAGTTTGAAATATGATATTTAGCAAGTCAAAACCTGCCACATTTGGATTATTTGCTTATTTTCATTTTCCACAACCTGCACAATTTAATAAGCCTAATTGATGTATGGGCTGCCACCATAAAAATGTACAATTTCAAGAAGTACGTTTTTATGAAGTATAATATCCTTTTCTCTGCTTCCAAAAAAAAAAACAAACTTGTTTTATCCAGTTCAGTGCTGTAGAGATTCAAAAACCTATCTCGGCAGCATCAGGCATAAAACAAGAATCTGTTGTGGGTGAAGTGACGATCCATCATAGGGTATAATCATGCACAAATCCACCGACGCTCATACTGGGCCAGTTTAGAGTCACTCATTTACCTAGCCCAGGGGTCCTCAATCACGGTCCTGGAGAGCCGCAGTGGCTGCAGGTTTTTGCTCCAACCCAGTTGCTTAATAAAAAGCACTTATTGCTAAAGTGACACTTCTGCTTCACTTTAGTGATTTTGAGCCCTTATTGCTTAATTTTGTCTTAAACAGCTATTTTAATTGCTCCTTATTATCAATAACATGCAAATGACAAGAGAGAGCAGCATTTCTCCATTTAGCTTATTTACATTTACACCTGTGTGTATTTATCTGCACTATTGGGTTTAATTAAATACTTGGAAGAAAAATGAAGAGAAAAAAGTGAAGGACTGAGAATTACTCGTCCATTTTAGCCTTCAAATCATTTGCATGATAGAAAGGGAAAGAAAATCTAGGATATGAGAATGACCTGACTGACATAGCAGAGTTAATTTAATTTCATAGCTTGTTAGTGCTTTATTGGCAAGAATTGCTTTCTAATTAAGCAACCAGGTCAGAACAAAAACCTGCAGCCACTGCGGCTCTCCAGGACTGGGATTGAGGACCCCTGACCTAGCCTGTAAATCCTAGAGATAAGGCCATGCAAACAGGAGGGGGAAATGAAATCACCATATGGGTATTGATCAGTTTAGGTTTCAGAGCTATGGGACAGAAGTGCTAACCATTGTGTCACAATAAGGTACATTGCCAAAAGCCTTTTCCTACACATTTTTTTCTCTCTTTGGAAGACAGGTTTATGTTTGAGATAAAGCATTCTTAGTTCAGGATACTCATGAAATATCATCTTAAAAACTCTTGCAGCCAATTTTGTTTTTTTCCTTCACAGGACATCCCAATGTACGAGCATTTGTAAGCCACTGTGGCTTAAATGGAGTCTATGAGGCTATCTTCCAAGGGGTTCCAGTTGTTGGCATCCCCTTCTATGGTGATCAGTATGACATTGTTACACGGGTCCAAGCCAAGGGTATGGGAGTTAAGGTGGACTGGAGAACACTGACAGCAGACAGCTTCTACCAAGCTATTCATACAGTCATTGAGGATCCCAGGTAAAAGAAATTAAGACTGACTGTCAGTATAAGACACCTCCATATTTTGGGTGGGAATGATTATTTAAACTATTAGCATTATTTACATTTATAACACTGTATTAACATAAAAATCTGGTAATTTAAGTGATGGACAGCACTTTATTTGTTCAATAGTGTTTTACAAAATTAAAAAGCAGGTCTTCTAACCTTGGTAGAGGGGAAAAAAAAGGAATCACGATAGTATTGCTCTCCATGTGGAGTTAAATGGAAGAATCAAATCTTGTTAAAGTTTCCCCAGTTTTGTTGCAGTTGGAGCACAAATGTGTGCAAAAATCAAAATTGTCATATATAGGGTTTTTTTTTTATTATTTTTTTTTTTTTCAAAACCATGCCAGCTTTTATTTTGATTGAGTGCTTCATGTTTGAGTAATCATGTCCAGAGCCTTGCATCCTAAGAGACTGGCATGTAACGATAGGTAGATAACCTCAGACTATTTTAGTGTTCTATCAAATTTCAGACTTAAGTGTTCTTTCAGTTTTTTTGGAACTATTACTATAAAAGTCATTTGTTAGGTTATGTTAGGTTGACAGAAGAATTTTCTTCGTTATGTTAAAATGTTTCTGTGGTGGGCTGGCGCCCTGCCCGGGGTTTGTTTCCTGCCTTGTGCCCTGTGTTGGCTGGGATTGGCTCCAGCGGACCCTCGTGACCCTGTAGTTAGGATATAGCGGGTTGGATAATGGATAGATGTTTGCTTATATATTAGTGCATAGTCAATGGGAGGTCCTTCTATAACCCTCCCAAGCTAAATTTAATATGAAATATTCTAATTATTTCTTGTCATTTTGCTGCAGACTAATTCAGTTTATGATCTGCCTTGCAGTTGGTAAGGCATGGAGGGCACACAGTTTCAAACTGTACAGAATGTATTGAACATACCGAGGTACTAAGGTGAAGCCTATGTAGGATTCCCGTAGAAAAGTAACAACCTTTAAGTTTAGAAAGTAATTGAAGTTTAACAGGAGAAAGCTAAGAAAGTAATGAAACAGAGATTAAACCTTTTTTCCCTTTTTGACTTTTATTCTGCCTGTGTAATATCTTTTTCTGAATATCCGTTATTTGTTCCTTTTTAAATTTTCACAAAACTTTTAAAACAAACTTTTTGGACTGAGAAATTTTCTTTTATTACGAGTTTTACTCCTGCTGGATCTTACCTTGCCAACTCAGTAGCTGATCGACTTTGGGAACCTGGAAAAGATGCAGCTATAATGGCTTTACAAAGTAAGAAAAATAAAAAATAATTGAAAGAACCCAATAATGAAATCAAGGCGAGTATTGTCTATACTTAGCCACTAATAAAGCTGATTATACAGTCATAACCAGAACATTTCCACTAATCTGTATATTTATGCAGACTACTATACGTAGAGCGAGTCCCAAAATAGTTGGAGTTCCAGCTGGGCAATCCCCGTTTTAATCTACAAAAAAAAAAAAGTAACAAGCACACTATGGCGTTCTCAAACACAAGTAGGCAGTAGCTTCATATTGCCATCTAGTGGCAATTTTTGGGTAGGTCAGGCTTGGAGGAGTTCCTATCACTTGGACACTCCTGTCCAAATGAGATGCGACCTTCTGAACTGGAAGGGGAGGGGCTTACCTGACACCGTTGCCTTCAAGGGGTGGCTCCCTGGTGCTGTGAAGCGAAAAAGGACTTGAAACTGTTAGCGACAGTGCCCCCTCTTGTTCTAGGGTGGTACCACATACCTTGGGTGAGCCCGGAAGGTGACCCTCTCATGTGCTTATGTGACAATGTGTATCAAAAAAAGTGTGTCCATTTTGTACACAGATATATTAGCATAGCACATTAGTTAGTGGGTGGAGGAGTAGTTGGCACTATTGCTCCATGAACCCAACTCCTTGGGTTCAAATCCTGCCCAGTTGCCCTAAGTTTGAAGTATGCTTGTTTTCCCATTAACCACATAGATTTTTTTTCCAGGAAACCTCCCAATCATACTCGCAGCTAAACATTTATTATGAGTGATGCCTGCACATGCTATCACTCCTAACGACCTACCTTTTTCTTGAACAGATCAGATGGATCTTTCTTGGTATCCCCTAGACAATGGAGGATGACACACCTTAGATATTGTCACTTCCCAACAGTGTGCTCCTTCTTACCACACTGCTCACTATTGGAGGCATCACTCCTCAACTACTAAACTTATGGGAAAGAAGTAGTAACCTACCCATACCAGGTATCCAGTATTTACCTCAATTATGCAGGCTAACTATCAACAGGCTAAATACTCTAATGGACAGCCTGTCCCAAAAACTTTAATCATAAAGATACATATAAGAATTTTATCGTGTCAAGACTGTTTACCTTTACTGTGTCCAGTTACTTTGTGATAAATAATGTGAGTCTTGCGTATGAAAGGCTGCCATGTTTAAAGGGGTCCAAGAGAGAAAATGTAAATGAAGAGAAAATTGAAATCAAAGATCGGTCCAATCAAATATAACCCAAATCTAAATCCAATTATCTTAGAGAAATTAAAGTAAAAGTCAGAAGCAGGAAATCCTAAAGGCACAAGTAACACAAGCACAAAATTAGATTTTTCGTTGATATCCACAAATTTGAGAGTAACATATCTGACACACTGGTTATCGTAGAAGTGTTGATGATGTGAACCATGTAACTTCCAAGACCACATACCATGCCAACCATTGTCACATAATGACGATGATGACGCAACAAGGCAGTGTCAAGGAAAAAAAATGGTAAGAAAAATCTTATATTACGCTACAGGGGCTGTTTGTCTGTCCAGGATTTTAAATCACCTGTAGCTCACAAATCGGTTCACCTATTGACCTGAAATTTGGTACATGTATACTATGTGACATCTACTATCCACTTTCAGGGTGATGATTGACCTGCAAGGTTATTCCTTTTTTTATTTTATTTTGTTATAAAATCAACTTTTGCATGCGTACGGGCACCGTTCTCATCCCTACCACCTTTGCTGTCACTTCCCCTACCTCTTCATATCTTAAATCATTCTTGAGGCAGATTGAAGACAACACAAACACTGACCTAATCAGTTTTAATGTGAATAGATCCCGACAAAAATAGGGAAGAAACGGCCACAACCCCAATCCTTAGATATTCTTCTTCTTAATTGGGTTGGTGCTGTGCTGTTCACTCACTTGCTGATCCTCATGGGTTCCTTTATTCTTCTTCTTAACTTAAATGTAGCAGGGTTGGGTTATGTTATAGGGTGGTGGGGTGGGCGGCAGGCATTGGGTTTTATCTTCTTACCAGTAATGGCACACTGCACGTTATACACTTGACTTGAGCATTCACAGTATTCAAACTCTTTCTCTGTACGTTTAGCATTTGCTCGCTCAGCGGGCCGCTAGGGTGGAGAAAAGAAGAGCTGCTCAGGAATCAGCAAGCGCGTCAACTTCTGAGCAAACGAATGCTAAACGTACAGAAAAAGAGGATGAAAACTAGAAATGCTCAAGTCAAGTGTATTCATGCAGTGTGCCATTACTAGCTGTTGACAAATTCTGTGATGAAAATCATGCAATAATCAGATTCAGTGCTTCAAAAAAACCTTTTGGGAAGTAACCATTAATGAAAAGCTTAAACAAACAAACAAAAATATTCCATTGAACAGATTCAAAATGAAAACATTACCCAATGTGCCTGAGTCACGAATATTGTGAGTTATACACTGAGAAAAGTGAAAAGCAAATGTGTATAGACTTGGACAAATGCATAGAAGTATATACATAAAACAAAGTGTCATGGTGCTGCTATGTATGAAACATCTATGAGGAAAGTTCCAGAGTTTAATTACCCCTGTGAGCCAAACTTGCAGCAAAAAGCAGTCCTCGTGACCTTCCAAAAGGTCTGCAATCACAACATGGCAATTTTTTTTTTCTTTTCCTGGACATGAGATGTTGTCCTTGAGCACCTTCAGACACCATCATAATGTGCTAAGAGGTGCTATTGTTTTGGTGTCGGCCACCAAAATATATAATGTCTACTCATATTATGTCCATTTTCACCTTAGTCAGTTATAATAAACACATAGCAGCAATATTTCTTTATTTTCTTCTTTTTTTCTGACTTTTCCTTATCCAGGGTCTCCACAATGGAAGTATTTTGTATCTCTCCTTACATTGCTTTCTATGTTGGCCCATCTCCATCATACACCAAATCTGCTGTATATTGTTCTTTACCACATCTGCCTCTCCTTCTTTCTCCTGGCGACTCCATATTAAATATTTTCCTTAGCATGCTGTTTTCCTCTTGTCTCCATACATGTCCAGCCCACTGGAGTCTTCTCTCTGTCATCTCCCACCGTATCCCTTTGAATTTCTTCTACTTCCCCTAATGTACTATTCAATCTTTTTTTGCTCACCCCAGGCATCAACTGAAGCAGTTTTGTGTCTTGAATGTTTCTTGTTTCAGTCTCCCTTGTAGTTGTTCCTCAGGTTTCTGCACAATATGGCATTGCTGGTCTAACTATCATCTTGAATATTATTACTGTTGAAAGCTATCCTTTTGCCACAGGGTATTCTACTACACTCCCAATGTTTCCATCCTGCTTGATTCCTTACCACATTCTTGCCTATACTTCTTACAGAATTTCTTAATAATGTGTATAGCTCTGAGTTTTACTCTTAGTGTAACAATTTACATTTTACTTTATACCATTTTTGCGTTCTTTGTGGATGCTGGAGCCAATGAATTTTCCTTCAGGGATCATCTTTTTTTTTTTTTTTTTTTTCCTCCTATTCGTCTTTTTCCACTTCTGTGTGGGGTTGAGGTGAGTGATCAACCTTCTCCAAACAGCTTGGTCCTGCACCCCCTCCCCAGTCAAGCCCATTGCCTTCAGATCTTCTTTTACTTTATCCATTCATTTCTCTTCCCACTGTACTTCCATTCCCATCACTCTTTTGCCCACATATTATCCTTCCTCATCACGTCTATACTACTTCAACCTGCTTTCCTGCACTTTCTTAGATCTCTCTTCCTCTTTTGTTATACCTCTGATTGTCTCATTTCTTGTTCTATCCTTTTTTGTTAATCCACACATCCATCTCTACATTCTCATTTTTGCCACCTCTCCTCCTGTGCTTCCTTTACTGTCCATGTCTCAGCTCCATACATCATTGCTGGTCTTACCGTTGTCTTATAAAACCTTACCTTTAACCTTCACCTTAATTCTTCAATCACACAATACTCCTGACACCTTCTTCCTGTTGTTCTATCCATACTGCACTCTGGGTTATCTCTGCATCTAAATTTCTATCTCTGCCTACTTCTGATCCTAGATATTTAAATGCATCCACTGTTTTCAAAATCTCTCCCTATGTCCACTCTTTTCAATAGCTTTCTTCTGAATACTGATTATCATTAAACCTCATATATTCTGTCTTCAACCCTCTATCATCCAAAGCCTTTCTTTCAACTCTCTCTCCAGATCTTCTTTTCTGATGCTAGACAATATAATGTCATCAGCAAAAAGCAGGCACCAGGGGAGAGTGGTCTTTTATCCCAAGCCACCAGGAAGGCAAACCAGCCCAACTTGGCGCCAGTCCCAAGCTCAGATAAATAAAGAGGGTTAGTGTCGGGAAGGGCATCTGGCTGTAAAACTTAGTCAAAACCTTAATGATGGAATCAATCTAGCCAGTTTCGGAAAATACTATCTATATAATATAGAGTTTAAAATGATACACACCATAATCTGTATTTTAATATGTCAATTGTGTTTTTACAGCTATAAGAAAACGGCGATGCATATGTCACTGATTCTTCAAGATCGTCCTCTGCATCCCTTGAATGAGACTGTCTACTGGATTGAATACCTCCTGAGGCATGGGGATGCGCCACACTTGCGCCCTGTGGCCTACAGCCTTTATGACTATCAATATTATCTCTTGGATGTCCTGAGTGCCACTGCTCTTTTGACTCTGTTACTTGTCTTCCTCTTGAAGAGATGTATAGTTAGGATCTCTCGGAAGAGACATCACACGTACCGGGAATGCCCAAATGCTGTAAACAGGCATTTTGGCCACCAGAAAAATGGCCATATTATGATGAACAAGAAGGAAAAATAGCTTTTACCACCCTCAGTATGATGTTGCCGTATAATTTAGTGTAACACTTGAACCTTCCAAGGGTGAAGTTTTCTCGGAAAGCTGTCCAGCCAGGCAGCAGTGCTCTTGGAATCGAGCTAGGCCAACATCAGAGTAACCTGGGGCTGGAAACTAACTTTTGTAAGAGCTTCTCCTACTGTTTGGCATGTTACTGTATAAGATCCAGATATGTGTTTTGATGCAATGACTACCTCATGTATTGTTATACCAGAGACAAAGCACTACTGTGGCACAGAAAGTGCCGACAATGTATTAATAGTAAACAATGCTTTTGTTCTTTATTTTATTGTTGTTACACTGCATTTTATATACAGCATCTTAAGTGAATAAACGTTTAGGTCAATGACCAATCTTATCTACTGAAATCGTCAAGCACTGTAGACTGAGCTTGGAATGACGTGAAGTTTTCTAGTGACTTTGTGCTTCTACAACTTGGATGGATGCTGAAAATAATAAATACCCATCTGAAGAGACCAAAAGAAGATCACCAATCCCAGCCTCCACATTGGTCTGTTTGCAGACACCTCCCTAGACATGCAACTTAGTTTGAGTGTCGCTTCAGCATTCACTCTCGGTTATTGGTTTAATTAGCTTTTTGATTACTTTTGACTAATTTATGACTGCTAAGCAGGCAGTTTATCTTGAATTTCCTTTTCAAGTATGTATATGTGATTGGATTTAGAGACTTACTTGATTGTTGGGTCTCAGTCCATCCTTTTTTGTTTACTCTTCGTGTGTGTAACATTAAATGTGTAAAACCCCAATTTCAAGACCTGCTGACTGTAGCAGGCTGTTTCAAAAAAAGGCATGTGGTTTGTTGATGGGCACCCCATTGTTCCAAATTTGATGGTGCCTTTGAGAACCAGCCTTAGTGACATATGATATTTGATTGGCTGACAATATTTGCTGTGAACATTCTATACTAATAAATCAGGCCTTTGAATTTCTGTTTGCCTTTTATTTAGTTTTGGCCGCAAATTTTCCACTAGCAGAGCCTTATCATCAAAAATCTCCTTTACTGAACTAGTTTTAATTTGTTTTTTGGGGTCTAGTAATATCAAGTGACAAGACATTAGTCCATCATGGGCTCACTCATGCACCCTCAATCATACAGTTTTTGTTTTATAGCATTCCCATGCACTTTATAGTTTTCAGAAAATGTATCATCCACTTTAAAACATGAAAAATGTGCAGATCTTTTTACTGCATGCACATGGCTTATTGGCGAAAAGTATTATTTATCACAATCCTGATGGACGTTGAAATGCCAGAAAGAATGAGGAAAACCCAACTGACTTCGTTGTGTGTGCAGACAATAAAAAAACGGCCTCTTTTAAAGGTTACAAATGTACATAAGATTGCCAAACCCTTGAAAAACATGGTCTTAGACTCCTGCCAAAATAAATAGAGTGAAATATTTGAAGGTTTCAAGGGGCAGTTCCAGTCAGCTGATGCAGATAAGTTAGGAAAGGACTAGCCCAGTGGTGGAGATGAGATCACAGGGAACAAAACTTAAGATGGTGCCAGATCACAGGGCAATCACTCATCAGTGTTTTCAAAAAGTTCAGTTTTCACCATTAACTGCAATTTCAAATGTATATACTTTGGAGAGCATTTTTATAATGATTTGTTTTTAGTGATTGACAATGCAGTGTAGATGGAAGACTAAAATGAATAAACAGTGATGTGTTTTCAGATGTATCTGTTTATGTAGACTAGGTCTAAAGCTTTATTATACACCTAATAGAAGAAACCGGCCCGCCACCAGGGGGGGACAAACTGGACTCTGGTCCGGGGCCCTAACAGAAGGGGGCCCCTTCACGCTTGATTTTTTTTATGCTGATGTTTTGCGCGTAGACATATATTCGGACAATTATTCAAGTTACATGTAATAGAAAAGCTAAATCATTTAGCTTACAACAATACAAGTCAGTGTTTTAATAGCCGCACGCTCCATGCAAGTAGATATTGTGCTCATGTTGTGTGAAGCACGCTTGTCAAAGGGGGCCGGCGGCAGCACGCTTCTCAGCGACAAAGGAGAGCCGACGCCGACGTCCTTGAGCTTGATGTTTAGTAGTATGTTTGTTGTACAGGGTACGTGGATAATGGATTGACTTTGCCGCTGTAATTGAATACTTCCATTTCACACACACAGGCGCTGTTCTGTCTCAGACAACAGCGATATTGTTGTGGACTATCCTAGATGTTGACGTGTATGGTGTAGCAGAAGTCCGTCTCCGTAGCTTGATAATTCATTCGCTTGGGTGTTTATTGTTGCTTTTAAAGCAGTGACGAGTGTGTGTTGGTTTTGTGTGTATCACTAAAGATTCTGGATCACCCGGATTTTTTGAAAACTTTGAAGTTTGATACAGTTTGATTGTACACCATGTAGATAACCCTAACCGTTAGTATATATTAAAATGTTCAGATGTTACTCCTATTCATTGCATTGGTATAATTGTACCGTTACACGTTAGATAATACATAGGCCTATCTCATTAATGTATTGTTTCAATTCCGCTACGAGCTTCCGTTAGCACTGCCTTTCCTTCTCGCAGTCAAACTTTGATGTGTGAGAAGGCTTAACTCATCAAGTATGGTATTCATAAATGCAGCATTGTCGCTGTCGGATAAGCTACATTTCGATCATTTTGTATACGTATTTGAAGGTTTTGGCATGTGGGGACCTGGGGGAAGGCAGAGGGGCCCACACATACCCAGTTGTCTGGAGCCCAAATATTTCTGGCGGCGGGCCTGGAAGAAATGTACAAGGCCACTATAGGCCGCCTCCACCACAGATTTGAATCTTCTGATCTGTGCCGAGGAGCTAGGTTGCAGGAAAAAAAAGCATGTGAGCTTGCTGCAGCCAATGAATGGTTTCATTCAGTAAGACACAGTTCCATCCATTAGTATGAGATGTTAACATCACTGCACTGTACTGGCAACAAGATAACTGTTTACAGTTGTATTCATTCAATCTCCTCCTCCTCCTCCAATAAACAAAGTTGAGAAGACTTAAACTTTGCCTTTTTAACATGGCTTTCCCATCACATAGCATCTGTATCTTCTTTGCCCATTTTTTGATGTTACGTTTTTGATTTGTAGAAGTTTCTTTCATTTTCTCTTCAGATTTTCCTGTAGGTGCTTGGTTCAGAAGTGGACGCAATGCCAATCAACTGACTAACACCTTATTGAGTACCCTGACTATAACAACTAAACAGCTGCATGTGCATACCGCATCTTTGTTAGTCAATTGTACAAAAATTTAAGAGCTCTGTCCTGTTTCTTTTTGCAGTATGTTGATGTAGCACTTGGTACCACTGCTCTACCATCCTTGAGATGATATGAGAAGTTACTGTCGGGCTAACTGTGCTACTTGTCTAAGAAGTCTAAGCAATCAATTTAGACCCAGCGTTAACTTTTGCAGTTCACCATGCAATGCATATGTCTCTGTTCAATGCCATTTGGTTTGGGATTTGTAAAAACAGTTGCTGCACCATCTGTTGGAATGACAAATGCAAGGCATATGTCTGTTATGTGCAATTCAGTATGCGATTTGTAAAAGCAATGTTAATGTTTGTGTTACGTAATCTGTTGAACACAAAATGCAATGCATTTTATTCTTAAAAATACTTGTGATGCTCCGTTTTTTTGGAACGATGGAGACATAGCAACCTGATTGACACACAGACAGACACACTGACACTTATAATTTTTTGATGGTGTTTGCGCAGTAAAAGGTTTGTCACTCTGTACATTGAAAATTCGTGTGTTCCCGAAATCTTTTTTTTATTTATTGATTTTAATTAAAAGCAAATAGCATTCCATACAATCAAGTCAAACTAAACAAACAAACCAAAATTCAACCCCCACCCAAAATGAGTTCCTGAAATCTGTGTAGCATAGAAATTTGTTTATCATTTTGCCTTTGCTAGCCGACTTTAGCTTAATGTAGTCATATTTCTCTGTTTAATTTTTGATATTTAGTTGTATTAAGAATCTAATTAAAAAAGTGTTTTACTGAGATAACTGGAAAGATATGGTACACTATATATTAAATGTAAAGGTGCCCAAATAAGTGCTCAGTAGACTGCCAGCAGCCACCTCAGGGTCCCTGTCTGTTGTTGCATGAATAAACCTTTCTGTCTCCTTCTTTCTTTTTTTTTCTGTCATTTCTTCACGTCTTTCTCTCTAATGGAGTGTCTCCATACTGTCTACTCGTTCATCAGACGGATCGTAGTCAATGAAGACTCCATTTAATGTTGCTCTTCCAGGTAGAGTCAATTCAAGCTTTATCTTATTTAAGGTAAGTACAGAGCAGCGAATCAAATTATCCTTTCTTTGTGAGGATTGACCACTTCCTGTAAACCTTTTCCATTAACGATAGTGCTATGATCACATTCTTGACAAAGTGTAAAGATATACAGTATGCTGTGGAGTAATGTGTTATTTTATGTGAGATACTAGTTGTGCTACCTGTCGAAGATGAATTGAAATCTAAGCAATCCACAAAGACCTCAGCATTAATGTTTGCAGTGCACTATGCAATGCATATGTCTCTATTAGATGTCATTTGGTACTGGATTCATAAAAGGAGTATTAATATTTGTGATGAGAGAGTATTATCAAGACAGTTTCTCCCCCGGGGCCGATAGAGGGCAGCACCCATGGTTTCCAGTGGGGCCACAGGTTATGAGCATGGGAACTCAACCCTGTTGGAACCCGTGGCCACTGCCAGGGAGTGCACGGACCTTTCCAGGACCTTATTTGGTCACGCTTCCGCCACAACCAGAGGTGTGACCAGAAGAAGCTTGGTAGGCACCTGGAGTCCGTTCAAGTGCCCCATAAAAAGGAGCAGCCTCACTCCATAAGTTAGCCAGAGTCGGAAAAGAGGGCAAAGCCTTAGGAGGAGTGGAGGGAGAAGGACTGACGGCAAGAAGGGACCGTTGTGTTGGTGACTTGTGTACAGTGTGAATGCTGTAAATAAACCGGGTGTCCTGTTGAACCTGTGTCCTGCCTGTGTGTGTGCCTGGGTTAGGGTGGCGTACATTATTTATTTTAGTACATTATCTATCTATCTATCTATCTATCTATCTATCTATCTATCTATCTATCTAGCCTCTGAAATTTGTGTAGGAGGGCTCAGTAGTAAACGCTGCTGCTTCATAGCTCTGGCATAACGGGAGTGAATCCTGTGCCCGATGGTTGTCTGTGTGGAGTTGGTATGTTCATGTGGTATTTATGTGGGTTTTTTCTTTGTTTTTGTCTCTTAAAGCCATGCCTACAAGGTTAGAAGGTGGAGTAAAAATGGCTAGATGAGGCCGTATTAATCTAAATATGTCCATTCAAATGTGGAGTATACCCAGCACGGTACTTACTTTTCAGAGTTGAATGGTATTGTTTGATCAAGTTAGGTTTTCTTCTTTTTTATTACAATTAAAAATTGGACATATTTTATTTCATAGTATACTGTGTTTGATCTGTGGAAGTGTTTCTAAAGAAATGACCACATTTACCTGGAAAGTCAGTCAGTCATTCTCTAACCCGCTTAATCCTGAACAGGGTGATGGGGGGTGCAGGAGCCAATCCCTGCGAGCATAAGGCACAAGGCAGGGACACTACTCTGGACACAGGGCTACCTGAGATATGCTAAGCTCAGAAACACACTGCTACAAATGGGAAAAGTAGTTCATAGTATCTGCTGCCTTGCCTGATATTTCTGAATGAGCTCTTAAAAAGGTGCTAAAAGCTTTAATTCCCCAGCATGACTGGCAGAAAGCCTTCATTTGTTTTTCATTAAGGGACCAAGAGAGGTATATCATAGGTTAAATATCTAAACTAAGCATGGCAGATTGACTGAGGAATAAAAAGCAGATGTGAAAATTATTTTTAAAACACCGGCAGATGGCTCTGATTAATTAGCAGTTTTGAAAGCAACAGCCTTGATGGAGAAAACTTTTGAATGTGTTAAAAGAAATCAAAACAAAAATGGCAGACTTCCAGTCTATAGGTGCTGCAGTGCCCAAAGCTGTTCCATCCATCCATCCATTATCCAACCTGCTATATTCTAACACAGGGTCACAGGGGTCTGCTGGCGCCAATCCCAGCCAACACAGGGTGCAAGACAAGAACAAATCTCCAGGCCAGGCACCAGCCCACCGAAGGCCCAAACGTGTTATCTTATAAAAAACAAAAGAAAGATGTCTTCCTGTCTTTGTGATACAAGACTTGCTTGGACTCACTGAAAAATCAAAGCTGTTCCTCAAAAATAATTTTTATTATTTTATAATATGGGTTTCAAACTGCGGTGGGTTGGCACCCTGCCCGGGATTGGATTCCTGCCTTGTGCCCTGTATTGGCTGGGATTGGCTCCAGCAGACCCCCGTGACCCTGTGTTCGGATTCAGCGGGTTGGAAAATGGATGGATGGGTTTCAAACTGTCAGAGACTGACCGCTGTGTGACACCTCTAGGGCTGCGCTTCTGCAATATACTCGCTCTGAATGGTTTAAGTAGGTGAATCTTACAGAAAGTTCAGCAATTCAATAGGATTACTGATAAAGGCTTCATTCAGACATTATAAACAGACTTCCACACCCACACACACACACACACACATAGCAGATCTAATCATTACATGTCTAACAATAGCCATTCTTTCAGTTACCGGTTGTTGGAAGCCCTTCATCTCACAACACTTGCCAAATCAAGGACGGGAAGAGCTGCTTTCTCACAGTAACATCTCAAGCCGACTTTCTGGTCTGGTCACATTCCTGAATGCTTTTCCAAAGAGAAGGGCAGTTTTGGGTGTGTTGAAATCTGATTGCAGCCATGCTTGAATATGAAGAGTGCCTAAACTTTCAAATTGTATTATTATTTATCAAGCTGGGTAGGTGCACTAATAATCATACCAAACCATCAGTAATAATCATAATCATACAGCAGTAGAAATAACCATAAGTTGTTATTGGACACTAAGTATCAGTAGTTAGGGCTCATGGCTCTGAGATCCAGGCAAACATCTTAAATTCTCTGCACTACCATGGACCGTGTGGAGTGTGCATGTTCTGCCAAAGTTCAGGTATATGTGTGTGTGTTTATTTTTTTGGAGACTATTTATACCTTTTGCTTTCCACTCATGTCTATTAGACGTAATTGGTGACATACAATGACTATAAAAATATTCACTCCTTGGAAGTTTTCAACTTTTATTTTTACGCAACATTGAATCACAGTGGATTTAATATGTCTTTTTTTGAATCCAATCAACAGAAACAGACTCTTAATGTTGGTGCCACCACTTTGTTTTAGAAATCACATAATTAGTTCAATGGAGGTCACCTACCTGTACTCAAGAGGTTTCAATTGAAAGTAGTATAAATGCAACTTATCTCTAAGGTCCAACTTATGGAGAGTCAGAATTGTGGTCTAGCCGACACAATGAAGACAAAACAACACTTCCAGCAACTCTGTGAAAAGGTGATTGAAAAGCCCAAGTCAGACATGGAGACAAGAAAATATCCAAGTCACTGAATATCCCTTGGAGTCCAGTTCAATCAGTCATTAACAAATGGAAAGAGAATGACACATCTGTAAATCAGTGTAGAGCAGTCTGTCTACAAAAACTGAGTGATTATGTAAGAAGAAGACTGACTAGTGAACTACGATAACTCTCAAGGAGTTGCAAGCTACAGTGGGTAACATTTGGGAGATAGTGCCTACAAGTACTGGGCGCTTCACAAGTTGCAGCTTTATAGGAAAACACACATGCTAGAGTTTGCCATAAAGCACATGGAAGCTCTGAAATCAACTGGAAGAAGGTTCTATGGTCTGATTAAATCAAAATTGAGCCTTTTGGCTGTCAGACTAAATACCATGAAAAACACACCATCCCCACCATGAAGTATTGTGGTGGCAGCATCATGCTGTTGGAACATTCCACTACAGCAGGCCCTGGAAGGCTTATGAGGGTAGAGGACACAATGAAAAGAATACAGGGAAAAACCTGATGCAGTCTGCCAGAAATCTGCAGCTTGGGAGAAGATTTGTTTTCCATTAACATTAAAGCTACACGGAAGTGGCTTAAAAACAACAATTTTAATGTCATGGGGCCTCATGTATAAATGGTGTGTGTGCACAAAAATGTTGCATATGCCTGCTTCCATGCTTACTTCGAGATGTGCAAAAACTAAACTTGGCAAAATGCTACGCACATTTTTACAACAGCCTCAGACCATAAGTACGCACGTTTCTGCTCAGCTTTGTAAATGGGTGGCACCCAACATCAAAGCAGTGCTACTGATTCTGTGTGGTTTCTTTTTACTTTCTCGTATACAAAGTATAGGGAAAATATTAAAATATTGTAATCGTTTAAAATTTGACCTTGATTTTGATGAATCTCAACGTTTTAAACCTCCCTGAGACTGATTTACTTTCTCATAAGGAAAGTACTGTAATTATCCAAAAATTCGATTTTGAGGTTTTGATGAATCTCAACATATTAGACCTCCCTGAGTCTAAATTTACTTTCTTGTGGGGAAAGTATTGTAATCTTCCAAAAATTCAATTTGGAATTATATCTGTTTGTGTGTGTGCGTGTGTATGTAAACACGATAACTTGAGTACACTTTCAGTTAGGTCAACCAAATTTTATATGTAAGTATTAGGTACAAAACATAGATTTCTATCAACTTTTGAGTTATTTCCACTAACCGGAAGTGGTACTTTTTTATTCATGCAGCTATTATTATTATTATTTATTCAACTTTACTTTTATAATAATTGTTCAATATATTATTAATTTGATTTGATTTGTTGTTGATGGTTCTTTAATGTACATAATATAAAATATAATCATTGTCTTGCAGTTTTCCCCTCAAATATTCATCCCCATATCTAAGTATACAAGAAAGCTGAGGGGAGACCACTTCCCATTTTTTAGATTCGCATCCGTGATGCAGGCTTTATCAAATACACCAAAATTAATTGCATATCATTTAAAATTTAAGGCACTTGATTGTAATCAATCTGTAACAATATAATGGTGTACAGAATGGCCAAACTATTCCAATGTACCATGGTTGTTTTAGTGTTGTTAGAAGACATCTCAAATGGAAGAATAAGAAGAGAGCATGTACTTCATCAGAGATCATACTGATTTCTTGTCTCATGATGTCGACTGGCTTCTATGTCGATTTAGATTTCCAAGAGCTATCCTCTTGGAGCTGTGTACTGTTAGAATACTAAAATATACAATATACTTAATATCCATCCATCCATCAATTATCCAACCCACTATATCCTAACTACAGGGTCATTGGGGTCTGCTGGAGCCCATCCCAGCCAACACAGGGCGCAAGGCAGGAAACAAAACCCAGGCAGGACGCTAGCCCACCACAATACTTAATATAATTTTTATGATGAAATGTATTAAATTATGTATATTACATTTCACAGATGAATTGTTAACTTCATTTAAATAATGGATACTTTTAATAATTAAACATGTGGGGACACTGTGTCGTCAACGGTAGCACTGCTGCTTTGCAGCAAGGGAGTTGTGTCCTGGGTGTTTCCTGCCTAGAGTTTGTAAGTTTTCCTAGTGGGTTTCCTCTGTGTGCTTTGGTTTTATCCCAAATGCATACAGGATATACTATTTTTTTATATTACTTTTAATATACTAGGATAAAACCAAACAATTTTAATAACTGATGGCACTGCTACTTTAATGTTCCAAAGTCTTGCTTACAAATCTGAAGGTGGTCACTGTCTTTGCAAAGTTCTCTCCATGCCTGCAGGAGTTTTTCTCAGGTACTCCCACATTCCAAAGGTGTGCACATTATGTTTATTGTACATGCTGCTCTGTGCCTGTACTCAGTGAAGAAAACTATAAAAAATAAGTTGTATTGCATTATTGAATGTTGATAGGTGACTCTAAATTAGGCCTGTATCAGTGTGTATTCCTGAAACAGTGCACCTTGTTAGAGTTTGGTTCCTGTGTTCCATTTTGCTGCTAAAGGCTGTGACTGCCCATCATCCTGAAATGGATTAAGTAGGTTCAGAAATGAATGAATGGAAGGTTTAATAATCATAGGGCTGCTCATATCTTTGAAAGCCAGAATCTGTGCTAGCTGACTGAGGAATAATCTGAATGAAATGCCTGAACATTTCAGGAAATGCTCAGCTGAAACAGTTACTCATGCACACTCATACCAGATCAGTGCAGTTACATCTACTAAACTAATTTGCTTATTTTTGGTATCCTCGAGCAAACTACAGAAAATCAGCTCTACATTGACAGTGACAGTGCTGGTAATCAAACCCTAAATGTAAGAATGCATTTCTAATTCTGAACAATGATGACACCTCAGTTTAATTGTATATATATACCCGACACAGGAGGCAGAAGTGCAAGCACACATGTTTTGTTTTTTCTTTTTCCCTCGTGGGAAATGCCTTCCCCTATTTCTCACAAGTATAACACAGTTCAAGCACACTTTAGCACACAGCACTCTTCTTCTCTCTTTTCTCCTCCACTCCTCCTGGCAAGCTTCGTCTACTTCCACCCGACTCAGGCTCCTGGAGTACTGGCTGCTGGCTCCTTTAATAAGGCACATTGAAGTTCTCAAGGTGCTCGTTGATGCATCTTTTGGCAGTACTTCCAGGTGTGGTGGAAGAGCTGCACTCAAGGGATCAACAGCAGCTGCTGCACCCCCTGTTGGTGCCAATGGAACCCAACAGGACTGCCCCAAACTCCAGCTCCTATGGAGCCCTGTGGGAGTCCGAGGCACCGCTGCCATCTAGCGCTCCAGGGGAGGTAATGCACTGGTAAAGCTCCTTCCCCTGGTCCTTCCATCAGTTGCCATCATTTGGCATTTTTCTTGGGACTACGGAGGGAAGAAAAGAGGATAAGGTGAGTGCCAGCCCCCCCCCTTGACCCCAGGGTGGAAGTAAATACCTCAGAATATATACTGTATAGGTCAAGCCCAATTTTAGAACAAACCAGTTTAAACTAGGCCGAACCGGATTGCCAAAGCTGATAGGATGAACCTAGTCCGAACTAGATTTTCCTGAAATCAATGTAGAGCTTTCAGGACTGACTGGTTTGGCCTAATTTAAACTATTTTGTCCTAAAATCGGGATTGGCCTGTAACAAATATATATACAGTATATATATATATATATATATGGATAGAGGATGGCGCGGCCACGTTCATATGCCTTCCTGACTGCTCTGTCTAGACTGTGCGTTTTTTTAGTTTATTTTCCTTATTTATTATTTCTTCAATTACAGACGACATCGGGGTTAGTAATTTATGATAGTAGAACACTTTTGGAAATTGGAAACCGGTTCTCTACTTTTATTTCGGACACTTTTAAGCCCGATCCGTCATGGCCGGCTGAGATACACCGCAACCTGGACGACAACATTTAGACGCGATGCTGACCCACGGCAACGAACAAAGAAGCGACATCCGAAACAGACTGAGACAACAAGCACATCGCCCACCACTGCCTAGCATCCTGCTGGCTAATGTTCAGTCACTGGAGAACAAGCTGGATGACCGGAGAGCAAGAGTTACTTTCCAACGCAACATGAGGGATTGTAACATTTTCTGCTTCACGGAGACATGGCTGACACCCACAGTGCCGGACCAAGCCATAACACCGTCGGATTCGTTCTCTGTGTTTCGCATGAACAGAACGGTGGAGTCTAACAAAGCTAAAGGTGGGGGAGTCTGCTTCATGACTAATAACAAATGGTGCGATGCCAGAAATGCTTCCATTCTCTCTGACTACTGCTCACCTCATCTGGAGTATCTAATCATCAAATGTCGCCCTCACTATCTGCCTCGCGAGTTTACCTCGGTCATTGCCAAAGCGGTCTACATCCGCAGGTACAGCTTTGTCTGAACTCAATGATGTTCTGTGTACAACTCAAAACAAACACCCAGACGCAACATTCATCGTGGCAGAGGAATTTAATAAGGCAAACCTCTGACAAGTAATGCCAAACTTCCACCAACATGTTACATGTTCAACTAGGGGAGCCAGAATTCTGGATCACTGCTATACCCCGTACAAGCAGGGCTACAAAGCTGTTTCACATCCAGCGTTTGGGAAGTCTGACCATAACGCCATTTTCCTCATGCCGGAATATGAACAAAGTTTCATTTGTGAAGCTCCGGTCACGAGGGAAGTGAAGCGCTGGTCTGCCCAATCAGAAGCCATGCTGCAGGACGCGCTCGATGACGTAGACTGGGACATTTTCCGAATATGCGCAGATGACATCAATGAGTTTGCGGAAGCAGTAGTTAGCTTTGTTAGTATGCTTGCTGATGAAGTTGTCCCCATGGCGAGAGTTAAATCTTTTCCCAACCAGAAACTGTGGGTTGACAGATCGATCCGCACAGCAGTAAATGCTCGAACCGCTGCTTATAATGCTGGACTCACTACTGGCGATATGAGCGCATACAAAGCGGCTTCATACAGCATTCGACGTGCGGTGAAAGTCGCCAAACACCAGTATCAGGAGCGAGTAGAGCTGCACTTTCAACAGGGTGACATACAGAGCATCTGGCACGGACTGCGTAACATCACGGACTATAAAGGAAAATCTCCAACACCATCACCATCAACACAGGAGCTCCACAAAGATGTGTTCTTAGCCCCCTGCTGTACTCCCTCTACACCCATGACTGCATGGCCACGTATTCCTCCAACACTATCGTGAAGTTTGCAGATGACATGGTGGTACTGGGCTTCATCGTGAACAACGATGAGATAGCTTACATGGATGAAGTTGTGAACCTGACATTGTGGTGTCAGGAAAACTGCCTCCAGCTCAACGTCAGCAAAACCAAAGAGCTGGTGGTGGACTTCAGCAGCAGGACTATAAGCCCCTCATCATTAACGGGACTCCAGTGGAAAGGGATATATATATATATATATATATATACTGTATATTGTAAAAGGTACTCACAGACAGACCCTGAGACAGACAGATGTCCACAAAGAGAGAGAGAGAGAGAGAGAGAGAGAGATTGAGTATGCGCTGATACAGCACATTGCCGCACCCACCACATGACAAACCAACTCAGTTTCCCAGATTAGGACCCGAGTGCAGCCATGCGACGGGTGACACCTCAGAGCCACACTAGTTCAGATGGAATGGAACAGTGTGAGGTTTTCTATGGTGGCTGGAGTGCCAGTTTTGCCACCAACCCCCTGGTTTTTCCCTGCAGGTTGGAGGGCCGACCTACAGGGCTGGATGCAGATTAATGTCATACCCAGGACGGAGAAATTGTAGGTTAAACACACGTTTCTCTTTTCTCTTCACAGCACTCACAGTCCACAAACCAGCACAATAATGGCTCTATCCTTATCTCTGTCTTTTCTTCACCGCCTTCACTCCTGTCCTGGAAGCTCTGCATGCCAAGGGTCCGGAGCTGCCCAGGAGCCCCCTGGTGGTGGCCACGGAACCCAACAGGCTTGGGCTTCAAAGCCCCATGCCCATGGCCTCAGTGCAACCCAGGGTAGCTGTCCTTTCACATCCCAGGGAATGGCTTGCCCTTTTCTCGGTCCCCTGCACTTTCAGGCTTCCCGAAAGGGCACGATCCCTAGCCATCCATCACAATATATTTACAGTGCTGCTTGAAAGTTTGTGAACCCTTTAGAATTTTCTATATTTCTGCATAAATATGACTTAAAACATCATCAGATTTTCAATCAAGTCCTAAAAGTAGATAAAGAGAAACCAGTTAAACAAATGAGACAAAAATATTACACTTGGTCATTTATTTATTGAGGAAAATGATCAAATATTACATATTTGTGAGTGGCAAAAGTATGTGAATCTCTAGGATTAGCAATTAGTTTGAAGGTGAAATAAGAGTCAGGTGTTTTCAGTCAATGGGATGACAATCAGGTGTGAGTGGGCACCCTGTGTTATTTAAAGAACAGGAATCTATCAAAGGCTGCTCTTCACAAATACATGTTTGTGGATGTGTATCATGGTACGAACAAAGGAGATGTCTGAGGACCTCAGAAAAAGAGTTGTTGATGCTCATCGGGCTGGAAAAGGTTACAAAACCATCTCTAAAGAGTTTGGACACCACCAATCCACAGTCAGACAGATTGTGCACAAATGGAGGAAATTCAAGACCACTGTTACCCTCTCCAGGAGTGGTTGACCAACAAAGATCACGCCAAGAGCAAGGTGTGTAATAGTCGACGAGGTCACAAAGGACCCCAGGGTAACTTCTAAGCAACTGAAGGCCTCTCTCACATTGGCTAATGTTCATGTTCATGAGTCCACCATCAGGAGAACACTGAACAACAATGGTGTGCATGGCAGGGTTGCAAGGAGAAAGCCACTGCTCTCCAAAAAAAAATTGCTGCTCATCTGCAGTTTGCTAAAGATCACGTGGACAAACCAGAAGGCTATTGGAAGAATGTTTTGTGGACGGATGAGACCAAAATAGAACTTTTTGGTTTAAATGAAAAGCGTTATGTTTGGAGAAAGGAAAACACTACATTCCAGCATAAGAACCTTATCCCATCTGTGAAACATGGTGGTGGTAGTATCATGGTTTGGGCCTGTTTTGCTGCATCTGGGTCAGGACAGCTTGCCTTCATTGATGGAACAATGAATTCTGAATTATATCAGAGAATTCTAAAGGAAAATGTCAGGACATCTGTCCATGAACTGAATTTCAAGAGAAGGTGGGTCATGCAGCAAGACAACGACCCTAAGCACACAAGTCATTCTACCAAAGAATGGTTAAAGAAGAATAATGTTTTGGAATGGCCAAGTCAAAGTCCTGACCTTAATCCAATCGAAATGTCGCAGAAGGACCTGAAGCAAGTAGTTAATGTGAGGAAACCCACCAACATCCCAGAGTTGAAGCTGTTGTGTACGGAGGAATGGGCTAAAATTCCTCCAAGCCGGTGTGCAGGAATGATCAAAAGTTACCAGAAATGTTTAGTTGCAATTATTGCTGCAAAGGGGGGGGTCACACCAGATCCTGAAAGCAAAGGTTCACATACTTTTGCCACTCACAAATATGTAATATTCGATCATTTTCCTTAATAAATAAATGACCAAGTATAATATTTTTGTCTCATTTGTTTAACTGATTTCTCTTTATCTACTTTTAGGACCTGAGTGAAAATCTGATGATGTTTTAGGTCATATTAAGGCAGAAATATAGAAAATTCTAAAGGGTTCACAAACTTTCAACCACCACTGTATATATATAATTAGGCTTATAATTGTAGATTCTTTTCAAATATTTGACATTTTCAGGTGTCCTATTCTGTGGAGAACAGTAACTCTATTGTTTGTAAGAACAGTTGCAATGTAAGTAATCACCATAACAAACATGAGTGCTCAAAGGATATTTGATGTAATGGAAGACGACATTCGTTTTTTTATACTTTGAATCTTTTTTCATTGGTAGTGATTTAAACAGGCAATGCTTCAACACTCCTGCTGTTTTCAAATGTTTTCATTATTTTAAGTCACATATATTAAGCTTGCACTCTTTTTAATTTACTATAAAGTATTATAAAAGTGTTATAAATGCCATATATATATTGGTATTTTAGCAGTGAGATATTCAGAAGTTTTACATAAAGGTTTACAGCAGTCTTTGATTAAAAGCATATAGATGTCAGTGTTTATCTGCATTTCTGGCTGTCAAGGAAATGAATTATCAGTCCCCTTGAAAAGAGCTTAGCAAGCAGAATATTCTTCTTGACAGAATTATGCACACCTGGTAAAGTCAAGAAAACCACTATTTCATCTGGATACTCCAGGAGTGATGCTGCTGAATTTTAGTTGTGTTGCTTCTATAATTAATATATGGTTTATATATTATATAATATATACAGTGCATCCGGAAAGTATTCACAGCGCATCACTTTTTCCACATTTTGTTATTTTACAGCCTTATTCCAAAATGGATTAAATTAATTTTTTTCCTCAGAATTCTGAACACAGCGCCCCGTAATGACAATGTAAAAAAGTTTACTTGAGATTTTTGCAAATTTATTAAAAATAAAAAAAATGGGAAAGCACATGTACAGTACATAAGTATTCACAGCCTTTGCCATGAAACTCAAAATTGAGCTCAGGTGCATCCCGTTTCCCCTGATCATCCTTGAGATGTTTCTACAGCCTAATTGGAGTCCACCTGTGGTAAATTCAGTTGATTGGATATGATTTATGATTTGGAAAGGCACACACCTGTCTATATAAGGTCCCACAGTTGACAGTTCATGTCAGAGCACAAACCAAGCATGAAGTCAAAGGAATTGTCTGTAGACCTCCGAGACAGGATTGTCTCGAGGCACAAATCTGGGAAAGGTTATAGAAAAATTTCTGCTGCTTTGAAGGTCCCAATGAGCACAGTGGCCTCCATTATCTGTAAGTGGAAGGAGTTCGAAACCACCAGGACTCTTCCTAGAGCTGGCCGGCCATCTAAACTGAGCGATCGGGGGAGAAGGGCCTTAGTCAGGGAGGTGACCAAGAACCCGATGGTCACTCTGTCAGAGCTCCAGAGGTCCTCTGTGGAGAGTGGAGAACCTTCCAGAAGGACAACCATCTCTGCAGCAATCCACCAATCACGTCTGTATGGTAGAGTGGCCAGACGGAAGCCACTCCTTAGTAAAAGGCACATGGCAGCCCACCTGGAGTTTGCCAAAAGGCACCTGAAGGACTCTCAGACCATGAGAAACAAAATTCTCTGGTGTGATGAGACAAAGATTGAACTCTTTGGTGTGAATGCCAGGCGTCACGTTTGGAGGAAACCAGACACCGCTCATCACCAGGCCAATACCATCCCTACAGTGAAGCATGGTGGTAGCAGCATCATGCTGTGGGGATGTTTTTCAGTGGCAGGAACTGGGAGACTAGTCAGGATAAAGGGAAAGATGACTGCAGCAATGTACAGAGACATCCTGGATGAAAACCTGCTCCAGAGTGCTCTTGACCTCAGACTGGGGTGACGGTTCATCTTTCAGCAGGACAATGACCCTCAGCACACAGCCAGGATATCAAAGGAGTGGCTTTAGGACAACTCTGTGAATGTCCTTGAGTGGCCCAGCCAGAGCCCAGACTTGAATCTGATTGAACATCTCTGGAGAAATCTTAAAATGGCTGTGCACCGACGCTTCCCATCCAACCTGATGGAGCTTTAGAGGTGCTGCAAAGAGGAATGGGCGAAACTGGCCAAGGATAGGTGTGCCAAGTTTGTGGCATCATATTCAAAAAGACTTGAGGTTGTAATTGCTGCCAGAGGTGCATCGACAAAGTATTGAGCAAAGGCTGTGAATACTTATGTACACTGTAAAAAATGTCAGTAAATTTAACAGTACAAATACTGTAAATGGTGAAAGTAAAAGACCTTTTCTGAAAAAAGGAAAGTTACCATATGTTCTACTGAAAATTACCTGTATATCTTAAACAATAAATTTCATTTTTTTTACAGCCAAGTTCTGTAAAATCAATATTTTTCTACCTTCAAAATATGCTAAATACCGTTTATTGATGCATTACAGTTATACTGAAAAAAATCTGTTAATTTTACTGTGTAAAACTGTTAAATAACGAAGGTAAACAACCGTAAAATGTAAAATGGTAAATCACTGTTTCAGTAAAACCAGTTACGATATTTGCATAAGGACACGCCCCTTTTTACAATATTGTTCCTGGTGAACCGTATACCTTTGAATAGTAGGGAAAAAAACTTAACCTAAGTTAGCAGACTTATTTTTCCCCACGTGCTGAAGGTTTTTTGAGGTTATGGAAGCTGATTTATGGTGGGTTGTATTCGATAAGTAGGACACCATACACCCCAAAAGAAAACTTTACTTCCCCACCAGACAACGTGCCATAACTTGCTTAAACATTGAATTGTTTCAATGTGTATAATTAAATGGTTCATGCTTGCTATTGGTTGATGCAAACTGTGTACTGGGGTTTGACCCTGCCAATATGTGTTGTTTATTGATTGTCATATTTATTACACAACATGAATTTCTGGTTATGGTTAAACATTCCCTTCTGTTGGAATTTGTTGCAAAAACCAAATAGTTTTTACTAAAAAATTATACTGTAGACCTAAAAATATTGTCACCTTATTTATTACAGTAATATTTTGGCAACCCAACTGCCAGTATTTTACCGTAAATTTAACATTATTTTTTAAAGTGTACCGTAGACCAAAAAATATTGTTACCTTCTTTTTTATGGTAAAATCCTGGCGACCCCAGCTGCCAGTTTTTTACCGTAAATTTAACATTATTTTTTTTACAGTGTACATGTGCTTTCTCAGTTTTTTTTATTTTTAATAAATTTGCTAAAACCTCATGTAAACATTTTTCACATTGTCATTATGGGGTGTTGTGTGTAGAATTCTGAGGAAAAAAACGAATTTAATCCATTTTGGAATAAGGCTGTAACATAACAAAATGTGGAAAAAGCGATGCGCTGTGAATACTTTCTGGATGCACTGTATATATGATTTACTTTGTCAATGTAGAAGATGTACAATATGTATTCAACTTTACTATTTAGATGATGTATTTAAATGTTTTCCAAACTCATTCATCCATCAATTTCCTGAAACTACTTAATCTAATTCAAGGTCAAGTGGAGCTAGAACCTACATACGTATTTCATTTTTTTAGTTGGTAGTGGAGGTTTCCCTGAGTGTTCCTGAAATCTATGTAGCATATACTTTTGTTTTTGGGTTTGTCATTGCAAGCTGACCTTAGCTTAATGTAGACATGCTTCTCTATTTAATTATTGACATTTACTGTAGTTGCTTTAGGGATCTCATTTAAAAAAAATACTGAGATAACTGGAAAGATAAGGGACAGTATATATGAAATGTAAAGGTGCCCAGGTAAGTGCTCAGCAGACTGTCGGCAGCCACTTCAAGGTCTTCCCTGCCTGTTGTTCCATGAATATACCATTCTGTCTCCCTCTCACTTTTTCTTTTTGTCTTTTCTTCACGTCTTTCTCTCTAATGGAGTCTGCCCATACTGTCTACTGGGTCATCAGACTTCTCATTGTCAACAAAGACTCTATTTCATTTTGCTCTTCTAGGTAGAATCAAGTTTAAAGTCAGGACAGTGTTGCTCTGGACTGAGCAAGCAAACAAATCATCCATTCTTTGTGAGGCTTGACCTCTTCCTGTGAGCACTTTCCACTAAATATAGGGCTATGATGACATTCTTGACAAAGTCTAAAGTTATATGATGTGGAGTAATGCGTTATTTTATGTGTGAAACTAGTTGTGCTAAGATGGGTTGAAATCTAAGTGATGAACAAAGACCTCAGCATTAATGTTTGCAGTGCACCATGCAATGCACGTTTTTCAGTTACATACCATTTGGTATGGGATTCATAAAAGGAGTGTTAATGTTTGTGATGCAGTATTTTTTTTTTTTTTTTGTTCTTTATTTCACCTTATACAATTTCTTGTATTAGGAATTTGTTGGTTTTCGCATACCCCTTGGGGTCAGAGTACAGGGTCAGCCATTGTACAGCACCCCTGGAGCAATTGCAGGTTAAGGGCTTTGCTCAAGGGCCCAGCAGAGTAGGATCTCTTTTGGCAGTGACGGGGATTCGAACCGGCAACCTTTGGGTTGGAATGACAAATGCAATGCATTTTATTACTAAAAATGTTTGTGATGTACCATGTTTTGAAATGACATACTGATTGGACGGACTCATAGACACCTTTTATTAACATGGATAGCTTAAGTGTAGTTTAAAAATAACTGCCAATAGAAAGGCCTAACAGCTCTGTCAAGAAAGATCTGAATTATGGCATAGTTTCATTTTTATAATTCTTAACAGTTTCAACTTTCTCTCCATCTGCAAGGTCAATGTTTACTTCATTTCCAGACCTGTTGCCCAGACAAAGCTGTTTTTCACTTTTATTGTATTTACTTGTATATAAGCATAGAATGGACTTGATATTATTACTTAATGTCTGGTGATAACTGCTTTCATTGTAGTACTTATTTTTGGTGCACTCACATATGTTTCAGCTGATCATCAAATTTTTATTCCATGATGCTTTATTTTTTAGTATTTTTATACACATTATTTTTATTTTAACCATACTATATTTTAACTGTTGTGGGAAGTAGGATTCTGTCCAGGCATCATTGTGGGTTGTGCAGGCCTCCATTACAAACTATTGCACATCTGCAATATACAGTCAACATTTAACTTGTACATCTATAGAATTTTGGAGCATACCAGGAAAAAAAAAAGAAAACATGTCGATGAGGGATTAATATGTTGATTCCTGAGCTGTGAGGATGTATAACTAGCCACTATTCCATCCTATCACTCACATAATATATGCAGTATTTGAAGTTAGTGACTTTTGTACTTGCAACACATCACCTGTATAATGTAAATGTGTAGCTCCTGGTAAAAAGTAGGATTCATTGCTTCTCCAAATTGTACTGCTTCTTCTGCTGTGGAGAGTTTGTATGAATTAAAGGTTTATTAGTCAAAATAAGCAAGAATAACAGATCTCTTTAACTTTTATATGTAAGTTTATGAGTAAAGCTGCCTCATTCCTTCTCCTGCTCATCTTTGCCTCTGCTCTAATGTCAAGTGGACACATATGCTGCTGATGCTTGAGTTTCACAACTCCTTTCATGTCTTTCTCTTTCTGCATACCTGACTATTAACATTTTTAATATTCTCAAACCTGTTTCACTTCTACAACTTTAGGCAGATATTAGCTCATCCAGAGCCATGTGCATAAGTTCAAGAGGAAAGACCATTAAAACTACAAACTCATCTCACGGTGGGAATCCTTATGCAGGCATTCGCATGAGCAGACATATCTGAAGATTTGTGGGACATATTGTTGAAAGTGTGCAAGGCTCACTCTGTATAAGCACATTTTTTTAAAATCATTTTCTTTTATGAAGTGTCAGCATGGCTCATATTTGCTTTCACATATGCATTCACGCTGTACTGCATGACTTGAACATTTACCAAATCCCTTGAGTTTTGTTTTCTTTTTTTTTTTAATTTGTTTTAAAAGTCTGTTTGTCTGAAAGTTGCATTTCTTGTTCATATTGCATTTTTAATACTTATTTTATTTGAGAAAATCATCCTTATTAAAGCCATTTGTGAAAGGTGTGTTGTAATAATTAATCCTCTATAATCCCGACAATGAATTAACACCCTATGCAGGGCTGGCTCCCACCCAAGGGCAGAGTGAGATTGTCTTTCAACCCTGGAGTGACATGATACCGAAAAAGCCCACCCCCATACTGCTGGTGGTGGTGGTAGGGGAGGGGGCATTATTAATAGGCCACCATGGTAACTGTCAACAAAAGAAAAGAGACAGATAACTGCTAAGAAAGCTGTCCCATGCTCTTTCCAATGCACTCATGTTGATGTTGGTGTCGTACTGATGAACAGCAAGTTGCCATGGTCAAGAGTGCTGTCTTGTAGAGTGTTAGTAGCTTTTGCCTTGTACGCACAATAGTTAAGGCCACTTTTTTCAATCTCTTTTACCACATGCTCTGCCCCAGGGGTTATTGGAGGGGGTTAGAAACAAAACAAATCAAGATCTTTAGAATGTCGACGTGCAAAGTAATAAGAGCTTATAGCTGCCTTTTCTACATTCCTTTCATCAGCCTGAGTATCTTTTTCTTTACCCTCCTCACATCAAGTAGCCTGAAGTACAACTCTCTATCGTCTATGGCAGTGGTTCCCTACCTGTGACGGACCAGTTGGGGGTACGCAAAAATTATTTTAGTAATGGCAGAAAACACCAAAAAAAGGATAAATGACAAAATCGAGTCTATGATCAAGAAATTGGATTTTTGGGAATCGTGTGCTGTATCAAAAAAGACAAGTGTGAAGTTTTTGAGGCACTTCACAGTTTCTTATCTGAGAGCGAGGTGAAATTGTTAAAAGAAGCAAAAAGTAGTATAATAGCTCACTTAAAAGGACTTAAGGTGTCATTCAGACAGTATTTTCCGAAACGAAATAGTGAAGATAACTGGATTTTAAATCCATTCAACGAATTGTTTTTTCAACAAGCCAAAAAACCACCAGTTTCTGAAAAAGAAAAATTCATTGAACTTTTGACTGATTCCTCTTTACAATCTGATTTCAAAAAAAGAAATGTCATTGACTTCTGGGCAGCAGTGAAAGAAAAGTACCAAGAACTCAGTGATAAAGCAATAAAATATTTATTACTTTTCACGAACACAGAGCTTGTCAAAAGAGCATTCTCTTCTTATGCATATATTAAGAATAAATATCACAATAAGCTTGACGCAGCTCCTGATTTGAAGTTATAGCTGTCTTCATTTGAACCTGATTTTAACAAACTCAGATCCATGAAACAAGCTCAAAGATCGCATTAAAATTATTAAGAGCCACGTTAGAAGGCTTATATATCAAGATGAATAATTGTTATGTACTTTCATTATAAGTTAATGTGGGTAAAAATATTTTAATGCTGTTTTTATTTGTTTTGATCTTATGTTAGGCTGCTATTATAAAAAATTGAAATAAATTGTAAAATGTAAAATCAAAAATAAAAGCCTATAAGTATCATTAGGTTAATTTGAGTTGTTTGATTATTTAGCTAACCTAAGAAAAATTTAAAAAAAAAAAAACCTTTTTTGAGGGATGGGTAGGGGGTAATGAAGAGAGCCTAATCAAGGGGTGTGGGAGAGAAAAAAGGATGGGAACCGCTGGTCTATGGCATGGATCCTGCAGTTGAACTAACTTCCTCACTTCCCATAGGGCCAGGCTATAGATGTACGAGTTAAATAATTAACAGGACGTCTATTATGTAGTGTGTACTGCAAGGTTACAATGGCTAATTACAACTTTGCAAAACATAATGCATGATGTTATGATATATTATTGCATATCCTTCCATGGATAATTTCCTCATATCCTGCAGTCATAATAATATTTCACATTAGTCATATAATTTTCTGTAATTACTGAAAAATAACCTCAAATCCACATCCTTACATCACTCCATAGCACCACCACCATGTTGCACATACCTGTTGCTGTCCTTTCTTTATGATCTCCTGCCCCTGCCTCATCAACATTATAGGGCTGACTCTCTGTGGCTGCAAGTTGGACCAGAACTGTGAAACATGGATGGTGGTTTGTTCTCTCTCTGGACATTCATAGCAGGTTGAGTTTCAGTTGCTCAGTACTTGCATGTAAATTCACAGAATATTTTCCCTGTCTTAATAGGCTCCACATAGCCTAAATTGCAAAGACTGAAGATACCAAGAAAAGCTAGGTAACTGCACTAAGTTACAACTGTATTTTCTTAGCTGCTAAGTTTTTTATTGAGCTAATGTTAGCAGTGTTGTCATGTGAAGTGCCGTACATCTAGGGTGTGTTAATAAAGCTAGAAACAGTGCATTTTGCTTAATCCTTGCTTTCTCAGCTCCACCTTTCTTTTTCTTTTACTTTTGGTGTCCATTGTAAAATATATATGCAGTAAGCAGGTTAAGACAATGAGTGAATGGCAGGGTTGCAATTTCCTTAAAAAATTTATAGCCTAAGGACTGCTCAAAAATAGTGTAGTGGTGCAAGAAACTAGCCCAATACCTCATATTGACAAAGTGGCATACCAGTAAAGTGGTTTACAGCGTTGATAGCAGTGGATTAGGTACATACCAACAAAGATCAGAGATTTGAGAGTGATAGAAAGGACATATAACATTGAAAATTTGGGGGGAGGGGGTCTCCTTGACAGATTTTAGAACAATAAAGTGCATATGCAGGTGCGAAGACCGGGGTACCCAACAAAGGAAAAAAATCTTAATAAGATGCAGGAAAGAGTTTGAAAAATAGCCCAAAATACTGTGTTATTTTTTAAAAAAGAGCCCAAAAAACACAATCTGTAGAAGCCCAATTTTTCCCATGAATGCTGATAAAAAATAACCCAATTGTGTAAGAAAATGGGGGACATGATAACATTGATGGATGAATGGACAATTTCAACTTTTTGTGCAAGGAGTTGTACCATTTGAGGAAAGGCCGTCCTTTTTATGGATTTACTAAATGCATGGGCATTTATTTATGAGGATTTGAAAGGGTGTGTGTGGCAGCTCAGCCAGCCCAAAGTTGTTGCAGACTCCCGGTGTCCTACCTTTCACTCCACGTTTCCCCATTGACGTTGAACTGGAAAAGTGAATTAGAAGATAGAATGATAAACAGCATTTTGTACAATTCTTAAAATTGTGGCAAACATTTATATCAAATTAAGTATAAATATTTATTAATATACTCTATTTCCTAGACCCTGAACTAGAAAAAAGCGAATTTGAAAATGAAAGAATGAATGGAATTGTCTATACTTCATAGAATTGTGTTAAACATTTTCGAAAAGTTAAGTAAAAAGATTTACTAGTATATCTCCCTGCTACACAAAGAGAAAGACAAAGCATTCAACACACAGCCCTGCCTGTCTTGTGAATGGGAAAAGAAGGGGATCCTGAGGTGCTAAAAATAACAGTTATTGGATTAATATAAGTTCAGCATGAGACAGTGGGCTTTATAAAGTAAAGGCAAGACCCACACATTCATTTCATCTGATCGAATTTTGTCAATCAAGAGGGGTGAAAATGATTGATCTGGCCATAGTAGCATCATAATAGTGTTAGATGTGAGACCCCAACTATCCTGCCACAGTCACCCAGTCTTAAGACTCCTTATTTTATTTATCGTGTCTTAGTATTTTGTAACGTACACAAGTGAATTTCAGTTCCACACTGCTCCTTGCCATAAAATGGCTGTCATATATCTTTTTTATATTAAATTATTCCAAACATATTCTGTACATTTCGATTGCTTATTATTGTTTAGAAAGTTATAATATTATATTTTGCAATCTTTGTGGAGCCATTTTGATTTAATAGTTTTATTTCCATTGTCACTATTTTGGGATAATTATTTTATGGCCGTTTCTGTGACGTCAGTTGTTATATAATTACATCAACAAGTGTGAATAATAAAAGGTAGCAGCATGATGGTCTAAATGTCCCAGTTTCTTGGGATAAAAACTAAAAAATGAATCTTGCAGTCAGTCAGTGGTTAGGCCGGGCAATGGCTTTCAATTAGGATTAAAGATTGAGACCATTTTGCAAAGAAATTTGACTTTTGGAAATCATCTTCCTCACTTTGTTATTTCTGTCTTTTTTGCGGGTATTTTGACCTTTCTTCTGTCCCTTGAATACTGCTTATACCTGAAAAATATATTATCTTCATTTTTGTCATTTAGTTCCCCATTTCATTTTCTCTTGCAGAAAACAGCGACTCTCCAAATATGTCTAAAAATGTTAAACACCTTGTCGCACATGCAAGAGAAAGGAACATTCAAAGGTAAGTATTCATGACCTGGTGCCTGGGAATGTGCGGTCATTAACAGCCTCTTTACTTTTACTCACAGCACAGACGATGAACTCCGCTGATGTCCCATCTGGCTCTGCTCCACTTCTTCTGTCCCATGGGCTATTTAAAAACAAAAGCCGCCAGAATTTTGCCTTCATTGCAAGGCCAGATTCTAAAGAGCATGGAACTCAAGAATTCTCAGGGAGAACAAATGAGAAAGGAGGCACTACCAGACAGGAACGTCTGTGGTCATTTCCAAATTTACTTGGACTGCTCTTGCATTTAGTTTGCCAGTATTAAATGGTATGCTGATCCCAAAACCTTTATCATCTCCTTTTTTATTTTATAGTACACACTTATAAAGTAGAAACTCAAAGCCAGAATTGTACTGATTAGTTTTGCTCTTTCTCCCACATACACACATAACTTTGGCTGCTGCTATACTTCCCTTTGAACATTGATTGTATTAATTGCACACATTTCACAAATGGAGGCACGTCACACAAGCAAAACTCTTTGATTTTTCTTTTCGTTTTTGGACATTCATCCCCCACAGAATACAAAATTGGTGTTGTACACTATCAGGTGAAGATTATGTGCAAGAAACTGAAGAATCCACAGACACTCCCACATAGGCATACTAAGATTGTAAAAACTACACATATGGTAGGTAGTGACAAGGTCAAGAATCAGCCTAATCACCATGCTGCACTTAACTATACCTCCATAATTTCCCATAATCCAGAATGGTCCATTCAGTGGTAAGGGCTGTTAGAGGTAGAATTGTTAAAAACAATGTGGTTGTAGATATTATTACAATCCTGAACAGAGTACATATTTAGTAAAATATATCTTTAATTGTAAAAATAAATTGGTACAATAGTTTTTTTCTTTACTAGAATACAGTTTTTCTTCAAAGGAAATTTGAATTACATTCCATTTACTGTCTTAACTGAAATAAAACCCCTTGTGTGCATGCATAAAAAATAAACTGCGGCTTACATGTTTGTTTCCATCTACACATGTGTTTTCCAAATTTACTTATAAAGGTGTGTAGGTGACCAAAGTGATGGGTTGGTCACCAGTTCAGTAGTTGTGAATTCAGGCGTTGTGAGAAGAAAAGATTTTTGTACTGAGGGTCAGAGAAACTACTCAAAGCTTTTACAGCTCAAAACGTATAGGCAGGGTTAAGCTTACAACTAAAGCGCAAATGACCTCAAAGCAAAAGCTGACTACCTAAAGCATTCTTAACATTAAACAGTCTGAATAACTTCTTTTCTCAAAATTAATCTTTCCTTTATTTTCACAAAGTGCAGACAATTACCGTACAAGCAGCTCATCCCTAACTAGGATGGCTGTCATTATCATGTTGTGACGGCCAGTGGTCGACACACAAGACACACCCACTAGCTGCCTAACAGTAACACTCTGGGATGTTAAAAAAGTACAACCTGACGCAAAGACAAGCAAAAGTAAAAACATTACAATTTCCTTTTGGGATGCTGGCAGACATTCAAAGAAAAAGCCATATCTGAAAAAGGCAAATGAGAAGAAAAGGCCATACTTTGGAAATGCCCAAAAATCCACCATCCAAACTCCTTTGCCCATATTTACCTGATTCTTTTCACTGTTGCATATGATGTGTACTATTTATGGGAGAAACCAGCTGAGGACTTGTAAGGGGTCTGTTTCTCAAACTGCAGATTCTGCTTTACTTATCATCTTGTGCAATTCTGCATCTGAGCTTTGCACTTCTTTTTCCATCCCGTTTAGCTCCAGTTTGTCCTTTTCTATCAGGACAGCAATGGAAACCTTTGTATCAAACCTTCAGTTTCTTGAGAATCTGTCACATGGAATAACCTTCATTTTACTAAACACAGTAGACTGACCTGTTTAATTTTGGCCAGATTTGAAGATTAGGAAAGGTAGTACTGTGTAATCCAAGGAACAACAATTTACTTTCTTCATTGAACAGAATTAAAGGCTTTAGCTGTGCTAGAATAATACCAATTTTTTTATAATAACCAATTAGAATTTAAACATGATTAGGTAAGGATGAGATAAGAGAATTTACCATAAGGACACTGGAGTAATGACTACTGAAAAGGGAGCTTTACCATAATATGTGAATGATAAATTTTACATCTCTCATTTTAAGCAGTAATAACCATTTGCAATATTACTTATGCCTTGGCTATGTTGTAAAATCAATGTAATGGTACCTTGATAAGATAAAGTATCAATTTCTCTCTATTATAAAAAAAAAATCTTGGTGGAAGGCAAACCAGGGAGACGAGATGTGATCTTCTTGGAAGACACTTTAAAGACCCGCGAGATGAAAGAGACTGGCCACAGGGTATCTCACGGGGACCTTAAACATGAGACTTGGTGCCAAGAGATTGCAATTTGATGTCCCGCGAGAGACACTTTAACGTGACGCGAGACAAGGCAGTGAGACAACATTTAAAACAAGTTCACAGACATCTAACCTAGCAGTTGTTGGAATGCTTTTGGCAGACAGACATCATATGCTCCCAGCTCTTAAAACGACAAACGACAAGCAGAACATGCAGCTTGCCAGCAGCAGCAGCAGGAAGCCAGCAGCTGATCCGACTGCTACTCCTTAGCGTGCGTTCAGCCCCCCCTTCACAAAGTGAGCAGTGTTATATGTCCTGCGAGAAAGATTTAACCATGCCCAGGGCTGGAAATAAAGGACAAGTATTGTTTTTACAAAAATTTCAAAGAAAAAGTGAAAATAATGCATATGTAACAATTCCCATGAAAATAACAATCTCTTTAAATTGTATATCCAGTAAACCAAACCCGGGGGTGAGCGAGCAAAACTAGCAGGGGGCAGAGCCCCCTAGTTTATCAAAAAATGAAAATTCCTGGCTGATTCAGAACTTATAAATGCTAGTGTTAAGTGCAATTGTGGTTAGCAGAGCGTTAATTGTGGTGATGTGCTTAGAAAACTCAGATAAAGGGGGAAGTAGTTGACAAGTTACATCCTATGACTGTTTACGAACACCAGTAATGATCAACAGAGATTTTTCAGTTGTGCCTTTACATTTCAGAGTGTTCTACCCTTTGGTTTCACCTTTGCTTTTGGAAACACTCAAAATGAAAGTGAATTGAAATGCGTCCAGCCTGCTGAATCTGCATGTCAGCAAACCTAACCAATGTTCAGTCTCAAAGGACTGGGTGTGCCTAAGTAAGATTTTTTTGTGTGAGCACTACTTACTATTATGCAGTATAATTAAATTATCTATTCATATACTGTATATTAGAGAGTGCACTTGAATAGTATTTATTAAAGTGGAATGATTTTAGTTAAACTATTTAGGAAGAAGCAGTTTGTTTATTCAGTAATTTACAAAGCTAAATAGATACACTACATGTTGCTTGTGACCAGAACATAAAAAAAGGTGTACAAGAGATAATGTCACATTATTTCCCAACCACAGTTACTAATCTTGTTGCTACACCATGTCAAATTACACAACTAGAAATCAATAGGAGTGTCTACTTTATTGATCAAATTATGATTTTCAAGCACATTTTCGAGACAGCTAATAGCACGATGCCTAATGGAGTCTGTGCTGTATAAAAGATTAACAGGAATGACGAGTTCAGGCTGTTTGTGAGGTCCAAAGCCCCCATGCTGCCTGACGGAGCCAGCGGTGTAGTGTGCTGTGCGAATGATTAACAGCTAATGTGAGTTGATCCATAGTCTCCCTTTATTTGCTTTTATACTATTCTGTTTTAATATGTAAAACATGGGACGTCACAAAAATGAGACTTGTTTCTGTTTGCAAGGGTACAAACACACATATTCCATATTTGTCATTTCTACATTCTATGCATTGAAATTCTGGATTGAGCATTCATTGGTTGTCAGCTTCCCTGCACTTACATTCTGACCCTCCGATTAAAGAGAAAATCAAACGGATTTGATTTTATTGTAGCCAGGTGCAGACTAGTTGGTCTCAGCCACTGGGTATGTCACATTAGGCTTCATGGAAGCACAATGCCGAATGTCTCTGACTTGGTAAGATTATGTAAATGAATGCTACGACTGGAAATCGCTGGAAAGTTATCTAATGTGGCATGGGCTTTAACCACATGCATTTTAATAGCTGATTAGGTGCAAGTAGGTTTTGAAAAACCATTCAAATGTGATTTAAAATTGATACATATCACAACTCTGTATTTGCATCACAATCTAAAAGCAGAATTATAGTCTGGATATGCAAAACACCTACCAGCCAAAAATTGGTTTCATTTTTTTTAACAAATATTTTCCTGTCATCCACTAATTTATGATTGAATCTAGCTAATCCACCAGATCCTAACTTGATGGGATGAGATATAAGGCAGAAACCAAAACCAGATGGAAAAAAGTTAGCTCTCAAAAAAGACAATAATAATGTAAGAACAATCTGCATTCCGCGATCAAAAGCATTTAGCCATGTTAAAAAAACCTAATGAAAAAGATCAAGAATAAGGACATTTTTCAGGCTTAATGTAAATGGAGTGTGATGAGTGGGGTTCAGTATTAAATACTGAGATCATCTCCATATCATAATTAACTGAGCCTCACAGTTCATGTTAATTAAACTTTACATAAACTTTCATGTGTGTGTTTGTGTTACATAAAACAGCTTTTCCTGTTGTGTTTTCTTCAAACCAGTTACACTTTGCATATTAAAACTGTGGCTTTTCCAAATATTGTAATTGTTACAAATTTTGTCATCTTTATGGTCAACATAAGTCATCCTAAACTGCCATCTGTGGAGTTCCTCTCAGATCCAGTGGTTTAACCTCAGATCAGCCATCAAACCTTTCTTCTTCAAATTTAGTCATGAAAAATGTTTTGCAAAGTAAAGTCTCTTGAAAGTAATTAATGTTTAACGTTAACGTTTATGATGGAAAGGCATAAGACAAACTAAATAGATCACTTTGGCTTGAATTTTCAAAGGATTGTCTATGGCCATTCCATGACATGTTTTAATAATTGATTACCAGGAGGAGGGCCCTTGTGTTGTCCCTCCTTTGTAAATGTTTGGCTATAATGAGGTTATGGAAAATGTTATGTGTGTCTACCCATTAGCACACCTCAGAGGGAACTATGGACCTAACTACCATAGCTCTATGCCACCCCTGCATGAACATTGCATGTTACTATGTTTGTATTCACTCTGATCATTTTAGTAATGGTGCATTGAGTTACTTAATAGATAGATTGATAGAATTCTGAGAATAACTCCCTCCATAGGTTGCATTAATAATGGAGATGAGTTGGATGACAGGAATATTGTGGAAGCCTCTCTGCCTTGTTGTGGTGGGAGAACCACCTGTAACTTAACATCAGTAAGTCAAAAGAGTTGTTGTTGGACTTCCATCATGCGAAACAACCTCTAAGATCAGTCACCATTCATTGCGAGAATATGAAAGTGGTGCACAAGTACTGGGGTTTCACATAAACAGCAAACTGGACTGGTCTGACCACACAGTGACACTGTACAAGTAGGGCCAGAGCAGACTGCATTTTCTCAGGAGACTCATGTTTTTTCATTTCATGTATGCAACAAGCTTCTAGAAATGTTCTACTAGGCCATAAAAGCCAGTGTATTATTCTACGCTGTGGTTTCCTGTGGAATTGACTTGAGTTCAAAAGACACAAGATACCTAAACAAACTTGTCAGGAAAACCTGTTCCAAGGTTATTATAGTTTTGCCTTTTCATATTAGTTTTTATTTCTGTATTTTTCTGACCTTACTTGGAAATTCAGTTTAGTTTTAGTTTTTCTTCATTGTGTATATTTAGTTTTAATTTAGTTTTTATTTCACAAAGACATTTCTATTTTATTTTTATATCTATTAGTTTAATTTTTGGTTTTAGTAATTATGGTATGGTTAAATAGCTGCTATGGAGTTTAGTTTTGTGTCAAAATCAGACAGAACAGTACACTTAACAGTTTTTAATACAATATGATTTTAATGTTACTGGAAGTTTACTACACTACATGGTTTACTACTGGTTTTGTTTTGTCTGATAAAAACAAGCCTAATCAAAACCAGATACTGAATATGAACAATTTTATAATTTTTAAAATATTTTCTATGTCAATTGTTCTCAACAGATAAGTGCTGACTATTGGCACTTTTAATTTTTTTCTTTTATTTCCCAGAATGGGCCAATTTGTAATGAAATTTGGATGAATTTTAAGGTTTGAGAGATTTTTACTCTAAATGTCTACTGCACACAACATATCCTGCTCCAAGACAATGTGCTTGTAATGAATGCTTTGCTATTTTCAGCCATATTGATCTCTGATTCCATCTCAGGCACATCAAATTTATAGACATCATTTTTGTCACCTGCAGGCCTGAAAGGATATCAAAAATCAGAAAATAGACAGGTGTAAATATGAAAATCATGGGGTCTTAGGAAGAACATGATTCTTAGGCTTGAATCAGTGCGCAGACCCGACCTACTTCTACTGTGGGAAACAAAGAAAAACAAGCATGTAGTGTCAAGGTTAGGGATAGTGAGACTTGAATAGCCCATGCATATGAACAGTAAACCTTTAATGAGCAGAGTAAGAGCATATAATAGGTGTATGAACAGGCACAAAACAACAGAGACGGCATCTGAGATTAAGAAAAATATATATATTATCTAAACCTGTTTATCCAGAGTAGGATCGCAGGAAACCTGGAGCCTATCCCAGCAGGTCTGGATGCAAAGCAGGAAAACTCCCTGGTATGCAATATGTATGATATAGCTGATGTTAAGAACAAAAAAGAATATGATATTTCAACTATCTATTTTGAGAGAGAGAGAAAATTGAAAAAAGAGGGACAAACAATTTAAAAAATAATTCTGCTACTGGATTATTTTCACAATATCAGGTATTTTGTGCTGTGATTGTAAACTAAAAAAAGATACATGAATAAATATAGAATAAATACAAAAACAGTGGGCTGGCACCCTGCCCAGGAATTTGTTCCTGCCTTGCGCCCTGTGTTGGCTGGAATTGGCTCCAGCAGACCCCTGTGACCCTGTGTTAGGATATACCAGGTTGGACAATGACTAAATACAAAAATACATTAGTGTGTTTAGTTTTTCACTAGTTGGCAGACACTCTTCACCCATCTACTTGTAGCTCAGTAGAGACATTGACAATTCAGGAATTTTACAAGGTTTGTATCGCTTCGTTTTTAGGCAACCTTTTTAAAGTGATTAGTCAGCAACAATAGCAACAATATCCTGATCATGTATGTTGACCTAGTCAGTCTTGATCAGTGCCATTTTATTATCAAAAAGGATTTCTCCTGTGCAAAGTGGGAGGTGAATTATTGTGAACAAAACGCAGACACCTGAGAAATAAACTGAAAAGTTACTTACTAGTGATTTTTCTGTTCATACAGTAAAGGTTTAGTTGACCAGCACATTCTGACTTCAGGTGTTTGAATTACATATTGCTCTACAGGAAGCACAAAGAAATGCGGCAGCTCATCATAACAGACATCAGCCTCATATGCAGCCTGGAATTTGGCCTAGTGAGTGCTGCTGTTTAATAGTTGTTGTGTTCATACTGTATCTTTGGCTCAGCCAGAATTACAGCTAACATTCTGTCATTAATGGACAGACTGAAATTCTGTAAGGGATTACCTGTATCTAATACTTCTCTCTTGAGCCCTGGAGATCAACAACAACATTTATTTATATGGCACATTTTCATATAAATAATGTAGCTCAAAGTGCTTTACATGATGAAGAAAGAGAAAAAAGACAAAATAAGTATTAAAATAAGACAAAACCCATTAACATAGAATAAAAGTAAGGTCTGATGGCCAGGGAGGACAGAAAAAACAAAAAAAAAAACTCCAGACGGCTGGAGAAAAAATAAAATCTGCATGGGTTCCAGACCATGAGACCGTCCAGCACCCTCTGGGCATTCTACATAACATAAATGATCCATCCTCATTGTTTTTAGGGTTCTCATGGAAGTAGTTGATGATGATGGTCATGTGGACTTCTGGCCTTTAATCCATCAATGTAGGAACATCACGGTGCTTTGATTAGGTAAAAAACCGGGAAGAGAACAGAATAGAGAGTAGGGGTTAGTATGGATTTTGGAGCCACCATGAATAGTTATGATAATTAATTGAATATACAGAGCATCAGGATTAAACTAAAATGAAGTTATGAGAAAGCCATGTTAAAGTAATGTGTTTTTAGCAGTTTTTTTAAAGTGCTCCACCGTATTAGCCTGGCAAATTCCTATTGGCAGGCTATTCCAGATTTTAGGTGCATAACAACAGAAGGCTGCCTCACTGCTTCTTTTAAGTTTAGCTCTTGGAATTCTAAGCAGACACTCATTTGAAGATCTAAAGGTTACGATTTGGAATATAAGGTGTCAGACATTCCGATATACAGTATAAGATGGAGCGAGATTATTTAAGGCTTGTATGATGGTCAAGTGAACAAAACCTATCAAGCACATTCAAAGCAAACTCATCACCTTGGTATGCTTCACTAACACTTGAACCAGAATCTATAATGCTGTCACTATCAGCTCCTGAAGAGCTGTTACTGTTATGAAAACAGTAATTCGATTTCTATCTCACATGCTTTACACGCCCGTATTCAGCTTGCAAGTGCTGTGTGAACACCTGCCCTCTGTCACCAGCTGCTGTTCACTGGATGAATAGATGTGGGCGGCTCATGGTGGATGACTTTCTGTTTTAGAGTTAAAATTTACAAGGGTTAAAGACTAAAAGCAGGAATATGTATTTAAAAATGAAAACTAAAAATATTTTTAGTAAATTATTATTTTATTTCAGTTAGTCTTTCCAGCTACTTTAATAGTTTCGTTTAGTTTTAGTTTTTCATGTCTGCTTTAATTATTTTCTTTCAGTTTGCGAAAATGCTTTTTTTTAATTAGCAGCCAAACACTAATGCGATACAAAATGAGCCAACACATAACCAGCTAACCTGTGTCCATCATACAATATCTGAAAATAAAGAACAGTGAAGGTCTCAGTAATGTTGATTTGGTCAGGTTCACAAAGCATTCTAAGAAAAAAGGCAATCAACATTTTAAGAAATGTCTGTTGTTGCAGAATGCAAGTGTCAACAAGTCATGAAATTAAATAACGTGTTTAATTAACAACAAGAATCAGCTTCTAAATATGAAACTAGTTGGAGTGAAATTGATTGAAGTTTGAGGCCCTAACTTAGTTGGTCATCTGTTGGCTTGGTTCACTTCTCATTTGTGTGTGGGTGCCATTTAAGGAAAATGAAGCAATTCAGACTTATCATTAAATAAGAAAAGGGTATGAGCGAAAACTTGGCAGCGACAGCAGCACTCCAGGACCGAAGCTGGAAATCTCTGCTCAATTGTGCCCTAAGAAATGCCACTGGGAGTCTTTCTGCTTGCTGCTATCAGGCAATTCAGTTCTTTCTCATGATGCCCCAAACTAAATGCTTATACTCTTTTAGTTTTTTTTTTTTTGCAATTTCTGCACAATTTTCATTTATGTATTCATTTATTTATTTATCAATTGATTGATTGTATTAGTTTTTTATGTTTCGGCTGCTGTTTGCATCTAAATTTTCCCTTGACATGAATCTAATCTAATCTATGCATCATGTAGGTTATAAGGTTCCATGTCAAAAAGCAGCCAAATTAAATTACATATCACCATCATTTTAGAAGTACTTTAAAAAAGCTACTTTGGAAGCAGGATTCTAATCAGTTAAATATTTAATATTTAAATCTGAAAATAAATATTATTTGTTTATTACTTGTATTCCTGACTCAATTTTTATATTCTGCATTCAGCAACTTTCCGTTGAACAGGGGAAGTTGAAATGCACCCTTCTGTGGCCAGGCAGAGACTGTTAACATTTTTATCTAGCCATACTATCTCAGGCGCCGGCTGATGTGTAAGTGAAAAAATGTCATTCATCAACTTTTACTGTAAAAGTAAAGTACACACTAGCATTAGTTTGACTGAACATAACTGATCTGCAAATAAATTCCAGCACCCAGGGATATGTTAATATAAAACTTCTGTTTACAAGCTGCAATAAAACGTAACGAAAGACATTACCTTTGTCACGCTTAATGGTCTTTACAAATCCAAACTGCCTGATCACCTTCAAATTGTCACTCCATCATTTTGTTTTTTTTTCAGTTTTTACTATGTATATGCTGGATCCCTCTTTCTTTCTGGCTGTCTTTTTTTTAGGATTTTTATTTTCCGAATGAATTAGTATTATTTTCATCCATCCATTCTCTATTGAATTTATTTTATACCTTAAGGGTTGCAAAGTCCAAAATCTAGGAACAAATGTCGAAAGAGGTCTTAGTTTAATCACAGTGTGCACTTCACGCTAACACACCCACATTCACACATATATGGCCAGTTAGTTGCCACTTGCTGAAAATTACAATGGCTGACCCTGTTCTCTGATGTCCAAATGTTATGTGAAAAGACAATTTCCTTTCAGGGATTAACAAAGTATAAAGTAGTTAATACTCAAGCCTTCAGGAATATGAACAAACCTAAAGAATCAGAAGAAAAATTCATGCTGACAGAGGTGTATGTGCACACCCCATATGGATGATGAAATGGCCTGGGTATTTGAACTTGTTCTTCTGGGGCTGTCAGGCACCACTGTTAACCACTGAAGCCATATTATAGGTCTGTGCGGTCCTTAATGTCACATGCACAGACTACAAGATGGTAGTGAGACCACCTATGTTATATGGGTTGGAGATGGTGGCACTGACCAGAAAGTAGGTGACAGAACTGGAGGTAGCAGAGTTAAAGATGCTAAGATTTGTACTGGGTCTGACGAGGATGGATAAGATTACAAATGAGTACATTAGAGGGTCAGCTCAAGTTGAGCAGGTGGGAGACAAAGTCAGAGAAGCGAGATTGTGTTGGTTTGGACATGTGCAAAGGAGAGATGCTGGGTATATTGGGAAAAGGATCTAAGGATTGAACTGCCAGGCAAAAGAAAAAGAGGAACGCCTAGGAGGAGGTTTATGGATGTGGTGAGAGAGGACATGCAGGTGATGGGTGTAACAGAACAAGATGCAGAGGACAGAAAGATATGGAAGAAGATTATCTGCTGTGGCAACCCCTGATGAGAGCAGCCAAAAGAAGAAGAAGATTGCAGAGTAACATAGTGGTTAGTACTGCTGCCTTACAGTTCTGTGATAAAGAGTTTGAATCTTTGTCTAGTATGAATCTTTGTCTAGTATGTGTGGATTTTACAAATTCCCCCAGTGTCTGCTATGGTTTCCCAGTGTGGTCTAGTTTTCTTCATGCATCTCAATTTTATTCTCATTACGGGGACTCTAAATTGTCGGAAGTGTTTAAATATGCAATGATTGTGCCTTGCAGTAGACTGGCACCCTATTCGATACCGGCTCCTTCCAATATAGATATTTACTGACTAAGACTTTCAATTGAATTAATTAATATTTTTATCAAAATAGTTGAAAAGTAAGATTTCTGCCTCCATTTTTTCCTGAGGACATTCTCACATCACTGAACATGTTGGGCGCAAGACCCCATCTAATATATGGTATATGCACACTGGCATTTTTAATAGGCAAAATAGGTTGGTCTATTTTTCATAATAGAAAAACTATTGCAAATATTAGAGACTTGTCAATGGGAAAGGAGTTCACACCTTCTTGGGACTGAAGTCTAGGTGGCCTGTCATTACACTGATGTTGAAGTTCCAAGATGTTCATCCTGAGGTGCATACTTGTTACCAAAGAAAATTTACATGGTAGATGTGAATAACATTTTCTTCTAATACACCTTAAGGCACTATAACTAAAATATCAGTACTTAGATATGTACATTAAAATCTGCTTTGAAACTTTCACACCACCTTTACAATATATTAACTAGAAAAGTTAACAAAGTCTTTAAGAGCTACAGAAGAACATGTTACCATTTGAAGGCATGTCTATATCATTTCTTACATTCATTGATAACCCAGGGTGTATAAATCTCACCCCGTCAACTGATTTATTTTTAAGACTGATGAATGAAAAAGGAGAGATAACATTTCTGTAGACTAGGAATATACTGATGATGTATGAACTGGGCCAATCTTACAGATTAATGAGATTAGATGGGCCTTTGCCCAGCCACATTGAGTTCTGCTAATTGGGCTTACAGACAGTTCTATTATAAATTTGCTAAACATTTGACATTGTCTTCTCAGTTATGGGTTTACTTGTGCATTCCTCTTGTAATGTAACATAAACTTTTACTTACTGCCTCAGGTGAACTCTTCACAAAAGGCATTAGATGGCATGTTTCCAGTGCCTACAGCGTTTCTCTTTTGTTACAATCTATTTAATTTTCTTTTTAACCCATGCTTAACTAGTATGTATAATATCTCCATTTTTGATGCACGGTCTCCCAAGAGCAACCTATAAACACTACTGGTTAAGCCTCAGTCACAGACATACAAACTGGACTTAGTCAGGTGTCGAGAGCAATGAAGTGCAGATGTTTCATGTAGAATCAGAGAAAATAACCTGCTCCTCTGGGAAAACAAGATACTTGAAACAGACACACAAGAAGCAACACAAGACATAAAAAGTATCTCAGGTATGAACCCAGCTATGTACACGAATATTTAGCCAAGGAGTTCAACAGCCATAGCAGCTGAAAGACACTGACTGAAACGAGTGCTGCCACCCAGAAATGTGAAACCAGTGACAGTATTAGAGAATGGTGCAACTTTGAGAGCTGCAAACCCAGATAATATCTACTTGGCAACACCAGCTTATGTCATGGAAAGTCGAAGGTCAAAGTTGTAACATTCTTTTTTTTTTACTTATCTGTATGTCTATAGTCCATCTATTAGGTGCTTATGAATCAAGTGTAAAACCTATGAGGAACTGTCACATGCTGTACTGTGTTTTCTAGTTTAATTTTAAAATAATTTATAAATAAAACTAAAAAAAATTCAATGAGTTAAATTTAACTGAATATAAACCCAAATCAGTTGTGCAAATGACCAGATCAGACATCTTCTTTTGACACCTGGTGTAATATGCCTTCTGGCCGAGCTGCCTGGTGCATGCAGGCTTTTCATAGGCAGAATGTTTCTTGAGTGAATGCAAGTAGAACTTGAAAAACTAGGTGATAATAAGGAGCAGTCTGATTAGGGTGATTTGTGTTTTACATAACAGTTGGGAGGGCATGGCTGACTTGAAGTAGTCAAAGGCATTGAAAAACAGTGGGAAGTGATATAGTCCTGTTTGTGTCCCAAGTTAATTCCTGTCTGGCTAGATAAAATTCAGGTTAGTGCACTTTAATCACAAACTGAAAACAATTTCCAAATGTTTCCAGTGATGCTTTGTGTTAGAAAGTGTCTTACCCAGAAGCCCATCTGACATCACTGTTCATGCTTTTTTCCACCTAGTATTTAGTTGCAATTGATGTAACCTGGAATAAATACAACAGGGAGCATCATGACTAGTGGCGTAATTAAAATAAAACACAAGATAGGAATAAACAAAGGGAAAGCACACTACAAAAATTAAACCATGCTGCTAAACTCAGCCTAATTGTATTTTTTTTTTACCTTGTCAAGTGGGTAGTTTCCTTAGCATCATCCGTCTCACTTTAAACTTGTCTTTCTCCTGGCCAATAAGTCTTCATTTCATCTCACCTCCTAGCCAAACCATCCCTATTGTCACTTTTGGTTTCAGTCTTGGAGCCTCAGTGCCTTTGCTTACTCCTAAGACGTTTTTTTTTTTTTTGTTTTTTTTTACCTTTACCTTGCAGATTGATGGTGACTGAGTCTCCATACTGAATACCACTCTCTCATGTGGGATGTACTGTATCTGAGTAGATGAGTTTTGGCTTGCTACTAGACAACATGACCCATCATTAAAGACACCCAGTGTAGACACTGACCTTTCACTGGTGACTATGACTACCCACTCTAACAGAAGTACCATCAATGTACCATAGCTAGGATTTCTTTTTGTATAGATCTTGCTGGGTCACTCCACTTTCTCATTTGTTTGTGGTGCTCATTTTCCCTTGCATCTTAACATGGCAACTATGAGTCAATTAAATACTGTACTGTATACTATACACCCAAAGCTAAAAAATGAAAACATCTGCTTCTTCAATGCTAAAATTACCATGTTTTAATTTTCAATTAATTCTGGGGTTCATCAGGGGTGTGTTCTTGCATGGACTGGGTGCTGGGCAGGGTCATGGTATCCAGCGGCTGTGGGCAATCTGTTGGTGAAGAGAGATTCACTGTTCTTTGCTGATGATGCTGTGATCTTCATGGAGTCAATGGAGGCTCTGTTCGGGGTGTTCGAGGGACTGAGTGAGGAGTCTGAGTGTCTGGGCTTACAAGTGTCCTGGATAAAAACCAAGATCCAGTCCTTTAATGACCTCTTAGGCACAGCCATCAGCAGTGTGCCTGTCTGCGGAGAGAATGTCGACCTTGTTGAGAGGGTTTACTTACCTCGGCAGCGACATTCATGTCTCTGGTTACTCTTCCTATGAAGTCAGTAGATGGATTGAGAGAGCATGGGGGGTCATGAGGTTGTTGTAAAAGGGTGTATGGCGCTCCCGACATCTATGCAAAAGTACAAAGGTCCAAGTCTTTAGAGTCCTGGTGCTTCCTGTCTTGCTATATGGTTGCAACACATGGACGCTTTCCAGTGACCTGAGACAATGACTGGACTCCTTTGGTACTGTGTCTCTTCGGAGAATCCTTGGGTACTGCTGGTTTGACTTTGTGTTGAATGGGCAGTTGCAAATGGAGTCCTGAATGAGGCACATTATCTGCATTGTGAGGAAGTGTCAGTTACAGCACTACGGTCATGTGCCACGATTCCTCAAGGGTGATCCAGCTCATTGTTGAGGACCCGAGTGGGAGCAGTATGGCAGCCAATGTTTAATGCTTAAGGAAACTAGAGTTAAACTTTGGCCTGATCACTCTGTGGCATTTACACCTTCTCCTAACATAATGGTGTTTTCTCTAGCTCCGTAGGTTATCCTTTAAAATCGCAAAGACTTAGGTTAGGTGACTTCATATTTATTTATCTATCTTATGTAAGTGTGTATTATTTTATTTTTGTATACTGTTTATGCACTGCAGTGGGCTGGCACCCTGCCCAGGGATTTGTTCCTGCCTTGCGCCCTGTGTTGACTGGGATTGACTCCAGCAGACCCCCGTGTCCCTGTATTAGGATATAGTGGGTTGGAAGATGACTGACTGACTGACTATTTATGCATTGTTTTTCTTTTTAATGTGCTTTTCTTTGAACATGTCTACTTCTTTAACATCTTCTAAAGCAGTTTGAGCTCCCTACTTTGTATGAAAATATGCTTTGGCAAATGAATGTTGTTGTTTTTGGTCCATTATGGGTTTTTGGGTAATTGTGCCTTTTCTGGAGTTAGTTCATGCCTTGCACCGTATACTGTTAAAATATGCTCCAGCCCTCATGGCTGTGATATGGAATAAGTGGATGTGATGATGATAGAATGATAATCTAATGATTATCAATCTATACTTGCAATGACACGTGGCTTCATATTCTCAAACAGGACTTTAACCCACAAGCACTATATACTGCACACAATGTTTGTAATGTACTCTTGGAGAGATGGTGACTGTAAATAATATGCAATACATTAAATAAAAACAGGATTGGTTAAATATATGAATTTTCCACCACTATTTATTAAATTTACTTATAATCTATCTATATCGCAGTGTTCCTTACACTTTTCTAAGCATGTCTTCTTGCACACAACAATATTATACCAACCTAAATTTGTGAAAACCATTAGCAGACCCAGAAGGCATCTAATGAAGCATTTGCATAGAGTTCTTACTAATAAGAACTGGTGACACTAACTAACAAACAAACAGATCACCTGGCAATGTAGACAAAAGCAGGATTTCTGACCTGTTTGTGACAGCATACCTGATAAACAGGTTAAATTACCTTTCAATCAATCACTGTGCCTGCCCTGTGATGGACTAGAGTTCGTTCCAGGGTTGGGTCCAATGAAACTTGTGTTAAGTTCTAGCTCACTTTTGATCCTGTAATGAACTAAGCAGGTATAGGAAATGAAGGGAAGAAACAGACTTATAATATTTGGTGATATGTTTTTAAGTAACTAGCAGTTAAGACACTGCCTTATTAATGATTTATATTTTTGTGCATTCCTCATGCAGGTGTGTAGACAAGTATTTGCCCTTACTTGGAGTCTAACCCTAGGTTAGCCTTCCAAACAAACGTAATGCACAGAAAGCCTCCATCACCTGCAGCTTTTTCCCCTTCGTAACAATGGCTTTGACTTGAAGCGTCTCCAAAATAATCAGTTGTTAAGTGTGAAAACTTCATTACCAAGGTGTCCAGTTTCAAATAACTACACTACCTTTATAGATGGTTGTCTCTAAAGTTCCAAGGTCATTTATAAATGAATGTTCAAACTATTTAAGCCCCCTTGCTAAAATCTGTTGCCTTGGAAAAATACATAGATTGTTATATATATAGGAACTTTGGAGAAAACTGGTTGACAGCTATAAATGATTTTAGGCATATTCTCATAGATTTAATTAATGGTCAAGCTTTTTTATATATCTTCTTATTCTTATTGAAGAGATGATTAATAGAATATTAGAACAATTTAGATGAGAACAGCCCATTTAGCCCAACAAAGCTCACCAGTCCTATCTTCTTAATTCTTCTAAAATAATATCAAGTCGAGCTTTGAAGGTTCTTAAAGTCCTAATGTCTAACATACTACTTGGTAGCTTATTCCATGTGTCTATGTTCCTCTGTATAATGAAAAACTTCCTAATGTTTGTGAAATTTAAGAAGTTTCCAACTATGTCCCTGTTTTCTTGAAGAACTCATTTTAAAATAACAGTCCACTGTACTAATTCCCTTTATAATTGTAAACACTTCAGTCATGTCACCTCTTAATCTTCTTTTGCTTAAACTTAATCTTTCCTAACTCATCCCTTGGATTTCTCTCTTATCTGAACTTTTTCCAGTGCTTCTGTGTCCTTTTTGTTGTAGGTGAGGCCTTACCAGTCCATTATAAAGATTGAGCATACATAACCTTCTTGAACTTGTACTCTGCACATTGTGCTATATAACCTAGCATTCTGTTAGTCTTCATGGCTTCTGAACACTGGCAGTTGATAGTGTCAAGTCCTGTAGGACTCCTAAATCCTTCTCATAAGGTGTACTTTCGATTTTCAGACTTCCTATTATGTATATATCACTTAAAGCAGGGGTGAGCATCGTCAGTCCTGGAGGGCTACAGTGGCTGCAGGTATTCGTTCCAACCCAGTTGAATAATTAAATACCAACCCTTTCCAATAACAGATCTTATTATAGGCTTGTTAATGTTTTCATTCCGCCATGTCAGATTATTCTTATCGCGTAGATTTTTTCCTTTATAAGGAAATGATTTGAAGCCTAAAATCAATGAATAACTTTCAGCCCTTCACTTTTTTCTCTTCAGTTTCTTTCAAAATATTTTATTAGATTAAATTAGATTAGATTAAGTGTATTAATCCCAAGGGAAATTTTCATGCATACTGCAGCAGAAATATAAAAGTTAAATTCAATTAATTAAACCAGACATTACACAATGAACACACACAGGCGTACATAGAAACAAGAGAACTGCTGGTTCCTTTGTCATTGGCATCATATTGCCAATAAGAAGCCATTAAAAACAGTGAATGTAGCTATTTAAGAATAAAATAAGCAATTAAGGACGGGCAGTCATAACAAGCGAGACAACTAAAATGATGCATTTAAGTAGTAAATGCTTCATCTGCAGTAATTGACTTCTCATTAAGAAACTGGGTTGGAACAAAAGCCTGCAGCCACTGCGGCCCTCCAGGACCAACATTGCTCACCCCTGATTTAAATCATAATAAAAAACTGCAACCGTGACATGACACAAACATTCTGTGAAATGCATAGATGTATCATTGTCACCAAGCATCATTTTAATCTCTAAGTAAACTATTTAAGCGCTTTAAAATTTTCAATCTCTCCATCCAATTTTTTGTCTATCTGGCAAAAAAATAATTTTCTAACCATGGATAGAAAATCAATTCAATTTTGGAACACATTTGCTAACGTATCTATACATACTTCTACAATGCTTATCTGAAGCTGCTCATTAAATTGTACATCTTCAGAATGAGAGAGAAAACATAAGCCTTTGGGCAAATCCCAGTTAGAAATAAGGCAAACTCTTCAAAGACTGCAGCTGATGAATTTGCATGGCATGAGTTTACCAGGTCTTCTGCTCTAAACATAACTTATTTAGTATGTGGCAAATATGCATATCTGTTGTTGCTAAAAAGGGTGGTGCGCCACTTGTTATTTGGCCACTTTCTGCATGTGACTTTTCTCTCTGACTTTCCACAGTAACAGCCTCCCCATTACAGAAGCAAATGGGAAAACAGAGAGATCATCTCTATTGACTGGAAGGGCACACGAGTTCCTGTACAGTTCATTGCTAATGCCACATCTACTGCTTTGAGTCAAATGTCGGCTGAAATGACTGATATTAGGGCCATGGTTCTTCATAATCAAAAGTCCTTTGATGTGATACTGGTCTAAGGAGATACCTGTACTGTACTGTTAACTTCATGTTGCCCCTATATTCCTGATATGAGAACCAACATTTTTATCTGATCACATCCAAAAAATTGCAACTAATGCAAATTCACCTCTATTTGAACTTAATTCTGATCCAAGTGTTTGGAATAACTCTCTATCACAGGGCCTAATCTCAATGGACCAATTTTGACTTACCAGAAGAGACTGGAGTACATGGGGAAAAATCAACTCGAGAACAAGCAAACTAATGAAAGATAGTAACTGGAGTACAAACTTAACCCAGGTCCACATTCACTTTGGGTCTTTTAATTAACCCAATCTGTATATTTTTTGGATGTGTGAGGAAAACAGAGTACCCAAAAACAACAACATGGACATGGGGAGGACATACAAACTCTGAATAGTCAGTGCTCAGGCCATGGGTTGCACCCTGATTCTGGCGGCTGTTTGACAGTAGTATTAATTGCTTTCCCACACATTGTTTTAATACAAATCAACGTCCGAAAAAATATGTTTAAGCAGAATTATGCATGTGAATGTTTCAGGCAAAATGTAAATAGGAGATGGTCAATTACAACATAGTAAATGCTCTTATTGTAACAATTTACTTATTTTTGAACTTCCAGTTTCTCTTGCTCGGTGAGCTCAGCTCTTTAAAATATCAAATGATCTTTGTAAACACAAGGGTAAAGTAACATGTAGACCAAAAAACGAGACAATGAGACGAGCAGGTATGGGCAGTGTGCCTCCTCAATCCAGAAGCAAATGAATTTCACCATTCTGAAATACCAGAGAGAAGGAATAGAAAGAATGAACTTTTATGGAGGAAGGAAGCAGTGAACTTTTGTGCAGTGTTGTACAGTTTCTCTTTTGCATTATAAAACGATTTAGAGATTAGCTTATTGGCATGCTCTTTATGCCTTTACTTATTTTAGTCACCTTCTCAATAAACCTCGGACGCAATCACACAAGTCACGTGGCAGACAGAGTGTCAAGAATGGTTAAACATCTGGCTGGGGCACTTCCAGCTCTCTTTTTTACTGCTAAGCTATTGTCACACATATTTGTAACAAAGGAAACATGGCAAAAATGGGTACAAGTCTGAAACTACCCAGATTGTATTAAATGACCTAGCCACATACTATTTCAACCTGATTTGCACCCATGTGTGAAGTATTTTACTTGAAGATGTATTTCTAAGATTGCACACCAAAAAAAAAAGAATTTTTAGCATAAAATAATTTTTGAATCAGTATTGTTAAGGAAAGGGACTGTGTGAATGAGAGATTGTACCTGTGATGGGCTGTCAACATGTCCAGGATTGCATCTAGTGCTCCCCATCCTCTTAAACTGTATTAGAAAAATGGAGGAATGAATGGATATTTTTTTTAAACATAGACATTGACATATCCTATTTGAACTTCATTTTCCACTACAGTATTTTATAGGAAATTGTTTCGAAAGAAATAAAACAACAACAAATCCTGTGTGCCATACCACTGCACTGGAGGTTATGGTCACATTCAACCAATTTACAGATGTAATTTAATCTTGCACATCTTTTTAAATGCAGTTCTAGGAGAAAATTTATATGGACACAGGGGAAATGTGCTGACTCCAAACACACAGTGGGTTGAGTTGGTATAGAATCTGGGCTATGGAGCTTTGACACAATAGTGCTAACAACTATGTATATTGTTCATGAAATGAAATATCCATTCGTCCATATTCTGAACCCACTTCATCCATTACAGAGTTATGGAGAGACAAAGCCTACCTGAGCAGCATTCAGTACAAAACAGGACAAAGGCACGGGTGGAGTGTCACTTTCAGGCACAGCCATACTGAGCAGGTTTAAAATTGCATATTAACTTAATATTTAGGTGTTTAGAATGTGGAAAGAAATCAAAATATTTGCAGGAAACCTATGCAGACACAGAGTGAAATGTGCAAATTTCACACATTTAGTGACCAGGCCAGGAAGTGAATCTGCTAACCTTCACATAAATAATACCAGCAGAAAATTTACTGGGGTAGACATTAAGTCTCATTACAGTCAGGCCTCTAGAAGAATCCTGTGCTAAAGACATCAGTTCATACCAAGCTGAATTTTTAAACATTTCTCTGTGCATAGAGTCATCATCATCATCATCATCAGCAGCAGCAGCAGCATCATCAGGTCATGAGGCTTTCACAAGGGCTTCTTGCAATGACTGGTCTATGGCCTTCTTCCCCACTGACATCCACATCAGACCATGCTCTTTCAGTTCTTTTCCCAAGGATCGTCACCATGTCTCTTTAGGAAAGTATCTTTTCCACTTTCCTTGCAGAGTCCAGCATAATACAACAACTACATTTTGACAACTAATAAAGAGTGGTTCTGTGTTAGCTAAATGAGTGGGTCTTTTGTTTCTGATTGTGTTTGACGAGAATATTCACTTGATTTATCTGAGGCACTTGATCTGGAAAACTTCTAGTTTTTAGTGGATGGACTTTCTGAGTCATACAGTAGGATACTGCACAAATTTGACATGAATATTCAAATCTTAATGTAATAAGTCAGGTGTTAGTTCTTCCAACCAGTGCAGTAAACATTTGATTGGCTTTGGTAATTCTCGCATTTACTTCTTTTCCACTGTCCAAATTTATAGTTACTTTGCTACCCATGAACATAAACTCACCTACATTATAGATGGTTTGATTGTCCAGCCATAATTGCTGCTTAATCTTGGTGGTTTTCTTCATGCATTTCATTTTATTTCTGTTCATTTTGAGGCCAATATTGCTTGCTATTATAGAGGGTCTCTGGATTGAGCTAGCCAGTGGGTGAGAGCCATCTATAAAATGTACAGGTCTTCTAGCACAAATGTTATAGTCCATTGTAAGCCCCTGTGACTGTCTGCTATTGTTTCTTTCACAAGGCAGTCCATGGCAAGAATAAAATGTGAATGGAGATAGGATACATCCTTGCTCAGTCCATACACTTCATTTGTAGCATCAGGCTGGTGAAATGAGATGCCTACCTCCATTTGTAAGTCTGACTGCCTCAATGTGCTCAAGAAGCATTGGAAGACTCTCTTTTTTGGTGAATTACTAAGGGATAGCTGTTTGTAAATTTGGGAAATGTATCTACCTTATAGTTTGTTTTGGGCTTTCCGTTTGTGGAAATCAATGTTGTACCTTAGACCTGAAACACTAGTGTTCTCAAAGAGTCCTCACACTGATAATACTCAATTATATTGACCTCTTTAGTAAGTCACTTTGGATAAAAATACAATCAAATCTCTCTATTATAAAAGGAAATCCTCAGATGAGACTTTCTCTGAGATAATTTCAACTCCCATGAGAGATAATTTCTGGTCCCGCGAAACAAGACTTTTTGCCAAAAGATTTTCACAAGTCCTGCCCTCCTCTCAAACATTTGCAACCACACCCACAGTCCAATCACACTCAATCGTGTGAATGCTATTGTCTGACACAGTTCCTGTGCTCTCAGCGGGGTTGGAAATAAAAGACAAAGATTAGAAGACAAATTAGAACGTTGTAAAGAGGTTCAAAAACGTTGGCGCGATACACATGCAGAGCAAGTTAGAGATTATGAAAGTACTAAAATTTGAAAGTCTCAAAAAAATTATAGTAAAGATCGCATTAGCAGTAACAAATGGAAATTATTACTCGGTGAAATAACAGAACAGCAAAAAGAGTTTGAATATATGGACATAGGTGATATGACAGAAGTATGTAGATATTGTCCAGCTTTAAACTTTAAGTCAGAGACTTGTAGATTGTCTAATTCGCATTGCCATCAAGGAAAAGTAGTGTTTCTTCCCAATGAAGAGATGGCTCTGCAAGAATTAAAGGATTTGTTGTTTGGTGAAAATGAAATCCACATATGCGAGTGGCAGAGATGCGAAGTGGTTGGCACGCCCACAGTCCACTCACTTCTCATTCGTGTGAATGCCATTGTCAGACACAGTTCCTGCACTCTTAGTTCCAAGCGGAGTCGGAAATAAAAGACAAACAGTAGAAGACAAAGTAGAACGTTGTAAAGAGGTTCAAAAATGTTGGCGCGATACATATGCAGAGCAGGTTAGAGATTATGAAAATACTAAAATTCGAAAGTCTCAAAAAACTGATAGTAAAGATTGCATTAGCATCAACAAATGGAAGTTATGGCTCGAATGGAAATTATGACGCGAAGTGGCTGGCGCATAGTGCAGGCCAGGGGGTTGGCGAGCAAAGCGAGCAGGGGGTGAAGCCCCCTATTAAATGTAAATGTAAAATCTTACCTTCATCCACAGTAAAGAAATCTGTAATCTGATCCCCACAGATTACTTTGCACCTGTAATCTTTGTATAAGATCTTGATGACATACTGATATCCCAAACCACAGAAGATTTTCCAAAAGGTGTCCCTAAGTATGCTGTCAAATGCCTTTTCAAAATCAACAAATGTAATATATGGGGACGGGGGTGTTCCATTCAGTAGTCTACTCCAATTCAAAGTGTTGGTGTACTGTATATATGACCAGTCTCTTCTGAATCTGGCTTGTTATTTGTGAAAGCTGTAATACAGTCCAGGATTATATGGCAAAATATTTTAATGATAAGGGAAACCAGTTTTACAATTGTCAAGGTAATTTTCCTTCAGGGCACTTAATAATAAGCCCTGTTTTCCTATCCTCTGGCTTTTCTTCTTGGTCCCATATTCTCTGTAAGACCTTTCCCAGCAGTTTCAGTGTTTCCTCTTTGTCAGCTTTCAGCATCTCGATCAATACTTTGTCTTCTACCAGAACTTTGTGTTCTTCATTTTCTGTACGGCATTACTAATTTCATCCTTGGTAATCAGACTATAACATACCTCCAGATCTTCCAGTTCTGGCAGAATGTCAGGTGATTGCAGAGTGGTGGTCTAATGAGTATGAATATGTTCTTTCCATCTCCCTATCTTATTTTCTTTTGTGTTGATTGTACCGTCTATGGTCTTGACAGGCACGTCTTGGTTTGTACCAAAATCTCCTTACAGTACATTATTATAATCATAATATTGTTCAACAACTACCTTAAAGAAACAGATTGATTTGATAAACTATGATTTGTCTTTTTATTTAGTTATATAAATAAAAGACATTTATTTTGTAAAGAACAAAGTGTAACATTGTTATCTTAATATCTCCAAAGTAAAAATCATTCAGATCTAGCAAGATAATTTGTTATAACTTTAAACATTACATTTTACGATATATAGTTTTCCAATAATGTTCCATAATTTTTATGTGTTTTGGAATGCTTAAAGACGTGGGGTGTCTTAAGATTCCTGTGCTGTTTTATTACAAATTAAAAATCATAGGTCACTACAGGCGCTTGACGGAGCATGCAGCACACATGTAAAATTACAATTCATTGCCATATTGTATCTTGGCATTTTAAGGATGCCTGATTGGACCAGGTGTTTAAAGAATTTATAGCCTTCATTCAGGTTTATGACTTGTATTTCACTAGACCGAGAGTCGTTTCTGCCAATACATTTGCATATGCAAGAAGTGAAGTGATTCATTTTAGGACTTGGATTGGATAAGTCCACATAAAAAATGAGTCCTGAATTCAGTCAGTTTGCCAATTTCAAAACCATATTGGCAGAGATGTTAGCACTGCTACTTTAGCAGTCCAAGAACCTAGGTTCAATGCCAAGTTACTGTATTTGAAGATTATGCATATTTACTCTGTTTTTCCTAATTTTCTAAGATGTTCTCCCATGTCTAAGACATAAGGGTTACCTTAACTGCTGACTCTAAATGGAACCAATATACATGGATGAATGAATGTTCTCTGTTATGGACTACTGACCCCTCCAGAGGTGATTCCTGTTTTCTACTCCTGGGACGGGATTGGGCAGCCAATCTCCCTATAATAATAAAAAGGTAATATAGAAAATGAATAGAAAAACTCAAACGCATTATGCCAGTGAGGCCATATTTCATATTGACACCAGTTTTGCTATTCTGATGTGAATCAGCTTTTACATTTACATTTTAGAAAGTAGGTGAACTTTCAGATACAAATAGTCCTGAAATGTGATATTTTATTGCTCCTGTTGTATAATTAATTCAAACCAAAAAACACATTATTTTTAATACAATGCTAGAATGCCTTGAAGGATAAGTTTGGTATTTTTCAAGTCAAAGCTGTTTCTTCACAATCATGGTGTATACTAATTTCCCGAATGAAACTACATCCTAAAGGGAAGCATATGTTATAAATTATAAAAAATTATTAGCCTTTGTTTTCACTTTAGAATGGAAGTAATGAGTTCTGTGGTCCCAGTGGGAATAAAAAGTGCTAAAACTTAATGAATACATCCCTTTCTTGAGCCAAAAATGTTATTGCATATTGATCAAGGTTTTGAGATTGTACACATATTGCAAAATATGTGCCTGTGTCATTTTAAGAAAGGAAAAAAGCAAAAAGCAAAATATTTTTGTGAGATTCAGCCATTTTAAAATAATACCAACTATATATTGCAGCTCGACTTCTAAGATGGCAATTTTTCAGAGCCAGGGGTGCAGATTCATCCCAGAAAATCACTGCCAAGTACCACAATTGACATTACTGAATGCTGATGCTCAGATGTCTCTGTTCTGTAGAAAACTAGACAATAATAACTGAAAAAGTCACATTTACATTTACTTTCATTCTGTCACTATATCAACCCTAATTTTGTTGTTTCGCAAAGATATTGCCTACTGTCATGTGTGCTTCTGTGATCTGGCAAAAGAAAGATCTTAAAGCATGCAATCAAGTAACAAGAACTGGACAGGCATTATAGGCATACATTTATTTTAATCAAGTTGAGGCTTCCTGAGTTTAGTACTGATATTTTTGCATAGTACTGCACAGCTGTCATTCCTGCCTGACAGTGCTAGGGTCTACATGGAGGTTTTATATTTTCCCCATGTATTTATGGATTGATTGTTATCAGTAGCTGTCATTAAGTTTACTTACTCAAAATGTTGTTGTCAGTTCTTTTATTATTGTATCCTCAGAAAAAGTCACTAATCATGTGTTAAAAAATTCAGTCATTGGTTTATGCTACTTCAGTTTGTTTCATTGAGGTTGAATATTATTGTACACTCTGCCTTTTTCATTTTCTCAGTATTTTTTATTGTGTGTGCATGCATTCGATACACCACAGAGTGCAACATACAGGTGCCTTGGTTCTTTCAAAAAACGAAGGCTTTTATTAAAAATGTAATGCAATGTAATCAGTTCAGTTCAGATGTATTGTTATGTGTAGAAAGTACAAAGAAACTCTTAGATGCTCTATTCACCATTGCCATTCAGCACAAATCTCCCTCTGTAGGGTGTATAAAATAACAACACCAAATATAATTGGTGAAAACGTATGCACCATTTAGGAAAAAATAATCATATGATTTGAGTGTTCATCTGTCTGTTACTACAAGCCATGGCAGAACATAATCACTGAAGAAACAGAATTGCAGAAACAAAAGTAGAATAATAAACAGAATATAGTTTGACCCTGGGGGTATCATAAAACCCCCCATAGTGCACAATGCAAGCAAACAAAAGAGCAAGAAACATATCTTCTCCTCAAAATAATGGTACCAACAAATTGTGATAAAATGTATAGTTTCCAGGGGCCTCATGTATAAACGGTGCATATGCACAAAAATGTTGTGTACAAACATTTCCACGTTCAAATCACTATTTGTATAAAACCTAAACTTGGCATAAAGCCACGCACATTTTCACGGTAGCTCCAACCCTGGCGGTTTTGCTCGGTTTTGCAAACTGGTGGCACCCAGTGTCAAAGCAGTGCTACTGTTCCAGTGTGGTTTCCCTTTCTTTTTTAGATCCACATTCCTGACACGGCTTTATAAATACACTGAAATTAACCGCATTTGTACTGTTTATTAGTTTAATGCATCTGACTGTAATTAACCTGTAACAATATAATGGTCCACAGAATGGTCAAACTATTCTAAATACCATAGCTGCTTTAGCGTTGTTACTCTCACCGCACCTTTTTCTTCTTCTTCTTTCAGCTGCTCCTGTTAGGGGTTGCCACAGCAGATCATCTTTTCCCATATTACTCTCACTGCACCACTCAGAGTATTTATATCACTGTATCTGAGTGGGGAATCACAGCTCTACAGCAGCTGACTGGAAAGAGAATTATCGGTATACAGCATCTAGCACATGCTGCCTCAGCCATGCTGTCTATTGAACTGCTCTCATACGGCAAGCGCTTCAGAGCCTTTCCTCGCGGTTCAGAAAGTTTTATTCCAAGAACTATAAATGCACTCAATCAGTCCATCAAATGCTCCTTGTAGAATATTTTGTACTTATAAGCACAATTACCTCAAAGTAAACTTGCGATGGTTATAATACTGCACAACCTGAACCACTGTTTTACATATTTTACATATACTTTTTTACACGTATTTACATATGACGACGATATCATTTTTAAGATGAAATGCAGCAAAATATGTTTATGTTATACAGATAAAACTTTAACTTCATTTAAATAATCTATATTGTTAATAATTAAACATGTGAGGACCCGGTGCCGCAGCACTAGCGAGGAGCTGGCGCTCTTTTCACGGATTGTTTCTGCCTGTGCAGTATTCTTGTTGGGGATGGCGCAACAAGGGAAGGATAGATGGATGGAATAATTAAACATGTACTACAAAGATATTTCAATGTTCCTTAAAAGTTTGAAGAATTGGCGTTCTAAGTTTACAAATGGCTTGACGTCTATTACAGAGCTGATTGTGTAGAGATTGGTTACTTGGAGAAAGAAAAGGAAGGACAGGAATTGGCGGTTAGTACGTTTGAAAGAGACGTACTGCTGCAATAAATTATTTCAACGAATATCGCGCACGGCGCAGCAAGCATCTTGCATGAGGCATGAACAATCACTGCACCACCATGTTCCCATGTTTAATAACATGCTTTAACTCCTATCATCATGAAAATGACATCAAGTATACATCTCAGTATTATAATTATTCAGAGAGCTGCAATATCACGAATGTAATGGATTCTGTGTCCTGTCTGAGGAAGAGAAAGCTGGTTTAAGAAGCACGTAGTGATTCACACACATAGAGCACATAGAGAAGATCAAATACAAAACAAAGCATTTAACATGCTACTTTAGTTACGATGGGATTTGAGAAACTAGTAAATTAAACGATTTTAAGACGAAGTTTATGATGTTCTATTTTAATGACAAAATAAACTATGTGATTAAAGTAGAAATTTAGAGATTAAAGTTGACATTTCATGCTTTTTTCCCACTGTGTGCTTATTTTTTATCTCAACTTTTTTTTTCTTGACTTTAGTAAGCTTTCGTATGACACTCAGACGGTGGACTCGCCTTTTCACAGCGACTTTGATATCTGACAACTTCTTTATTTCGGGCACTGTGCGACTTTGTGAACTTGAGCTTTTGAGCTTCTCCGACTCTCTATGCCACTCGACCAACTTCCTTTTGTTGTTTATACCATTGTTTAAACCAATAAATAGTACGTTTTTCCTTGCCTCCACTTGGTATTCGCTGAAATTCTTCTATTTCCACCTGTGCTTTTGCCATTGCCTTTTCACAGAACGCTGAGCTTAATTGCTATTTATATTGATTTGCATATTCAAAAAGGTGTAGTTCAGGGAGGAAATGGGGTGGGACAGCAGGCACGTGCATCTGCGTTACTTTTCACGTTGACCGGGATTTATGTAACGGAAGAACATGGAAGTTGCCGTTCGCACAGATTTATGCATCTGGATGTTTTGTGCATAAGCACATTTCCGCTTTTGTCCGTACTCCATGTTATAGTATGAATTCTATGCACAGCATTATGCATGAGGCAACTGGTTACTTTAGTTGTTACAAGCATGCCTCAGAAATGTGGAAGGACAACAGTCTACTCCTGAAAATCAGCAAGACAAAGGAGTTGTTTACTTTGGGAGAAAACAATAGAGGCACTACCATACCTTCAGTATTAACAGCATTCAGTTAGAGAAGGTGGACAGTAACAGACACCTTGGTGTTCATATCAGAGAAGACCTGACTTGGTCCAAACATATTGATATCCTAGTAAAGAAGGCATGACAGTATCTCTTTACCACCTCAATGATTTCAGGCAGCCCTCCTAACTACTAAAAACTTTTACATATCCACATCAAAGGTATCCTGACAGGAAGTATTACTGCCTAGTTTGGGAGGCAGCACACAGGAGAAGGCTCTGATGAGAGAGGTGCGATCAGCTCAACGCATCACTGGGTGTGCACTCTCTAACTTCTAGGACATCTACATCAAGCAATGTTGGACCAGGGCAAACAAAATAATCAGTGATAGCAGCCATCCCAACAACAGTCTTTTTTCTGTACTGTGGTCAGTTAAAAAAGACCAGACCAGTTCGGAGAAACCTTAGGAGGAGCTTTTTAAACAGTTGATCTGCATCCTCAATAAGGAAAATGTCTGGGACTATTTGATATTTTTAACATTCTTACTTTATTATTTAAGTTTTTTTTAGTTATTATTTATTATACACATATTTTATAATTCTTTTAATGATTTTTATTGATACATATAAAGTCATGTATTATTTTTATTGTCCTTTTAATTCTTCTTAGAAGTAGTCTTTGAAGTTTAGCAACTAAGCATTTCACTTTATATTGTATTGTATGAATGATTTGTATGTGACAAGTAAAATTCAATTTGAATTTGAATTTCAAAGTTTACTGATATGCTTTAATACTTTTTATTCACTTTGGGACCCTGGTACCAATTTAAAAATGCAATGTCAGGCTATTTATTTTTTTAAACTTAATAAAATATGCTTCACTTTACAGTGCAGTTTCACATGACAAAGTAATATATACAGGGAGATTCGCTTGAAAGAGGCCCCGAATATTCTGTTGTAACTCCTATTAGGATGAAGTAATCTGAACCAAAAAAATATGCTATATACCTTGACATATATGTAATCGATTGCATTACATGCGATGATGGAAGTGGTTTCCGTTTTCTGACAGACACATTCCAACGTGGTGCTCTATGTTCCTGAATGTGTGAGCAAGCGTCTTGGTGGGAATAGCAGCAAATTCACATCGGATGTTTTCCTTCAAATCTTACACAGTGTGAGGCTTGTTCTGATTGACTTTTCCTTTGAGCATACCCCAAAGGAAGAAGTCTGCTGGTGTCAGACCCAGTGACCGTGGTGGCCAAAGCCCATTTGAAATTACCCTGTTGCCAAAGAAGGACTCAATTTCTGCCATGCTCCTTGCCAATGTGTAACACATTGGTCCAACTTGCTGGAAGTAACCTTCTGTTAACTCACAATCATCCAGTTGATTCTGCCATTGCTTAAACAAATTGGTGACCCAACAGATTCGCACCATGAAGATGTGCTGCTCAATACTGTACACAACCACCCTGATGAGAAATCAAGTGACTGAGACCAAGACCCAGAAGTTGCAGACGGAGGTTAAAATTCTAGACAGCTGTCCAGCGCCAACCTCAATGCTCCGACGCAGGAGCATCCCGGTTTGTTCGAGGTTCCATATACTAAGAAGCACATTGCATGTTGTTTTGTTTAGATTGCTTCAGCCTAGTGACAGTTATTTCAGAATATTCTGGGTCACCTTCAAGTGAATCTCCCTGTACTATATGATTGTAAAGAAAAAACTTCAACTTGAAAAATACCAAACTTCCTCTTTAAACTCGTGGTGGTAATAAATTTATATGAAAGGCCAACTATAGCCATTTTTACAACATTTCTATCATTCTGGACAGCATTTGTCCATTATAGGCAAATCACTCTGTTGTATTTAACAGTTGGCCCGCTTCGGATGCACTGCACATGCTCCTTATGTCCCCTACAAGCTGCTACCTCATTTCTGAAGCACGCTGTGGGTTTCAAAATTAAGTGTCCGGTATTTAAAAGATAGTGATAAAAGCAATGCTCTTAATAATTAACTAGCACAAGAAATTGGCTGTAATATCTCATATGATCTTTTGGAAACAACTGCTTTGAAAAAGTGTTAGGATTCTTTAATGCCATACATAAAAATATTTTAAATAGTTCACACATGGTATACTAATTTGTCACTTGTAATCAAATTGATTTAATATGCTGCAAAAACACAGCATTATACAACCATGTACACTCAAGGGTTTCCGCCCATCTTTACACAGTGTCATCCTTTCATTTTCTAAAACTGCTTTTTCCTGAACAGGGTCAATATGAAGACTGGAGCCTATCCCAGCAAGACTAGGGCGAAAGACAGGAACAAAACCAGGAAAGGGTGCCAGTCAATCGCTGGGCGAACACACACAACGGTCAATTCAGCATCAGCAATCCACCTAACCTTCATGCCTCTGGAAGGTAACCAGAGCACCCAGGGGAAACCCAAGCAATCTGCAAACTCCACGCTGGGAGGACCCGAGTCATGAACCCTGTCTCCTCACTACCATGCCACCTCTGCATTATCAATAAATATTATTTTAACTTCCACTTTCATTCAATACACAATGGAAAAAATTACAATTTCTCTTCTTCCTCGGGGTTTATCTGCCCTAGATCATCTAGTGAATTCCTGCTGGGGCTGAACCAGTAGCTTTGCGGTTTACAGTCAAACACGTAAACCAGTACCCAACGCTGCCATGTATCTCAGTGCAACCCTTTTCTTTTTTGTTTTAAGCCCTCTAACTGTATTTAGCTGACGTCTTTAATCTACGGTTTAAGAATATAATTTATGTAATTTAACAACAAACTGCTACACCAGGAAAACGGGTGACACAGGCTATTCTTGTTTACTACCTTCTCTTCCGTAACGAAGAATCTACAGCTGATTCGATCAATTCGCCTTGCTCTTTCGTTTTGTTTTGTTTAATCGCCACTTTTTATTTAAAGTACGGCTTAAAAATAAAAACGGCGTTGAGACTTTTCTAGAACACATAAAATGGGCGGAACAGAATTGAGCAATCGTCAGCCGGCGAAGACACAGGTGTGGAGCCTCTTCCTGGTGGGCGTGTCGACATCGCCCCGCCCATCATTCTGTGTGAAGTGGCACTGTAGTGAACGGCGAGTCCATTCATTTAGTAGTATTTCGCCAGTGAATGGTGCATTCATAATGATGACCAACGAGAGTCACGACAGCTTGTCACAGTATGAGTACGATTTCGAACGTAGCTTCGACGAGCGAGAAGCCATCCAATGGATGCAGGAGAACTGGTGAGTCAAATACAGGAGCGAAGAAGTGGAGTCTCGTCGCCCCCCACTTTTCTGGCACGTGCTATTTTCATCTTATAACGGCTAACTTTTTTATCAGGTTGCCAAAAAAGTGTGATGGGACGATCGGGAAGTCACGTATGTGGGTCGTGCTGTGGGGCATTAATATTTAATAAGAATAAACCACTTGTTCGTTGCCCTTAAATTATTCTTGTAAATAGCAAATTTGGCACGCACTTAAAACCTCAATCTGCAAATGAAGTGATACGACTTTCGCAGGGATGAGAGGTAGTGTGGAGAAAAAATAGTACTGCTCGTTTTATTTAAGCACAAGATGGATAATGCCCTCTCTCTGTCGAGATAGGCATGTGCTGCCTAGCTAGGGCGGGTGCTGTCAACGGCAGAGTATTTTATTTCCTGGATCTGGTCACTCCTTAATCGACTATGGGTAGCAGTAGAAAAAAATGATTTGATAGTCTGGCCCTCTGATTTTTGGATGTCTTTGATTTGCTCCGATTGCAAAATTCTGAATTTTTAAGTGCATTCTCGTAACATACTCAAGTAGTGAACAAAATAATGAATCGTAGCAACAGCAGTTCCCACACATGCACGGACTGGGCCAGATTACAGTTCAAATCAACTTGAAGTTTAATAACAGATGCACAATATAGAGAGAGGCAAACATATATAATACCAATATGTCTCTAACCCAGCGATGAATATTTATATGGAGAATACTGTATTTTAAATCTTCTACATCTTCTGCTTTTCCTTGACCTCTGCTGCCCTTTTAAGTTTCATAAAACTGCAAATGACTTGCATGTACCTGACCAGATTTCTAGTGATTACATCTTTAGTGGCTTCCCCAGCTTCAGAAGATAATCACTGAAACCCTTTACCTTGCAGGTTGTGAAGTCCAATGTCTTTAGCAATAAGAACGTTTCTTAGATACATGACCTTGCCTGTTGTGTTTTTTTTTTTTTTTATCTAGATAACGTATGTGCATAATAGTAATGGAATTGGTTTCATTTGAGCCATCCTCAAGTCTAAAATCATTTTTTTTCTCGGAATACCTAAACTGGAATATTAAAAATGTTTTTGAGATGTGTTGTTCCAGTGCACATAGGTACAAGGTTAGGTTAGTGGTGTGGCTGTCTCTCTTAGCTTCAGCAACTTGTTGTGTCACTTTAAATTGATGTCTACTATGTGCATAGCTAACTTCATATTTGACTGAATTTCAGGCAGATGTAATTAGAGAAAGAACTTCCAAGCGTCACTTTTGTTTTTCCACTGCTGTAACTAATGTTTGCAAAATATATTTGCTGTTATATTTTATTATTCAAGCCAGTTACTATATCTAATATTTGTAATGTTGTAAACTCAATAAAGCCTTTTGAAATTATGATACTGTATTAAAAAATGATGCATTTTTCTTTAGAAACAGCATTTAACCTCATGAGTATTCACTAGTTTGTGATTTTGGTGGGAGCCGGTGAGATGTGAGCAGTAGTTCTGGTTTAGGAGAAATGCCACTAAGTATCATGGGCCTCTTTAGATTGTATGGTGTGAAGTGTACAAAAACAGTTTGATAAGGGCAGAAATATTAAGTATAGCTGTAGAAAATAATTTGTGCCATTAATTACATATACCATAATGCCTGTTTTCATAAAGAGGACAGTAAAACCTGTAAAGACATTATCTCCTGTTTTCTGGTCTTATAAAAAGAGGGTAATGTCTTGGTTTAACCCATTGGGAGTGTCCAGTTCTGTTTCTAGGGTGGTGTGGGTCTGTGTGTTTTCTTATCTGATCAGGCATTACAAAGACTGTTTCTTACTTTTCAGAACCTAAATGACCTTTTTCTGATTTTGGATGAAAGAATCTATTTATTTGCTTTTTATCAAGAGTCGTTCTGTTAAATTTTGAGGAATGCAGATAGGAATGCTGCCTCCAGTACCAAGGTTCCTCCTGTAGTTCTGGTGTTTCTGTTTAGTAGAATAGGGGTTTTGGGCACTTATCCGGTGGTCTGTGTGTGGATTCCAATGCCCCAGTTCAGTGACATAGACATTCTGTAAATATGGCACCGTCCTTCAGATAAAATATAAAACTGAGGTACTGCTATACTGTGGTCATAAATATCCCTGGATATCTTTTGAAAAGAGTAGGGTTTATCCCCGATGTTCTGGCTAAATTGTCCATCACAGCCTCGTCCGTCCTGGTCCCCTAATCATCCCCTGTCTGTAATAGGCTATCTCTTTCACCCCTCCACCACGTAATAGCTAATGTGTAGTGAGTGAACTGGTGCTATAACTGCTGCTGTCACATAATCCAGGTGGATGCTACACATTGGTGGTGGTTGTAGTGGTTCCACTCTATCAATATTAAGAACTTTAACACTAGAATTACCAAAGCTTATGAAAAAACTCGTACATCTGGCCCACCTTAAATCCGCTTGCACGTCTCCGTTCAGTGTCTTTTGTCTTGTAAATGTGTCGATAAGCCCAAGCAGCAAGCAGCCTACTGAACCACACCCACCGCTGTGGAAACTGCAAAAACTGCAAAAAACTCTCCCAACTGAAGCCTTGTTTGTCAGGGAGTCCGGTACCTGGAGCTGTATATGCTAAAAAATATATCGTTATTTGAAACACATGCATTTCATGTGTGTTCCGTGTCTACAAAGATTTATGTAAGTGTAAGTATGACAGAAATGTTGAACACATACCTAAAACACAAACTTTTTCCATGTTTTAGTACAAACAACAAAATTTTGACATGAAGTGTATAATATGTAGGGCTGCAATTAATGATTAATTTGGTAGTCGAATAATCGTTAAATTTGTTTTGCGATTAGTCACAATTATTTCATGCCTGACTATTTTGATGCCTGCAACCTTTGGTTGCACATCCTGTTTTGGGCTCCAGTGCAAGTCTTACCTCATCTGCTCACGTCTGTCCATCTGTGAATGTCACCCTGATGTCTCTGCATTAACATGATTAAAATTAATAATAATAAAATTAAAATAACAACCAGTGAAACATATGAATTTGAAAATAATCAGATGTTTTTATATTAGTGTGACCATCACAATAAAAAATAAATACATTAAACAATACAAACTAAAGCACACATAGTCTTTAAACAAAAAAAGTGCATGGCCACTGGTGTGTCTTAAAGTCCCAAAGTTTAAATAAAGCTTCAATACAAATAAAATAAAACAATAATGTACATTTTATAAAAGATTCAGTTCATAGATTCCTGATTGCAGTGCAGGAACATGAGCATTTCGACATGCTGTGGTGTGAGGCTGCCTCTCTTCTTTGAGACAATGTTCCCAGCTGCTGAGAAGAGATGCTCAGAGTTAGTAGGAATATTCAAGAATGATTTTGCAGACAGAGAAAGATGTTTTAATCATCACACTCTGAAGAAAAAGTGTTGTAGTTTATCACATCATGTACTATATTATGCCAAAATAAAAAAATAATGGACTAAAATATGTAACAAGCTAATTACTGATATACCCTAAAACACAAGTTACCTAACATTAGTTAGAGATGGTTTGCTATTCATATGAACTCAAATATCATACGAAAAAAGAAGAAAAAAAAAACTAGGACGGCTCAGCTACTACTATTCACTCATTTACTATAGCTCCAATCACGTTAGCAAACATAACTGAAATTATATTCACTTAACCCTTAAACCGCCGCAACTGGCTGCAGTCGGTTTCCAGTGCAATTTGGAAGCATGCCGAAGCCAAGTATTCGGCGACGTACATTCATTGAACTCTGCAACCGGCTAAAGTTGTTTCTCAGTGCAATTTGCCAGCATGCTGGAGCTGAGTATATTCAGCGATGTATATTTATTGAATGCTGCAACTGGCTGTAGTCGTGTCTCAGTGCAATTTGCCAGTATGCAGGGGGCGAGTATATTTGGCGATATACATTCATTGAACCCCACAACCGGCCATATTTGCTTCAGAGAGCAATTTGGCAGCACGCCGGAGCTGATCAGTCAGTGCCGTACATCCATTGAGCAACCAGCTCATGAGCACTGCCGAACGCGGCAGAACTGCAGTCTCACTGTCTCTGGGATTCAGCTGCTACACTAGACGAGCCTGCAATCATTAGCGTTTATCTCTGTGTGTTTGCTTGCAGCCAGTTCAAGTGCAGTTGGCTTGGTGATTTACTGAATTTCATCAATTGGCTTCAGTTGCACCTGGAACATATAATAATAAATTGTTGCAGTAGTTTTTTTGTAGTTTTTACAGTTCATTTACAGTGTGTAAAATGATCAGTGTTGCAGTAATTGTGATGCTCTTTGCATGAGAAAAATGTTCTTTTTGAATTGTGACGTTTACTTGAAGACTGCAGCTAAAAAGTATTTGGCGTCCAGGGGTGCATTAACCCTCAAGTATGTGTTGGTTTAAGGGTTAACTATCATTGTCGAAACCTTGATATACACATTATAGTACAAACATCAACATTAACACGTGACACTAACTTTACTCGCTAAAACTTACCTCTCCAGAGACGGCGGCATCACAGCTCTAGGATGCTTGCGTTTCAGATGCTTATGCATCGCGGTGGTGCTACCGTGAAAAGAAAGCTCCACTTTACATAATCTGCATTCAACTTTTTTTTTCTTTTTCGGTGAAGTGCTCCCACACTAGAAAGTTTCTGTCACAATTTTTTTCCATCTCCTTCTCCCTCCTCTATCCGACTTGCTATTGCAACCATGTTTATTTTCCTCTGCATTCTTCTCCTGAGACGTTCTTCTTCGTTGGTAGGACTGTGTGCAGTCTTGACAAACAACAACAAATGATACTGCCCCCAGACGTTCATGTAGTGCATTGCAGTTACAAAAACCAATGTGATTCTTTGTGACTGGAGCCTCTATTGAAGGTTCTGTTTATGACGCGTTGACGTCTTCGATTACATCGACTAATCTTTGCAGCCCTAATAATGTATGAAGACAGAAGTCCAAATATTAAATAAGCACTTTCACAAAAGGTACATATATAACAGAAAAAGTGCGCTTTTATTCAAGACTATAATCGGAGAAAAAGAAATCGCGTTAGTGCACGTCCTTGTAGTGACTGCTTTGGTAGTACAGCAGTTAGAGCTGCTGACTCCTATTCAAAAGCTCGCCGGTTGAAGTCTTCACGTGTCACAGAAAAAACATTTTGAGTAGTGAGCTGCTCTTATTGTTACTATTATACAATAAAAACATACATTTTATTTGAGTCTGTAACAACCGGTGTAAATGTGTGGTACTTGTAAAGGTTAGCATTTTTTTATTCAGTTTTATTCTCTCAATCGCATTCACGCTCGCTCCGATCTGACACTGCTGTTTTCAAATAAAGACAAGCTATAACAGTGGTGAACTCAGATCGGTGAAAGAGAACAGAAGCCCTGCCCGCAAGAAACATTCATTTGCATATAAGAACAATGCAGCTGCACCAGGCGTAAAGGCGAAAGATGGCACCGTTTCAATGCAGGACGAGGTCTGGCGTCATCCTGTCAGTCAGTCTGCCCCACACCTGTCCTTCAACGAAACAGCATGGCTTACAGAGCTTGCCAACGTATCGTGGAAACTCCTGTTTGTGATTATGTTTTGCGATGGTCTTTACATAGGAAACATTTATATGTTACCTATATAAAAGCCAGATGGAATGTTATTTACCTTGATTTATTTACTTATCTTCCTACAGCGTAAAGTCACAAGTAGACTGCAGAGCTTCTTCTGTTTGATCAACACAGGCATGCTGACACAGTACATGTGTACTGAAGTAACTTTAGCTGCAGGTGGAAGCTCCTGTTGCACCCTATGCAACTGTGTTTGAAAACATTGTGTTTTAGATATGTGTTCAACATTTCTGTCTTGCTACACTTACGTATATCTTTGTAGACACGGAACACACATGAAATACATGTGCTCCAAATAGCGATATTTTTTTAGCCTATACAGCTCTAGGTACCTGACTCCCTGATAAACAAGGCATGAGGTAAGAGGGATTTTTGCAGTTTCTGAGAGGATGAGATAGCAGGCTGCTTGCAACTTGGGCTTATCGACACAATTTCCAATACAAAAGACGCTGAATGGAGACATCCGAGCGGATTTAAGATGGGCCAGATTTACGAGTTTTTCATAAGCTTTGGTAATTGTAGTGTTGAGTAGTGAGAGAAGCACTATATAAATGTAAAAAATTATTATTATTATTGTTTGTAATCTTCAAATCTCTCCACTAGCTTCTATTTGAAGTTAAAATCTGTCCTCAATGAGACTGAGTAGTGTTTTTTTTTCAGGTTTCTATTCTGCCGTGCCAATGGCCTAGACTCTGATTCCCGCTACGCTGAACTCTATGAAGTGGGATTGAAATAAATGGATGGGTGGGTGGATGAATGAATACTAAAAAGAGTCCATCATATTTTTTTGTACAGGTGCTGTCTCTTCTGCGCTTTCTCTGTGTTTTCTGAATGTCTTGAACTGCATTTATTACATTGTTTTTATTATTATTTCTGTTTAATGTCATGATGATGTTTGTAGGCTTATTTCAGTCACAGAATTATGTACATTACATAAAATAATAATGTTTACTTTTGTGCCATATTTTCTTGGATAAAAGTTTTCACAGTTTCATTCAATCTCTATATTTATAATGACCCATTCAAACACTGTAGAGCCTGGCTTATCACCATTTGACTAGTCCTTACTGGTCTGTGCTTAGAAATTGTGAATTTGTATAGATATGCTTGCTATAAAAGGATAAGGATTATTTGATATGTGTTACCTGTGTCATTTTTTAAATAACTAATTTACCAATGTGTGTTTTTATATATATTGGATTGCTGCAGAGATGGTTGTCCTTCTGGAAGGTTCTCCTCTCTCCACAGAGGACCTCTGGAGCTCTGACAGAGTGACCATCGGTTTCTTGGTCACCTCCCTGACTAAGCCCCTTCTTCCCCGATCGCTCAGTTTAGATGGCCGGCCAGCTCTAGGAAGAGTCCTGGTGGTTTCGAACTTCTTCCACTTACGGATGATGGAGGCCACTGTGCTCATTGGGACCTTCAAAGCAGCAGAAATTTTTCTGTAACCTTCCCCAGATTTGTACCTCAAGACAACCCTGTCTCAGAGGTCTACAGACAATTCCTTTGACTTCATGCTTGGTTTGTGCTCTGACATGAACTGTCAACTGTGGGACCTTATATAGACAGGTGTGTGCCTTTCCAAATCATGACCAATCAACTGAATTTACCACAGGTGGACTCCATTTAAGCTGCAGAAACATCTCAAGGATGATCAGGGGAAACAGGATGCACCTGAGCTCAATTTTGAGCTTCATGGCAAAGGCTGTGAATACTTATGTACATGTGCTTTCTCAATTTTTTTATTTTTAATAAATTTTCAAAAATCTCAAGTAAACTTTTTTCACATTGTTATTATGGGGTGTTGTGTGTAGACTTCTAAGGAAAAAAATGAATTTAATCCATTTTGGAATAAGGCTGTAACATAACAAAATGTGGAAAAAGTGATGCGCTGTGAATACTTCCCGGATGCACTGTATCTCTTTATGTATTTAAAAAACTTATGTAAAAAGCTAAATTTTCCCCTGGGGACAAATAAAGTTTTATCTATCTGTCTGTCTATATTTTTAATTTGAGCACTCTTGCAGGTGACCAGAATTAGTTATTTAGTAGTGCGTCCATGCCTTTTTGTACAAGAACATCAGTCTTAGAAATGAGGCAAGGCTGTTCAGTCTATCAAAACAGTTAGCCAAGTCTTACTAGTATCTTATTCATATATACAGTATATTAAAGATTGTGAGAATTCTCAGATACAGAAAGGTTCTAGAGTGGCATGATGCAGGATACCAGCAGCTTTTTTTTTCTAATGTGACTATAGTACCTGGTTTTGTATGACTAATGAAAATGACATAGTCACAATGAGTCAGATGTTCACTTTGAATTGCATACTTCAGTTGCCTGTAAATCTGCCCCTGTTGGCACATAATGTTTGCCTCTTATCTTCTAGACAGTAAAGGTTAAGGTGAGTGAACTGTTGACTCTATGATGTGAATGCCAAGTTTTATCGGTGTGTAGCCAATGCAATAACTATGCTGTTCTTTTATTGTTCTGTATGTTTGGTAGTGAGATGAAAGGTAAGGGACAACGGTGATATTTATTTGATTGCCTTTTCACTGTGTTAGTTTTGTTCATTCCTGAGTTTTGTGTCTTTGAACCATACTTTTAGTGGATTTTTGTGCCTTTTCATCTCACCTCATGAGACTGGAGGAAAGACCAATGCAATTTTGTTATCTTGAACCAGAGCATTATGATCTGAATTTTAAAACGAAAACTATGCATACATCTCAAAGAAAGCATGATTAAAAGGGAGAAAATACAGGTTACAATAAACAGAAAAATAAGTCCTAAGGGATATATATGTAGGTTAGTCTCTGTGTAACCTAAATCGGTTAAATGCACACAGCAGATATCTGTCCAAAAAGTTACATTCTCATTGTTTCTTGTCTTCCAGCAAATATTTTTCTTCAACTTGACTTTGAAATCTAATAAGACCTAACAGCGAATAATTAAATATTTTATAACCTAGTCATGGGGCTTATTTCTAGGGCTATCACAGTATAGTGCACTATAATTGCCTTTACCAAGCCTTGATAGATCTATGCAGAATGTTTGCTGTAAGTTCTAATTTCTCCAGACCAGGGAGGACTCTTCTATTGTGTAAGCAGCAGCAAGCCAACAATTCCCTAATCCGCTCACCTCTGCCATATTCTTAGCTGAGGGACTAGAGGTTACAGAATGCCTTTCAATAGTTAAAAATCTCTTACAAAGGTAGGAAAAAGTTCATAAATGTGTTCTTTCCCTTTTTTTGGTTAGCTCTAAAGCCTTGGCCTTATATGAGACATAAATATGCATTTGACTCTTATTATCATTGACTATACTGGATAATATTCGTAAAACTGTGTATGTGTAATCAATGGTGCACTTTATATAATGTTGTCTTTAGTAAACCCCATCATTATCTTTTAACATTGCATAGCAATTCACAAGGATACTAACAGTTCACAGATGTACAACATTTGTGAAGTGGGACATTACAGTAAAACCACCAAAGTTTTGTTGAGAAGCATAAAATCTGAAAATTATTTTGTTGACCAAGGGAATATACTGGTCACAGAGGAAGTGTTGGGCCCCCAACTGGGTTGCCTCCTTAAATATTTGCACAGTCCTTAAACAGAGACAGGTGCTCGATGGCACATTCAGTAAAGCAAAAGGCAAAGTGGTGGCTCTGAGGCTAGAGATCTGCACTGCTAGAGATCTGCACTGGCAATCGGGAGGTTGCTGGTTCGAATCCCGTAAATGCCAAAAGGGACTCTGCTCTGTTGGGCCCTTGAGCAAGGCCCTTAGCCTGCAATTGCTGAGTGCTTTTAGTAGTGAGAAAAGCGCTATATAAATGCAAAGAATTATTATTATTAAAAGAAAAAGACAGGTTAACTATAAAACAAGAGGCTTCTTCAGTCTTTTCTCGGGTGCATCAATTTCCGGTAGAAGCTCCAGTCATCTGTCTGCTCTCTCCTGAATGAGGCGTGCCATGCCGTGAGAGTCTCATTTTTATAGCAGAGGAACAGCAAGAGGCAGAGTAATTTTCCCTCAGTTGCCAGTTTCTCAGGACTGTGGGGGAAAAGGGAGATACTAAACATCAGTGACCAGGCCCCCTTGTGTCCCAGAGTGGTAGTGCTTACCTCAGATGAACCCAGAAGGCAATCCTCAAATGTGCATGCTTAACATTACATATACCATAATACATCTTTTTGAATTTGGTGGCAAAAGCCGCTTTTTAAGTTTGTTTTAAATGTTGAGACTGAATAAGTCTAGAGGACAGATTTCAAAAAAGAATACCGGATGTCGTTTCTAAATCTAAACTGCAGATTTTACAGAATCTCTTGTTGCATTTTTTTTTTTTTTTTTTGAGGATGATTGACTTTTCTATTATGTATTTAATTTGGGGAAAGATTATGCGCACTAGTGTAATTGGTGCAACATGGTAAGTCTTTCCTACTAGTCTTTCAGTGGCACCTGGGGCTTCTTGTATAACGCCGTGCGTAGAATTCACTTTATAACATGGTGTACGGACAAAGGCAGAAATGTGCTTACGAACAAAAAAAATCCAGATCCATAAATCTGTGCGTACACCAACTTCCACGTTCATCCGCTACATAAATCCTGGTCAATATGAAAAGTAATGCACGTGCATGTGCCTGCTGTCCCGCCCCAACTCCTCCCAGAATTACGCTTCTTTGAATATGCAAATCAATATAAATAGCCCTTAAGCTCAGCCTTCTGTGAAAAGTCAATGGCAAAAGCAAGAGGGAAAATAGAAGAATTTCAGCGAATACCAAGTGGAGGCAAGGAAAAACATACTATTTGTTGGTTTAAACAGTGGTATAAACAATAAAAGGAAGTTGATCAAATGACATAGCGTGTCGGAGGAACTCAAAAACTCAACTTCACAAAGTCGCACAGTGCCCGAAATGAAGAAGTTGTCAGATATCAAAGTTGCCGTGAAAAGGCGAGTCGTAGCCCACCGTCTGAGTGTCATATGAAAGCTTATTAGGGTACAGAGAAAAAAAAATAGGCAAACAGTGGGGGAAAAAAGCACGAAATGTCAACTTTAATCTCTAAATTTCCACTTTAATCACGTAGTTTATTTCGTCATTAAAGTAGAACATCATAAACTTCATCTTAAAATCGTTTAATTTACTAGTTTCTCAATCAGATCGTAACTAAAGTAACATGTTATATGCTTTGTTTTGTATTTGATCTTCTATGTGCTCTATGTGTGTGAATCATTACGTGCTTCTGGGTTTTCTCTTCCTCTGACAGGACACAGAATCCATTACATTTGTGATATTACAGCTCTCTGAATAATTAAAATACTGAGATGTATATGTGATATCATTTTCATGATGATAGGAATTAAAGCATGTTATTAAACATGGGAACATGGTGGCGCAGTGATTGTTCAAGTCTCACGCAAAATGCTTGCTGTGCTGTGTGCTACCTTCGATGAAATACTTTATTGTAGCAGTACTATCTCTTTCAGACGTACTAACCTCCAATTCCTGTCCCTACTTTTCTTTCTCCAAATACCCAATCGCCACACAATCAGCTCTGTAATAGATGTTAAGCCATCTGTAAGCTTAGAACGCCAATTCTTCAAAACTTTTAAGGAACATCGAAATATCTTCGTGTTGCGTGTTTAATTATTCTGTCCATCTATCCTTCCACTGTCGCGTCAGCACCAGCAAGAATACAGCGCAAGGCAGGAACAATCCGTGAACAGAGCGCCAGTGGCTTGTTAGCGCTGCGGCACTATGTAAAGTTAAAGTTTTATCTGTATAATATAATTAACCGTGTCCTCATATGTTTAATTATTAACAATATAGATTATTTAAATGAAGTTAAAGTTTTATCTGTATAACAAACATATTTTGCTGCATTTCATCCTAAAAATGATATTGTCATTATATGTAAATATGCGCTTTATAAAATGGCTCAGGTTGTTCAGTATTATAACTGTAGTGCAAGTTTACAGTGAGGTGATTGTACTAATAAGTACAAACAGTTCTACAAGGAGCACTTGATGGACTGATTGAGTGTTCTTGGGATGAAACTGTTTCTGAACTGTGAGGTCAGTACAGGAAAGGCTCTAAAGCGTTTGTCATATGAGAGCAGTTCAATAGACAGCGTGGCTGAGGCATCGTGTGCTTGATGCTGTATACCGATAATTCTTTCCGATCAGCTGCTGTACAGCTGTGATTCACACTCCGATACAGTGATATACAGTCAGTGGCTTGCAAAAGTATTCGGCCCCCTTGAACTTTTCCACATTTTGTCACATTACAACCACAAACATGAATCAATTTTATTGGAATTCCACGTGAAAGACCAATACAAAGTGGTGTACACATGAGAAGTGGAACGAAAATCATACATGATTCCAAACATTTTTTACAAATAAATAACTGAAAAGTGGGGTGTGCATAATTATTCAGCCCCCTGAGTCAATACTTTGTACAACCAACTTTTGCTGCAATTACAGCTGCCAGTCTTTTAGGGTATGTCTCTACCAGCTTTGCACATCTAGAGACTGAAATCCTTGCCCATTCTTCTTTGCAAAACAGCTCCAGCTCAGTCAGATGAGATGGACAGCGTTTGTGAACAGCAGTTTTCAGATCTTGCCACAGATTCTCGATTGGATTTAGATCTGGACTTTGACTGGGCCATTCTAACACATGGATATGTTTTGTTTTAAACCATTCTATTGTTGCCCTGGCTTTATGTTTAGGGTCGTTGTCCTGCTGGAAGGTGAACCTCCGCCCCAGTCTCAAGTCTTTTGCAGACTCCAAGAGGTTTTCTTCCAAGATTGCCCTGTATTTGGCTCCATCCATCTTCCCATCAACTCTGACCAGCTTCCCTGTCCCTGCTGAAGAGAAGCACCCCCAGAGCATGATGCTGCCACCACCATATTTGACAGTGGGGATGGTTTGTTCAGAGTGATGTGCAGTGTTAGTTTTCCGCCACACATAGCGTTTTGCATTTTGGCCAAAAAGTTCCATTTTGGTCTCATCTGACCAGAGCACCTTCTTCCACATATTTGCTGTGTCCCCCACATGGCTTGTGGCAAACTGCAAACAGGACTTCTTATGGTTTTCTGTTAACAATGGCTTTTTTCTTGCCACTCTTCAATAAAGGCCAACTTTGTGCAGTGCACGACTAATAGTTGTCCTATGGACAGATTCCCCCACCTGAGCTGTAGATCTCCAGAGTCACCATGGGCCTCTTGGCTGCATTTCAGATCAGCGCTCTCCTTGTTCGGCCTGTGAGTTTAGGTGGACGGCCTTGTCTTGGTAGGTTTACAGTTGTTCCATACTCCTTCCATTTCTGAATGATCGCTTGAACAGTGCTCCGTGGGATGTTCAAGGCTTTGGAAATCTTTTTGTAGCCTAAGCCTGCTTTAAATTTCTCAATAACTATATCCCTGACCTGTCTGGTGTGTTCTTTGGACTTCATGGTGTTGTTGCTCCCAATATTCTCTTAGACAACCTCTGAGGCCGTCACAGAGCAGCTGTATTTGTACTGACATTAGATTACACACAGGTGC
>JANRMT010062813.1:85287407-85302207 GCA_026402145.1 Polypterus bichir lapradei | reverse complement strand
GGCTGCATTTCTGATCAGCGCTCTCCTTGCTCGGCCTGTGAGTCTAGGTGGATGGCCTTGTCTTGGTAGGTTTACAGTTGTGCCATACGCCTTGCATTTCTGAATGATCGCTTGAACAGTGCTCCGTGGGATGTTCAAGGCTTTGGAAATCTTTTTATAGCCTAAGCCTGCTTTAAATTTCTCAATAACTTTATCCCTGACCTGTCTGGTGTGTTCTTTGGACTTCATGGTGTTGTTGCTCCCAATATTCTCTTAGACAACCTCCGAGGCCATCACAGAGCAGCTGTATTTGTACTGACATTAGATTACACACAGGTGCACTCTATTTAGTCATTAGCACTCATCAGGCAATGTCTATGGGCAACTGACTGCACTCAGACCAAAGGGGGCTGAATAATTACGCACACCCCACTTTTCAGTTATTTATTTGTAAAAAATGTTTGGAATCATGTATGATTTTCGTTCCACTTCTCACGTGTACACCACTTTGTATTGGTCTTTCACGTGGAAGTCCAATGAAATTGATTCATGTTTGTGGCTGTAATGTGACAAAATGTGGAAAAGTTCAAGGGGGCCGAATACTTTTGCAAGCCACTGTAAATACTGTGAGTGATGCAGTGAGAGTAATATGGAAAAAGATGATCCGATGTGGGATCCGAGGTGCAGTTAGAATAACAATGCTAAAGCAGTTATGGTATTTGGAATAGTTTGACCATTCTGTGGACCATTATATTGTTACAGGTTAATTACAACTGGATACATTAAACTAATAAACAGTATGCGGTTAATTTCAGTGTATTTATAAAGCCGTGTCAGGGATGTGGATCTAAAAAAGAAAGGATAACCACACAGGAACAGTAGCACTGCTTTGATGCTGGGTGCCGCCAGTCTGCAAAACCGAGCAGAGAACTTGTATACGACAGGGTATGAGCTACTGTGGAAATGTGCGTGGCTTTACGCTAAGTTTAGGTTTTATACATCGCGATTTGAACATGGAAATGTTTTTACGCAACATTTTTGTGCGTATGCACTGTTTATACATGAGGCCCCTGGTGAATATTTTGTACTCGAAAACTGCAAGTAAGCATTTTCATGTTTCACTTTGTAATTGTAACCCACCCATGTTCAAAAACTGTACAAATTTGCATTGGCCTGGAGTTATGTAATTTATTTTGAATCAATACCTGATGCTTTATAAAGCATAAAAACCTGAAAATTAACATGGTGGCATAATAGGTAGAGTTAAAGTGTGCTGGCTTAGGTGCCATCTGTTTGACATGTTTTCCCTGTGTACATATAGGTCTGCCCAGGGAACGTTGACTTTCTTTCAAATCTAAAAACAAAATTATATTGAATGGAAAGGCTAAATTGGCCTAGTAGGTACGTACATGACTGTGCCTTGCAATATAATTCTGACCTCTGCAGTTGGCTGCTGATTTGCCCTTATTCCTATCAGGATTAGTTCCTTTTCCACACAACTCTTAACTGGATATGCAAGTTCAGAAGATGAATGTATAACAAGGGAGGAGACATTTTATCAGTACATTTATTTTTCATTTTAACAATAATTAATCAGTTACTACAAAAGAACAAGATAAAAACAAAAAGATAAATTGTGTTTTTTTAATATCTCTGAAAGAAACAAAGCGTTTATCAGTTTTCATAATAATGTCAAAAACCTACAATTAGTACTTTGAATAGAAAGGCATGCACTGATTTTTTAAGTGTAACAAACCCCCACCCTCAGAATGGGAACATTTGCTGTATGTGGGTCAATCACCGGGATCTATATGATTTTCATGGTGCCCTATATTTTCTGCCTTATGGAATACAACTGGTTTGCACACTGAATAAAGGCTGGGACCTAGCTAGATTGTGTGTTTCACATTTACTGTGCATCCTTGAACCCTTTCTTCTAGTAGGCAGAAGATGCCTGGAGCTGTCACTTGTACAGCACCTACTGGCTTATTTAACTTTCTTTTGACCTGAAAATGTAGAATGTTGAAAACTTTAGATTGGATGTAAAATAGATTGTCTGAAGTCATGTATGGATATGGACAGAATGATGAACTTGAGCAATCCTTCTTTGCCAGCTTGGGGAGCTTTGTATTTAAGACTTAAAGGTATAGTTTCTGCACAATATTTATTTACAGTATATCTGTCTCTTTTTTTTTTTTTTTAAAGGAGCAAATCCTTTCTTTTCTCTGCTGTCTATGCTGCTGTGATTTTTGGAGGTCAACATTTCATGAAAGAGAGGCAGAAAATGGAGTTACGCCGACCCCTTGTTATATGGTCTCTTAGCCTGGCGGTCTTCAGGTAAGTTGCTTAGGATTTATTTTCTTGTAATTTCTGTTAGACAATACCACTAGGAACATCTCTGGATCCTTTTTATTTGACCAGCTGATAGCATGTATTATGTCCAGCACATGTATCTACAACCCATTATTCCACTTTTAGAAGCATTAAGGTTGTTGAGTAGATCTGTCACACAGGGTCTGCTTGACTGTTATGGCCTTCAGGCCATCCCTTACATCTCCTGTGTTTGCAGCCTGAATTTGTTTTGTGATGCCGTGGTAACAGTACAGTGCAGAAGAGTGCTTTGCCAAGGTTGCCACAACGGATTATATTTATATGGCAACTTGTCTGAAAGGCTTTGTTGCCACATTTTGCATAGAAGAGTAGCATATATTCTCTCTCCCATTTTTCATTTAAGCCCTGTGGCTTTATAGCCTGTGAAACACTGAATAATCTGTTGCCACTCCTTAATTAATGGCTCTGGATATACAGGAACAGAGAGGTGTGTGTGTGTTTGCCCTGTGATAGGCTAAAGCCCTGTCTAGGGTTTGTTCATACCTTACACCCTATACTAGCTGGGATAGGCTCCAGTGCTCCCCGTGACCTTGGTCTGGATTTAACAGGTTGGAAAAAGACATAATATGTGCAATCAACAATTTTGTGTTTAATAGGTGTAATTAATTTAGACCAGTTTGCATTAATCGGTGTTGACTTTGACATTAAACAGTCATTTTGTGTTGACTAGAATCAAAAATGCCAAATTAAGTCCATTGTGATTCAGTGTCGTAAAATAATAAAATGTGAAAAGTTATTGGAGAGTGAATACTTTTTATTGGAGTATTGTATATCTGCCAATGACATATAGAACCTTAGAGTACTCTTTACTACTGTACTTTGAAAAACGATTGGTAAACGGACTGTGCAGGGATAATCAGTAATTTTTTCTCTGTTGTTCATTTGAATCCATAACTGTCTGTCATTTCTAAAACAATTTCTGATGATCTGATTTCTGTTTACATGATATGCTAGACCTACCTAACAAAAGTGGCACTCCATAATTTATTGGTACAGACAGCTGTACTGTGTGCATCGTCATAACTTGTTGTATGGATGACATCAATAAAAAGCCTGTAGACTGAAAAGAATGATCAGTTTTGCTGAATTCCTACAGTAGTCCAATTTGGCTGCTTGGAAAGTGGAATCTTTGGCCTGCTCTCTTGTGGTGGACACTGGAATTATATCTTCCAGTTAAAATATGGCATCATGGCAGATTATTGCAGACAGTAGCGGTACCAGACATAGAAGACAGGATAATAGAGATCATCAGACTAGCCTTCATATATAGAACTTTTCCCAAATAATCCAATTATTGTGTTACACATATTGTGTGTAAGGTTGTTTTGTTTTTCTGAAAAAATATTTGGAAGTGTGAAAATTACTTTTGTTATAGCAGAGATTAAACAAGTGAAAATATTGCAGGCATCAGTATTAGTTCTTCCTTTTGTTTAGGGTAATATTTATTCAGTCATTTATTGTTTAATCACACTTTTTTATGGTGTATAACTTTCTGCATGTCTCCCTTGTGTTTACCTTTTGATTAACTAAATGAAACAGCAATAAATGCTGTACAAGCAAGTAAATTAAAATCAAACTTATAAACAAGTTAAAAACCAGTCTCCTGTGTAGTAATATGGCAGCAGGAAACACATTTCTGTATTTCAAAAATAAACTGCATTATGATGAATTGCATAATGAGATGTGTTACAGCGAGGCTTCTGAATAAATGAGTTCGATCAACAACAACATTGACATTAAAATAAGAAATATGTTGGAGTGAAAACATAAAGTCACTGTGGCCCTTCAGGAAAGCTTGGCTGCTGCAGTACCATCTCTCAGCACCAGGGGCTGGCATCATTCCCCAACCTTTTAAATCATTCCCCAGCATTTTAAATTTTATACTGAATAAATAAAAACTTTTGTTCAGTATTGTAATGTAAATTACTCTGTTAATCCACTTCACAATAATTCTTACCTTGAAAGGCTGTTCTGTTATACTAAGTCATAACCTAATCCACCTAAATTTCCCCTTGTGATTAAAAAAGTATCTATCTGTTTGTATCTAAAATTATGATCAATGAAAGCTATTTCACTGTGTTTTTATTTTCAAATACTAAAACTGTTATTGAACCCTTTTCTCCCTCTCTACAGCATAGTGGGTGCCTTACGATCTGGAAAATACATGCTGCACATACTGAACACAAGTGGCTTCAAGCAATCGGTTTGCGACCAGAGCTTTTATAATGGCCCTATCAGCAAGTTCTGGGCGTATGCATTTGTGCTGAGCAAAGCCCCGGAATTAGGTGAGAATTTGGAAGTGAATTAGCATTGCCAAAATGCTAGGAACTAAATCTGTGTAAGTTTGTGTTCCTCTGGGTGCTTTTGTGTGTCCTGTTTCATAGAGTGCAGTTGTGCACAGCTAGAATGGCACTATATGAATTGAAAATCAACTGAGTAGTGTTGTCAAAAATATGTTTTATAGGTAAATTTTGATTCTGAAATGTAAAACTATACAATACTAATTTTTCATAGTATCAATTCTATTCTTGTCAAGCACTCTTTCAGGTTTGTTTCTTGTTTGGCAGCGAGTTCTGACCCACAGTACACCGGACCTACATGTAGGGTAGGGGAATGGTGACACTTAACTGGCCCTATTATGTGTCTGATGTGTTTGCTCTGTAATGGACTGGCGCCCTGTCCAGGGTTTGTTCCTGCCTTGTGCCCTATGCTGGCACCATAACACCCCCCCCCCCCCAATCCTGTTTAGATCTAAGTGGGTTAGAAGATGACTGACAATACTTATTTTCAATAGTATCGATTCTATTCATGTCAAGCACTCTTTCCTGCTAGCTTGTTGTTTGACATCAAGTTCAGACCCACAGACTGGCAGACCACATGGAGCAGCAACCATAGCTCCTCTCACTCATTAGCAGGGAAAGCTGCAGCTTTCAAACACAAGTGGCTCAAGGAATTCAGCGTCCCTTTCGATTTTTCACAGGTACATTAAGGAGGTTTGTTTCTTAACTCCTTGTGCTCTCATACTTTTGCCAATCATTTCTCCTCTTGGTTTAAAGCATGTTCCGGCAGTAAAGTCCACACACACAGCCGCTACTTTAGCAGTTTGCTCCTGGAGTCTGCACTCCTAGTTATCAGGTGTTATTGTCGTTTTAATCTGGTACTCGTTCTTTGTAATCGGACAGTAAACGTTATTAAAAGGGTGTTGAAAAAGGACACTTTTCAGACCTTAAACCAGATTTGGTATGTATACTGTATTCTATTAGTAGTAACACTGCACAACAATTTTTTTGAAAAGTCTTGCTTCCTGAAAAGTTTTTGTTGATTGTGACAGGTACCTACGGGGTATGCACAAATATAGTTTTTACTGCATCACGTAGGAACTCTGAGAAATAGACATTTATATGTTTACTGATCATAACGTATTTAGTCACGTTTATGTTTCACATAAGCTATTAAATTCAACAGAATTAAAAGTGTTTTGCTCCTGATTTTCTTTTGTATACAATGTCTGGTGCATCACGTTGCAGTGTCTAACAGTAGTCAGCAAGCATTGACGGATTCCAGTTGCCCTGGTATCGTTTTTCCATTGTAGCAATGTCCTGGTGAAAGTTTTCACCGTGTTTGTCACTGACAGCACCAAGATTTGCAGGGAAGAAGTCCAAGTGTGAGTGGAGGAAATGAATCTTGAGTGACATGTTGCACTTCATTGTCTTGTATGCTTTGAGAAGTTTGTCTCCAAGCTGAATGTAGTTTGGGGCTCTTTTAATTGCCCAGAAAATTGTCAGCAACATCTTTGAAGGATTTCTACGCAATTTTTTCTGGCCCAACTAACAGATCTTCAAACCGCTTGTCACTCATAACATGTCTGATCTGGGGGCCAACATAAATACCCTTTTTGATGTGGGCGTCAGTTATTCTTGGGAACATCTGTCTTAAATAACGAAAACCTTCACCTTCCTTGTTCAGTGCTTTAACGAAATTCTTTATGAGTCCCAGTTTTATGTGAAGAGGATGCAAAAATATCATTGATGGGTCAATAAGTGATTCATGTGCCACATTTTGCTGTCCTGGAACTAACTTTTTACGGAGTGGCCAGTTCTGTCGAGAATAGGGGCATGGCTGTCCCATTCACAGATGAAACAACAGTACTTTGTATAGCTGAGCTGCAGTTCTAGTAACAGAGCAGCGACTTTAAGATCTCCACAGATATTCCAGTTGTACCTGCTATACTGGACATGCTTCAGCAACAGTTCCATATTTTCATATGTTTCTTTCATGTGTGCTGCATACCCAACAGGTACTGAAGGATAAACATTGCCACTGTGTAGCAGAACAGCTTTCAGGCTTAACATTGATGAATCGGTGAAGAGATGCCACTCTTCCGGGTTATGATCACAACCCAAGTCCAAGAACAATCCTTCAATGTCACAACAGAAACAGAGACTGTTGACTTGTGCAAAAAATTTGGTTATATCTTGATGTCAGCCTCGAAACACAGAAATTTACATACCTGGTGACAACAAACACCATTCCTGCCGTCTCGAACCCAGCAGCTCGGCTTTTGCTCTCCAAATTTGGACTGTGTTATCAGATGTGGATCGCCTGGTGAGCACGGTTCAAAATCCGGGTAAATGTCATTGTCAGTACAACAGTGCATTGCATTTTCTTCATCTGGTTCTTCTAAGGTCCAATCCTCTAGTGGTTTCGGAATTGGAAGACTGTCGTCATGTGGCACGGGTCTCATTGCTGAAGGCAGATTAGGATATTCAATTGACTTCTTGTTTTTGGCAGAGAAACCAGACACAGTCAAACAGAAGTAACAGGCTATCGCATGGTCTTTCTGGTCTCGCCATATCATCAGAACAGCAAACGGTATCGTCTTTTGAGTGCCTCTGAGCCAGGCTCTTAGACTGACAGCACAAGTTGCACAGCAAATGTGAGGCACCCACTCCTAGTCTTGATCACCGGTTTGCAGCCGAAATACAGATGATAAGAGCAGTCATCCAACGTCTCTGAGGCGCAAGTGTATATTCACCACAAATATAGCAGAATGTATCGCGGCTGTTACGACATTGACGAGACATATCACCCGACACCAAAACGTCTAAGGCATCAAGCTTACTTACTGTTATATTGCTACAGATACAATACTTTACTATACTGATACTATACATACACACTGACTATCTATATTAACCAAATGAGCAGGATCGGTGTATGCAAGCCACCTTTATAGCATGCTGAGACAGCGTCAAGCTTGTTCAGACCTGCCCAGCATGTCAACTTCCACAGAACAGCTTCCAACCTGGCCTGATTCCATGCCTGGACATGCCCAGGCTTCACAAACCGTTGTTGATAAGTCACTTACGGGAGCAAAAATGTTTGGATACAAATATAAGAAAAAATCATGACAGAACTGAAGATTTCTCTGGAACGGTAAATTGTGAAGTGATATTCGTGATCAGCACCCTAAAAATCTATAAGAAACACCCAACAGTGTTCAAGAAGCAAAAACTTTGTTGTGCAGTGTTTATATTCTGTAATTAGATCTTATCAACAACAACTTATGTAAATGCAGTATGATGTAAGCATAGTAAGAAAATATAGTATAATAATAATGCCAAGAATTTGATTCTTTACGCTCAAGAACTCTATGCAAAGACATTTAAAAGACAAACCATTAAAACAGGCATTCATTCTCAAGTGTTTACTCAGGTGTTTTCCATTCAGGTGTCAAGCAGAAGTTTGAAAATTCTTGCTTGGGTTGAGGAAGGAGTCGTTATGAAAAAGTCTGGAGAGCGGTGCTTCAGTCTAGAGTAATTTAACTGGAGACTGCATTCTATCTCCATTTTATTGACTCGTAAATGTGTGGCAGTGTCAGAGGCTTTTCAGCAAGTGCACTAGCTCAAGAACAAAATTGTTTTCATTCCTGTAAACTTTTTAAACTGTTGTTGATGTTTATAAAAGGCAGCCCTGCTGTTCTTTTTGGCATTTTATTGACTTTTGAATATATGACAGTTATATAGGCTTTTGAACAAGTGTACTCCCTTAGGAGGAGTCTCCTTACTTTTTAATTTAGATTTTTAAGTCTGCTTGTGTTTCATCACCTTGGCCTCACTGCATCGCATATATGTGATATTGAATACTTTGCAAAGTACTGAGGTTGTAAATTTCAGTATCATGACGACCTGCAACTGAGTGTATGTGTTGTATGAACCTTGTTTGTTCCAGTTTGAGTGACGTCTCCTAACTTGTTTCTTAATCATCTTTTGCAGGTGACACTGTGTTCATTGTGTTGCGAAAGCAGAGGCTAATTTTCCTGCACTGGTATCATCACATTACGGTGCTGCTGTACTCCTGGTATTCCTACAAAGACAAGGTGGCTGGGGGTGGCTGGTTCATGACCATGAATTTCATAGTGCATGCAGTGATGTACAGCTACTATGCAGCTCGTGCAGCAGGAATACGCGTGCCGAGGTCCTGTGCCATGGTTGTTACTTCCATGCAGATTTCGCAGATGGTCATGGGTATAACAGTCAGTGGAATGGTCTTTCACTGGATGGGAGAAGGAGATTGCCACTCATACCCGGACAATGTGTTTTTGGCATCTTTAATGTACCTCAGTTACTTGATACTCTTTGCATCCTTTTTCTACCAGACCTACCTCAAGGATAGAAGCAAAGTAAAGAAATCCTGAGCAGTGCAGCTAGAATCAGCATTTAGGGTGGGGAGGTCATATTGCAAAGGCTTCAGTGGGAATGAGTGAGTGTGTATATATTTAAGTATGTGTCTGCCTATATGTGGCTTAATGTGACAGACTACTGAGAAAAAGTTGAACGGGCAGGGATTCCAGATCCCCTTGTGTGATTGAACTCTTGCTTGCTTATGTGCATGTTTGATTAAAGGCCTCTTTGTTAAAGCTAAAGTTCATATTTTCTTTTGAACATGGTCGTTGTCTAGGAAAGGAGAGCAGTGATGCTTATGCTACCTTTTTTAGATCCTAGTCTTTTAGGAGATTATTGTTCTAGAGAGTCAGACTGAATCAATATTGTTTCTTCCTTTTTTTGGTATCCAATTTTGGAAGCTCTCCTCTGTTGACTTGGCTTTAAAATCTGCTGTCCAATTAAGGCAACACCTAATGCTCAAAATGGGCCTTACTGTAATTGGTTACCATTAAGGTTTACTATTTAACATCAGTAATTTTTCAACTGCTTTGCTGCCAATTAATTATGTGCGACATACTTAAGTCAAAGCTAAGCAAATGGAGAAGGAGCTACTGTAAATGGAGTAGTAAATGGCAGGATAGAATATGCATGTCTCCAGTACTATGATTACTCGACTGTCTTTCACATGCCTTGCAGCCAAACAACTGTTCAAGGTATATCATGTAAACACTTCACCAAAAAAAAACTGCAACTTTAGCATTTCTAGAAGAGATCAGAGTAAGCACTGGCAATGCTTACATTGGAGCAGAAAAAACTGGTCAGGGTTTTACATTTTTAAAATTCCATTTACTGTATGTTCCTCTCTTAAATGCAAAATGTTAATTTTTTTTTGTTAAATACAGATACTGTAAAATATAATTGGCCTTATTCAAGGGAAAACTTTAAATGTTGAGTTAGGAGTTTCAAAATATCAAAGATAAAAATGAGAAAAAGAGAAAAAAATGAGTTAGCAGGAGGCTAGTTGGAAATAAAAAATATTCTGTTTTCCGGCTCTCTCTTATTCTAACATGTTTGTCATCAAATCGGGATCTAAACATGAGAAATCTTTGTGCAAGAACAAAAAATGAAATAAAATTCCAAAATGTTGAGGCTTGATAGGTAGCATACTCCTGTAGAATCTGTGCAGCTATAAGTTGAGCGCACATTTATCACTTCCCGGTGCCCATATGTGACTGTGCTTTTACATTTGGAAGAAACATTGTTATTTCTTCTGAGTTTGCCCCTTGTTCCTGGTGAAGACTTCAGCCCCCTGTGACACTTGAAATGGTAAAGCAGATAGAGAAAGTGGAGGAGGATAGCAAGTGTGTGTGTGCGCTTTATTTTTCCCTTTTTACGTTATACAGACTTGCTGCCAAGTTTACATAAAGATTAGGATCAGCTTACAGTCTGCAGGGGAAAACATTTTAGGTCAGTAAACCAATTACTGCATTTTTTAAAGAATGTTTTACAGTGTACAGACATATTTCTGCATTCATAATGTATGGCTTTTTAGTAAACATCATAAGAAAGAGGTATTTATTTGGACGTTTTAACAGGATAAGTTATAGGAAACTTAACATCTGCTGATGTCAATACTGAGCTAGAGGGCCTTTACATCTTTAGGTTCTGCACAGTCCTAGTCTTGTGTTTGAATCAGCCTAGCAAAGTTGCTGTTTATCTGACAGATTAGCTCTTTTTGTTTTTCTGCATGTTGATTTCTAAGAGGGTCTGTCAAGTTGATTGAAAACTGAAGGCTTAGTTTGAATGCTTATAAACTTTACAAGCAAGTGGTCTGGGATTTATGTCGGGGGGGAAAATGGATTGGCGTCATCTTGTCACTTTCATAGGAAGTACTCAAAGATCATTTATTAATAAATTTTCTTAGTTGCCTAATAATTTTCCTTTGCAAATTGATAGTGTGTGAATAAAATATGAAGTGGATAATTTGCTACCATATGTGGTGTGTTTCTGAGTCTGGAGAGCAGAACCCCTAAATAGGTTTTATGAAAGCACCAGTGACACAGTGACATCCTTTTATATTGTCAGCCTTATACACCAAGTGTACATTAAAAGTGCCAGTTGCAGATCTGAGTATTTGTCAAATTTTCAATAAAGCTTGTTTATACATTTGTAAAATTTATCTGTATTATTTTTGATAAATATTTTGAAATAAATTATTTCATTTCTCTAATGAAAGGGCTCTGTGATTCATTACTTTTGTCCACACATTTTGTAAACTTGTTTTTAGGTTTCATGTTTCATCTTCATTGAATGGTGTTATTACTCCCTTTAGTGGCGTGTTTAAGAAGTGCAGCTTGTTGTTGGGCTCGGAGAAAAACAAATGTTCTATTTATCTGCCAGCCTCTTGCACTAACATTTAACTTGCCAGTTTTCGAAATGCATTTAATGAAACAATCCTGTGATTTTGCTAAAATGTTTACATTTCCATTTCAATCACATAACTGAATTGTCAATAATTTGAACACAAAAATAAAACACACAAAGATAACCGTGGTCATCCAATGACCCATTTTCCACTATGAATTAAATATAATGTGCTTTCAAATGTAAATCTCAGAAGCATAAAATATTTTGTTAGTGTTACTTTTTTTTTTCCAAATATTCTTTTTTATTCATGGTGTGTTTGTGTGTATACTCTATGTGGCACCTTAGATGATGAACATCATTACCACCCTGATGACACAATATTCACAAAATACATTTTACATTTTTAAATTTCAGGTGTATCACTGACAACTTAAATCAATTGTTCTGATTTGTGATAATCTGATTACAGTTGGTAATTAAAATACAGCATGACAGGTTCATAGTAAGTTAAATACAGATGTACATTGAAAACCCAAGACCTGGGTAAGGTGTTAAACTGGATCCGGCCCTGCAAATCGTCCTCCCACTTGCAGAGAAAACTTGGGGGTTAGTGGCAAGATTGGCACTCCAGTCACCATAAAAAGTTCATGCAGCTCCAAAACGCCAGTCAGGGCTTCTTTTTGCTCAGCTCTGCTGAGTAGCTCTGCTGTAGATGCCCATAGGAAGGCTGCTCGCATTATAAAGGGAGGGAGCCTCATCCCTGGGAGAGTCGAAACAGCTGGAGAGCCAGTAGGGTCAGGCCATTTGAATGGATCAGAACTGGTGTGGCCCTTGGGTCCCAATTTGAGGTGGCCCATCTGGGTAGACCCGTGGAACGTCTTGTCTCTACGGCATGATGACCATCTTTCCCTGTTGTCAGAGGAGCATTGTAAACTGCACATTTCAGTGGCTGCACTGTCTGAGGTATGCAGACCTGGGACTGGCCAGATCTCCGTAGGTGGGTACACCATTTTATTGGTCTGGTCACTCTGATGGCTGTCATACTCGGGAATAGCAGTTACTGTGGTGGATTAGCTTCTTCCAATGATGTCCGATGTCACTCCTTTCAATGAGCGTATTATGAGACTGCAGATTAAGGCACCCTTTGGGTGACTTATTAGTTGTCTCAGTGATGCTCCGACCGCAGTGAGTGATGTCTTGGTGAGGGAGATGTTTTATTCGCAGCTTCGCTCAGTGGTTGATAGGTGCCTGTGAGGTGATACTCCTCTGGTCATAGGTGACTTCAGTATGACAACTGACACTGGGAGGGCTTGCTATGAGGATTGTGTCCATCCCCAAGGGTTTGGTGACCATGGTGAAAATGGCTCCATGTTCCTTGAAGTCAAAAAGTCAGTAGCTGCGGATCGCTGGATCCTGGTTCCAGCACCCTGAGCAGCATTGTTGGACATGGTACTCCAATACTGGTGGTGCGGTGAAAGAGTTTGATCAGACTTCTTGCTGCAGAATTGTTACTATTCTGATGATCCAGCTTAGGTTCAGCAGGTTACCACCTACTGATGTAGATTGCCCTTTAATGAAACGCTGCAATTAAGAGTACCAGAATCACCGTGCAGCATTCGGTTAATGATAAACTTTTTATGAGGTGAAAAAATGGGAAGTACTAAGGGTGCAATCAATACAGTTTGTCAACTTGGCTTTTGAGAAAAATCTGTCATGGGAGGGACAAGAGGAAGCAAGTGAGGGAGGTGTAACAAGCCAGGCCAGAATGGAACAGGGCAAGGTGTTTTTTAAATAATGAAAGAAAAAAAGAGCTTTGGAATCGAGGACCCCCAACCAAGACGGCTTACAAAATAAAAAGTGACCGAGAAGCATATGCTTCTTTTCTAAAATATGTACAATAATGACAACAATGTTGAGGCAATGATGAAGTGAAATGGCGATGCTAAACTTAGGTGGCCGTGCTGTGCCTTCCTGTAAATCCCAACCGTTCTATTCAAACCAATGTAAATATCTGAACTGACCTATATATCCAAACAGATGTATCTCAACCAATATATATATCTGAATGGATGTATCTGAACTAATGAAAATATATCTAATTTGATCTATTTAAACCAATACATATATCTAAATCAATGTATTTCAACCAATGCATATATATCTCAACCAATGTATATATCTGAACTAGTATATATATCTGAACTAATTTATATATTTACAAACCAATCCTTTTATCCTGAATGGCCCCTCATATAGCCTGTGTGTTTGTGTATATATATATATATATATATATATATATATATACACACTCACCTAAAGGATTATTAGGAACACCATACTAATACGGTGTTTGACCCCCTTTCGCCTTCAGAACTGCCTTAATTCTACGTGGCATTGATTCAACAAGGTGCTGAAAGCATTCTTTAGAAATGTTGGCCCATATCGATAGGATAGCATCTTGCAGTTGATGGAGATTTGTGGGATGCACATCCAGGGCACGAAGCTCCCATTCCACCACATCCCAAAGATGCTCTATTGGGTTGAGATCTGGTGACTGTGGGGGCCATTTTAGTACAGTGAACTCATTGCCATGTTCAAGAAACCAATTTGAAATGATTCGAGCTTTGTGACATGGTGCATTATCCTGCTGGAAGTAGCCATCAGAGGATGGGTACATGGTGGTCATGAAGGGATGGACATGGTCAGAAACAATGCTCAGGTAGCCCGTGGCATTTAAACGATGCCCAATTGGCACTAAGGGGCCTAAAGTGTGCCAAGAAAACATCCCCCACACCATTACACCACCACCACCAGCCTGCACAGTGGTAACAAGGCATGATGGATCCATGTTCTCATTCTGTTTACACCAAATTCTGACTCTACCATTTGAATGTCTCAACAGAAATCGAGACTCATCAGACCAGGCAACATTTTTCCAGTCTTCAACTGTCCAATTTTGGTGAGCTTGTGCAAATTGTAGCCTCTTTTTCCTATTTGTAGTGGAGATGAGTGGTACCCGGTGGGGTCTTCTGCTGTTGTAGCCCATCCGCCTCAAGGTTGTGCGTGTTGTGGCTTCACAAATGCTTTGCTGCATACCTCGGTTGTAACGAGTGGTTATTTCAGTCAAAGTTGCTCTTCTATCAGCTTGAATCAGTCGGCCCATTCTCCTCTGACCTCTAGCATCAACAAGGCATTTTCGCCCACAGGACTGCCGCATACTGGATGTTTTTCCCTTTTCACACCATTCTTTGTAAACCCTAGAAATGGTTGTGCGTGAAAATCCCAGTAACTGAGCAGATTGTGAAATACTCAGACCGGCCCGTCTGGCACCAACAACCATGCCACGCTCAAAATTGCTTAAATCACCTTTCTTTCCCATTCTGACATTCAGTTTGGAG
>JANRMT010062813.1:85262088-85287307 GCA_026402145.1 Polypterus bichir lapradei | reverse complement strand
TATATATATATATATATATATATATATATATATATATATATACACACTCACCTAAAGGATTATTAGGAACACCATACTAATACGGTGTTTGACCCCCTTTCGCCTTCAGAACTGCCTTAATTCTACGTGGCATTGATTCAACAAGGTGCTGAAAGCATTCTTTAGAAATGTTGGCCCATATCGATAGGATAGCATCTTGCAGTTGATGGAGATTTGTGGGATGCACATCCAGGGCACGAAGCTCCCATTCCACCACATCCCAAAGATGCTCTATTGGGTTGAGATCTGGTGACTGTGGGGGCCATTTTAGTACAGTGAACTCATTGTCATGTTCAAGAAACCAATTTGAAATGATTCGAGCTTTGTGACATGGTGCATTATCCTGCTGGAAGTAGCCATCAGAGGATGGGTACATGGTGGTCATGAAGGGATGGACATGGTCAGAAACAATGCTCAGGTAGCCCGTGGCATTTAAACGATGCCCAATTGGCACTAAGGGGCCTAAAGTGTGCCAAGAAAACATCCCCCACACCATTACACCACCACCACCAGCCTGCACAGTGGTAACAAGGCATGATGGATCCATGTTCTCATTCTGTTTACGCCAAATTCTGACTCTACCATTTGAATGTCTCAACAGAAATCGAGACTCATCAGACCAGGCAACATTTTTCCAGTCTTCAACTGTCCAATTTTGGTGAGCTTGTGCAAATTGTAGCCTCTTTTTCCTATTTGTAGTGGAGATGAGTGGTACCCGGTGGGGTCTTCTGCTGTTGTAGCCCATCCGCCTCAAGGTTGTGCGTGTTGTGGCTTCACAAATGCTTTGCTGCATACCTCGGTTGTAACGAGTGGTTATTTCAGTCAAAGTTGCTCTTCTATCAGCTTGAATCAGTCGGCCCATTCTCCTCTGACCTCTAGCATCAACAAGGCATTTTCACCCACAGGACTGCCGCATACTGGATGTTTTTCCCTTTTCACACTATTCTTTGTAAACCCTAGAAATAGTTGTGCGTGAAAATCCCAGTAACTGAGCAGATTGTGAAATACTCAGACCGGCCCATCTGGCACCAACAACCATGCCACGCTCAGAATTGCTTAAATCACCTTTCTTTCCCATTCTGACATTCAGTTTGGAGTTCAGGAGATTGTCTTGACCAGGACCACACCCCTAAATGCATTGAAGTAACTGCCATGTGATTGGTTGATTAGATAATTGCATTAATGAGAAATTGAACAGGTGTTCCTAATAATCCTTTAGGTGAGTGTATATATATATATATATATATATATATATATATATATATATATATATATATATATATATATATAGTCATCTACGTGTGGAAGTGTGTGTGTCTGTCCAGTCCGGAAGTGAGAGGTGGAGTTGGGGTAAGGGCTGTGCCTCTGAGGAAACAGAAAACTCGCTTAGCCGCTAATAACACAAACAAGGCGAGCACATCAGCAAAACGAAACCTCCGAAGAAAGACAAAGTCACTTGGCCATTAACATTGGCAAAATGGTATCCCTTTTACTTTTCCTCCTGCCACTAATACACCAGCGTTCCATTCCTAGGAGAGAGATGCCCAGAGTAGTTCTTTTCAATTACCTGACATCTCTACATTTTAATTTTTTTCTGATGATTTCAATAGTTTCTAGGACCCCGGGCTTTTTACAGCACGGGCTTACACAGCTAGTATATTATATACACACTAGTGTTCAAAAAGTTTGGAATCCTTCAGAAATGCTCATGCTTTTGATAGAAATGTATACTTTTTTTTGTAATTGCATTAGCATCACTGAAACCTATTGTTCTATTCAATGAAGCAAGTAAATTCTCTTTCCTAGGGTTATAAGATAGTGGAATGCAATTCCAAAGATTTCTCTAATACCCAATTAGCATTAACACATGACCAATTAAGGATAGCTAACGAAGTTTACCATTAGGACACTGAAGGCATGGCTGCTGAAAATTGAGCCTTGCTCTCATATGTGAATAATACATTTAAAATCAGTTGTTTTAAACAGTAATACCCATCATACACACTAGTAATGCCTTGGCTGTACTTTTAAATCAATTTAATGGTGTCTTGATAATAAAAGGTATCAATTTCTATCTAAAACAAGAAAATTTCTGTAAGATTCCAAACTTTTGAACACTGGTGTATGTGTGAGTGTGTTGTAAGTGTGTGTATGTATGTATGTGTGTCTGTGTATTGCCATGTAAACCTACTCTGTCTGTAAAATCATAAACAAAAAATCTTTCCTCCAGTGTGCAATGCTCTGTGCAGGGATCAGAGGGTAATCTGCATAATAACAGAAAGAATAAATAAATTAACCCATCCAAACATTTCCAGACCTGGTATATCCAATACAGGGTCATGGAGGACCACAGGAAATCTTGGCAGTCCCAGATAAAAAGCAAGAAGCGGTCATGCATGTGGAGAGGTCCATCGCTGGGCATGCTTGCACACATACACACGCCTAAACTCACTAATAAGGTGCTAGTGTGAAGTGACTATTTAAACTAAAAGGCATAGAGTTGGTTTTCCACTCACATTCCAAGCTACCCACATAGCTACTATCAGTGTTATTTGAAAGGAGTTCTCCAGTAATGAGCAGTCTTCAGCATTAGGAGCACATTGCAGTGCTGTACTTAGTCAGACTGTCCACTAGGGGGACTCATTTGACAATAATTCTCAATCTTTTAAAATACAGTATACAGTCAGGTGAAAAAATATGTAAATACTCTTTTGACTTTTTGTTGACACAGCCATCAGTACTGCTATCTTTAGCTGTATGAGTAACATGGTGTTCATTTTACAAAAGCTTATGAAGCCATTTTTTGCCAAAGACTCTGAGATCAGTGACTAGTTCTGCAATGTTGTGCCATATGGGAAAATACTGTATATGCTTTGCTGACTTCTTTCTGTTGGGCACCAGCCATTCTTCCTCTTTAATGACTGCTTCTTAGATATATTCACTTTTGTGCCTGTTTTTGCACATTAAACATCCTTCGTCACTTTCTGTGGTAGCATTCCAAGTCATAGAGTCAAATCTACATACCCACAATACTACAATTCTGATTTTGTTGTTTTTGTATTGTTTTTATCAAATGTATCTATGCATGATACGCATTTGCCTTCAACCACTCACTTTTAAATGTAACCCCTAGCATCACTGAGTAAGGTCTGCACAAAATGACATCAAAAATCATTCTTGTCATCCTCAAGAAAACAGATGCTTTAACAAAGAAAAACTTGATCTTACAGATCCTCTAGGCTTGGAAAAATGTATGTGTCACCATTTATAAAGTACTTAAAATTTGAAAGCATGTGAAATGGTGTATCTTTGTGCATGAAGTTCCTGTCTTATGGTACACGGGCTAGGTTTGAAGCTGAATCTGTGAGTATAAATGACAGTCCTGGAATGACAGAAACACCGCAAAATCAGATCCACTACAAAGAGTTCCTCCCAAAAGTACGAAGCAGTTCTTCTACTCCAAGGTCCAACTGGATTGCTGAGTTCTTCATCCTATCAGAGAAATGATCCAACAAACCTGCCCCAAGAATTTGACTCCAAAACCTCCATCCTCAGTAGTTTTGATCTTAGGTGAGGATCAAAAACTGATTCGGCAGTAAATTAAAAGTTTAATCTGAAGTCTTTACCACCAGAACAGGATGTCCAGATCCGTTCCACACACTTTTGTTACCAGTCTGCCACTCTGCACATAACCACTGCTGGCAGTCTTGGATGACTTTTCTGTACCTTGAAATTCTTTAGTTCAAACAAAATTGAATTACTGCATTGTGTTCTTCTTCAGTGAAAGGGCCATGTTACTTTAACTAGCAGTGAAAAATACCTAGAACCCAAGTGCATGTCTGTCACTGCAATATAGTGATATTCCACGATTATGATTGAATGTGTATTTAAATGTTGGGCCAATGTAAAAGCTTTTCGGCTGGTTTTGGGTTCTCCTTCATGTAATTTCAAATGTGGTCAGGTTTACCGACTTCTGAAACTTGTTCTTATCGTCTTATGGGACAGGCAGGTCTCCATCTCACACATTCCCAATACAGAGTCATGGAGGGGACATCATCCAGGCAAGGTAAGAACCAACGTTGGACAGGATAGAAGATCATTGCAAAACAAACACAAGTCTACAATCACTCACACTAGGCCATTCTGGAAGAGCATGTCTATAGAATGTCTGAAAAAGTAGAATAGCCAGTAGAAACCCCACATAACCATGGAAATAAACTGTAATCTTCACAGATTAGCAAGACCAGGCCTTCTGGAGCTGTGAGGCAGCATCAGCATGGATGCACCCCCAGTCACTCGCACCAGTTCAATTCAGACAGGCCAAATATCACAAATGTCTTTGGAATATGAGAGAAAAGCAGAGCACAAACACAGAGATGGGGAATTTAATACAGTGCCAGGAATTGTGAGGCAGATGGTTAACCACATCACCACCCAACAGACATTGCATGTTTTATTGTACAGACTCATATACAGTATGTGGTGTCACAAAGGCTAAAAGTGAAACACGTTACCTTTTTTTTCATTCACATTTGTGAAATATGGTTATTTTGTATATCCTTCAATGTTGCAATGTCTCCTTTTAATCAACAGAGGGCAGTAAAGTCAAAGTATGCATACATTGTGATGCTTCCAATATGCTAGAAAACAGCTTGTGCTGAATCTGTCACCTGAGTGAATATTACCAAGCACACATTTTTTTTCACTAATTTAATTGATATCTTAACATTTCTTATAGTCATATCCCATTTTAGATAATTTCTACAGATTCTCTTGAATGACTGCATGAGTCTGCAGGATCTCATGTGTTTTAAAGAAGCTCTACTGTATGTCTTGGCTTTGGAATTTGCGGAAAGAAGAAAACACACTGCTAATCTTATAAAACTTTCTAAAGTTTGTGAAACTCTCTCCACGTCCGCTTGCCTTTTCTATGCCACAACTCATTTTCTGGTCTTCTTGTACAGGTCTGTTCCTAAAAAAATCCTACTTTGGCTAGGCTGTCCACTTCCTCAAAATGACATTTATGTTAAACTCACAGGGACTTAATTTACATGCAGCTCTTTACAAATGGAGTGATCACTGAACTCTTTGCTTAATAAGGTTTATCATTGCACATTAGACTCTCTTATAAGTAAAAATTTCATTTTGTGCATTTAACAGGCCCTGTGATGGACTGCTGACTCATTTACGATTGGTTTCTACCTTATGCCCAATGAGACATTGGCCCTATACAGGCAGGTTAGAAAAGTGGATGGGTGAACAGATTGCACATTTTTTTCTGTGTTAGACTCTGAAGACATCTTCAAGGCACCCACTTCCCTTACCCCTCTGTAGGGATGTCACTTCAACTGATGTAGGAAGCCATTTCATATCTTTATATTTCGGCAGTCTTTCTTCTTTGACTATTTGCTCCAGACTTTTCTTTATTGTTGTGGAATGACAGTCAAAAGCGTTCTACCATCAAAATATCAATTAGTGTGTTGGGTTACAGTTCTTTGATTTCTCACTCCCACTTCTTTCTTCTTTCTTTGAAGTGTGTGTTTCGTAAGGTATGGCCTTTAAAGGAGACAGAGGAACAACTCTGTCAATGTCAAAGTGTCGGGGTACCAGAAAGTAAGTCCTGTTTAACTGCTGGCTGGCAGTTGGAAAAAGAATGAAGAAAACCAGAGGAGCCAAAAGACTAAGAAGTCTTGGATCACAGTACAATTCACACCTTATTGGTGGGTTGTCCTGCTTTTATAATGTTGCGTCTGAAAGAGGCAGGGTTCTCCTTCCAGGTCCTCATCTTTCTGGATGCAAGAGGAAGGGGAAAAGGGTGATAGATGGTGTCATATTCAATATAGTCCTTGATGCAGCCTTGCAATCCATCCCTGGAAATGGTGCACTCAACTGACACATTTGAATAGTGTGTGAGCTTAGTGCATAATCTTCAATCTGGTTACTTTACTTACTTGGAATCTTTAAAACTACTGTAAACTTCTATCAAAGCTGAAAGACAAGGCTGTTTCTAATCAATTCATTTTTCAATGTTTATTAGATATCCATCCATTATCCAACCTGCTATATTCTAACTACAGGGTCACGGGGGTCTGCTGGAGCCACTCCCAGCCAACACAGGGCGCAAGGCAGGAAACAAACCCTGGGCAGGGCACACACACCCACACACCAAGGACAATTTAGGATCGCCAATGCACCTCACCTGCATGTCTTTGGACTGTGGGAGAAAACCGGAGCACCCGGACAAAATCCACACAGACACTGGGAGAACATGCAAAATCCATGCAGAGAAGACCCAGGAAGCAAACCCAGGTCTCCTAACTGCAAGGCAGCAGTGCTACCACTGCGCCAATGTGCTGCCCTTTATTTGATATAGTGCACTTTATTAAATGTACCATTTATACCCAGAATATTGCTCGATTTCAGAAGGCCGTCTTCGTATTTCATAAATGGACAACTTTGCACAGACCTGTTTCACTTTGACATTAATGCATCTTTTTCTGTTGATCAATGTCAAAAAAAGTGAAGTTAAATCCACTGTGTGCGTTTGTGCGTTTGTGTGTGTGTGTGTGTGTGTGTGAATACTCTGAACAGAAGATAACCTGGAATTAAACCCATGGTCATCACTATGCTGCACCACTAGCAACACAGCATTTCATTCACTCTATAACTCAGGGTCCTCAAACTCCAGTCCTGGAGGGCCACAGTGGCCGTAGGTTTTCATTCTAACCCTTTTCTTAATTAGTGACCCGTTTTTGCTGCTAATTAACCTCTTTAATTGACTTGTTTTTTAAGATTTGTTTCCCTGAATGTCTTCATCGTTCCTCTGAATTGCTTCATTTCTTTCCTTAATAGGCACCCAAACAGAAATAAAATGTGAAGTGAGTGAGCCAGCAGAAGACCAACTAAGTCAGGGCCTCAAACTCCAACCAATATCACTCTAAGCAGTTTCTTAATTAGGCGCTGAGTCTTGTTGTTAATTAAACCCGTTCTTTAATTCCATGGTTTGTTGCTGCTCTCATTGTACAATAACATACATTTCTGAAATTGTTGATTTTCTCTTTTCTTTTCTTAAAATGTTTTGGGTACTCTTAAAAATGTAGTTTTGTCATCTGCAGATTATGCAGGCTTAGGCTAAGAGATTTTGAATCAAAAACAGATCACACCTCATTTTTAATTTTTGCACAGTAATGCATCATGGTAGAGGCCTGCATGAGACTGATTTTTATGACATGCTTTCCTGAAACACTTCATCCCACTCCCTTTATATAAAAGCAGTCCCAGTCCCACCTAATCCCATCCGCAGCGCAAGAAGTTGTGTCCTGCTCTCGCCCACACACTAAAAGCATGATTCTGCTCATTAGTGGTTGGCAAATTATCTCCCACTCCACATATTTATGAGAGGAATAAGATTTGGGCAGATTGCTTAAGGGATATTTTTCAGCTTATCCTGCTAACCATAGTGTTTGAAATAAGTGACACAATTTTCACAGTCAGTAAATTTGCAACTTTGGGTATCCTTTACATCACTGCTAAAGACAAGGCAGCTGGGAGACTCATGCTTAATATGTGGGCATTGCAGTTATTCTTGTGAATCCAATTTGGAAGATATGGTCCTTTAAGGACTATTGAAGGAAGAATACCAGAAGCTGCTAGAATGGAATTTCAACCCATTGTACCAGTCACAAAAAGAGCCCCAAAAACAAATAATGTGACTTAACTAGAAATGGCTCCTGCAGTTGTTTAAAAAGCTTTTCAAGTTTGATAACTAAGATGAATTGGATGGAAGGCTTGCTAACAGGAAGAAGATGCCAGGGGTACTTTGCATTATCTCCTTAAATTTTTGTGTTATCCCCTTGTTCGTCCATCCCTTGAATGGGATGCTACGAGGAGCATTCAATAATTTATCTACCTCAGTAGGAAAGAAAAGTATTTTCAAAAAATATAGTCCCCTGCTAGCTCCTACACTTCATCCACTTTTCCTGTAATGACTGTAACCCCTTGGAAAAAATTCTTCTGTTTGACCTTCAAACCAGGGCATCACAGCTGCCTTGACGTCTTCATCATTTGAAAACCGCTGTCCACAGAGAGATTTCTTGAAAACTCGGAACAGAAAAGAATCTCAGAGAAAAGAATATGTAGGTTTAATGGTTCGGCTGCTGGAACCTACATTATGATTGAGGTGAAATGTGAACCTCCACAATGTCGTGAAGAAGCAGCACATCTACTGTGAGTTTTCTTCATTTTTACTCCTTGGTTGACTCTTGCAAAACGATCATTGTGTTGGTGTAACTCTCCCCGGTTATGGTTGTCTTGTGTGGCATGAAGTCCAGAAGCCAAAGTCCTTCAATGTCCCAGAAGAAGTTGCCATGACTTTACATGCGGATTTTTCTGCCTTGAACTTTTGTGGGGTGGGGGATAACTTGTGCTTCCACTGCAGTGACTCCATTTTGGACTGAGGATCTCTGTGATAGACCCAAGTCTCATCTTCAATCACCAAACGATGAAAAAAATTCACTTGGTCTTCACGGAACATCTCTTGACAGCACTGGAGCCTTGTGGCCTTCTGACATGGCGTCAGCATTCTTGGAACCCATTTTGCACTGACCTTTGGCATGCCCAACTTTTCATGAATTATTTTCCAAACTGAACTTACCGAGATGCCCATTTCTTCAGCTATTCGGAAAACCTTAGTTCGTCTGTCTGACAAAATAAAGTCTTCAGGTTTCTTGCACATTTCTCTGGAAGTTGCTTCCACAGGCCATCCAGTGTATTGGTCATCTTCAATGGACTCTCTACCCAACTTAAACTACTTGCTCCAAATTTTTACTTTGTAGGATGATGGGGCAGACTCACCATAAACTGTAGTCATGTGTTTATGGATTTCCTTTGGCTTTTTCCTTGTTTTGTGAGAAATTTTAGCACGGAATGTTGCTCCAAATCTACCATTTTCTTACTTGATTCGCACAAGGACTCTCCTGACAGCCTGTCTTTTGGAATGTTAAACTCGCACTGAGCCACAACTGTGCATGAATACCCTTGAGACAGCCCACAACATGCCCACACTTGTTTCAACATGCTTGCTACTTTCTTTCATATTCAGGTATATCAATTTTTGAATATCCCTCGTTTTTCATTTTTGGACACTTCCTTGGTGTTAATATAGATGCAGGGAAGCTAAGGAGGGAGTCTCTCCTTGTTAGGCTCCATCTACCTATCTGTTTTTTTTTTCATTTTGCCTTATACAATTTCTTGTATTAGGAATTTGTTAGTTTTTGAATACCCCTTGGGGTCAGAGCACAGGGTCAGCCATTGTACAGCGCCCATTCAGCAATTGCAGGTTAAGGGCCTTGCAGAATGGGATCCATTTTGGCAATAAAGGGGATTTGAGCCGGCAGTCTTCTGGATACCAGCACAGATCCTTACCTTCAGAGCCACCACTCCACCTGGTTGTAATAGATACAATAATACAAGTACATTTTGCTCAGTATAGAAGCTACATAACTTTGAAATTTGTCTGGTGTCCACAATAGTAATCAAACCTAGGCTATGGTTATTTGTATCTAAATCTTTCTTGGGTGTGTCACATTAGTTTCACACAAAAATATCACACATTGTGTTTAAAATTGTGTTTAAAGAAATTCAATGTGATCAAATTGTAAGAGGTGCAAAACTAAAAGATTTGTGCACATAATACAGTTTCACCACAAGGGTGCACCACTGAGCCCAAAACACCAGATGCGGATACAATAAATGTTATTTATTTATACAGTTCTTTTACTAAATAGATAAATCACAGTCCAAATTTTAATCACCACCATTAAAGAAGGTTTCCTTCTTCTCCTTTCCTTCTCCAGTGAGCTTCTTTAAGTGAGATGAGATGACTTCTTTTAGGTTGGAATCTAACATAGCATAACAGAAACTGGGTGACCTTCTCCCTGTAGCGCCCTCTGGTGGCACCCAGGGATACTGACAGGGTTGCCCACCTGAACTACAGGTTCCATGAAACCTGTAGTCCTGGAAGTGCAATCAGGGGCTATGCCAGAGTAACACTCCACATCCACTTATATAATTGTCCCAGCTGGGATAGAAACCTAGAATTATCCTGGCCGAGTGGCACAAACACTTATATACTCCTTCTACTATTGCCTCCCGGCCGGGTAAGATTTCATTATCCATTCTAGTCAGAATACCAATTCATCCACTCAAACATTTACAACAATCAACGCAGGTACCACACAGAAAATGCAAACACAGTCAGGAATGATGAACCAAACACTGAATGAGTCAGCAAATGTACTGTTTTTCTGAGTACAACAAATCAGAAGTGAGGTGACTTCCGGGAACTGCTTGTTCCAATATGTATATTTGTAATGGTAGTTCCCAATGGGAGCATATAAAGTAAGATCAGTAAAGGTTTGAGTACTGAGCCCTGAAGGACACCAAATTTAAATTCTTGAGTATAAAAGACTGAGTACTGTCAGTACATTTCTGTACATACTGAAATAGATTTGATAAATATGAACCATATGTGTATATAGCAATAATGGATGGATGGAACCAGTTTTTATTCCATACTATTCACATAGCTCCACAAAACAAGGCATTTGAAAAAGCACTCAATAATAACAAGATAAAGGGCAATGTAAGATACAGTATGTCTAAAACATAATAAAGCAAAGGGATATAAACACTAAATTAAGAAAGTTCTGAACAAGGTCATATAATGTAGTAGATGGTATCCCAGAAATGATGCCAATAATAACATTTCTAAATTGGGATGCCAAACTAAAAAGAGGTCACTTGGAGGACGAGAAACAATATATATTAATAGGTGGCCACAATAAGATGCAGCTGCCTATGTCCTTCAGGCTTCTAAAATGAAAGCCATGATGAGGTGGCATGGATACCTGCAGTCACCAGTGGGAATTCTATATGTATAACCCCGGAGTCTTACAATGACAAGCACAGCCCAGAAAGTGACTCCTTAGTTGAACTGGAAGTACTTGATGCTTGAGATGGGGCTTGAATTAATGGCAACAAAATACATTGGTGGGAGGAAGACAGATGTGTGTTGTTTGCCAGAAGGTTTAAAGAGGTGAGAAAAATGTATTGTCTGGTTTTTGGAGTGAGAAAATAGACCAACCACCCATTGGGGTTGCCAAACACCTCTATTTGTATTACGAAAATTCAAAAAATTCTAAAGAAAATCCCAAAAATTTCAAATATCAAAATGCAAAATAGTAATTTCAAAATGCAGGCAGAAGGTGGCATGGCTCTACCCTAACTTTCAATTTTATTACTGGGCGGCAAATATGCAAGCTAGAAAAAGCTGGACATTAACATAAATAGATGAAGTACTTCTTTATATTCCTTGCTTTGTACCCCAATAAGTACAAGTTATCGCCAATATACTAACAACCCAATTGTGATTCACTCAGTCAGAATATGGAACCAATGTAGGAAGTATTTTAAGACAGAGAAGCTTTTATCTGTGGCACCTCTGCACGAGAACCACCTTTTTCCACTATCTCAAACGTATGCAGTTTATAATGGGATTAAATTACTTAGAGATCTGTACAAAGACAATGTCTTCACATCCTACGAATAATTACACTCCAAATGTAACTTTCCAGCAACACATTTCTTTCACTACCTTCAAATAAGAAACTTTCATAAGCAAAATCTGGCCAATTTTCCTCACCTCCCACCTACCTCTATTCTGGAAAAAAATATTGATCATTCTTGAGGACTCAGACAGCATGTCTGTAATATATAAAAACTTTTAAAGTCCCTCCCTTTCAAAGATCCCAGAGTACAGTGGGCTCTCTCACTCAACATCTCAAAAAAGGAGTGTAAGGCAGAAATGCACAGATTCACTCAAGCTCCATATGTGTAAATCATACAATTATTCAACATAAAATTATATATCGAGCACATCTGTCTTGTTTAAAGTTGAGGAAATTTTTTCCAGTGCAAGAGCCAACCTGCAAACACTGCAATCAAGTTCCAGCCTCACTGGGCCATATGTTTTGGGCCTGCACCAAATTAACATCATGCTGGACAAAAATCTTTAAATGCCTTTCAGACAGCCTTGGTGTCACAATCCCTCCTAACCCATTAACAGCTGTGTTTGGTGTACTTCCAGATGGGCTTAGAGTGAAGAAGGACAAACAAATTGTAACTGTCTTTACTTCACTATAGGCAAGTAGACTTATCTTGCTCAACTGGAAGAATCCTAACTCACCTATTTTAAGTCAGTGGGTAACTTATGTTATATATTATCTGAAATTGGAAAAAATCAAATTCTCACTTAAAGGATCTGTACAAAACTTTTTCAAACCTGGCAGGACCTAATCAATAACATTTTAAAATAAGCATTTAAATTGAGGAAGCGGATTCTTTCCCCTCTTTTTTATTCCATTTATTAATTTATCTATTTACTTATTTTTAATAATTTAAAGTTTTACTCTGTTGGTCTAGCTCTCTTTCTCATGGGTGGGTGTTGATTTGTTTCAAATTAGTTTTGTTAAAATTGACTTGCTTGTACGGAATGTTATTTGATCTTAATAAAAACAATAAAATGCTTAAAAAAACAAAAACAAAAAATGCAAATGAGGAAAACCAAACAAAAAGAAGGTTAAACAAAAGGAACAAGCTAAAGAAATCTGGAATAGAATGAATTCACAAACAAAGTAAATTAAAAATCTATATTAAAATTACAAAGCCAGTATATCCAAAATAAAAAGTCTACAAAAAGCCAAAAGTCAAACAGAAAATGTACCAAAACCTACAGTAAATAGGAAAACACTGTAAACTTACAGCAAGGAGAAGCAAAAAAGTGGCTATGGTACAGTAGTCAAACTGTGTGAACTAGTGATTTAAATAGCCCTTAGGTGGCTGCACCTGAGGACTTGTAACCCAATGAGAAAGCTTGATGCAAAGGGCAGGAGGCACCACAAAGGGCACGGAATCCAGAGAAAAAAAAAAAACAAATTAAACAAAACCTAAAGAAAACCAGCAAGTGTACAGGTAAAAATAACAAACATAAAGAAAAGTAAAACTGCGGTGAGAATGACCAAAATCTTAATAATGAATTTCTCTACAGGTCACAGAGCAGGAAACCCAAGTCAGAATCACTTTAGAAGATATATAAAAGTCAATTGGAGAATAACGATAAAGCAGACATTATAGATCTAAAATGCACAAGAGAAATTGTGGAATTGCAGACTTTTTTTTTTAAATTAACACATAGCAGAAACAAGTTTTGCTGTCATCACTGGCAGAAAAAATGCATTCCTATAACACATGCTTAATATAGAGGTTATCGCAGGCTTATACAAAAAAGTTGCTTTTATTAAATTGGTACATGGAATCTGGTTTTATTTGGACTTTAACCCATAAGGCTGCAAACTGAATTCCAGTCTCCGGGACTCACTTAACCTGTTCTGTAAATATGCAAAATTCATGTAAATAATTGTAATGAATACTGAATTTGTTAGTCAGCCAAATACAGTGTACAAAAAAAAAACTGTAGTTGATGAAAATATAAATTGAACTAATGTTGTCGTCCATCCCATGGATGTGTTTTTATATAGCTTCCTCTTTTGATGTAGTTTATTTATATTTTAAAGACAGCTAAGTAATATACACACACCTTTATTATCCAGTTTAGATTATTCCAGAGCTTTGGAGACAGAGTTGAACCCAGCAGTACTACGTATAAGGCAGGACCCAAAACTGGACTGAACAGCGGCCCAATGCATATTCACCAATTTTACAACAAGAAATTAATAAGTGCTAAAAAAACAACTCATAGGGTCAGGGTCAATACAAAGAGAAGGAGTAGCTACAGAATACAATAAACACAAGGATATACAGGAGCGAAAAACTGAATTTTCACTCGAGATTTAAACATTACTAAGGAGGAAGCTTCTTGGGCAGAACAGGGCAGAGACTTACGGAAAATAGAGGCCACAAAGCTAAAAGAGTTCCATAACCCAGCTTTACAAAAAGTGAGTTGGCAGAAGATCACAGGTGTCTGGCAGGCTGTTGGGGGTCAAGCAATAATGATATGTAGGCTGGTGTGTTGGGATTTACAGCCTTATACGTTACTAGCAGAGTTTTGAAGATAATACATGATAGGGAATTAAGTCATTGAAGCTGAGCCAGCTGAGAGATGATGCGGCCAGTTTGTCTGGTACAAGTTTGCAGTCTGGCAGCAGCCTTTTGAACTTGTAATCTGTTAATACTTTAAGCAGGAATCTAACTGGGAAATAATGAAGGTGTGTTTGCTCCTTGAAGGAAGCCAAGTAGGATCAGAGTGTGGCAATGTTTCATAGGTTATAAAATGGAGTCACAAAGTCCACAATGCTGATGGAATTGACTCCAAGGATAGTGACAGAGGATGATGGGGTGATTTAAGAATATTCTGTGAAAGGCAGTTGAGTTTCTTGATTTGAGAAAGAAGCAGCTTAGCTGTGTTTTTATGCAACCCTCAAAAGAGGTCATGCATTTAAGTCACTTAAGCTAACTGTATCCAGTAGAAGTTTTCATGTCAAACTGGGTATCATATCAACAAAGGTTAAACATGATTATTAGCATGTAAATATTGAAAAGAAACAATACAGGGGTGGAACTGTTGAAGCTCCACTGACCACATGTGATGATAAAGGCACAAGGAGATGCAGAGTATGACTTTCTTGAAAATTACCCATATTTCTCTGAGCATTTCAAAAGCAGCAGTGAAGTCAAATAGAAGCAATGCAGAAATAATCAAGAATCAGCACAGAGTACAGGGATACTGAGCGCAAATTATACAAATGGATGGGTATCTGTGAAGAAATTACTTTTTGAGCATATGCAATACATTCTAGACCTTTTGATTGGAAAGAATGTGTTTCTCTATTACAGGAGTGGCCAACCTGCGGCTCACGAGCCTCATGCGGCTCTTTGCCTGCTTTCATGCGGCTCTTACGTTCATATCAAAGTTTGTGTTTGTGTTTTTTTTTTAATTTTCGTGTTCGCTTCGCTTGAGTTCAATACAGTATTTTCGTCAAATGCGCATGTGCGTGAGATGAAAATACCGCAAAGTTTCCTAGTAGGGGCAAGATCATTTAAGTAAACAATTTGTGTCAAGTTCGCTCTCAAAATGGCAGGGAAAAAATGCACAGCAAAACGAAAATATGAAGATGAACACAGGACGTTTTTAACAGAGTGGGAGAGTTTATATATTTTTGTTGAACGTAATGGCAAGCCATTCTGCCTTATATGTCAGGCGTCATTAGCGCATTTCAAAGCTTCAGATCTTCAGCGCCACTTCAGCTCACTCCATGCTAACGTTGACCAGGAATTTCCAAAAGGGACTGAACTTCACAAGCACGAGTTGATCACTTTGAAAACTCAGGCAGAAAAGCAGATGCAGTTTTTCCGAAAATTTACAAAACGCCCAGAGACCGTAATGCTCGCATCGTATCAACTGGCTTGGAACATTGCACGGGCTAAAAAGCCATACAATGAGGGGGAGTTCATTAAAAAATGCGTCAGTGACGTTGTTGAAATCTTGTTTCCTGAAAACGACAAACTAAAACACATGGTATCAGACGTCCAACTGTCCCGCCACACTGTCGAACACAGAATATCGGACATTAACACGGCTATTGAATCGCAGTTGCACTCTGACCTTCAAGCATGTGAGCATTTTAGTGTCGCATTGGATGAGAGTTGTGACATACAAGACAAGCCTCAGCTGGTAATATCTGCACGGTCTGTGTCAAACGATTGTGTGATCAAAGAAGAACTCCTTGATATTGTGCCATTAAAAGAGAGAACCCGTGGCATAGATGTGAAAGAAACAATGATGGATGTATTTGCGAAAGCAAATCTGCCCATACCAAAACTAACTGCAATAGCCAAGGATGGAGTGCCAGCCATGATCGGATCTGTGAACAGGCTTGTGGGGCTGTGCAAAGCTGACCAAACATTTCCCAAGTTTTGGAATTTCCACTGCATCATCCACAGGGAGCAACTCGTGTCTAAATCATTGAATTTAGATTTCAAGAATCTCATCGCTGAGCTGGACCAAGGGCTTCCAGGTGACCTGCTGCTGCACTGCACTGTGAGGTGGCTGTCAAAAGGCCAAGTACTCTCTCGCTTCTTTGAGCTTTTGGATGCTGTGAAACTGTTAATGGAAGAGAAGGACAAGAACTATCCCGAGCTCTCTGACCTCATGTGGATTATGGATCTGGCCTTTTTGGTCGACATGCTGTGTCACTTGGACAGACTGAACCTGACCCTGCAGGGTAAGTTAAAAATGCTGCCTGACCCGGTGCAAAGTGTGTTTGCGTTTGTCAACAAACTGAAGCTGTTCAAGGCGCATATTCAAAAGGGAGATTTAACGCATTTTCCCACTCTTCTAAAAGCCAGCGGGCAAGTCACCAGCGCCGCCCTGAATAAGCAAAGAGCCAGATATGCAACACTGGTTGAAAACCTGCACGAAAGCTTTGTGACCAGGTTCCGTGATCTACAACTGAAAAGGCCACAGATTACGTTCCTCGTCGACCCGTTTAATGCGGAGACTGACTGTTTGAAAGCCCCGCTAGTCACAGATGAGGCTGCGGCTAAATTGGAGATGATCGGTCTTTGTGAGGAGGACCAACTGAAACCTGCTTTAAGAGAAGGGACCATTGAGTTCTGGAAAAGTGTGTCAATGGAAAAATGCCCCAATGTCAAATGGGCTGCGCTTAAGATACTGTCAATGTTTGGGTCAACATACGTCTGCGAGTCTGTGTTTTCTACCCTGAAATCAAAGCATCGATCTGTTCTGACTGACACCCATGTGAAAGAATTGCTTCGAGTGGCAACAATAGAATACAAGCTAGATTTGAAGAGGATTGTTCAAGGCAAGGAATGCCAGAAGTCCCACTAAGCAACATGCATAGTAAAAGAAAAACACTATTGTAAATTATTAGATTTTTGTTTGTGGACTTGGTTGAACTGAGAGTTTGTGTGTGTGAGACAGTGCACACAACGTTCATTGTTGAAAATGACTGGCCTGTGGTTTTAGTACTGTAGGAGTCAATTTCTGTCATTATCATGTTGGTGTGTGACTTTTACAATAAATCTGGCTGAGCAGAGGTGTGTGTGTGTGTGAGGAAGGGATGGGTGATGTTCATGCGTGCCCATGTGCATGATGTGGCTCTTTGTGGTAACACAGTAAAAAATGTGGCTCTTGGTCTCTGACTGGTTGGCCACCCCTGCTCTATTATAAAAGAAAATCTTGAGACGAGACAAGACTATTGCCAAGAGATTATTTCAAGTTGGTAGAGGGTGTCCCGCCTTCCTCTCAACCATTTCCAGTTAATGGCACATGGTCCTCTCATGTCTCATTCATGTGAATGCTTTTGTCAGATGTAGTCCTTGCACTCTCAGCTCTTATAAATTTTTATGTTTTCCTCACTTTAAGTTCCCAATAAAAGAAGATTTATTATGTCCAAAGCTTATTGAAGAATTTTATCTCGAAGGGTTATCAGCAGAACAAATGAGTACACGGGCAATCCTAGCACCGAGAAATGATGAAGTCAAACGAATTAACACGAAAATTGTCAATCGGTTACATGGCAAATTGGTTAAAAGCGTATCAATAGACTATGCTGCAAAAGTTGGTGGTGATGGCGCAGAAGATGAAAACATCATCTTACAATATCCCATAGAATATCTACAACTGTTAACACCATCCAGTCTTCCACTGCCTGAATTACTGTTGAAAGAAGGATGGATCGTAATGTTATTGCATAATTTATGTATGAGTGATGAGCTATGCTATTGGACAAGATTAGTTGTATTGAAAATTGGTCGAACAATTCTAACATGTAAAATTTTAACACTTGACAAGAAAGGTAATGTAGTAAATATTCCGTGGATAACATTAGACACCAAAGGAGATCTTGATATGCCATCCACATTAAAACATTTACAGTTTCCCATTAGAATAGCTTTTGCTATGACAATTAACAAATCACAGGGACAAACGAAAAAGTCAGTTTATGTATTAGAGAGAAAGAAATGATATTCACTCATGGACAGTTATACGTTGTGTTGTCATGATGTAAGTCCAAACACAGAATCAAAATTCAATGCGATATTGAAGAAAAGTTAATTCCAAATATTGTTTTTACTGAAGTTTTACACTAAAAGTGTAAATTTAAAAAGTATTTGCGTGTTAATTTCAAAGCCAAACAGAACAAAACATATAACGCAATGAAAACCTCTAACGCAACATGAAACATAATTTTCTTTCGATTTTTTACTTTTTACTATTTTTCGCTGTGGTTAATTACTCGCTGTAATGTAAAATAGTTGTATTATGAATAACAATTCCAGTGAAAATAACAATCTGTTTAAATTGTACATCCACTTCCCCATACGCGAGTGGCAGAGCTGCAAAGTGGCTAGCGTATAATGTCTGCCCGGGGGCTGGCGAGTGAAGCGAGCAGGGGGCAGAGCCCCCTAGTTTTAGAAAAGAAGAACCAAGAGAACATAATTCAGTACAGGAAAACCCTTGAAACTTTCAAGTGTAACGAATTGAATGGACAGATTAATGGTGTGTGTGTGAGATGAAAATCATAGAATGTTAAATAAGATAGTGGCATTTGCCTTCCTTCTTCTTGACAATCTGGATTAAGACACTTGGACCAATCTCCTGAGAGAAATTCTATAACCTGACTGCAGAAAGCATTCCTTTCTAATGTCAGTTGCCATTATAAAAAGACAGACACGAAGAGCTCCATTTCTGCTTCAGTCTATGACCAAGACTCTTCAACCCTCAGAGTTATAGGGTTACAATTCAAGTAACTTACCAAGCCAAATTTGTGACATAAATTAGAGTATTAGGTTGAAGAGCCATATGATGTCTCACTGCATAACTAGAAACAACAGAAGGACAGAGAAGTTATGATGCTAGAAAAATGAGGGATACAGAAGATTCTCTCTCTGTGGAACTGATGATGGATGTGTGTGAAAAAGAGAGAAAATGTCAAAAATGAAGAAATGATCAGAGACTGTGAGATCAGCAAGGGGGATGTTGACAGGAAAATAAGGAGATCCATAAAATGGTTGAATGAAGCAGGGGAATGAAGAGAGTACAGGATAAAGTTGAGATGATTGAGAATACTAGAACTGAAAGCCACATTGATGTTTGATATGATGCTTTCTTCAATATCTTTTATTCTTAAACTTTATCTTTTTTTTGGTTTTTCACTAGTTACTGTAGTCCATTGTTACCTGAAACATTTTTTTTTTACTATATGATGCCCTCCTGTGATATGTTTTGATTGCCACTGTTTTGCTTTTTCAAAGGTTTACTGTGTGTGTTCAGCGCATTTGCTTTACAGTATTCCTTTGATACTAGACCTTTAATATTTTACCTACATGCCCAATACATTTAAGGAAACCTGTATTTTATATGGCTCCTTTCATAGTGACCATTGGATAGTGCTACTTATTACCTGTATAGTACAATACTTTACAGAGACACAAATTCTTATATTTGTAGAATTCAGGTTCATGACCTACTGTTTACACAGTAAAGCAATATTAATCTTCCATCTCCAGTTTTTGAATCAGCAGTCCATAAGCAAATTTCAAAAAGCCTATATTTCAAGTAGCACTGTTGCAAGCTATTAATCCATTTCTATGTCAGTCAACACTTCAGATAGCTCATATTTTAGTTAAAGGAGCCAGCACATGCAAATTGGACATATTCTGGGCATATATGCCATTGCAGGATCAATGTCCAAGTGATGACTATAGTAGATATAATGTTTGGTGAAGAGGAGGCAGTGGAAAAAGATACAGCTGGATATTGAGAGCATTTCTGACAACTTTAAATACCTGAAGCTTAACTGACTGATTGAGGATTATGCTTACTAGTAAACCTCAAGGGAGAGGGTTTTAGAAGATGAAAGTGGTGTTTTATTTTGCAAATGTATCTTATAGATGTTTTAGAATCTTTTGTGTGATATCAAATCTATGAAAAAAGCCACAAGTGCAATGATTCACACGATCTTCTCTAATATTTCTGCTGGACATAAACAGGAAAAATAAATGCTGCAGCAGCAAGTGAAATGCTTGTTTTCATAGATGGTAAATTAATCATTATTATCTCTGGATTTTTACAATTTCAGTTTAGTTTTGTATAGTTCTCCATACTGAGTAGACTCTGAATGGGTCCAGAGATGCACAACTACAATGCATCAATGGGAAATTGAAAAATCCTAGAACATAGATATACACTCTCAAAAGTAAAGACTAAAATAGCAGTTTACTGAGTTGTGTAGATCCTCATTGGACCATTGCTTTAAAACAAACCATTTCATCCTGGGAAGTATTGTTTGCATATGAAATTGGATCTTTGGGGTTTGAAAAGGTTTTTAATGTGAGGGAAAAAAACAGCATTTTTTAATGTACAGTAGACTGCCTAATGGCATATTAACAGAGCAAGAAAATATGTATGAAGCAAGAGTCCTTTTAAACTGAGAAACCGGCTGGTATTTCACAAATCTATTATCATCTATTCATGGCTATTTATAGTGTCTTCTACAGATCTAAATAAAGGTTCTTTTTGGAACATCTATGTAGATGGCTGTTTTGGGAACCAAAATGATGTGACATCACTCTGAAAGAGCACTTTGCACTTTTATTTTTAAGAGTGTACAGTACTGTGCATAAAAACACACAAACCACCTTAAATTGTGTTTGTTATTCACTTGAACTCTTGGACAGCATGGTGCACAACTGGATAGCAGATCGCAGATTTCCAATGTCCACAACTGGATAGCAGATCTCAGATCTCCAGTGTCCTGGGTACAAATCTGGGCAGTGTTCTCCCAGGGTTAGTGTTTTCTGGGTTTTCTTTAACGCCTCAAGGATGTGCAGGTTAAGTTGATTGCTAGCTCTAAATGATTTGCGTGCGTCTGTTATGTCCAAAGAGGAATCCTTTCACCCCATGTAAAAAGATACATGGATTCTGAAAATTAATTACTTCAGATCATCCAAACAGATATTCTTAACTTTGTTTTTTTTTTTAAATTATGCGCCGCATGGTGATGTACTTGGAAAAGGACGAGTCACAATTTGCAGTCGAAAAAGACCAAAGAAAGTATGGCCTGATACCTTGAGAATTTCACAGGAAGCATTTTGTTTGTTTAGAAAATCTTGGTCAATTAGGAGTAATTAGCAGCCTTTCATTTGGTGTCTCAAAAAGGCGTAAACAACACTGAAACGTACCTTGCAGTAGCACAGATTTGTACCATTTCCGTAACTCTAGACATTCGAGACACACACACTATATACAACTGAAAGAATATCCACTGGCAATAATGGATCAGTTGATTAACTTTAAGCATTATTCAAGTTCCTTTTTTGTTCATCAGCACAAATGCGGATTTTTGCTACCTGGTGTTAGGCAGCGGAACCTCTCACTTCATGAAGCGGACTTGTCAGTAGTGCGATACACCCTGAGGCGCCAGCACTTTCCTCCTAATTATGCATGAGACAATCTGATACCTGAACTGCTGCGGATCCTCCCACCCTCCTCCTTCTGTACCGTCTCGTCTTTGTGAATTTGCAGTGCCAGAGGAGCCGGACCGGAGACACGTCGTACTACCATGTGCTCCAGAAGAAAAGTACTGCTTACTTTTATATAGTTTTTCTCTTAAGAAAGGGTAACTTTTGCTGATCTTCGAGGAGTCTCTGAGAAATGTCGTCAGTGGCGAACGGGATCGCGATCCAGTGGAGCTGTGACTAAAGAGTTTGGGGTAAGCGATTTCTTGACTCACACTTCTGTATTTCCGTGAGGCAGTCAAACGGGTGGGGTAGTGCAGGGAGAACGTTCAGGTACACCGTAAACGTCTCACTCAGAGTGTCCTGAAAACGGAGGGACGCCGCTGGTGACATCAAAGTGCAGCCCGCCGAAGAGCCAGCGTGGAGTAGGCGGGGAAAGTGGTAGCGCGCATTCACCGAGTCGAGTAATGACCAACTTCAAGACTGGACAGAAAGACCTTGCGGATAAGTTAAACCGAATGGGACGGGAAGGACTTGAATAAGGTGAGCTTTAAGAAGGGGTGTCGGCTAGTTAAAACTGGCCGCCAAAGCCTACAAATCGGCTGGTAGTGCCGTTGTTTGTTTTCCTCACATCGAATAAGAAACAGTAAAGATTTTTTGATACGTTACTAGATAAAAAACGAAAGGGAGTTAACTTACATTGCAAATATTAATTGTCCAAGTAACAGTAGATGTAAGCGAATATGCCTGTTGATGGACGGGTGTCACGTTTGCTAATGTCTTCCCTTCAGTATTGACAGAATTTTTGATCTCGGGCGGTACCCAATAATGCTTTAAACGTGTTCAAAAATGGCTAAACGCGCATGGGACATGTTGCGTTCTTATGAAATGTAGCACAAAAAGAACTAACAGTTTACTAACCGTCTGATATTTTTTATATGTTAAAATATCCTACTAGATAGTTAGATTTGTCCCCAGACCAAATAAATACATAAATAAGTAGATGCATAACTTTATCACTTTCTGTTTCTTACCATTTCTACATGGAGTTTTGCCCTATTTTTCTTTTGAATAGTGTGTTTTTGGTTGTGTGCCTGAATAGACCCTGCGCTGAACTGGTGCCATATCCATACTGTATATGTCGATACAGCAAGTGGCAGGGCTGTGTTATGGATCTAGTATTCCAGGTTCGAATCCCACGTTCAATTATTGCCTGAGTGGAGTTGGCAAATTCCTGCCATGAGTTTTCTTCTGGGTACCCTGAGATTATCTCCAAATTAGCAAAAAGGTATTGATTAGATAGATTAGTCATTCCAAACTGCCATTGTGTAGGTATGCATGTGAGTGGGTCCTGTGGTGCACTGTCTGATGCTCTTTCTTGTCATGCGTGTACTGTATTAGTCAGTCATTAGGTGCGCAAGCAAGGAAAGTTAATACGCTTATTTGGTACAGGAAGGATGAAAGTGACTGACCAGAAAGGGTAGATTGTTCAGAAAAGGCTGCTTTGAAATGAAGGGAATGTTAGGTTTGGACTGGATCTGAGTCAGCTTTACAGCCAGTTTTCCAAACAGAGCTCAGCATATCTCCAAGAGCAGATGACTTTAGGATTACATTTCATTATGTAAAAAGCTGTATGAAAGGTCAGATACTTAAACATAGTAAGCTTTAGACATAATTTAAGTAGGTTCTCCCTGACACACATAAACACTATTTGTATTTGAGCTTCAACAACTACGTAACCTGGAAAACACTAGACTTGTCTTAAGTTAATGTTTGAAATGTTGTAGAGATATAAGGTCAATAATCAGATAATATAGGCTAAATATAAAGAATATGATTAAATATTTGTGGGTTTCAGTGCCATGAGACTGATCCATTAATAGAAACCTTTCCCTTAGATTGCCTGGAAATCAGCATGTCTGGTACATGTAGCTTTATATAAAGTACATATAGTATGTAATATATACATAGTAATATTCTGAGAAACTGTTGTATTTTTAAGACTTGAAAAAGTATGGTACTACAGTAGAAATGCAAGTGAATGGATGATATCAGGTGACGAATTTAGGGGAACAACTGTTCTTAGGTATTTTTCCTGTGAATTGTGTTGACACATTATAAAGTTATATAAAGGGCACAGATTGTGGTGAATTAAATATAGGCTCTGGTTTATATTGGGGTCTGTAGTACCAAAATATGCAGCATTTTATATAAAGGGGTGAAGGCTTATGCCCTGGTTAAGCCCTTGTCACACCATACAGCTTTTCTAGCCATAGCCTTCACTTACATTATCTTACATTCACTTACATAGGGAGTTGAGGGCAGTTGTGGCATGCTCTTGTGACATTCGGTCTTGTAGTTTGACAGTCTGCGACTCACCCTGACAAAATCAAATAGGGTCAACTTTGTCATAGGTTTTAGGGTTCAGCTTCTGTGTGTGGAAGAGTTCATAACCAATGAGTGCTCAGGCAGAGGTACAAAGCACACAATGCATGGAAAAAGGAAAATAGGCATTATGGATCGTAAAATCAGAAGAGAACCTTGTTTGTCCATTGTCTTGTGTTTGTTGTACCATGACAAAATGATAAAAGAGAAAGATGAAACCATAGCTGAGCTCAACATACCTGGAAAACATTTGTACAGCCACTAGGGCTGGATATCAGCACTGATGTCCCAATTTGATTTGATTCCGATGCCTGGATTCAGTTCGATATCGATTTTATCTTGACAGAATTAGCATGCGCTGATATATTCGAAGTGCTGGCTTTTTTAGAAATTACTTAACTATGCATAAAGAACACTAATACAGGTGGAATCTGGTTATTATACAACTCAGGGGACCATAAAAATATTTCATTCAAAATAGAAATTTTGTTATAACAAATATGGGGAAAATACTTATAGTATTGTGACTGGGGCCGCCGGTGATTCACCGTCTTTAACAGTAGCGGCACAAGGACAGCTGTTCTACTGTCTCTGGAAAACAGTAAACCAAGGGCAAAGCAATTGGTTGTCCTGTGCAGGATCAGGCTTACCGTGTAGCATGTTTGTCGCACAATGTTTAACATTTAACACTAGGCTTTGATCCGCTGTTCCTCACACTCTCCTGATCTGTTTACTCCAGATTGTTTCTGCCACAAATCTGAGGTGCTGGTGTTCTTCTAATCTCCTAACAGTTACTATTCTGAATGACGTCTTGAGACTGTACCTGCCTTCTCTATACAGTAATATAGTTACCTGTATTTTCCCTGAAAATCTGGACTCATCTTCCTATCTTCCGTGCAACTCTGTGACCCAAGCTTTACTATATCTGTATAAAAAAAGTGCTTCTTGAACTGCAAAAATATTTTATTTGAAAACAAGATATTAGATGTAACTTCTTTTTATAGAAATACAGGTAAGAAAATGCAGAATGAAACGAGGCGTTAGATGTAACTTTTTTTTCATTAGAAATACAGGTATGAACACAGAATGAAAACGAGATGTTAGATGTATTTCTTTATATAGAAATACAGATAAAAAAACATGGAATGAAAACGAGACATAGGGGTGGGACTCGATTAAAAAAATTAATCCAATTAATTAGAGGCTGTGTAATAATTAATCTTGATTAATCGTATGT
>JANRMT010062813.1:85228441-85253330 GCA_026402145.1 Polypterus bichir lapradei | reverse complement strand
TAGATAGATAGATAGATAGATAGATAGATAGATAGATAGATAGATAGATAGATATTCTGACAGTGAAGACTGCAGTGTGTTTGTAAACAAAACCAATGTGTATTATGAAAGAGGATAGTTACAGAAATATCATCTAAATATAGCATATCTTTAAAAAACCTGAATTGTACTTATAAACAAAATTTGCTTGTGGTAACTGTGTCAGTAAGTGCCTTGCTCTGCCAGGGTCTGTGTACATACATGTACTGTATTTATAAGATGTGGTCTAGAGCAGTGGTGCCCAACCTTTCATAATATGGGGGCCAAACTTGACTTTGCTGTGAATTTCACGCGCCACAACGTATGCGAAAATTAAATATGGATATTTAAAATTATTCTAGTTACCGAAACGTGAGAAAAGAAAATAAATGAAAAATCAATAATTGGTGGACTCACCATCCGATGCTTATTTTATTAGTGCGATGTCTGCAGTTGTTTTTCAGAAACCAGTTTTGGAATGTAAGGGTCAAGATTTGTCACATTGATCCTTAGCACAGAATGAGGATGATCGTCTGTAATGCGAGAACGTGACCCGGTTTTTGCTCTCTTCATCACGGAGAACGTTTGTTCACAAATGTATGTGCTCGCAAACACAGTGGTCATTTTCAGTCCTTCCTTTCGCAAATTTGGAAAGTTCACTGGTAACAGTTCAGCATAAAACTCTGGTAGAGATTTTTCTCTAAATTTATCCTTCAGAGACGTATTGCATTGTAACTCGATCAGTTCCAGTTGTAAATCAGTTGGCGCAGTGGGAACATTGACTGAAAACGGATTTTCAAACAAACGGATTTCACTCCCGAGGTCATGGAAATCTGCAAACCTCTCCTCAAAATTTTCACTCAGCAGCTTCAGAAGTTGGACCATTTTTCTTTTTGGGAAGTGAACGTTCATCTGTGCCTGTCGTAGTGCAGCACACGTCGGAAAATGCACCAATTGCTCCCTTTCAGCGTGTTGCATGAAAAGTCTCAATTCAGCTTGAAATGCACTTATATCCGCATACACATGGCAGATAAGCTTGTTTTTTCCTTGCAGTTTTATATTGAGTTCGTTCAAATATTGCGTTAAATTGCACAAAATTGCTAAATCCCATAGCCACGAGGGACCGCTATGCTCAGGAAGTTGCTTTGATTTTTCAGTCATGAAGATATCTATCTTGTGCCGCAGGTCAAAAAACCATTTTAACACTTTGCCTCGACTCAACCAACGAACTTCACTGTGATATATGACGTCATTATACTCAGATTCAATTTCGTTGAGAAATTATCTGAAAGTCCTGTGATTAAGCGCGTGCGATCTCATGAAGTTCACAGTTTTAACAACAACCTTCATAACATGTTTTAAGTTCAATTGCTTTCCACAGAGATTCTGCTGGTGAATTATGCAGAGGAGCTGTAATGGTCGAGAACCATTTGATGCGAGCACTTTTTGACTTATTCTGGAAGCCAACCCATTGTGCTGTCCAACCATGCTTTTTGCATCATCCATAGTCACTCCTACAAGTTTACTCCAGTTGAGCCCAAGGTTGTCAATCACTTGTAGTACTTCTCTGAACAAGTCTTCCCCAGTAGTTGTTCCACTCATAATTTTCATTGCCGCCAACTCCTCAGTAATTTGAAAAGTAGTGTTTATACCATGAATAAACACCAACAATTGAGCAGTGTCTGTCACATCTGTAGATTCATCAGCAGCAATTGAAAACATTTCAAATTGACCCGCCTTCGTCTTCAGTTGCAGCAGAAGATCGCTTCCCAAATCTTAAACTCGTCTTGTGATTGTCATTTGAAACAAACTAATAGTCTCAATTGCACTCTTTTTCTCCAGGCACAGTTCTTCTACCACTGCAAGAATGCACTTTTTCACACATTCACCTTCGGAAAATGGTTTGGCTTCCTTCCTCAATATGTGAGCAACCCGAAAACTCGCTCGAACTGCTGCTTCGTTTTCTTTTCTTCTTTTATTAAACAGTTTTCTTAATCCACCAACCTCTTTACGTAACTTGGCAATCTTCTCTTCACGTGGCAAACCAGCACATTGATCATACTTTGTTTTGTGTTTAGTTTCATAGTGTCTTTTAATATCGTGCTCCTTGAATACTGCAACCGTCTCCTTGCAGATGAGACACAGTGGTTTCTCATCTTGTTGTACAAAAAAATACAAATTTGTCCACTTCTCCTGAAAATTTCTGCACTCCGAGTCGACCTTTCGTTTCTTCCTTTCCGGCATTTTCCACGGCTACACCAATTGCACCATCCGCTGAAATCAAATGTCGAAGGCAAACTGTCTTACATGGGAAAATATCGCAATTACGATGACCCGTAGTATTTCTTGTAAGGCGCAGGGGGACGCCACACATATTACGACGCGAGTTTCTGCTCCATTCCTCAACATTCCTCAATGACGTTGAGTCAACATGGATGGTCATTATTCGAAGGTAGGATGGGCATGGGGTGGGGGAAGACATACCAGACCCCATTAGCACCACAGATAAGAAAGAATTAACAAAATTTGTTCATCTGGCTTCTGAAAACAGTTAGGGTTAAGTAAAGAGCGACCCTCCGGTGCCATCAGGGATTGTCTCCGACTTAAAGTTATTCTAATATTAGCGTATAGTCATAAATCACTAAATAACTATGTGAATATAGGAATAAAAGAGCGGGCCATATGTAACACCTTCACGGGCCGGAGGTTGGGCATCACTGGTCTAGAGGATCATTAAGCGGAATATAATTAAGGATACCAAAGTAATGTGTGCATCCTGGAATGTAATAATGCATAAAATAGCATATTAATCTCTGCATTCATATCATACACAGGTATGATATACCTGATGCTCTTGACCATGAAGAAGCTCTGCTTGAGTTGTTCAAGGTTGATGAGAATAAGGTGCTATTATGTGTAGTTACGAAGGGCATATAGTTTGAAGTACAGTGTATACTGGTGTAGTGTGTATTGACAGGTGTATGTGATGGTATAATGTGATTAATGTCATTGACAAACCAAGAATGATGGGTATTTTCATAAAACCAGTATGTAAAAGAAGTGTTTATACAGTTGTTCATTGTATATACAGTACTATGAATCGTGTACGATACTATGTGAATTGTATGCCTTGTGTATATGGCAGCATGGTCTCTCACTCAGTCTTGGGACAAGAAAGAACAAACCTGGCCTAGCAGATAGTTGACCCCTAATTTGTACACACTCTGCCTGTTTTTGAAGGCACATTTTGAACAAGGTATTAGAGCACCCTGCATTGGTAAAATGTATTCAAGCAATAATGATTAAATTGTTAATTTCAGGGTAAAGAAAACACAAACACTATGAAACTAAACAGCCCACATGCAGAGTGATTTTTGTACAGGCACTATTGAATTTTTACAAAGTTCCAAATGTCGATTTGTGTGTCAAATGACTGAGCAATTTCTTTTCTTAGTTACATTTACAACACTTTTGGCACAAATACCTTAAAAAACTAATTCTATCCTGTTAGTAACCTTAGGTAAATATAATAAAATGGACTGACACTAAAGATATTATTTCAAAGCCAAATGTATATTTTTTGTCACATTCTGGTTTCAAACTGAAGTGATAAAGGCGAAACAGAAAAAACAAAAGAGGTCATTTGCTGACATTGCTTCTAAAAGGTAGTTATTATTCTCTCAAATATGAACAATTTGCAGACACTTACTACATAATAAACAACATTCTTTGCTCAGTTAATGCCCTTTGCTTCTTTATCATTGGTCTTACTATCCACATCCATGTGCCTTTGTTTTTTTCAGTGTCTGGTTGTATTTGTCCTATGATTAATTTTTTAAAATAAGTTACAACTTTTAGTGTTCCATTTGTATGTTATTTATAGGTATTATTCTCAGTCAAGTGTTTAAGTCAACAAATTATGCAATTTCGTTAAATGAAAACAGTACCCTATATGTCTGCATATTCTGCTGTTGGTAGTGAAGCAAATTGCCCTGTTTGAACAAAAAATTGTGTGGTTTATTTTAATAAAAATGATACTGTTTTTAAGTAAAAATATAGATAAAATCGACTGCAATAGAATCCTCCCTCCCTCCCTCCCACTGTGATGGACAATAGTGTATAAACGTTTACAATTTTTGTTTTTTTGCTAGTTATACAAATGAAACAAAGAGCCTTCTAGTACAAAGAGCTGTTGTGTATCACAGTGCCCACTCATGCACACATCCACTCTTAATTTTCTCACATGGCCAGTTTATAACTGCCAGTTAATCTACCCTGGACATTACTAGGGATATGGGAGAAAAAAATTGAGCCACAAGAAGAAAACCCAATGGGGCAGCCTCTACACCCTCAAAAACTAGACCAAAGGATTTCTGCCAAGGATACTGGATCTATGATCCAGTAATGCTAACCACTCTACTACTAAGGCATCCTTGTCACTGTTGTATATTACTATTATTGTTATTATTAAAATCAAATTAGTTTAACTAGATGTGCTTATTTATGTAGGTATGTGTGTTTTTTTATGATATTGTACATTATTGTGTTCATATTTACATGTAATTCTATGTAAACAGTATACTTAGTGAGGAGCACTATACAATAATAAATTAATAGAATTGAGTAAATAGGTTTTAGTGGCAGAAGAACAATATACTTGCAGCTGTGATTTTGGTTTTCTAGCATGTCAACGGTGTTCAAAATGTTTTTGAGTATACTGCACTACCATTTTTGTTGTATTTTTGTTATATGTGTTTCATAAAAATATACAATATGCATTTATGTACTAATTATTATACATTGCATGTAGATGAGTATAATTTACAGTAAGTTCAGAACCAGAATCCATACATGCAGTAACAGTGTCAAAACCTCTTATTCCAGTTTTGGATCAGATGGCCAGAAGCTATGCTGGCATCTTGACCAGCTCTGGAAAAAACTCAGACAGACATGGGGGGAAATTAATGTTTAGGCAGTGGACACATTGGGGATTCAAACAAAGGATGTTGGATCTATGAAGTTGCAGTTTTGACCATTGCCCCTTTTGTTTTAACCGTCAACTTTGTATTTACAAGACTGCCATGCAGGTATAGAGTCCTAAGATGTCTTTGTGTTTTGTGGGCCGAACACAAACATCATGTTTTTCATTCTAATGAACAGGTGAAGTAACTTTTTTAGGTTAATACTCAAAATGTTTTATCCTTTTTGTTCAAAATGCAATACTGCTAACCTGTTCATGGTTGCTTCTTTCCCTGCACCCAATTTGCTAGGACAGGCTTTAGTTCCTCATGACCCTGTACTTGAATAAGCGATTTCTGAAAGTGGATAATAAAATACTGACATTTATTCATTTTGTTGTTAATTTCTGAAAACATATAATCATATGATATGTGCACTGTTTTAGAGTAAATATGCTATTCAATTTCTGAACAAAGAAATGTAATATGAACATGGATTTTTTTCCAAATTATAAGGACAACTGGAACTTTTCATAAACAAAATAATGAATTATATATTTGGTGTTTAAAAGAACACTGAATATTGTAAAACTGGAATTCTGTCTGCAAATGGGGGCAATATGAAGGCCAGATGTAAATGTGCTGGTGCTGGAGGGAAAATATTTCTAAAAAACACTATCACTACCAAAGGTACATTAGTTGTTTTACTTGATTATTCTACTTCATTTAATTCAATTTGTTAACTAATTGATTCAAGGATGTTTTATCTGAGTTGCAAATTAATCCAACTCAGGTAGAAGTGAAAATTGTAATCCATTCTACAACAGAGAGATGAATTCCATCTCATTTGCCCAAGGTGTGTATTCATCACAAAGTCATTATTTTCAAACAATAAAGTATTAACACTCTTGTGTATAAAATACAAATCTTTTCAAAATTTCTTAGAAAGTGAGCAATTCTGAATTGGATTACTAAAGGACTAAAACAAAAGGTTCATTACACAAGATTTCATTAATCATTTGCTTATGAAATTAGCTAGATTAAAAGCTAGCAGCTCCATTGTTACAAAGTGGATCAAAATTAAGAAACAACGGTGCAGAGGAAATCTATCTGTACTCAGCTCAAGTGGCAACAATATAAACACTGTACCATGCTAGTATATAGTCTTGTATGTTTGTATTTTTGTGTAAAACTTCACAGTTTTAGTCTCCTGGTTTTGAATTCCAGCATATTCTACCAAGTGTCATTGGTAGAGTGTCTTTTTTTCCTTCCACGCTATAAATATGTGTATATTAAGTTAATTGGCCCCTTACAATGGACATGGGTCCAGTCTGATGTTAAATACTGCTTTATGCCAAATCATCCCAGGATATATTCCAGCTCCTACAACCTTAAACTGGATTAAGTGGATTAAATAATAGATAATTAGAAAGAAATGTGCTGGAGAGCCCAGCGGGTATATGCACAGGAGGAGTGTGCATACACAGGTTTTGTTTGCAAGCTTGGTACATACAAGTGTTATGGAACAGTGCATACATCAGAGTTATGTCAACAGCATGTTTGGCGTAACGGCTGGTAGGTACTGGACTATAAAGCATATGGCAATCTCCAGCAGTTCACTGTGGGATTCAGCAAGATACTTAATCTGCTTGTGCTCCAACTGTTAAAAAAAAAAAGAAAGAAACAAGCTGAACAGGGTCTGTGCAGTTTATGCTAACAGGAATCATTCACAAGTATCCAAAAATGTAATGTATTAAACAGTCATTTGAAAACAAACACTTAATGTTGGCCGTTAAGTTAACCATTGCAGACATTTTTGTGTAACCGTCCTTCTATTTTTTAACTGTTCCCAAATGTTGAAAAAACTCAGTAATCTCCATTTATTCCAATTTATGGTCATTATGTGAAGGGGCAATTCTGCCTTCCCAGTTTCACACTGTAAAGTCTTCCTCACTCATTTGAAAGACAGCTGATGAATAAGGCACTGCCATTTAGTTGTTAGGCCATACTAGATTATTTCACATAAAACAGTAACAGTCAAACCCCTTCTTTTTCCCTGTTATTGCGTTTGCCCATGGCAGATTAATCATTCTTTCCTTCATTGCAAATTATAATATATAGAAATCACAGTGCATCATTATGCCGATGCCATTCTCATTTAATATGAAAAATAAGCATTGCAAAAGTCATCAGTGGTGTAATGGCCATTTTCTGGGACACCCCTAATCCTTTTCCTTCCACTCTAAATGGCCATGTGCAGACTTTAAGCCATTCTTTTTATCTGACACCATCTCTAAACACATTTTTCTGCCTCCACTTGGGCTTCATCTTCTTCACTCCCATCTTGGTGCACCTTTTTTCCCAGTAATTTTCTGCCTTTCACTCCATATGCTCCATACACATCTTAGTCTGTTTCTCCTCAGCACAACACCTATCACCTCCACACCAAGTCTTTCTCTTGAATCTGCATTCATCTTCCTCTCACTCTATGACATTTCACACATCCAAATGATCATTTTCATCTATGTTCTTCCCAGCTTGCTTCATATTACACTTTAATTGGACATATTTCATTCCCAGAGTTTACTGCCCCTCCCACAGCTTTCATAAATTATACATGTTGTAAAAGGCAAAGAAGGTAAGCATCAGGTCACCCCATTAAAAATTTCTGTTCAAATATCCCATTGATGATAAGATACAATGATAACAAGTGATTAAAAAGAAAAAAAAATACATGTGTGCATAATTTTATCAATGTAGACATCTGTAAATCACCTACATCTGCTAGATTGTGATTGTGTTTTGCAGTAAGATAACCGGATGCATGCCTTTGAATATACAAGAAGCCTCCAAAGGGTAAAGGAAGTAAATTTTAATACTAAACAAAATGATTATTAGAATTTCAAAAGCCTTTCACTGTTATACTTTATTAGCAATTATAAAAGAGATAATAATATTATATAAAATTGACCTTTCATGATGCTGGCAGAAGAAACAATATGCCAACAAATTAATATATATATATTAATATATATAATGCAAAGTGAATTGGTTGACTGACTAACTCATTCATTAAAAAAGCACAATTTTCAGCTTAGTTAAAAAGCTGAAATTTGGCAGGATTGCATATCTAGAGCAAGAAAAGACTTTTAGATATACAATATTAATATTTCTGGGACACTGCCCCCTCCACAATAGAAAAATAATCACCCCAAAATCTCAAAAATACTTTAACTGATTTGATTGAAATTTGGAGATGTTATAGAAAAAAAAATTAGCTGACCCATACGTTTTATTTGTTTTATTTTATTTTGGCCCACGGTGTAGTGTTTTGCAGATTAATTCTTTCAACCAGCAGCAGTCGTCAGTCTCCCAGCTCCGACTAAGACTGAGTACAGTGGACTGGGAGGAGTCTGCACTTGGCAGCTCACGAATGCCGGGACAGGGCAGACTTCATTGACGTCTGTCAGACAACAGCTTTGAACAGCAACTTGAAATTGCAATGCGTCAGTGTGTGGCATCCGCATTATCTGTGCCAAGAAACTTGCCATCACATAATGATGACAAGAAACTGGATGCATCAGTAAAAGCTGAAATGGCGGTGTTTCAGAGCAATTAAAAGTGCGGGAGTTGTTTAGAACAAGTGTATCAGTATCTGATCAGGTAGATCGCGTTGCATTCAAAAAAATTTTTTTTTAAACATTAGTCTATCATATATCCTCACTATGGCATTTGCCACTTGCTTGACATACAGGGCGGCCAGTCTGAGATCTCTTTCCTTCTAACACACTTGTCATCCCACATGCACCCATACAATCAGATTGTGATTCAGACTACGAATGCCATGAATGTAATTACCCCGATCTACATGCTGTCAAATAAACAAACCACAAGCCGTGGCGCAACGTAAAGGGCGAAACACGTGTCGCGTACTCTTTGCATTATTTGACAGTAAAACTATGCAATAGCATTTTTAATGTAGGTAGATCATTTCGACCTGGTCATTTTAAAAGTAGCTCGCAAGCCGAAAAAGTGTGGGCACCCCTGAACTAGATACATGTACTTATATGACAGCATGAACTGCTTGTAGATAAGGTTAGTCTTTTATTGGTGTCAACATATTGCAGTAGTTTTATTAAAAATAAGTGTCGGTCGTTCTAAAACCGTTCACATGTGAGATGCCCGTGCACTCTGTCATCCCTAGGAGCCCGGGAATGACATACAGGATACCCGAATTCCCGGGAATGGATTCCCTAGGCACAAACAATAACGATTTGAAACAGTATTTAAAGTACAGGATGATTTGCATATTGAAAACTATATATTCCCAAGCGCTCTCTTTGCAAGTGAACCAGTGTTACCACCCCTATGTTTTTCCACCAAAATCAATGTTTTTCTGTTCCTATCTATGTTTCTATGTTTTTTTCTCCTCAGCCTATGTTTTTTCATTACAATCATGTATTTCTTTTAACACAATTCTTGATCTACAGTTTTTTGTGTACATAAATTTATTGTTTTGTACATCTTAACAAAAACTTAGCTCTGTGCATCTCAAAAATGTAATTACTACACTGTGCATAACCAAATTAACTTGGTGATTGTGATTGGTGATATGTGCATTGATGTCACATCCTGCATAGTGCACATGCCTTAACGTCTGTCAGTCATGTGCTGATAGCAAAAGAGGTCATTAAACATGGAATGCTACACTTGAAAACAGCCAAAATCTGTCATTAAGGAAGGACAGTGCCATAATGTTGTCCATCCATCATCCAACCAGCTGAATCCAAACACAAGGGTCTGCTGGAGCCAATCCCAGGGCACAAGGCAGGAACTAATCCCAGGCAGGGTGCCAACTCACCGCAGGACACACACAAAAGCCAAGTTAGAATCGCCAATCCACCTAACCTGCATGTCTTTGGACTGTGGGAGGAAACCCACACAGACACGGGGAGAACATGTAAACTTCACGGAGGGAGGACCCAGGAAGCGAACCCAGGTCTCCTAACTGCGAGGCAGCAGCGCTACCACTGCGCCACCCACCATAATAATGTGAGAAACTGAAAAAGTATAAACAGGAAAATTTTCAGTTACAATTGATTTGAGTGACCCCCCATTGATGGGTCCTGTTTAATGTTCTGCTCCCAAGCTTGAATTTGACATTTCCTGCTTGTCAGAAATATGATATAGTTTTTTGACTGTTAGATTTATTTGGCAGACATCTGCTGCTGTTGTATACTTTATTAAACATACCTACGTTTTTCTGTGTTTATTTAGTTACATGGTCTATGTTTTTTTCCTCAAAGTTTTAGTGGCAACACTTACGTCAACAGTATGAAGCAGAACTGTTAAATTCTGCTGGAGCTGTCTTTGTAGAAATGGAAAGCCAGTGTTTTTTTGTAGTCATAAGAACTTGGTGCCATAGTTGTGCGAGTGTGTAGCGGACACTTCATGCATAGAATGGAGGTGTGCAAAAGTGGGGCGTCCTTTAAAAGATTTTGCACGATGGAATTTTGTGTGATTTGAAACGGAATAGTGTGAAAGTCACTTCAACATACAGTAAGCCTGAATACTAGGGAGAACGATGTGTTTGAGCTGTCTTCATATTTATGTTTCTGCCCGAATTTTTTTTTTTAATGGACGAGTAGCGAATGTATGCAGACGCTGTGTCCCCACGTAAAGCGTGCGTGTATGTGGATGAAACTCGGCGCTGTAAAAAGCCATTCTGAACCACCTTTCGAAATAGCCGACCCCTTTTTACTTTCATTTTTACTCGCAAGCTTTTCCGGCGCCTATTGTATTTGCAGTTTCCAACTGAGCTTTTCGCGGGCGGGTTTTTGGGAAGCGAAAACGTTACACTGCACATACTGTTATCAGCAAGTAAGCGGAAAAGGTTGGGTGTTGCAAAAGTTTGAAAGCCACTTTCGGGATGGACATTGCATCCCACCCGTCCGTTCACACCCGATTTGTTAACGTCTCCCCGTATTATTTAAAGGGGCCATCTAGTAAGTGGAGTCAGGCGAATGCAGAATCTGTGACGCAACGAATTGAAGTCGTGCCCAGTCCTTTTGGTGTTGTTGAGCAACGTACGAAGCTGTCAACTCCCCCCATACGGAGTTAATCTTTCTATCCTTTCCTTTCTCCCTCTCTCTCTTTTTAATAAGGATTGTCATCACTGAGAGATCCTTTCGGTTTTAGTCTGAGGAGATGAAGGTCGCTTCTTTACCTGAACATTGGAGCAAATGTTGATCAAAAGCCAGGTGGTGCGTCCTCGGGGCAGAAGAGACGGAGGTCCAGGGATCAACATGTCACGATGGAGTTTCCTGCCTGTCAGCCTGACTGCCTTCACCATTACAGGAATCTGGCTAGTGTGAGTACCCAACCAATCCTGGGGGTTCGAGGTATTGTAGATGAAAATAATTGCACAAGAAAGCATGCGTGCATACACCTGGCCAATCGTCTAGAGCTGTGCCACGTGGATAAGGAGAGCAGCACAAAAGAGTTGATGCGTTAGTGGGCTGTGTGTGAATAGTGGCAGTGGTGACTTTATATGTAAACTGTAATATCTAAAACTGCAATTTGATCATGGTTATTTAATTTTCAGATGAACAAATACTGTACATGTGTTTCAAAGTTCATCTGCTTATTTATATTGACTGTGGGGCCCAATGAGTGTGAACCAAGAAGTCACATTTCATAGCACTAGTCACATAACTCTGGGATTAGACTGGGTTGGTACACCAGCTCTGGGGGATGGGGTTCACATCCAGGCCTGATTAATATTATATTTTTTGTGTTACATGTGTAGTTTTTCTGGTTTCTACCTATTATTCTTAGTCATTCTTTATTTTATATAGCACCTATAGCCCATTCCTCCGTACAGAACAGCTTCAACTCTGGGATTTTGGTGGGTTTCCTCACATTAACTGCTCACTTCAGGTCCTTTTACAACATTTCGATTGGATTAAGGTCAGGACTTTGACTTAGCCATTCCAAAACATTAAGTTTATTCTTCTTTAACCATTCTTTGGTAGAACGACTTGTGTGCTTAGGGTCGTTGTCTTGCTGCATGACCCACCTTCTCTTGAGATTCAGTTCATGGACAGATGTCCTGACATTTTCCTTTAGAATTTTCTGATATAATTCGGAATTCATTGTTCCATCAATGAAGGCAAGCCGTCCTGCCCAGATGCAGCAAAACAGGCCCAAACCATGATACAACCCCCACCGTGTTTCACAGATGGGATAAGGTTCTTATGCTGGAATGCAGTGTTTTCCTTTCTCCACATATAACGCTTTTCATTTAAACCAAAAAGTTCTATTTTGGTCTCATCCATCCATAAAACATTCTTCCAATAGCCTTCTTGTTTGCCCATGTGATCTTTAGCAAACTGCAGACGAGCAGCAATGTTTTTTTTTGGAGAGCAGTGGCTTTCTCCTTGCAACCCTGCCATGCACACCATTGTGGTTCAGTGTTCTCCTGATGGTGGACTCATGAACATGAACATTAGCCAATGTAAGAGAGGCCTTCAGTTGCTTAGACGTTACCCTGGGGTCCTTTGTTACCTCGCCGACTATTACATGCCTTGCTCTTGGAGTGATCTTTGTTGGTCGACCACTCCTGGGGAGGGTAACAATGGTCTTGAATTTCCTCCATTTGTACACAGTCTGTCTAACTGTGGATTGGTGGAGTCCAAACTCTTTAGAGATGGTTTTGTAACCTTTTCCAGCCCGATGAGCATCAACAACTCTTTTTCTGAGGTCCTCAGACATCTCCTTTGTTCATGCCATGATACACTTCCACAAACATGTGTTGTGAAGAGCAGACTTTGATAGATCCCTGTTTTTTAAATAACAAAGGGTGCCCACTCACACCTGATTTTCATTCCATTGATTGAAAACACCTGACTCTAATTTCACCTTCAAACTAAAATTCTAAAGGGTTCACAAACTTTCAAGCACAACTGTATTACAAAGATTTGAATTTTTTTTAACAAGCATGCTGTTAATGACTTCAGATGTATACATGAGAGTGCTATGCTATGAACTGGCATTTCATGCAGGACTGAGTCCTGTTTTGCTTTCTTTGCTGCTAGGATAGCTCACAAATCCAAGCAGAAGAAAATGGGTTAAAAATGAATATTGCATGGAGCAGAGAGGGCTAGCTTTGGAATGTATAATAGCTTGTGATGTGCTGGCACCCATGTTCACTGCCTTTTACTTGTTGCTGCCAGCAATGTTTCTAGCTCTCTGTAAGCATCAACTAGAACAATTAAGTTCAGAATACAGATGAATAGATAGCACCACTATAGATATTGCAGAGGATTATTTTAAGAAGTCTTTCAGTTTTGTCACACTAATTTGGGGTGCTCCATTTCTCTACCACATGCCAAATATTTTAGATTTACTGGCCACTCTAAGATACCCCAATAGTATCTAAATTTCTTCAACATGAGTGATAGCTGTCTGTCAAGTGGTGGCGTCCCATCCTGGACTGTTTTTTGCTAAACATATGATGCAGGTTCAGTCTCCATGCCAGTATATACTGAAATAAATCCTTCCATTTTTTATTTATTTACTGAACTTGCCTAATTTAATTGCAAGGACCTCCTAGCAATTAGGTGCAAGGTAGGAAGCAAACATGAATGGAGCACCAATCCTTTGCATGGCACACTTTTGCTTACTGACACCCACAGTGGGTCAGTTTAGTGTTCATAAGCAACCTAACAATAACATGCATTATTTTGGGATTTGGAAGGACAGTTAAGTATGTGGGAAAGACCACACAGTGCAAACTCTACATGGACATTGGCCCGGCTAGGATTTAAAATAATTAAATGAGTTTTTTCCATAAATGGGTGGGTGAATAATAATGGCATGTAATGGAGAGTGATTATTAATCATTTTGATTTTTTTTTCTTATTTCCTATGCAATGGACTGAACATAAGAATGTAAGAAATTTGACAGATGAGAGGAGACCATTCTGTACATCAAGCCTGTTTGTTTAGCTAATAGCCAAGTGGTCCGAATGTCTGATCTAGATACTAGTTGAAAGTTGTCAAAGTTTCTTCTTCAACTACTGTATGTAACTCAGTAGTTTGTTCCAGATTCCCACAACTCTTAGCGTAAAAAAGTTATGCCTGGATTCAGTACTAAATACTTTTCCCCTTAATTTCCACTGGTGTCCTTAAGTATGTGATTCACTGTCTAGTTAAAAGAATTTGGCTGAATCCACTTCATGTATGCCTTTGAGGATTTTGAGGACTTGGATTAGGTCCCTATGCAGTCTCCTTTTCTTAAGACTAAACAGGTATAATCCTCTGAGTAGGTCTGTTGGAGTAGGGCACGTCCTTAAATCCTTGCATGCATGTTGTTTGCTCACCTCTGCACAGCTTGAAGTGTTGCCATGTCTTTTTTTTATAGCGAGGTGACCAGAACTGCATCACATGCTTATTAAGCTAGTATGAGAGTATTTGTTGTTTGTTTTATCTTGTTTATTTTATTTGATATATTTATTGATCTATTTATCGAAACTGTACAGCACTTTGGTCAACTGCTTTTGTTTTAAATGTGCTATATAAACAGAATTGATTTGAACTGATTTCACAGAAAAAAGTAAGAATCCAAGGACTGACCCCAGAGGGACTCCTCTGATGACCTCATGTCACAAGGAGCATTCTCCTCTTATCTGTACTCTTTTTTTCCTGCTGATTAACCAACTTGAGATTCAGTTTTATAGGTTACCTCTGATGCTAACAGCTTTTAGTTTCAGAATTAATATTCAGTATGGGACTGTATCAAAGAATTATTTGAAAGTCAAATTAAATTATATTCTTTTATTTGTTTTTGTCAACTACTGCAATAAACTGCTTAAAATCGTTAAGATCAGTTTGACAAGATGTACCTCTGGTAAAACCATACTGGTTGTTTTTTAGTATGTTATTTTCATGTAGGTACTATTATAACTTATTTCTTATTATAGTTACCATAATTTTGTATGTAATTTACAGGAACCATTTTGTCTCCTTTCTTAAAGAGGCTGGCAGTGTGGTGTACTGTTTAAGGCTTTGGACTTCAAAACCTGAGATTGTTGTTTCAAATCCTGCTACTGACACTGTGACCATGAGCAAGTCAGTAGACCTGCCTGTGCTCCAATTGGAACCCCAAAAGAAATGTAACCAGTTGTTTCATAAATGTTGTAAGTTGCCTTGGATAAAGGTATCAGCCAAAAAAGTAAATGCAACTTTAATGTCTTCAGGTACTTTTCTTTTCTCAAGTGACTGCTCAAATATTCCTATTAAGGGATTGAAGATTACACCTTTCATGTCTTTCAGTATAGCTGGTAAAATCCCATGAGGTCCAGAGGTTTTATTAGTCTTCAAAGTATTGAGTGATTGAAGCCATTCTGACTCTTCTGACTTCTATTTTAAAATCTGTGAACTTAGAGCTTCTTTTTACTTCTACATTGGGCATTCTATTTGTTTCTTCCTTTAATATACCTGACACAAAATTGCTTTCCTTTTATTTTGGCTTTACTGCCGATTTTTTTTTTTTTGTTTCTCTTTTGTGTTCAGCATTTTTCTTAGTCAAAATTATTTGTGTTTTTTTAGTTTTGTATAATGGTCTTTTTAGTTTTATTTATTTAATAATGTCCTTATTTATCCATTTTTTTAGCCTTTTAGTGTTGCTAGTTTTAGGAATGTCTCTGAAATGAACTATCTATAATTTATAGTTGCAGAATTTCTACTTCTGTGTTTTCTAGATATTTCCTCATCCCTTTCCTCAAATTATAAGTATTTTGTTTTGGTATACATTTGTGTGTTTTCAAAGGTGATCTCAAACTGTGCCTTGCTATGAACACTGTTGCTTAAAGTATCGATCACTTCTGTTTTTATTACTCTGTCTTTATGTCTGAAAAGATGAGATATAGACAGGCATTACCACATGAGGGGCTTAAAACAAACTAGGTGAGAAAACAGTTATTTGCCATTAGCACCATTTCAGTTTCCTCTTTTGTACATCTGATAGGGGCTTCTCAATCAGTGTTAGAAAAATTAAAATCACCTATGATCACAACTTCTGCTTCATCATACATACATCTGTTTTGATATAATAGTATTCTTTTGCCTGAAATATCAAAATTTGGTGGCCTGTAGCAAAATCCAATGACCAAATTTCCAGATTTCTTCCTTAACAGGTGTGATAATATACAGTATAAATGGATTAATGGGGGAAACAACTGACTGGATATAAGTTCAAACACCAGACTAGAAACAAAAAAAAGATCCTTTACAAAAAAGGGAGAATGCTTGTTACAATAAATTAAGATATATTCTTTTGCTTTAGAACTGGGAATTTTTGTTAGCTTACCTTATATTTACAGAATATATTTTGAATTTAGCGTAATCCATCTAGTCTAATCATTCTGTGTTATTCTAGGCCTTATTTTGACATCTGTAAAAGGTTTGGCTTTTTTCAGTTGTTTTTTTTTTTGCCTAATTAATGTATTTCATGAATCTGGATGACTACCTAGAATATTAGTAAGTGGTACAGTAATTGTACAGCATATTGATGTGAAACAAGCATTTGTATCAAATAACTGGAAATTCTGTGAAGATTGTGGAATGAATATTCTGTGGTATCTGCCTGGCAGGCTTACTAGAAATTGGACTGATGACTAATGCATGTGTTAGGAATAAACTTTGGGAATTTTTAGTTGTGTGGTATGGTGGGTTTATGTGTTGCTGACTTTTTAGTGTGATGAATTCCAGAGAAACAGAAGCAGTCGTAGAACAGGTTATTACCATAAGTGAATGGGAAATTCTGACATTAGAGAGGCTTATGTGTAACTTTGATTAGAAGGAACAAAATATGATAAAATCAAGCCCTAAATATGTTGCATAGTCAGAATTTGCTTTGCTTCCGTCAGTTACCCCCACTAGGTATTATCATTGGCTTTTGTTTGATTTCATCATTGTGTTGCCTCTGATCAAAAATGGCCTTTGAAACATGTTGAGTGGAAGTTACAAATCCCACTTTTATCTCATTTGTCTGGCTTTTGTCTGGGACTGCCTTTGTTGTTGTCGTATGAGGTGTCTGAAGTCTGACAAGATTTCTAGTCAGGAAGCCATGCAACTGGTGTTTTAGTGATCTGGGTATGGGTGGAGGGATGTACATTATAATTTGTTTTCAAATGTTAAGCTGAGTTGTCGTCTTTTTTTTTAAGCCCTGGCTTGCTGGCTTGCAATTGTGTTAGGGCTCTTTACACAGCTGAACATCTTTGTCCTATGGCTGGCTCGATTGTCAGGAAAAGAGTTCTGACAGGAGGTGTTCCTTCTTTTGCTCAGTAAAGTGTAATTTTATCAGTTCTTTTCCTATATGGTGCTTTTCACAACCAATACATGTGGATACTTAGAGAGTCTGGCAAGTGAGCATTGCTTGTTTTGAGAGTAGTAACAGAAGTGCTGCCACTACAAGAGGAGGAGAGTGAGGACAGAGCCAAGGATCAAATGGTGGAATTTGAAAAAGGAAGACTTCAAGGTTGAATTCAGGGAGGAGGTAAGACAGGCACTGGGTGACAGTGAAGAGTTGCCAGAGAGCTGGCAACTACAGTAGAAGTAGTAAGGGAGACAGCAAAAAGGGTGCTTGGCGTGACATCTGGACAGACCAGGGTGGAAAAGTAAACCTGGTAGTGGAATGGACAGTATACAGAGGAGAAGGCTTGCGAAAAAGAAGTGGGATAGTCAGAGAGATGACTCTAAAGAGGGAGAAAAGGATATGTACTGATTAACTAGACAGAGGGATCAAGCTGAGAAAGATGTGCAGCAGGTTAGGGTGATAAAGGATAAAGATGGAAACATACTCAAAAGTGAGGAGAGTGTGTTGCACACCTGAAAAGAGTACTTGGAGAGGCTATTGAATGAAGAGAATGAGATAGCGAGAAGGTTGGATAATGTGGCGATAGTGAATCAGGAAGTGCAGCGGATTAGCAAGAAGGAAATAAGGACAGCTATGAAGAGGATGAAGAATGGAAAGGCTGTTTAACCAGATTGTTTAATGGAGTCTTGGAAAGTGAGATGATGCCTGAGGAGTGGGGAGGAAGTGTACTGGAACCAATTCTTAAGAATAAGGAGGCTGTGCAGAGCTGTAGTAACTACAGGGGAATAAAATTGATGAGCCACAGCATGATGTTATGGGAAAGAGTAGTGGAAGCTAGGTTAAGATTGTAGGTAATGATTAGTGAGCAGCAGTATGGTTTCATGCCAGGAAATAGCACCACAGATATGATGTTTGATCTGAGGGTGTTGATGGAGAAGTATAGAGAAGGCCAGAAGGAGTTGCATTGCATCTTTGTGGACCTGGAGAAAGCATATGACAGGGTGCCTCGTGAGGAGTTGTGGTATTGTATGAGGAAGTTGGGAGTGGCAGTGAAGTATGTAGGAGTTGTACAGGATATGTACGAAGGAAGTGTGACAGTGGTGAGGTCTACAGTGGAAGTGATGGATACTTTCAACTTGGAGGTGGGATTGCACCAGGGATCGACTCTGAACATTTTCTTTTTTGCAATAGTGATGGACAGTTTGACAGACGAGATTAGACAGGAGTCCTCGTGGACTATCATGTTTGCTGATAACATTGCGATCTGTAGCGAGAATAGGGAGCAGGTTGAGGAGACCCTGCAGGGGTGGAGATGAATGAAGGTCAGTAGGAACAAGACAGAATACATTTATGAAAATGAGAGGGAGGAATGGTGAGGATGCAAGGAGTAGAGTTTGGCAAAGGTAGATGAGTTTAAATACTTGGTATCAACAGTATAAAGTAATGGGGATTGTGGAAGAGAGGTGAAAAGAGAGTGCAGGCAGGGTGAAATGGGTGGAGAACAGTGCCAGGAGGAATTTGTTACAGATGGGTGTCAGTAAGAGTGAAAGGGAAAGTCTACAGGACAGTTGTGAAACCAGCTGTGTTATATAGGTTGGAGATGATGTCACTGACCAAAAACAGGAGACACAGCTAGAGGTGGCAGAGTTAAAGATGTTAAGATTTGCATTGCATGTGATGAGGATGGACAGGATTAGAAATGAGTACATTAAAGGGTCAGCTCAGGTTGGACAGTTTGGGGACAAAGTCAGAGAGGAGAAGAGAGATGCTGTGTATATTGGGAAAAGGATGCTAAGGATAGAGCTGCCAGACAGGAGGAAAAGAGGAAGGCCTAAGAGAAGGTTTATGGATGTGATGAGAGAGGACATGCAGGTGATGGGTGTAATAGAGCAAGATGCAGAGGACAGAAAGATATAGAAAAAGATGATCCAATTTGGCAACCCCTAACAGGAGCAGCTGAAAAAAGAAGAAACATTACATTTATTGATAAATCTCAATTCATATCATAGAGAGATGTCTGCTCAGTCTAATGCTACATCCACACCATGTTTTCCTTTAAAAACAGCACTTTTAAATGAAAATGATCTCTGTCCACATTAGTGTTAGTATCTCCACCCACACAAAAATGACTGAAAATGCATGTGACATAGTCGTTTACCTTAACTAGGTATGCATGCATCGAAAGAAATAGGAAAAGTCAGTGTTTTGCTCAAAAAGATGACTATAATGCTGGCCACAGGATATATTGCAAAACTGTAGTGAACAGTAAATTATTTGCTTTTTGCGTGTGTACTATATGCAGTATCCATACTGTACAGAACTCAATTTAAATGCATATAGGTAAGCAACACCACAAGTGACTTTTCAGTGTGTTGGAAAATGGTTTTCATCCATGAAGGGTAACCAGTCAGAGAATAAGACATTCTAATAAGCAGGATCCAATCAGCTAAGGGATATTTAATAAACATGAATCAATCAGACCGTGATTGGAATCTGTATTTTCAAAACTGTACGTTTTTACACATCCACCCTAAAATTCTATGCCAGCTTTTTTAAAGGTCACTGTTTTTGGAGTGTAGAAAATACCAGGGTAATGGGAACAAACAGCAAAAATGGAGACTATTGTCTATGTTTGACATTGCGGATATAGACTCAAACTAAAGTAAAATACAATCTCTCAGCAGTATTTCATCCAAGTCCAAGTACACAGCTGTCATCGCTAAAGCCGTTTCCAGATTTGAGCAAACAGACACATTAAAATATAATTCATCTGCAGCTTAATCATCCACCCTTTGAAGTAAAACGTTCGCTAGCTATCCATTACAAGTGTGAGTTGAATGAAGAAATGCACTAAGTTAAGCACAATATTCCTTGCCTAAACCTATGCTTACTGTCTCATAGGAGGATGTTATTTTATTAACGTCAAAATTATTTAATGAACAAGATGTAAGGCTTATTTATATGTTATTAATTACTCCCATCTATTTCACCCACTTTCATATGAATTGAAACAATATGTGAAATTTGCTCTCATAAGTGATTTCTAGAACACTGTGGGCAGTCTGCAGGTAAAATCTTGTTTCTTCACTGTAGTTTTCAGTATTATCCCATCTAATCCAGGTGGATTGTTTGCTTTTATTGCTGCCATTACCTCCAACCTGTTCATGTAAATCATGCCTGTAGAATCAGAGCTATGTTGTTTCTGTCTTTCATGTTCAATTGGTCTTTGTTTTATATTGAAAACTTTTATAATGGAAAAATATCCCAAGATACTTCAGAGTATAGTGCTACAAAAAATAACTGGACCATAGACATGTTGTGTGACTTAATTCAGTATCACACAATGACTCATAACCTTGGATCAAACCTCTAGCTTTAAAGTCCAGTACCTTAGCCTCTAAGCCACAGTGCATTCCTTGGCTAATAATTAATTTTAAAAAAATCTTGCAAAAGTCTGTTTCTGTCCTAAATACCTTTTACCTCATTTTCCACATTTGTTTCACTACCATAGTGTTGGAAAAAGCTTTTCCTTTCCATTATAGCACCTGGCATATATTTATATATTTGCTTAATTATATAGTTCTGCTTTCATCTTTCATCATTTTTAAAAATCTCTTTTGGTAGGTTTTGTAACTCTGTGAATAGAATAAAGCAGGTAATTTTGAACAGGATCACTGGTGGGGCTCTAGTGTAGACCATAACCACCAATAAGACGCACTGTATGATGCCTTCATACTTTGAAATACAACTTCTGGACTGTGATATGACCACCACAAGAGTCAAAAAAGAGGTACGAGTAAAGAGTGACAAACTGAGAAGTAGTGTGAGCCAGAAGTCTGCACAAAGAATGAGGGAAATGTGTGATATTTGGAGAGTTAGGTGGCCTAGTGGACTTACTTTCACAATAATAAAAAAATGTTGAATAAAACCTTTTTATTTTTAGGCTCATATGGATGTTTCAGTTATATTTCTATCTTTTGTGCTACTACACTGGTTCATTCCTTCTATATTGTACTGCCCAATAGTGTGTAATAGTTTTCATTTTCAATTTTTTGAGTCAACTTGTATGTTTTAAGTCAGTTTGTTCCAGAAACATTAGATCAATACAGTCAGAAGACATCTCCCTGTATCTCTCTAAAGACTGGGACACTGTTTGAAGTACTGTGTATCCTGTGTATAGTGTCTGTGAGGGAGCTTTGTGTGTTGTCTGTCTGAACATCTGAGTCATATTAATATCATTTTATCAGTCTGTCTGTCTACCATACATTTGCTTCCTTAGATACTTTATCCATACATTCTTATTGTTCAGCATAAATAACTTAAAGAATGGTGCCACCTACAGTAAGAGAGTATTGGTTAGTGCTGCATAATTTGTGAAATAAAAATCACAATCGTGATTTGACCCCACGAACATAAACTGTGCATGTCTTAAACTTATAGTAAGACTAACAAAATACCCGCGCTTTGCAGCGGAGAAGTAGTGTGTTAAAAAAGTTATGAAAAAGAAAAGGAAACATTTTAAAAATAATGTAACATGATTGTCAATGTAATTGTTTTGTCACTGTTATGAGTGTTGCTGTCATCAAGGATTTGATTATCATTATTTCTTTCAATCAGGTTCGTATTTGGAGGATTTGTTGTGCTCAAATTACATTCTTTGTTTGTCAACCGTTGTTAAGATAACAGGTTTCATTCATCGAAGTGTTCACACCCAAATCGGTACTCATGAATTTAAGATGTTTAACAGGCATTCCCGGTATTAAGTTTTGGATTTGCCTGCGAATATTTAGCGGCAGTTTGTCTATGAACTTAATTTAAACTTAAGCTTTACACCTTGCTTTCCTATTGATATGTCTACAAAGGCTTGTTCAGCGTCAGAGGATTGTTCCTTTCCTACTGCATCAATAAACAGCTCGTCTTCCTTTTTATCTGAGACATCACACACTGCATTCATGGGTTTACCTTTCCCAGTCCTGCAAAGTTTAGCGAAGTGGTTCAATTTACCACATTTTTTACACTGTTTTCCTTTAGCTGGACATTGACTTTTTCCACCGTGTGCTTTGTTTCCGCAGTAGCTGCACTTATGAATATGTTTGTATGTGTCACTCGCTTCATATTTTTTTGCTGCCTTCTCAATTGTGTAATACGTTTTTTGTTCAGCGGTCTTTGGAGCTCTTGCTTTTTGTCTGCGTACTGCGTTCACAGTCAGTTCACATGAGCCGCTCGGAGTACATGCATCGAAGGATCTCAGCTGTGCTTGTGCTATCTCGTGCGATTTTGTGATGTCCACAGCTTTATTTAATGTTAGCTCAGACCCGGCACTTAAAAGTTTCTCTTGCACTTTTGCTGAGTTTGTGCCAAACACTATTCTATCCCTGACCATCTCCTTTTCGTTTGCATAAGCACAGTCCTTCACCAGCAATTTTAACTCCGTTACAAAGTGATCAAAAGTCTCGTTTATACCTTGCGTCTTCTCACTAAACGTGTATCTCGCGAATATCGTATTCGTCTTAGGCATGACAAACGCCTACATAGCGGCAGCGTGTCTATTGGATTGCTGCTGACGGACGGCCTAATATGGGCAGGCACTCAATTACGTGGGAGGCGTGGGTATGGGGGACGCAATATAGGCAGGCAGCCAACTACATGGGAGGCGTGGAGATGGGGGACGCAACTCCGCCTCACACGGCGACCAAGCTGCAGGCTATGGCCGTATATATGTACGTAAGTAGGATTCAGTTATGACCGTTGCGCGTAGAATTTCGAAATGAAACCTGCTTAACTTTTGTAAGTAATCTGTAAGGAATGAGCCTGCCAAATTTCAGCCTTCTACCTACACGGGAAGTTGGAGAATTAGTGATGAGTGAGTCAGTCAGTCAGTCAGTGAGGGCTTTGCCTTTTATTAGTATAGATTAATCTTACTTAATCAATCTTAATCTGTTCCATTAGCCTTTGTTTTGGGCTAGTATCCTTGTGAAGTATGTGTAATTGGAGGTAACAGAATAAACTAATCTGTTGCATATTCTGCCAATATGAGTAAAACAGAGGAGGGGAAATTGCTGAATTTGTAATGAAAAAATCACGTGTCGTTTGGCACTACTTTGGATTTCACCGCAGAGACATTGATTGGACATTGATCGATCAGACAAAGCTATTGGGCAAAGTTGAAGTTTCTATGTTGTCTGGAAGTATAACTACGATATATCAACATCATAGACAACACATGGAACTGTACAATAAATTAATTGCAAAAAAGGTAAATGCAAGTTTGCTATAGCTAAAAACTGAGATGAGCCAAAGTTAACAATAATACCATTGTGTTTTTGAGGCCTATCAAATAGGGTTCAAAAACTAACCAACAAACTCAACCCGAATATGGAAGTTGCCTTTGATCAGTTACTTCTCACAAACTGCCTTCCCTGAACTGTGCAAAAAATGCAAAGGTGGAGTTGAACTACAGCTGAATACTATTAAACAACTACACACCAGTGATCAAGAAAGATGACCAAGCCTTACATCAGCTTAACAGTGAGCTACATAAGTGACAAATCTAAACTGAAAAGTTGCTTCTTGCAAACCTCATATTTCCCAGTGGATCATACAGGTGAAAACATTGTTTTAGGCTTAAAAGAAGCCCTGGCTTCATGGGTATGAGTAGCATTAAGTTGTAACCATAGACAACAGACCTAATGTAGTCAACGTGGTGGAGTTGAATCGATGAACCAAACTTCAGTGTTTCGGCCACAGGCTTCACCTTACAATCAGAAAGTTCAGGCAAAATGTTATCTACCTTAGTACTTCAAATGTAATTTAAACTCCAATATTGTTTATATTAAATGGCATCTATGCACTAATGCTCTTTATATTAAATTATACTACAGCATGATATTCATACATAATTTATCACCTTAGTACTAGTTTACTGCACTGTGAGTACACATTATCGTAATTAGGGAATTAGCCCAGGATTCCCGGACATTTTTCATTCCCGCAATCCCGGGAATGAAACTGCTGTAATTCCCGGGAAACTGGGAACGGCCAAGCTTGCATATATAGCGTGTAATAGTGTAAAAATTGATCAAGAAATAACAGAGTTATAGTTGAAAACTGAAGACTTCATTGGCGTCTGTCAGAGAACAGCTGTGAACAGCAACTCGAAATTGCAATTTTTCAGTCTGTTGCATCCGCATTATCTGTGCCAAGAAACTTGCCATCACAGAATGATGACAAGAAACTGGATGCATCAGTAAAAGCTGAAATGGTCGTGTTTCAGAGCAACAGCAAGAGCGGGCGTTGTTTAGATCAAGTATATCTGTATCTGATGACTGTGCTGCCTACTTTAGTGGAGGAAGAGCGTGCTTTCTCAGCGGCTGGCGTACTCTGCACAAAGTATGCTCTCGCCTGGATGACCACACACTGGACATGTTATGCTTTCTACGCTCTTATTACCGCAACTAACTAGATCAGATGTGCCCACAGTTTTTCGACTTGCGAGCTACTTTTAAAATGACCAGGTCGAAATGATCTACCTACA
>JANRMT010062813.1:85198552-85228041 GCA_026402145.1 Polypterus bichir lapradei | reverse complement strand
GTGATATATATATATATATATATATATATATATATATATATACACTGAGTATACTTTATACATAAAATATATGTTGTCATACCTTGCATAACTGAATAACCTTTATGGCACAATAACAATTTAATACATTTATGGTCACTACAGTATTTGGATTTAATAATCTTCATGTGGGAAAAGACTGACTCGCATAAATAAGTAGAGCCGAATAATGCAGTCAAGGAACTTTTGAATTCAGTGAAAAATGGCGGCTGTCCGATTAACTGCGATTTTAGTTTCCTCTCCTTTTTCTTTCTCAGATTACTTTTCGGAAGGAAGTCAGTTTCGTTGTTTTTATGAACAGTTCGAAAGTGCCTTTCCACATTTTCCTTCTTTGGAATAGCAATGATAGATTGACAGATCAGGCAAACGCACTTCGAGTGTGACATTGTGAGAAAAAAAATCATCTTCCAGTTCCACATCCAGCCCATACCCTCCCCAAACAATTTTTTTTGTTAAATCCCTTCTTTAGTCGATATGAATTGGAAGGCTAACTAGATCACAGACGGAGTTTTGCAGTAGCTCGCGAGTTTGATCGTGCATGCGGGATGACCAGTGTCTTAGAAGAAAAGAAATCTTAGATTGGCCACCCTGTATGTCAATCAAGTGGCAAATGCCATAGGGAGGATATATGATAGACTAACGTTTAAAAAATTTTTTTTGGAATGCAACGCGATCTACCTGCACTACCTTTGCAATCTACCGGTCGATCGCTATTGATGCATTGGGCACCCCTGAACTAGATACATGTACTTATATGACAGCATGAACTGCTTGTAGATAAGGTTAGTCTTTTATTGGTGTCAACATATTGCAGTAGTTTTATTAAAAATAAGTGTCGGTCGTTCTAAAACCGTTCACATGTGAGATGCAAGTGCACTGTGTCATCCCCGGGAGCCCGGGATTCCCGGGAATGACATGCGGGATTCCCGAATTCCTGGGAATGGATAAACCCATCCGGGAATGGATTCCCTAATTATAATCATTATTACTATACATAATATTAGATAATTCTTTAAAATATGATGCACACATTGAGAAGGTGGTAAGTATGAGAAAAAGAAAATAGTGGTCCGCTACTTTTTTCATTTTACTTACTTCAATTAGCTAATTCATTTATGGATTAAGTTTAATGTGCGTACAAAATAATTTTAAGTTTAATTTAGAAAATATATCATAGAAAGGTATGTGGTCCTTGTTTAGCTCCAGACATTCCATAATTTAGGTTGTTGCTGTTCGCAGTTATTTGGAAAGCTTTTGAGGTCATGTATAAAGACTGGTAAATATCATTATAGTGTGATCATTTATGCCATCATCTGATTTTAGCCTTGAAGTTTTATGCTTATATATCCTTGTTTAAATCGCAGTGGAAATTATGTGTCATAATAATCTCAGTATGATCAAATCATGTAGCTGTATTGGTCAGTGAAAGTATTCTGTACTACTGCAAAGCGTTAAAAGATTATCCAGTTTCTAAAACCTTTGATTTATAAACACGAACAGTAATTCAGATTTTTCTTGACTGTTTTCAAACATATCATGCTTGATTTGTTCAGATTAATAAAGTAATAAAGTTAAGTAAGTAGCTAAACTGTGGAGGTTGAACTTTGCTGTATTGCTGTTTCTTCTTCTACAGTTGCCATGAACTCCAATCAAGTGTGGTAGAATGTCATGGTTTTGGCATGTGATATTTAACTTTAACTTCCTTTTTTGGATTAAATATAATGAATTAGACTTTACAGAGGAAAGATTACAAATGTTGCATGTGTTCCTGATGTGACCCTTAATGATTTGTGCTAGCCTGAGAGAGATGAGGAAGTATATTCTGCAAGTATAGGCTGCAGACTAGTAATAGTTTCAGTATCTAAACTAGGGTTACTAATAAGTTGCCTGGTGGCCATCCAATATCCTTATGCTGTGTTTGGTGCCTCCCTAGAACAAGACTGGCTGTCATTCCCACTACACTTATCACACTACAACATACTGCCTTGTAGAGGCTTGGAATGCTAACACCATTAATAAGACTATTTGTATTTAGTCTTAGGTCTTGAGTGAACCACGTCTATACCAGTTGCAACCCCCTGCTTTTTACAAATGGGTGATGGTCCCTTTGATTTTATCCAGACAGTATTTGCTCATATACATAAGTGAAATAATAGATGAAGCGTCTCCATTGGTTTCATAGACCATGTCAGTTGACTTCCCCAAGTCAATTGTGTTGTCCATTATAACAGTGTTTTTTCTTGTGTAACATGCTAAAATTGCATACAATTAATAAAAACCTCAAATACACAGCCTGATATTTTGCCTCTTTGAAATTCTGAAATGCATCTGACCTCTATGTTTACTGTTTGGCATTTTACTGTAGTTCTAGGTCTATGGCCAAAACTCAGGGCCCATCCAGGCAGTAATGAGCACTGGAGGCAAGGGAAAACTGGACTTTAAAAGGGAGCTTAAACTGGTTTCCACAGTTTGAGATGTACAACGATTTGCCCTTGTTACAGGGATACGAGTTCCTAATTGGGTTTTAGCTGTTATTGCATTGATGCTTTGTGTGTTTTAGAAATAGGGTGTCTTAAACTAAACTTTACCTGAAGAAGTGCCTTTTTATTTTACTATTAGACAAGTAAGCCTTTGTGACAAATGAAGTGTGTTTAAACATAAAAGAAAAGCTCAGCTGATACAGTGCACTCATGTGCTTTCTATTTTTCTAATCAAATTTATTGTAATGCCACCCTAATTGCCTGATGCCGAAGGAATTAAGTGATTTCACAACAATGTGAACATTGGCCTTTGTTTTTACAATCCTCTTGTGTCATCTCTGACTTGACTGGAGACCTGCCGTCTGGAAGACCCCTAGCTGCTCTTTGTAAAGGTCTGGATAAATTATGTATCTAATGGCCCCTGAGTGCAATTATAGCAGTTAGCAAAAAAAAAAAAAAGGTTTGATAGCATTAGAACTAAGTGGTGAAATAATGAGTTTTTTACACCACTTGGACATCTAGTTTCTCTCAACAGAGATCTAGAATATAAATTAATGTGTGACTCTGATCTGGGACAGTGGACTTCTACTTATCCACCCAGTACATATAAAATGTTATTTAATAACTCTGAGTTTTGAAAGGCCTACATGCATGTGTACATTTACACAATGTATACATATCAAAAGATTCTTGTGAATAAACACATCTATTGTCAAGTCAGTATGCAGGTGACAAGTAAGTTTAACATTGAGGGCTCTTTCTGTTTACCTTTAATATGCATTTATAATTCAGTGCAATAAATCTCTGACTATTTGGCAGGCAGACTGAAGTCACTGGCATGTAAACTCTCACAAAGTGTTTAGCCATTTACTACTGTGCATCTAGAACTAAGAGAACCAAGACATTATAAAGTTTTGAGGTGTTTTTTTTCTCTCTTTTCAAATTACTTAGGATGGATGACACACAATGCGGTATGTCTAGCTCCCTCATTGGTCTTTGAATGATGCCCATTGATGGTGCTACTGGTTCTTACGTTTTGGGGAGACTGAAACAGGCAGATGAGTAGTTGGGGTGGATGTGATGTCATAAGTTCCCTGGTTGCTCTTCTTCTGAGTTGGAGGTAGAAGGAGACAACAGCTAGGTTTTGTTGTTAGGGTGCTGGCTTGGCACAAAATGCTGTCCAAGCAACTTAAAGCCAGAGGTGGAAGTGGCAAAGAAAATGAAATTTGTAAAATTCCAAGATGGTAAAGAAATAGTTCAGCATCAGTTAGAGAAAGTTCTAGTCCCAAAACCTTTCAGTACCTGTTAATGAGTTTGCAAAATAGAAACAGGAACCTTGGGCCATACAGTAAAATGAGTGAGAGGGAACGATATGTTTGGAGCAAGTATGTGGACGAGGAACCCCACTAGTTAGGCAAGGATATAAGCTTTTTAGTAAGGGACAGAGGCATTCTTTATGTTTTCCATTTATTAAGTTGGTGCTTGTATTTAGCCATTTTGGATCCACTCCCTTTATTGTGTGTACAGTAAGCACCCTCATTATTGTAGTTCTTTGCTCTCTTTGGATCATTTTTGGGGTTGGGGCCACTAAGGGAATACCTTCTACTGTAAAAATGGCTATAGTTGGCACTTGTTGACTGATCTGCCTATTTTGAAACAAGACCCTAACAGATTTTTTTTCCAACATACTGTTTTAATTTATATATTTTGTTCTCAGATGGTGATAAAAAAGAGCTACTAAAGGGTAACAAGTGTGTCTGATTGGCATTAAGTGTAAGCCCATCTTCTCTTATCCCTAGCTCAGTAGATTTGGTGGGTTACATGTCAGACAACATTGGCAATTTCTGAGGCTATATTAAACACTCTACAGTAAGAAGCTTCTAGTGCCACTAGAATTATTCAGTGACCAAAACTGTGTTAAAACTAATCCAAACTATTTTATATTTTAGATTCTTCCAAGTAGCTGCCATGTGCTTTGAGGATAGATTTACACTTTCTTGGCAGTTTCTTAACCAGTCTTATGAGGCAGCTATCTGTGATTTTATTCTAACATTTTTCAAGGTGTTCGCACAGGTGCAGAGCTCTTGTTGCCTGCGTTATTTCACTCTTCGGGTCCAACTCATCTCAGACCATCTCTGTTGGGTTTAGATCTGGGTGACAGTGGAGAACAAATCATCTATTGTAGCACTCTATCATTCTCCTTCTTTGCCAAATAGCTGTTAAAAAAACTTGATGTATGTTTTCATTCACTATCATGTTGAGAAACCAAAATTTGTGTTAGATTTTGGAAATTGAAAATAAAATAAGTATTGAGAACAGTTATTATCTCTTTCCAAATATCCACTTTGCCTTATGCTAATGTTATTATGACAATTAGTGATATGTCAGCAATACAAGTGCCAGAGCACTTTTCAGAACACTAGTAAGTGAAGCTGAGCAGGTTTGAACTTGTATGATGTAAGGTGAAAATCATAGTTACAAAGATTAATGTGTTCTATTAATTAAAAAAAACTGGAAAAATAAAATATGCATTTAATTTAAACAACAAAGCCATTAAGTCACATCTGTGTTTGCAGTCGCTCTTGTTGTGACATTTGCTTTTATAGGTTATTTCTTTCGCCTGACAGATATATTCTTTTGCCAGTTGAACAGTGCTTGGTGATAACAATGAGTAAAAGGATATTTCATATTGATAGGTAATACTGTTTAGTCTTCAGTGCAAAGCTAAATGTTGTAAAAAAAGAAATTAATTTCAATGCACTACAATTAAATTTGAATGTTTTAGAAATTGGTTTGAATTTTCAGTTAGTAAGATGTCTGCCTTAAATTATACATACAAATAATTGATGGCATATAGTGTCTTTACTATTCTTCCTTTCTACCATTAACTCAAGGCAAGGTTTAACCTCCAGAAGCAGGACTCAAAACTCCTCAGAGACCTAACCATCATGAGGAACCTACACCAAAATCTAGAAGCAAGCTTCAGGCACTGCACTGGCCTAACATAAAAGGGCAAAGGCTTTAAAGTAAAAGAAAAAAAAATCAGAATTAGGAATATGGCAACCATATAAAACTTCTGATCCAAATAAAAACACTGTTCTTAATATTTAGATAATTTGTTAGAAAATTATTCTAAAATAACAACAAAAACAAGGCAAAAAAGAAACACAAACAAATCCCTATGAAGAAAATAGAAAGCAAAGAAAGCCAGTGGGAAAACCAACAATGTTATATTTTAAACAAGGCAAAGTTTATTAACAAAAGTAAATAAAGAAAGAATTTACATAAGCAAAATTCAAATCTAAAATTGTTCCAAACAAGAGAAGTAGAAAGCACAATGCTGAATCATAGCATTGCCTTAGCTGGAGTGTTATAAAAGTCAGGGGATGGTCCATCAGGTGTAGCATCAGGGAGCCCCATCTTCTTAGGCCTAATACATATAAAACAAGGAACGCAGCACAAAGGACCAATAAATGCATTATTAACGTAATGCAGAAATACTTAATAATTAATAAACAAAGCAATATTCAATTATAAATAAAACAGAAGGAAACATAAATTACAAAATTTAACACAAAAGAAAACAACATGAAGAAATAAAAGAAGAGACAAATAATCCAGAGATGAGACTCTGGCTACTTCAAAAAGAAGAAAACAAACTTTTTTGTTTGTAAATTTTGTATTTACTTTCAAAGAAATCAAACAGAGCAATGAAAATGAAGAAATTTCAACTGAAATTATCTCTGTGGTTAAAGCTAGCATCAGTGTTACTAAGTTGAGGGAGCTGGTGGCTTCTGCTGTAGTGCACAGAAATGTGTTTATGTCATAAAAAGTGGCAGTTCTGAATGATGGAATGTAAGGTGGTGGGAAATTTGTTTGCAGGTTGTAAATCCTTGCATGATGCAATTTGTCTATTGTATGCTAAGTGATAGCATTCTGTATAGCTAAGAGTATATTCCACAATACCAAAGTGACATATCGGGGTTCAGCCAACATAGAAGCATCAATGAGAAACCCCATGATTACCATATGGCATTTCATATATTGATGACAACAAACTCATACTTTAAGTTATACTTATTGTGTGTATTTTAAAACATTTTAATGTTAAAATCGTTCAGTAGTCAATCCATTTCTATTTCTTAGATATGTACCTATACTAAGGAACTATTTGCAAAATGCCTTTTATTTATTTTTTACTGCTTTTTCTTACACCATCTTTTAAATGTAATTATTTCAAAATGGGTATTTGTTGATAAAATTTCATAGACAAATAAAACCTTTGGTATTCAGTATTTTATAGTTAAGATATTTTCTTTTAATTCCTCCTTGGTGGCTCCATGTTATTTTGCTATACACATTTGCAAGTAACATTCTTTGTTAGATACTTGACTTTGGCAGGCACTGTGGTGTAGTAGTTAAGGCTTTGGACCTCAAACCCTGAGATTGTGGGTTCAAATCCTGATACTGTATCACCATGAGCAAGCCACTTGACCTGTCTATGCTTCAATTGGAAAGCCAATGACAGTTACTCAGGTTAAATACAAATGTAAACTTTACATATTACTAATTACACAGTGAGTGCACACAAAGAGACAAGTGTGTTTAAACTGCCAGGAAAACAAAGTAATTTGAAATGTATTAACGGCTAAGAAATATCTGTCCATTAACAATTGTTGAATTATGGCCAGTTGACAACAAAGGAGAGGAACAAAAAAGCTTTAGTCAGAGAGAAAATAAATCTCTAGGCGGATCCATGGTTAATTATAACAGAGAACAACACCAACAACATTTATTTATATAGCACATTTTCATACAAACAATATAGCTCAAAGTGCTTTACAAGATGTCAAAAAGAAAGTTACAAGAAAAGAAAACAAGATTAGGCAATAATATTAAAGAATATGTAACAAGCAAAAAAAAAAAACAACAAAAACAAGTGAATCTAAACGATCTTAAAAACAGATGAATATCAAGTAGCAGAGTAGTGTCCTTATATACAGTATCATAAAGTAAGCCTCTAAGGATGAGTCTGGTGATAAGGTCAGATGGCTGGGAGGACATAAAAAACAAACAAACAAAAAAATAACTCCAGTTAGGCTGGAGAAAAAACAAAATCTGCAGGGGTTCCAAGGCCAACAGACCACCAAATCTCCATTAGGCATTCTACGAAACATAAATACTCTCAATTCATTACTTTGTATTCAGGCTTCATATAGTAGGATTTGATGAATTTGGTTTTGTAGACAGCTGGGGCACCACAGAAAAAAATAGAAAAGAGAAAAGTACAGATTAGTAAAGATTGCAGATCCCTGAAGAATATGAAAATTGTATACCGATATAGTCTATTAGGAATACAACTAAAATGTAGGTACAAGAAAGCCAAATTAAAATAATAGGCTTTAACAGTTTTTTTTAAAGTTTCCACAGTATAAGCCTGGTGAATTTCAATTTGTAGAGTATTCCAGATGTTAGGTGCATAATAGAAAAAGGCCACCTCACCACTTCTTTTAACACTAGAAACCCTGATGCTTAGAATTTTTTTGTTGTCCCTGGCCTCCTTAAATATGCTAAGAAGCTGGTAGCTCCTTATCACTGCACTTATAGCCTGCTATTGTTTTGCAGCTTGCTACACTCCCCACCCCCCATTCAGTCAGATGAAGGTATCATCCTGCTGCAATCCTCACAGCTGAAGTCTGTGCTGACGTGTTTATTTGGCAATTTGTAAGGAATCATATAGGTAATGAAATACTGTGATTTGAGATACATACATTTCATGTGTGTTCCGTGTCTACAATGATCTGTGTAAATATAGAATGACAGAGGAAATGATTTTGCATCTGAATTGACTTCAGCTGGGGGATGGGTGAGCAGGCTGCTTGCTGCCAGTGCTGATTGACACATTTGCAAAAAAGAGGTGCGAAGAAATTTAAGGAGGTCCGACATTACAAATATTTTCGTAGGCTTCAGGGATTGAAGCGTTAAGCTTGTCTGTTGGAATTATAAGCAGACCACCATTAGAAGATCTAAGGTTATGACTTGGAGTGGAGAGTGATAGGCATTCCAAATATACCAAGATTATTTCAGGCTTTATAAATCATTACTAGTATTTTAAAGTCAACTCTGAACAACACGAGTAATCAATATAATGACACTAGAACTGCTGAAATGTGCTCAGATTTTCTTTTTCTAGAGAACTTTCTGTCTGCTGCATTCTGCACTAATTGCAACCTATTGATGTCTTTTTTTGGGTTGTCCTGTTAGGGGTGCATTACAGTAATCTAGTCAACTAAAAACAAAAGTGTGCAGTAATTTTTATGGGAACACTCTGATCAGGTTTTTTAAGGCAGATACCAATCAACAATTTCATGTCATTTGATCAGTCAATTCCGATACTGATTACATTTTTTTTCTTTATCCCTTTAAAAAGTGTTTTACACTAAGCTCCTGCATAGCCAAATGGATAGAAGCCTTATGTTCTATATTGAAGTGCTACCTTTGGTTTTTTTATAAATAAACCACAGACCACAGATGTTAACTTTTATTTTTTATTTCCAAAGTGAAATTCTGTAGGCTTATTGTTCTGTGACAATAAAAATACAAAAATGTAAAAAAAATTCCTTAAAATACATTAACTAATAAAATATGTATCCATAATACATAATGGCATAAAAGAAAGTAAAATCGTTTTTATAATAACAAGCTGTTCTATTGTTTATTTTTTTTCTGTAATGTACCTATCTGAAAAAAGGCTTGATTAAAAAAAAATTTCACCATTTCTCTAACAAAAAAAAACCCATATATATATGTGGTACACGTACAACTCGGTTCACGACCAAAAAGTTTGCCAAATTTTTGCCTTGGTTCACGACCACACACTCGGTATACGAACAAGCCAGTTTCCCTTACGGTTTGTGTGCGCCGATGATTTCTGCATGTGTTGCATTGTTCTCAGTCAGACGTGCCTGCCTGCCTGCCTGCGCGTGCTTGCCTGCCTGCCTGCACGTGAGAGAAAGAGAGAGAGCGAGCGTGTGCGTGCTGCTGAGAGAGAGCGAGCGAGCGCATGCTGCTGAGAGAGAGAGAGAGCGAGCAAGCACGTGCTGCTGAGAGAGGGGCGGAGAGTGCGTGCTGCTGAGAGAGAGAGAGAGAGCGAGCCTGCTCCTGCAGCTGAGCAGGGAGCCTGGGTGTTTTGTGTCAGTGTTATTCAATGTTTTTACATTAGTTTACTATTACACTGTGCATTCTATGGTGTAATTAACTATATTTGTGCTTAATCTTTAAAAAAAATATATTTACATACAGTTTGTACGGTCTGGAATGGATTAATTGTATTTACATACAATCCTATGGGGGAAATTGCTTCGGTTCATGACCAACTCGGTTTACAACCAGAGTTTTGGAACAAATTATGGTCGTGAACCGAGGTTCCATTGTATATATATATATATATAGAGTAGAGTCTCACTTATCAGATATAAACGGGCCGGCAGAACGTCGGATAAGCGAAAATGTCAGATTAATGGGAGGTGTTAAGAAAAAGCCTATTAAATGTCAAACTATGTTATAATTTTACACATTACGAACCTAATAATCATGTTTTACAACAAAACAGAAAAAATTAACTGAAAAAATGAACTTACAGTTACAGAATTGTCTGAAGTTAAATACTTAAAAATTTCAGTCCTGTGATTATTTAAAGAAATTTGTGTGTGTGTGTGTTTGTGCTGTGACGTGCATGCTGTGACTTGCGAGTCCCCGTCTTGCACCCAAAAACACGAAGCTGAGTCTCAGTACTTTAGCAACACCAGCTTTATTCAGCTTGAAACAGCAACAGCGCAGTTTTTTTGTTGTAGTGGGATCTGCCACTCTCCTATATACAGACACAGCAGTCAGGCAGGGCTGTGGCCAAGTAATACTGTGCCCTGCACAATTTATAATGTTCCTTGTATCACCCATCGATGGCAGGCGCTTATAGCATGTCTGCAATCTTTTCGGATTCGCTTTTACGGCGAACTGCTATAGCGCTGGGAGACTGCGATTGCTTTGGGAATCCCACAAAAGTTTAGAAACTCACACCAGCCATGATTCTTTTCAAAGGTAAAGTGCAGGTTAATTTGTTTTAAGTATTTTTACTTTATATTTTGTATTAATCATTTTTATATAAATAGTTTTGGGTTGTGGAACGAATCATCTTAGTTTCCATTATTTCTTATGGGGAAATTCGCTTTGATATACCAGTGCTTTGGACTGCGAGCACAATTCCTGGAACGAATTATGCTCGCAAACCGAGGTTCCACCGTAATTAGCTATGGTAGAGTCGGGAGCAGCAAAAAATAGACTACGCTTATGCTCACAACTTGCAGTTCTTGTTGCCGATTGATGCGTTTTTTTTTTTGCGGTGGGACGTCGGATAATACAGAATGTCGGATAAGCGAAGGTAGGATAAGCGAGACTCTACTGTGTATATATATATATATATATATATATATATATATATATATATATATATATATATATATACAGTCGACCCTGGACATACGACCGACCTGACATACAAACAACTTGATTTACGACCAAAATATTTGCTTTGATTTATGACCAACATCTTGCGTTACGACCCGAATGCAGTCACGTGTATCCGCTTGTGCAATTGTAAACAAACAGCCGAGGGCGTTTGTAAGCGTCAGTCGGAGCCCAGATACATGTGTTTGTGGACGTAATTTGATTAATATGTGATTTAAAGATTAGGTGAGAGTCGATGATTACCCCTAAATTCTATACCTTTGCCTTGACTTTTAAACCTAAGGATTCACGTTTTTTTTCTAATACCCTTGCTATTTCCATATTTGCCATTCAGGGTCAAAGTCAAAATCAGACATTGATAAAGCATAGGTAGAGTGGTATTGAAAGTGCTAAAGGCACAAAAGAAAACCTATAGAGACATGGGAAAAACATACAAAGCCCATACAAAATTCACCCGAGTTTCAAGGGTTTGGAGGTAGCAGTAATGTGTAACTGTGCCACCTTAATAACCAGTGTATTATTTAAAACTGTGATCACAAATGAAATTTACCTTACCAACTAACTGTAAAATATAGAAACTGGCAGAACACAGGGACTGTTTCTTTCAGCTTCTTTCAGAAAACATAATTTAAAGCAGTTTATGAAAGGGCTGTTTCTACATAAGGTTAGATATAATAATAATATTAATAACAATAATGATAATAATTATATAAACAGAATTATGATAACGTATTTTCTTGGCTGTCTAAAATAGCACCAAGCATGTAGGAATAAAGTAAAGGGCAATGTAACCATCTGGTATAACCCAGTTTGCACCCCAAACGTTTTACAGACCAGCTTGCACAGATCATTAACACTAGCTTTGTCCTATACCCAAACCAAACAACACAGGAATGAACAGACAGACCTTCTGAGGTCATGCCCTCAGTGCTCTTTCATAAACGTTTAACTTGCACAGCTTCTTTATTGGTTAGCTGCTTTCTCCTGACTCTCCTGGCTCTTCTCCAAAATCCTTGTGTAAGAAATAAACTAAAGCTTCCTTGTAAAATTTTAACACTTGATTGATATACTTATTTTAAGTAGTTAAGAAACTTGGTTTTGAGTTTTATCATTCAAAATCTAGAATCAAATGTGTACTTGTGTTCAAGTCACAGTCATGCACATAAAGGCCTCGTCAGCAATTAACATGACCTGTGGGAGAACCTGGCAGCCAACTAGAGTACCATGTGCAGAGCAAGTGGTCAGGCCAGAAATGGAACTTGGGTGTCTAGAGCAATGGTATGGATTAGTCTACAAGTTGAAGTATTAACCTACTAATTCAATTTACCTTCCATTAACTGCCAAACCTACCACCCGACCTGTTTTGAGATTTTATAATGAAGCAGTCACATGAGTTCACGGGGATTCCTTGTATTTACCCATGTGGCCTCAAGCATGCTCTTAGACTGGAATCACAGAGTAATTTGGTGGTTTAACTGATCATTTAACTAGTATGGGCAACCTGCTGGCTTCAGATGAAAACTTACAGTTAAACTGGGCCCATGTTGTCTGTAATTAGCAAAATGCTAGCCTTTTCTAATGTGAATTGTTTGTGTTTGCAGACCTTATTTTCAACTTGCTATGCTTACAACACTAATTAGGATTAAGTCATTTTTTCCAGTAACTTTTATTCCTGATTATTGTTTTTAAATAAAATTTGTTAATTGAATCATGCATCAACAATAAAAATAAGAAGTTAATCCATAAGTATCTAATAAAATAAGAAGGGTGGTTCTGAACGTGTTAATCCCTTATAGGAAGTGCACATTGCTAAATAAAGGACAAGAAATTAGACTTCTGCACAAAAACCATTAAATTTTGGATACCTCCAATAAACAGTTTAGATATCTACGTATTAGCAGAGGTCTAAATGGCTGACAGAGCATCTGACTGCAAAAGAGGTAGAAAAATGTGAAAAACAGCTAAACTTAAAAAAAAAACAAGGCAAAACAAGGCTTTACAAAAAAAGTGGCTTACCACAGTTTAGACAGCCCAAGCAAAGGATTGGAAATTATGAAACAAAGATAACAAAGAGTAAGAAGTGAATGGGAAAATGCTCCTAAACACAAACAGTATATATGAAGTTGCTTTCCTTTTTGACAGAATAGTATCAAGTCAGTGCTGTATCCTCTTTGTGTTTGTTAATTTTGAGTTTTAACTTTACATTTCCTCTAGTTCTCTTGGCTGGAGTAGTACTAGTACTTACATGTGTACTTTCTGGGACTGGATTCTCCCATTCACCTGAAATTGCTAGACTTGGGGCTTTGCATTCAGAATTGTTTCTATATACAGAAGTCTTTCTTCTTAGTGCACATATTAATGAGGCTAATGTGCAAAAGCATGACAGATTAAGTTGTGGCAACCCAGTTCTACAGCTAACTCCTGCTTTATTACATGGTTTCTGGGGGGGGTTGAAGGGGGTGGGGACGGCTGGTCACATTCCTCCAGTGTGGAATGAAACCCCAGAGGCGCAAACACTTCAAACAAAGTTTTGGACTTCTGCTAAACACCTCATTAACTCCCATTGAAAACGCAAGCCTTAAGCCCTGCATTTCCTCTACATTAAAGTGTTCAACCTAAGGGTGTCTCAGTTAATGAGAAAATAAATAAATAGGCTCATATAGCTGTTCATGGCTATACAATTGTTACAAAAATGCTGCTTATAAATGTGAAATACACTAATAACTATCAGCTAGAAATTACATTTTTGAAGGGAAGTATTCCTGCATATAGTTTATGATAAAATGTACTTAAAGCCTATGGTGACAGCTTCTAGTAAAAGGGATGAACCGATCCTTCATGCAATACCACAGCATTTCAGGGCACATCTGCTGGTGTACTGAAACTTACCAATTATAGGTCTGTTTGGGTTTTTCAGATTACCCCAAAATGTTTGTCTTTGGGATCTGAGTAGATGGGTTTGGCCATTCTCCTCATGTTTGTGTTTACCGTTCTACACTTGTTTCCTTCCAAATCCAAAAGAGGTGAATATTAGATTGGTTGCTATGTATAAGTTGCTCTCTATATTGTAAATGTGGGTGTAAGCATGAGTGTGCCTTGCAATGGATTCCATGGTTGGTTCTTGACACCTGTCTTGCAATCATATCTCTGAGTATACTGTAATAGAAAAAGTAGGGTTTAAAATAAATTTATGCATGGAAAGTTACAATAGTTGTCTCACACTCTTTAAAAAATAATTACATATAATTAAGTCCAGTATAAAATATAGCAATCAAAGAAACTGCGGTCTGCTTTAAAGTCCATAGAGCACTGGTACAGAAAAAAAGGAAAAATAAGACTGCAAATAAGCAGTTGTTTTGATACAATAACACTACAGCTTCAGAAATATTGATGTATATTTGTGAAAGTGGTGACACAGAGTACTTTGTTTCTAAATTGGTGATAAGTTGTCCCAGTAGAATCTCCCTAGAAATTGAAAAATATGCAGTTATGCATGTGAATGGATAAAGTAGTAGCACCCTCTGCCAGCAACCAGTAGCCTTTGCTAGTCATGGCTGTCCATCAATCCGAAGAGGACCCTGTCCATCTATTTGTTTATTTCTGTCACTCTTCCACCTGTGTGTATGCTCGTAGGACAGCAGCCCAATTCCAGAAAGGCAGACCCGGAGACACAATGGGCAGAGGAATTGTCCCTCAGGTGCAGTAGGTTGGCATCAATAAAAATGCCTTGCTACTCTCTTCTGTGGTTGTTAATAGGTCCCTTGTTGCATGAAGTGACGGAGACCTTTGATGATGATCCATCTCCAACCTGTGAGTGTCTCAACCTGCCTGTGTGGAATGGAAAAGGCCTTTAGAGAAAGCTTCAAGTAGTCCTTCTAGCATTGTTTCGGGCCACCCTGAGTCTTTGCTAGAATGTACTAACAAATACACAAATTTAACTAGTCTTGTGTATTTGTGGAGCTGGGTGCAATAAGTATAGGCAGTCTGTGCTGGTGATCAGGTGAACTCCTCTTTTCTCTCCAACATAAACTTCCTTATTTGTAACAATTACCTCCTTATGCCTTTTGTATGGTACATTTCTCCTCTTGAATCCAATTTTTTTTAATTCAAAACTCAATTTCTTAAATGTCAACTTTTACCCTTTAAAATAATACTGAATTAAAGTACTTGCACAGAAAGTTTATATATGCAGAATGGCATTTTAATGGGGTCAAGGTGAGTGCTGTTCTCATGAACAATGAGAAGATAATTCCCCCTGATGGTCCCCTTGTTGTAATATTAGACACAAGGACCTTATTATCTAATATTAAAAATTATCCTGGGATATTTTAGTGGAATTTTTCGATTATGGGAAAAATGAAAGAATTCTGCTAAAATATCCCAGGACATGTCCTGTGTTTTGAGACCAACTGGGACAAATGACAAAGAAAACACATATCAGACTTGAAGGGATGGAACAATCATGGAAGTTCAGATTTCTTGTGTAAACCAGCACTTAGGTGGAGGAGGTATGCAGCTGTGAAGCTGAAGGTTACAGATGACACACTTGATGATCCTGAGCAAGTTACTTAATATACAAGTGCAGCAATTATAGAATGAAGTAGCTACATTTTTATTGTTACTGCACATTTGAAACACACATTTTCCAAGTCAAATTATTGTATAGCATATGTTATAATTATCTGCAGACATTTTTTTCTAATTTGGAGCACAGGTAGAAAAAAATGACTTCCTCGGGAGATTAAGAGGAGAGTAGAACTTTTCACCTTGTAGCCTAAAGTCCAATGTCTTGGCCACTACACAACACTGTTTGACACACACCTGTAGAGTGTTTTAGCTGCTCTGTAAAATGAAGTTTGTTTGTATTCTAAGAACATGTTTACAGTTTAATGACAAATGGATCAGGTCATGTGATTGTTATAAGGTGTCACACAGTGAGATTTCTCCATGTAACTATTGCTTCCTTGGCAACTCCCAACCCCCAGCCATACGCAATATCCAATTGCATGTTTGTTTGCTGCTCAGTGTCCCTTCACAATTTGTTAGCCTTGCTGATTGAGAGCTTCAAGTGCTCTTAATTGGCCTTTAACCGCTGGCTGAACTGAGCTGCTTTTGGTCAAATAGATGGATGTCTGATGATTGATACTGCTTGTGAATTAGGCTCCAATGACCTTGTCTAGTTTTACTTTAGTGTTTGTTAACACCTGATTGTAGATTGAGGAAGATACTGAAATGAGGTCTTTTAGCTAGTGGTGCTGTGACAGAGAGTACAGGGGCTTCTTGTGATTTAGCTAATTCTTGGTTTGGTAGGTCTTGCAGATGTTAATTATGAGTATTTTGTGATTTCTCTTTTGCAGATATGCAATGGCCTTGACAAATAAGCACGTCTGCCCTGTGGATAATTGGTACGGTAATTCCTGCTTGATTTCCTTCCTTTTTTTCTTTCTCTAGTCATCTGGTCAGACCTTGGTCCTCTTTATTGACTTTTGATATCCCATATACCATCCATTGAAGATCTACCAATGCTAGATGTAGGTTGTTTTCAGACAGTGTTTGGTTCACATTATAACTTTTTAGAATTTTATTATTATTATTATTATTATTATCTTATGCGTCTTTTAGTTGTCTCGAGGTGTTGCATCCACACATTCATCCTTAACACATTAAACAGGTCAGTAAATATTAAGCTAGCATTGACTCTTTCTGTGGAAAAGAGTAATTATTAATAAATTCTGTTGAAGAAAGTAAACAATTCACATTGAAAAGTTAACTAGGGAAGCATTAGGGTTGGCTTCAGGTCATTTCCACTCCAGTTGTGACCAGCACTCAAACAGAATGGTGCATTAGTGAAGGCTCTGTACTGCTAGTGAGGAAATTCCCAGGATTTCAAGTTTAGTTATCTGGTTGCCAGTCTATACTCCTTAGAGCTGTCTTCACCTCGGTCTGTCAGATTACACATGATTCAACATGTTTGCCTCTTTCTTTACACATCATCGCTCACATCCAGTCCACCCCCAACTCCTCACCATTATTAAGGACATATTGTACATGTTAATGTAAAGGAGACATGCATAGTATGATTACAAATAAGCTTATTGGTCAGTCAGAATATATTTGATAATATAGCCTTACTGTAATAATTCATAGCAGACACACTGAAGAGTAATCTTGACTCAAAGGTTACATATGGCAGCCACAACAGTGAAATAAGGGCATCCATTCACTTTCTGAACTCACAATACCATTACAGGGTCACTGATTTTGAGCATCTTTCTTAACAGCATCATGTGCAAGGCAGTCACCTGGATATGATGACTGTTCGCGTTAGGGGACAGTCAGACACCCAGTAATAGAAAGTTGTACTGGGCTAATTTAGAGTGAGCAGTTAACCGTACTTGCCTATTTTTATAATGAGGCAGGAAAATGGTTTGTCCAGAAATATACCACAGAGACACAAGGCAATTGAGCAAAAAAATGTGATAGTTGATAAGCTTATATATAAGTGTAATTGCAACGGATATACCTACCTTCTTAACATAAATTTCCTGGGACTTTAATAATTCAAAAGAGTTTCCAAGCACTCTTTTCCTCTCTCCTCTCACTGGTCCCTCTTCCTCAGTCATTTCCTGTCCCCTAATTGCCGACAGTTGTCTCTCCTGTTTTGGTTAACCATTCAATATTTTGCAGTCACTCACTTTTACTCATTGTCTGGCCTTCAACCCTTAAGTTTTCAAATCCCATCCCCTCAGCCTCCTTTTACCATGCAGTGTTCATTCATATTCTCACAACTCTTTGTCCTTGATATCCAGTCATTCCTTTCCCAATTCTGGTTAGCTCTTCTGCTTTTTCACCTCCCCACTAGTCTCGCACCAGTTTATATCTCTAAGCAGTTGATTGTTAACTTCTTTATTCTTCTCTCTCTCTCTCTTTCTATCACTCTTTCTTGCTCCCACTTACCATTGTGCCTCATTCACTGCCTTTCACCCTCTTGCCATCACTCTAGTCAGATACAGATCTGCCCACACCTCACATTTGACAATTCTTACCCTTTTCTGTCATAAATAAAAAAAAAACTCATGAATTAGAGTTGTAAAGCTAAGGCAACCATAGTAAACATCCATCTAAAGGGAATACACTATTTAAGAGTAAAAGGTGAAATCTGGCACATTCAGAAAAATTAGTGATTTATTACCATGTTTCTGGAGTTCAAGATATGGCCTGATATTTACTTTGCTTTGTGAGCTGCTCCAGGGGTACTGTGACATTGTCTCTTTGATAAAAAGAGTGGGCAGTGACCTGGTGGATAGCATCCTTCACAGCATGCCAGGAATTTGGGAAACTCCCTTGTGCTTACTTTGAGGCTGGCAATGGAAGTTATAGAAGAAATATCAGTGCAAGTCCAAACACCAGACATTCAGCTGCACATCATAGCAGCTAAAACTCCATTCTAAGTTACCAGTTCTTTCCTTTCTCATTTCTCCCTGTCAAAAGAAAATTAACAAATTTTCAGTGTGGGATTAATTCTTGGGGTTCTTAAGTTTGGGGGAGTTGAGGGTTTGGGGTAAGGTGGTCTCAGAATGAGAGTGTAGAGGGAGGGAGAAATAGAAAAAGGGCTTCTGGACCAAGTGGAAAGAAAATATGTTATACGATAAGAGGCAGGAGTAGTTCATGGGTTTAGTGTGGAAAGGCTTGGAATCTTTGGCTTCCCATGTGCTTCCCATGTGCTGTGTACCTGAAATCAATTGCCATTAACTAATTTTTTTTTGATCATCAGGGTGTACAATCAATCTTGTGAGCAACCTCTTGTTATGCAGATGGGATCTGTCCTGTGTTGCATCCCTGACAACATACCTTTTATAAGGTAAGTCTTCTGTCTCTGCACCACTACACTTTTTCCTTTTTCTCCTCCTCCTCCAACTTTCTTCGTACTACCCACCATCTTCAACAGCAGAACATGCTGACCTGGCTTTTTGTCCAGAATACTACACATGCCATTTTGTGGCTGGTCACTGAGGCCTGGTTTTGTACCCTTGGCCTCAGAGGCATTCTCAGAATTTAAGTTATTCTGGGCATATACAGTATGTAATCATAGTGATCCTTGGAACTCAATCAATACTACTGTGGTTTATGGTGGTGTCCACGGTTAAGCCTGTTCGGCTCTCTGCTCTTCTGGTGATGATTCTTTAAATATACTTAGGTAAATATTAAAAGTACTATGCTGATCTCAACAGGAAGGTCTTACACTGTATATTTTGAGTCCTAAAAGTTAAATGAATGAAGACTATTATGGATTCAGTTTCTCTGTGAAGTGAATGTTGGAACTGTGTGGAAAGGCAATGAAGGCAATGCGGACAACAAGCTGTTTTAACAGGATATTTAAAATATAATCGGAGCCCTGTCTCTCTCTTTGAAGGTTGTATCACTGATTAGAGGCTGTCAATGTACAATTTGTTTTCAGTGGAGACTGCCAAAGCTGAAAATTACCTTATGGTCTGTTTATCTTTGAATTTTGTCATTATTTTGGGTTGGAGGATATTTCACTGAATGTTTTTCAGTAGACGCTATCATATACGGAGGCTTCCTCTGACTGTAGATGTTTTCTGGCTGTATTACCAAATAGAAGATGCCTTTTTGGAGGCTGTGATGCCAGGTAAAGGTTGTCTTGTTAGGTGAATGCTGTTTCTGCTATCTGTTTATTCCTGATAAAGCTGCCAAAAAATGGAAACCAACACTGTTTAACTGCTGTGCCACCAGACAGAAGCAGTATTGTGGGTTAAAGCTGTGTCTATATACCTGATGGCTTTATCACCAAATGGAGAATGCTTTGGTCTGGAGGTTATGTTGTCAGGTAGATCATCTTCTAATGGATGAATGCTGTCTTATTTGGCTCAAAGGCGTGTTCCAAGGGGGAAAGTTTCTCTTTGTCTGTCATAGCCTGGATTGCTGGGTGAAGGTTTACTGGGTGATAGGGTTTTTTTTGCACTGCTGATGTGAGTTCAAGTTTAAATTATTCAATGGACCTTCTCATTTAAAAGAGGTTTGTGGTAGACCATTAAATGAAGATGGCTGAGCTTTCATTAAGCCACGTGCCAGAGACTGAATGGCCTTGAGACATGTCACATGTAGTTCTTTTGGCTTTCAATTGTCAGGTCTGCTACTGTATAATCTCCTTCCCAACCCCCCTAGTGTACAGAAAGGTGCCAAACACTCACAGCAACCAGTCTGCCTGTATAGTCTGAACCTCCTTGCAAAGCTGAGTAAAGTGCCCATTGCCTTGCATTGAAATTGAGGAAGTAAGTCTAATTAGGAACAGTGAATCTGCTGACAGATGCAAAGTTTGCTGCAGTGAGAGCCTGTTTGGTGTGATATGTTCCATCCCTTCATGCTGTTACTTGTTCTCATCATAACTGAATTACATCAGTGTTGCACATTCAGAGCCAAACATGGCTTGCTTCAGAGTTGGATTCATTGCACATTGTTGCTAAGTGTAGCAGCATGAAATGAAATCACCTTGTTTTCTGATTTAACAACAGCTTTGAAATTATTACTCTCTGCAGCCACTACTTCTGTCCCACTTTCTTTCTGTGCAGTCTGAGAGCAGTATGTTTGTTGTAAGTGTTATGTATTTGTTCAGGATCATCTTGTAAAAAAATTACTGTAAAATTATGCCAGTTGGGTGAATTGGCATTGCCAAATTAGCCTTAGTCTGTGTTTATGTGTGAGTGTGTTCATCCTGCGATGGACTGGAAGTGCAGGGATTATTCGTGCCTTGTGCTCTATGCTTGCTGGAATGGGCTTCAGCTGCAGGATAAACCAGTTTGGGAAATGGATGATGCAAACATGTGAGGAACATTTTGTATTTATTTTGTTTTTCAGTTTTCAGTCTTTGAGCATGAGATTTTTGTTTTCTCTTAACATTCTAAAGGCTTGAATGTTATGTTAAAGGGTGGTTGTAAATTAGTACAGTATGAGAAATTGTAACTTGAAATTAACTTGCATCCTATTCAGAGATATTTTCTACTTTATTCCTGATGTTTACCCTTGAACCCTAAAAACTGTACTGAAAGAAGTACATTAAAAAAATGATATGTACTTTATACTAGGTGGAAATTTGCATTACTTCCTCAGAGCATCTAGATATAGAGTTCATGTGCTGGTCACTGTTGACATTTTCTGCCTTTTAATAGACTGCTGGCTAAATGTAAAAATTTCTCTAAAAGCTCATAAAAATAAAACATTAAGCCCAATGCTTTGTTGGCTAAGGAGCTAGACTCAGAGCAACTAGGAGATGGCCTCAGATTCTACTTCTACCTCAGAAAGCTTTCCATGATTCATTCTTGAGCTTTAATGATGCACCATGCTTTTCAGAAAGTTGAATTTTACCATTCTTGTAACGAACATTGGAACAACATGTTTTGTATGATAAAGATTGACTAAAATTAGCTGTTCTGGTAATTAGGATGTGATGTTTCTAGTAATTTACCTTAAACAGATTATTTTGTCTGTGATAAGCTTTAATACAAAAAAAAAACAATTTAATACTCCAGTATTTCCTCTTGGGTGAAAATTGGTTCTCTAATTTAGTTATGTATGCAGCTTGCAATGGAGTGGCAACCCATGTAGGGTGCAGCCATGCTTTCCATCTAATGATAGTCAGAACAGGAGCTTCCATGCCACAAGCCAAACTAGATTGAAGTGATTTACAGAAAGGGCTGAGTGGACTTTTTTATTTTATTTTTGCTGGAGATTATTAACATTAATGCATTACTTTGATGTTTTTTCTCCTCTTTATTGCATTACATTTTTAAAATATGAATAATTTTGTGAGACACAGTGATAAATCAGGTTGAACTGCCACCTGTTTCAGATCTTTACTTAGATACATGCTGAATGGCATCTGAATGTCACTTGCTGTGTGGATGACATTAAAATTTTTAGTTATTAATGCTCTTGTATACTTTCAAAAATTTTAATTCTGCTATGATGTGTATTTCATTCACTTTGGATAGATTAGTTTTTTAAAATTTTTGCTAGTATGTTTTTCAGTCATACAGCACGTTAATTTTCTGTACCCACTTATCCAATACAGAATCTTGAGGGACTAGCATTACTGAGTCCAAGGCTAGAATTAACTATGAAGGTATGCCAGTCAATTGCATTGCACACTCACATGCACACCCCTATTCAATCAAGCCAGTTCAAATTTAAAATTATCTGTCAAGCTTATTTGCATACCAGTGATGCTCATTTCAATGGATTGAAAAGCAAAAATGAAGATATTACTCAGATGGTGGAATATCATGGGTACTGTGAATCTTTACTGATTTTTATCATACTGAAGTGACTTTCTTCTTCTGTGGCCTATATTGGTGCACATGATGTCACCCCTTAACTCAAACAATAATAAACAGTAAAAGATTTAAGAAGAAAAACATTTAACATATGGCCCAAGTGGGCCATTCCTAAACAAATTATTGACCCTGAATAGCTTGTACGCTGCCTAGTGCACCTACCCACAAGGTTTATTCCAAAACATGTAAAGAATTTAAATAATCATATTATCACATTTAGATGCAGGTATATTAGCTTATTTTTGCAATGTTCAGGTTGCCATGTTATAAAAAAAGACTTTACAGTGCTTGAACGTCTGTTGTCCTGAACACAAAACGAGTTAGAGTTTGACTTGAGCTCTTCCCTACTCTTTTTTCCTGCAGTATGTTTCTGCCCTATTTTATCTGTGTCTGTAGAGGATCTTCAGTTTAACCAATTACCTAAGAATCTGTGCTTCAAACTCCTTTTGTCTTCTGGTGTTTTTTTCAACATTTGCCATGTACCTTTCAAGATACTTTTGCCTTTTACTGTTTGTCTCCTTTTTTATGACTATATGCCTGTAGTCTGTATTCCTTAGATCCCAGCCTGATGTGCTGGTCTGTGAACAGTGCAGCCTTGTGATGCTAACTACTCCAAAGAATAGCCTTGCTGCTGTCCTTTAAAGCAAAATAATAAAGCAATCATTGTTTGCTTAAGTCCATATTCTAAAGTATAGTAATTAAATAGACAGAAGGCCAGAAAAAATAGGTAAAGGAAAATGCAAATAAAAATTTTAGAAATGGGTCAAAAATCACGAAAGCTTTCCAGAAAACAAGATGAGCTTAACTACAAGCTTTTGCAGAGAAACTTAAGCACAATGCCAGAGTGAAGAGTCTTATCCAGCTTCCTCTTTTACTTTCCTTGCCCTCCCAATCATGTTACTGCCACCTGATTAATGTTGTACAGCAAAAGATAATGACAGGAGAATGCAAAGACTAATTGTATTAAAAAATAGTGCTTAGGTATGGCACCTCAGCCAGATCTTAACAGAAGACTATGTGAGCACAGGTTGTGATTTTCAAACAAGTCAATACAAATTTTGTAATTTTCTGACCCACTTAATTCACATCAGTGTCGTGGAAAAGGATGGAGCCTAGCCAAGCTAGGATAGGGTGCAAAGCAGGACCAACCCCTGGACAGGGTGCCAGTCCATGGCAGGATGAACACATACATCTACACACTAGGGTCAATTTAGTGTCATCTGTTCACCTGACCTGCATGTCTTTGGACAGTGGGAGGAAACCAGAACACCTGGAGGGAACCCACACAGGCAACATGCAATCTCCACGCAGAAAGGACCTGAGATACAAACTCTGGGCACATTACTGCAAGCCAGCAGCGCTACCACTGTGACACCGTGCTCCATCATTAAAAATAACCCAGCAAAATGTTTTGAATAGTGAATCATATTTGGTATGAACACTAGAATTCCTGAAGCTTACGAAGTCTTGAACCCAGTACCTTCGGGTTATAAGGCAGCAGTTCTTACCTCTTCACCATTCAAGAATTTGTGTAAACTCCCTGTCGATTGACATTTGAGCTTCGAGTTTTTAACTCATTGACAGCCACATGTAAATGGAATGCTTTTTTTTTCTTTGGTTATATTCTTAAAAAAAAGCATGTGTTTATTTAATATTTGGACTAAGGCCTTCACACATTATACACTTCTCATCTTTATTAGTATAACATGGAAAAAGTTTCTGCTTTAGGTATGTGTTCAGCATTTCTCACATTTCCTTTCATACTACACTTAACCCAGATCTTTTTAGACACGGAACACACATGAAATGCATGTATTCCAAATAACAATATGCTGTATTATTTACCCTATACAACTCCAGGCACATGACATGCAGGTAAGGAGCCTTAACTTTAGAGAACTTTTTGCCCAAGCTGAGCTCCGTCAAGGCGAGGGATGGGACCAGCACGCTTCTTGCTGCTTGTGCTGATCAACATATTTACAAAACAAAAGACTCAGATGGAGAGGTGCAAAGGGATTTAACACTAGAATTACCAAAGCTTACGAAAAACTTGTAAATCCGGCCAACTCTAAATCCACTCGCACTTCTTTGTCAGCGTCTTTTGTCTTGTAAATGTGTCGATAAGCCCAAGCAACCTGCTATACTTTCCCCCCCCCACCGTTGCAGAAACTGCAAAAACCTTTTCTAACTGAAGCATTGTTTATCATGGAGTCAGGCACCATAGAGCTGTATATACTAAAAAATATACATACATTTCATGTGTGTTCCGTGTCTACAAAGATCTATATAAGTGTAAGCATGACAGAAATGTTATGTACGCATACCTAAAACACAAACTTTTTCCATGTTTTAGTACAAACAACCAAATTTTGACATTGTGTTTTGTGTAAAGACTGAAGTCCAAATATCAAATAAGCACTTTCACAAAAAACACAAATATAATAGAACAAGTGCGCTTTTATTCAAGACTATTACTGTAGAAAAATAAATCACGTTAGTGTAGATCTTTGTAGCGCCTGCTTTGGTAGTACAGCAGTTAGAGTTGCTGATTTCTATTCAAATGTTTGCCGGTTCGAGTCTTCACGAGTCCCAGAATAAACCTTTTGAGTATTGAGCTGCTCTTATTTTTACTATTATACAATAAAAATATGCATTTGCTTTGAGTCTGTAACTGTATGGTACTTGTAAAGGTTATCATTTTTTTATTGTTTTATTCTCTCAGTCGCGTTCACGCTCGCCCCAATCAGACACTGCTGTTTTCAAATAAAGACTAGTTATAACAGTGGTGAACTCAGATCGGAGAAAGAGAACAGAAGCCCTCCCCACAAGAAAAGTCCACTCGCATATAAGAACAACGCAGCTGCACCAGGCATAAAGGGAAAAGATGGCCCCGTTTCAATGCAGGACAAGGTCCAGCATCATCCTGCCAGTCAGTCTGCCCCACACCTGTCCTTCAATGAAACAGCATGGCTTACAGAACTCGCCAACGTATCGTGCAAACTCCTGTTTGTGATTATGTTTTGTGATGGTCTTTACATAAGAAACATTTATATCTACCTATATGAAAGCCAGATTGAATGTTATTTACCTTGATTTATTTACTTATCTTCCTACAGCTTAAAGTCACCAGTAGAGCTTCCTCTCTTTTTTCAACAAGGGCATGCTCACAAATTACACGTGTAATACCATGAAAAATGCCAGCTCACTACTCAAAAAGGTTTATTCTGGGACTCGAACTGGCAACAATTTGAATAGGAGGCAGCAACTTTAACCACTGTACTACCAAAGCAATCACTTCAGGGATGTACACTAATGCAATTTCTTTTTCTCCGGTTATAATCTTGAATAAAAGCGCACTTGTTTTATTATATTTGTATTTTTGTGAAAGTGCTTATTTGATATTTGGACTTCAGTCTTCATACATTATACACTTCATGTCAAAATTTTGTTGTTAGTGCTAAAACATGAAAAAAGTTTGTCTTTTTAAACAAGGCATGAGCTGGGAAAGGTTTTTGCCATTTCTGCGGCGGTGGGAGGATGGGATAGCAGGCTGCTTGCTGCTTGGGCTTATCGACACATTTACAAGACAAAAGATGCTGAATTGGGATGTGCAAGCGGATTTAAGGTGGGCCGGATTTACGAGTTTTTTCGTAAGGTTACTGGAAAGCTTCAGTGAGTTTATAATTTTTTTTTTTTTTTTTTTACTTTAGTGAATGTATACTTGTTTACAGACAGCAACCTTATTCTATCTCCTGTCTTAAAACTACTAATTGTAAGGGTTATGAAAAGGGCTTAGATGCTAAGTTCCCTGCTATATTTTCTTGAGAGGCATAGATGATTCATTCCTATGGCCAACACAAATATTTAATCAGTTCTTTCAGAATTCACCATTAGCCAGCATGAACCGTGACTTTAGTGGCTGGAGATTCATTCCACTAAACTGCGTTACTATATAAAAATCCCAGTACAGAGGTTATGTGCCAGCTGGCTACCTAAATCTACACCGTGGGATGATTATGTACCTTTTTTCAAATATAATAATATTTGTTCATATGGGCATCTTGCTCCATGCATGTGTTCAGACTCTAGATTGGTGTTTGTCTTGAAATGCAGATTTCAGTGTTTTCTTTGTAGGTCATGCACCCTGCTGTGAGTTATGGCTCAAATACAAATGAGCTTAATTTTTCTGTTTCTCGGCAGCATCATTACTTAAGTAGGCCTTTGGGGTTTTATTATAAATTACATTGTAGCTTTAAGTTAACAGAAATATGACTATTCTGGAAAAGGCCAAAGATTATGCCGGTGTAGTTTTCTTTTGAGAGATGAAGTTCTCACCTTGAGATGTGATATATAAAGATTGCAGAAATGTCAAAAATTAAATAATCAAGTAGTGGTTGCTTTACAGTTGTTTGTATGTATTTCTTATCTCTTTTCTTTTTCGCTTAATTCCTACATAGGTTAATTTGGAAAGGTTCCACAGATATATCTAGGGTGTAATGATGTAGGTGTTTTGTAGAGCTGTTTTCAAACTTTGTTGAGGGCTTTTACGTTAGCATGCAGGCCATGGGCAAAAATATTCATGGCTGTGGTGGAACAGAGGGAGTCCAGTTTAGTTAGTGTAACTCCAAAAAATTAGAAAGGCAGTATATTCGTCTAACTACAAAGATGTAAGAAGCTTCACAACTTCCCAACAAACATGAACCATGAGGAAGAGAACTGTCATGCAAGATAGCAAACAAACTGGCTTTTAGCATCCCCAGCAAAGACCAAAACACATAAAAAGTTAAAGTAACCCCCCCCCCCCATACCCCCTATTGATGGCAAGAGGCAGTTTTCAAAGTCTTGCGAAACATCATTTCTGTCTTTGACCTTTAAGTCAAATTAACAACTTCACACTCTCATCCAGCAGTTGAAAATTTAGCTGTGTTTTCACTGCTAAATTATAAATGATTAAAAGTGAAAACAAAATTTAAACTTCAACTATGTCTTCATCTGTGATATAAAACAAAATTATTAATGGCCTTGAAAAACTGATGTTATGTTTCTAGGCTGACTGTAAATAAGCTCCGGTCATCTTACTGGCCAGAATGTTGTTTCATCTGATGAGACATGCGAAAGGAGTGGTATTGTTGGTCAGGATTGCTAAACATTTACGGTAGAAGCATGTGTGTAACCCCAGCCCCATTTGATTTGATGTGTGTATTGGGAGGTGGGCGGGGTGCTTGGCACACTTACCCAAATTTTGTTTATTTTGACTGCTCCTTTCCAAAACTTCCTGCTCTGTCTTGCTGACAAAGCAGGACTCAGTGAAAGGTCACCGGCTGAAGTTACTTTAAATGAAACATGTGTCTAAACATAGCCATTAGAGGAGGAGGAGAAGTGAATAGCTGTCATTTGTGAAATCAACAGGGCTCATTCTAGCAATAACAGTATAAACCTACTGCCTGCCTGGATATGCTCATATTGCACAGATACACATGCACTATAGTACAGTAACAGTAACATTCAGCACCTGCAGTAAGGAGCCCATAGCTTCTTAATACATCTGCCCATTTTGTTAACTTGTCTTTTTTAGCACTCACTCATTATGGGGTAATTTAAACCTGTTCCCACTCTGAGGACCAGCTACTAGATATGGTTTATTAGTTACTGTGGGAATTTAACATTCTGTTAAAGTTGCATTAGTTTATGCATGAATTTTAAACTAAATTGTTTGGTTCAGGTGTTTTGTACTCAAATTACAAAATGCTGATACTCTGCCTCAACTTATTAGTTAAAAAAGTTTAAAAATGAGACAAGCAAATGAAATCTGTGCAGTTTTTATTTTTAGAGAATTATTTTATTTGCAGGAGTTAATTACAAGTAGCTTCAGTTTAGTGGGAGAATAAACAATGTGGATATTTGAGAAAAATATAAAAGTATTTTCCCCTGCTCTCAATGCATATTGGCTTATTATTCAGTTTCAGGCATACAGTGTGAACATATATATTGATTTTTTAAGAAATAATGAAATGGTGAGTTATAGCATATTCTGTTCTTTTGCTCAAGGCATAAAATAATCAAATTCAACTTAATCAAATTCTGAGTCACAGGGAGCCAGAATAAGGGCACACTCACACACATTCCCACATACACAAAACTTTGGTTTGTAATCAAAAATTAACCAAACTTGCATTTCTTTTGGGATGTGGTCAGAAAACTGGAGGAAAGCCCACACAGACATTTCAGAGAACATGAAGATTTAATTGACTTGGCATGAGGTTCAAACATTGGGTGCTATGAGGTGGCAGGAGCACTAACTACTGTGCTACCGTACATAAACTTTAGTTCTTGAAGAGTACCACAAACTGTGTAAGACAACTTCATGTCAGAAAGCTTTGCTTAAAATCAGTTGCCGTATGTTACCCTTGAAGTTTGAGGATTTTGCTAGCTTCTAAACAAACAAATAGACTACTGGGTCTGCAGTCTGACCAAATTCTTGCTTATTTTTTAGCCTACCTCCCCAGGTTACTAAACATTGCATTTTTATATGTGTAATGGAATCATTATTCCTCATTATTAAAGAGGAAGTCATGTTTCTTTTGAATTCATTTTTTCCTGTAAAGGTAACTATTGATTCAAAAAAGACAATTTATTCCTGTCATTTATTTCTTTCTCTTTGTAAACTTGGAGTAGAAGTGAACAATGCAATTTCAACCATCAAGCTCTAAGGGTCGATTTATACTTCACGCTCAGAACGCGTACGCGCCCGCATCATGGCTGCCACGCATTCCCAGCGTTCATTTCACGCGTCCTCTGAGCAGGTCCTCAGAAATTAACGCGACGCGTGCGCGAGTTGCAGTACCAGCAAAAAATCGGGGGGCGCAGTGTGCTAAAAGTCGGAACGTGACGTCAGAGTCTCTGTTTACTATCTACATGTGACAGCAAGCCTCTATGGAGATTCTTCGGGGATCGATGTGCGCGCTTTGCTGTTTGATGAATGGTTCAAAGCGGTGAAGCAAAATGCCGACATACAGATGCATTCGTGGTGCTTTTATATTCAAGCGTCGCATATTCCCGATCGTAATGACACGATACATTTTAAAAGTCTCACATA
>JANRMT010062813.1:85150949-85189535 GCA_026402145.1 Polypterus bichir lapradei | reverse complement strand
GATAGATAGATAGATAGATAGATAGATAGATAGATAGATAGATAGATAGATAGATACTTTATTAATGCCCAAGGGTAAATTCACATACTCCAGCAGCAGCATACTGATAATAACAATATTAATTAAAGAATGATAAGAATGCAGTGCAAGTTAAAAAATAAAGGGTGGAGAGTACAAACAATATGTCAAAATGTCAAACAATATGACTAATGAGCTTTATAAAAACCCATGGAGATTCGAGGGAAAAGATTTGGTGGGCGCAGTTGGCTAACCAGGGTATATGGGAATATGACCCTTAAACTATTGATGATGATAAGATGATAATGAATAAAATAAAATTTATGCAGTTGCTCAGATTTCACCGGTGTAAGGGAATCAATAGAAATTAAATATTAATCTATACTAATAAAAGGCAAAGCCCTCACTGACTCACTCACTGACTGACTGACTGACTGACTGACTGACTCATCACTAATTCTCCAACTTCCCGTGTAGGTAGAAGGCTGAAATTTGGCAGGCTCATTCCTTACAGCTTATTTACAAAAGTTAAGCAGGTTTCATTTCGAAATTCTACACGTAACGGTCATAACGGTCGACAACGTCCGCCATGTTGAACTTTCTTATTTATGGCCCCATCTTCACGAAATTTGGTAGGCGGCTTCCCTGCGCTAACTGAAACCGATGTACTTACTTATTTCGTTGGTATGACGCCACTGTCGGCCGCCATATTGAACTTTCCAACGTCACCAATTTTCCAACTTCCCGTGTAGGTAGAAGAATGACCCCGTCTTCACGAAATTTGGTAGGTGGCTTCCCTGCGCTAACCAAAACCGATGTACGTACTTATTTCGGTGGTATGACGCCACTGTCAGCCGCCATATTGAATTTTCCAAACGTCACAAATTCTCCAACTTCCCGTGTAGGTAGAAGGCTGAAATTTGGCAGGCCCATTCCTTACAGCTTACTTACAAGAGTTAAGCAGGTTTCATTTCGAAATTCTACGCGTAATGGTCATAACGGTCAACAACGTCCGCCATATTGAACTTTCTTATTCATGGCCCCATCTTCACGAAATTTGGTAGGCGGCTTCCCTGCGCTAACCGAAACCAATGTACATACTTATTTCGGTGGTATGACGCCACTGTCAGCCGCCATATTGAACTTTCCAACGTCACTAATTCTCCAACTTCCCGTGTAGGTAGAAGGCTGAAATTTGGTACTTATTTCGGTGGTATGATGCCACTGTCGGCCGCCATATTAAACTTTTAACGGAAACCGATGTACGTACTTATTTCGTTGGTATGACACCACTGTTGGCCGCCATATTGAACTTTCCAACGTCACTAATTCTCAAACTTCCCGTGCAGGTAGAAGGCTGAAATTTGGCAGGCTCATTCCTTACAGCTTACTTACAAAAGTTTAGCAGGTTTCATTTAGAAAGTCTACGCGTAACGGTCAACAACGTCCGCCATGTTGAACTTTCTTATTTACGGCCCCATCTTCACGAAATTTGGTAAGTGGCTTTCCTGAGCTAACTGAAACCAATGTACGTACTTATTTCGGTGGTATGACGCCACTGTCAGCCGCCATATTGAACTTTCCAACGTCACTAATTCTCCAACTTCCCGTGTAGGTAGAAGGCTGAAATTTGGCAGGCTCATTCCTTACAGCTTACTTACAAAAGTTAAGCAGGTTTCATTTCGAAATTCTACGCGTAATGGTCATAATGGTCAACAACGTCCGCCATGTTGAACTTTCTTATTTATGGCCCGATCTTCTCGAAATTTTATAGGCGGCTTCCCTGCACTAACCGAAACCAATGTACGTACTTATTTTGGTGGTATGATGCCACTGTCGGCCACCATATTGAACTTTTCAACAGCCTTTGTTACTTATGGGCCCATCTTCAAGAAATTTGGTACATGGGTTCCCAACGCTAACTGAATCCTACTTACGTACATATATACGTCCATAGCCTGCAGCTCAGTCACTGTGTGAGGTGGCGTTGGGTCCCCCATCCCAACGCCTCCCACGTTGTTGGCTGCCTGCCTATATAAGACCGTCCGTCGCTCCGGTCTCTACATTCCCTTCCTTGCTTCGCCACGGGATTCACGTCTCCCTACTGATAACTACAGCCTTTTTGTTTAATCCACGGCTTCTCCGCTGTTTTATTGTTTGTTTATTACAATTATAGTTATTGTATAGGTATTTTAGACTTACTTTACATTGCTCAGGTACCCATTTCCTTTATCATTCCAACCCCCATTACCATGTCTATCGAGGTGATCACTATTGATCAAAGAACTATCACTTACTGAGTGGTTTCCATGCCTGGAGATGGCACCTACCTTTTCCATTCTCTTTGTTACATATTGCACGGCCATATCAGGCTCACTCTTGATATCCGGAGGAACATTGTGTCTTATGTATTGAATGACTGGGACAGGTTCAAGGTGTGGACTGATGACGGTACAGGAGATAATTATACTACACAGGAGCACTAGAAGAGTGAAATGCTTAAGCCCTTCACCTATGGTTCTGCATGTGAGTTGATGGCTGCCGCTGAATTGATCGGTTGTCGCTTTCAAGTGTACCGAAATGGCCAAATATTTTACACCTTTCGACAACCGCCAATGCCTCTTAAACATCTTAGATTTACAGGTGACGATTTCAGTAGTGGACACTTTCATGTTTATGAGTGTTTAAACTCTCATAAGCTGGATGTGATTTTATCGATGAAACCGGTTGTGTGCTTACAATGCTTGACAGATGCCGAATGTCACTTCAACACAAGTCCTGCAAATACTGTCGTAATTGAAACAAACCATGAACCTCAAACTGATTATGACAGCAGCAATCCGAGCTGTGAGATTTGAGACAAGATTACTGTTCACATGGCCAACAGTAAGTTGCATGCTCAAGAGTAAGCTCAGCGCACAGCTTGGTCATGTTACAACTGGAGGGCTGAACTGACAACATGGTATACAAAGAGATCGTTAACAAATAATTATTGGCATATTTTCCCTCAGTTTAAAAAGTTAAAATTTTCTTCTTAATAAAAATTTTAATGCAGTACTTCTCCGCTGCGAAGCGCGGGTATTTTGCTAGTATGTATTATAAATATTACAATGACATTGATGTGTGAAACTGCTAAACTTAAATAAGACACAATGCTACAAGCAGTTTGATAATCTTTCAATTATCATTTCAACAGCAAATTAGGTGCTCTTGTCAATATAGAAAAAATCATTCCAGAAGGGTCTTTAAAATCATTGCAAAAAGCTGAAACTCATGACCTTAAAGTACAGACTTTGGGTTAACTGGTGAGTGTGGGTATGTGCATTAATGGGTCCACAATGGATTTTTTTATTCTGTCTAGGGCTGTTTATTAACCTATAATCTGTGCTACTAGGAAAGACACTGGTCCCCTGCAACCCTGACTGACATAAAGTGGGTTTGATAATGCTGCATTACCTTTGGCAGTGCACAACCAAGTTTGATTTCTTTCTCATGGCATATTATAGCACTCCTAAACCAGCTTATATCAAGTCAGGTTCACAGAGATGGGAAACCTATTATGTCATCACTGGGCACAAAGAAAAAATCAGCCCTGGGTAGGGAGCCAGCCTGCACTCTCCCACCTTGATAGATACAAGTAATGTCTACGATGACATTATGATGAAATTATATATGATGACATTGAATATGGTGAGTTGGCGTAAAACCTGACAGATTTGCTTGGTCTATGTATATAATCTTTTTGGTTCACTATACTTTCTTCTTCGGGATTTTTGAAAACATTGTGATAGTTTCATACGGGGTGGTAGTTGCTTTTCCTGTGTGTTAGTTATATACTGACTTAAAAGAATAAATTATATATAATGTAGACAATTTGTGCTTTATTATTTCTTATCATTTTTACAATAATTTTTACTGAAAAGAAATTAAGTTAGTTTCCACACACACATGTCAGTTCGCTTTCTTTCAGTGTAACAGGTAAGGACTGAACCCAATACGATTTACTATATTGCACTAAACAGTTTGGAAAAGAAGGTTTATTAGTTATGTCAGTTTTATCAGAAGTGAGCACCCTAACGACTCATGCAAGGAGTGATGCGAAGAAGGCCAAAAATTTAAAAAGTGCATGTTTACTTCATGAAAAAATACAAGGCAAAACATAAAGTATAGAGTAGAGCAAGAACAAGGAAACATTTTGTTGCCAGGGTGAAGTGATTCATCCACTTGCCGAGCTCCACATTATCACCAACCACTCTATTTCATAGCTTTTTCTCCCTCTTCCCTCTCTACTCCCAGCGAGTCTTCATCCCATATGTAGTTTCAACTTTCTCTTCTTGGGCCACTTTTAATTCTGCTTCGCTTACACTGACATCAGTTTAGAGCTTCCTTTAATAGCTCCCAGTATCCCTGCTGCCCAAGCATTCAGTATCCATTAAAGGGTTAATTCCCTCTATGTCTCTGTCTCTCCCCTCATAGCACCTTTACCACTGACAGCCCCTTAAAATGTATTGTCTTCTAAACAAACTGTATTCAAAGTATTGTAAAATAATTTCCTTAAAGGTGCCATACATGTCATCAGCTGCAGTATGTTCGTTTAGATAGGCAATGAATGGTAAAGAACTAATACAAAAAATGCTCAAATATATCAATACTGACTGCACAGTGGATAGTACTTTATTTTCAGCTGATCTGGCAAAATGGTATCAGGTACAATTACAATAGAAAGCTGAATGCACTTAACTACTGTACTAGTAAGACAATACAAGCAATATAATCAGAACATCTAGAAAATATCAGAAATGAAGAATATGTACAATAATTATAATAATACTGATAAATATATATTAATATCACTGACTGCTCTGAATTTGAGCCATGATACCTTCCCTGTGTATTTAAATATTAGAAAGATATTAGATTAGAGGGATGAAGTGTGTGAGTTTGAAAATGGGTGGAAGAATGCTGACAATGTTTGTATTTTGACCCTGAAAAAAGAAAAAATGGAAAATTATACCAAAAACTAATAGCAGATAGCAGAAAGGTCTGTTGTTTATACAGTATATAAATGAATATAATGATTTGTAACAGGTTGCCAGAACTCTTGACAGCTGGATCAACTTGTATCAGTACTGAGAAGATGTCTCAGGGACCACTCACATTCAAGGACAGTAGAGGAAACTGAAATGGAAACCAAAACCTCTGTACAAAATGGGTTATGGAAACTTAGAACAAAGATATAAGACATATGTTTCAAGCAGTTGTCTTAACATTATTTCAGGGCTGTGGAGTCGGAGTCGAGGAGTCGGAGACAATTTTGGGTACCAAGAGTCGGAGTCGGCAAAAAGTTAACCGACTCCGACTCCTACTAAATTTAAATGGGAATTAAAAAAGTAAGTTGAAATGTCCCAATTCACAAACAGTCATAATGAACTACTTCTCTGCTGTAAGAATAAAGCCCAATGCATGCAGTGCATAATGTTACCACAAAACGAACATGTCAAGTAACCATGAAGCATGCTTTTCATTGACTGTATGCTTCACTATATGGAATGTAATGCACAGGTAAGGTGCGGCACCGCTTTCCATTGTGTTGTGTTCCACTGTTACAGGGAACTGTGAACCTAGCCTAAAGCCCCCCATACATTTACAGATGCACTGCCGATTTTTCGGCCGTTCAACGAGTCATCACGCGTCAAATGCCTGAAAAATCATCTGGTATGTTCTCAGATCCGTCGGCTCCCCTTCGCTTTGCGCTAGTGAAGGGGGCCGAAGGAGCCAAGAACACAGATCTCCCTACCTGTCTCCAGCAGAGGCTCGTTCTGCTGATCAGCTGGCCGGTGAGTGACACAATGCACTAAACTTCCGGCTGGCTGACAGAGGAGACAGCCACTGCAGCAGACAGAGGCATCACATTACTTTGGATGGGGGCGGTGGTCAAGATTTTCGGCAAGCTGGATCTGCCCGTCCATGTGGACACCCGCAATCTGCGGCCGCCAAAACAAAGCCTTGTTTTCATTGTGTTTGTCTTTAATCTGGCATTATAGTAGAGTGTCGGCTTCCTAGCCAGTAGTTCTGTGGTGAAATGACATGTATGTTGCCTTCCTTTTCTTCAATGGATGTAGAAAATACATTAGCATAGTATATACATACAGAGGAGTTGGAGTCGGGGAGTCGGAGTCGGAAGATTTAGAAACTGAGGAGTCAGAGTCGGAGTTGGAGCATTTATCTACCGACTCCACAGCCCTGCATTATTTCATCCTGACTCGGAGACATATTTGAGCAACACAGTAATTATCAGTTAACATGGACCGGTGCCTCATCCAGAGTTCGTTGCTGCCTTGATCCAAATATTGTCAGGATAGGCTCCAGCCTTCTATGACCCTGAATTGCAATGAATAGATGTAAGGACGTTGTTACTGTATGTACTTAATATCTAGTCATGCTAAATTGAATTGCATTCCTTTCATTTGTATGATGTCTTGCATTATTGTATTCATATTAACATCTACAAAGAATTTACTGTATGCTGGCAGCAGATGTTCTCCATGCCTGAGATAATGCAGGTGATCTAACATATCTGATCTTGGTATGCTCTTTTTCCAGCAAATGTGGCACCCTGCCGCCTGAGAGCTGTGTCTTCAGTTTAATCAGCAGCACCGGCTCTTTTATGGGTAAGTGGCTCATCTGGAACCTTCCTCTGTTGAAATGATTTGCACAGCTATACCAGATGCCTGACCCCTGAGAAATAAATGTAGGGTTTAGGAATAGTATGAGTGTAAGTGAACAGAAGTGACTAAAAACAGCTATCTGTAGATAAGCCACTTCCAGAGTAGGACGCTATTCAGTGGTAAGTTTGGAAGAAGAAAAAACATTTGCTCTACTAGTAAGAATAAAAGCTATTTTGGGACACCTCTTCTAGTAATGATTCCAAGCTAGTTGGCGCTGGTTAGTTCTATATATAATATATACTATTGATTTGCATAACTCCAAAGTAAGTTAAAGGCCTAATCATTCCCATTTTTTTGTTGTCTTGTCTGGTTGAATTTGTTAGTTGAATATTGTTCTGGGAAGGACAACCAGAAGTGAGTTTCCTTCCGGCAATTTCTCTTACACTCGTTTGTTTGTCTGCTCTCTGCTGCTGTGTCCAGCTCCTGACTGGAACACTACTGTACTAAGCAGCTAACCCCTCAGTGGCCTTGAGGCAAGTAGCAAAGAGCGGAAAACAAAAGCCAACATTTCCCAGTTCTGTCTGGGTAAAGCAATCTCAAGGAATTGCACAGTGAGTTGTAAAAACACAGAGCACAGTATGGTTTTGTCGTCACCTCTTTGTGGCCTCTTGGTTGATAAACCCTTACATTGTGAGGGCCTCTGTTTTACATTCCTGGATGGAGAGAAGTAGCTCCTTATACCAATATGGAGCAAGGGGTTTTTGGCATTTGCACCTGTTGGCTTCACTCTACCAACTAATACCACATTTCCTATTTTTATTTAGTATCACATAAATCCTGGCTTAAGGTTAGCACAAAAAGGTGCACAGATCCTATATCTATTCACAGTTTGGAAATGAAAGGGAACAAAAAAGGAAGACACTCTTTGTGAAAAAGAGGCAAAAGAATGTAATATTATATTGTGAACTGTAAGAAGTAACCGATGAATCTTCTGTATTTATAATAAGCTTTTAGAACTCTTTTGGGAAGGCAGTTGAATAATAAATAACTCCATCAAGCATGTGATCATGCTTTCTTTCCAGCAAAAAATTGTATGAAAAAACCACCATACAGTGGCATCCCTGCTGGCTTTTGTAGCCTTTTGTGTGTTCCATTTTTAGGCCTTTTCTCTAAGGCCATTAATGTAGGGCTTGGCTCCAGCCATGGCTTGATTGCTGCCTGACATATTGAAAACAGTATCCATAATGTGACTTACAACACTCTACTGTAGGTCAGGTTGGTGCAAAAACACCAGATTGAGAAATCTGAATTATTTCATGTTGTAGATTTACGATGCTGAGTGATACATTGGAAGCCCTAGATGATGAAACCTCTTTGGTAAAATTTGAATTTGAGAGATGCTCTATCCATGTAATAACAGGAGGGTATTTGGGAATGTGTATATAAATTATAAACTGGAAAGATGTTTAGGTGAGACTCCAGATTATGTGACAATTGGCATTGTGTTTCTGTGATGAGCTGCTGTAATCTTTGTGATATTTAAGTCTATGATGTTATTTAGATGGTGTAAAATCATACATTTTACTCATTAATACATAAGTATTAGAAAGAAAATGTATGAATTAGAAACAATAATATTGACTTAGTTTATTAGTGTATATGCATGCTTCAGGAGAATTACACAAGGAAGGAAAGGAGGAAGTGTGGTGCTCTATATGAAAAATAATATTCAGGTCAATGAATTCAAGATGGAGAAGGGAATACATCAAAATCGCTGTGAGTAAGCTAATAAAGAAGAAAGCCAGAGATTTTGTTAAGTTTGCTACAGGCTGACATTGTAATATTTTGGGCAAAATCATATTATTTAATCAAATAAACAAAGTGATAAACAGGAGTTAATGGTCAGTGGATGCTTTTGACTGGGAAGCCCCTATTGGAAATACAAAAGAGAAAATGAATTGCTGCTAATGGCAAATGTCTTTTTTCCCACCCAGTTTGTTTCAAGCCCAAAACATGTTGACGCCTGTCTAGATCTAATCTTTATTAATATAGAGACTGTGTAATAAAAACATAAGGCATTGATACTTTAAATAACAGTGAACGTAACATAGTAAAATTTCAGATTATCTTTGAAAACACACAAAAGTATACCAAAATGAAGATTTGTAATGTGAAGAAAGCAGACTGCATGGTGATGAACAAGTATCTGAAAAACACAAAAAGAGAAAGCAAAAACTCTGCAAGTATAACTGTTAGATGGTGTCACTTCAGAGACATTCTAATGCAGGCTTAAATAAGTTTATTCCTGAAACCAATAAAACAAATTGACAAAAATAAAATCAAAAAATTGCTCAAAATGGATAAACAATGATATCAATTTGATATTAAAACCGAAAAAATCACTGTAGAAATAAAAATAAAAAAATAATTCTGACTTTGAGGACTACCAGACATTAGAGCAAGAGGTCAAAAAATTGTTCAGAAGTTCAAAAGAGAAACTAAAAAAATGCTAGTGAAGCCAAAACAAACAGCAGTCATTTGTTTCATTACTACTGCATTAAAAATACAAACCTCACGGACACAAAAGGAGAAATCATTGAAACTGAGAAAGAAACAGCAAATAAACTGAACAAATACTGTATTTCACTCAAGTATTTGTAAAGAAACAAATATAATTCATTATTCAGAAGTTAAAACAAAAAAAGTACCAGATGTGCTTCAAGCCTTTGATGCATTGAATACTAATAAAACACCTGGACTTCATCAGATTTTCCAATTGGAAGAAGTGAAAGACGTCATTTATAAATCCTTATTTGGCATATTTGAACAGACACTTTAGAAAGAAGTACTAGAGTGGTGAAAATTACAGTCCCACACCAAGGATTAATTCTGAAATTAGAAGATATAGACATTAGAGGTAACCTACAAAACTGAATCTCAAGTTGATCAACTGACACGAGACAAACAGTACAAATAAGAAAAGAATGCTCCACACGGAGTGAGCTCATCAGTGGTGTCCCTAATGGGTGTGTTCTTGGACCGTTATTTTTTCTGATTTATATTAATGACATTGATTCCTATATAGTTAGTAAACTTTTGAAATTTGCAGATGGAACTAAAATTGGAGGAATGGCAAATGCTGAGGAGGCACCAAAAAAAACACCCTGGCCATGTTGCAGAACTGGGCAAACACTTGGAAAATGTAACTTAATGTAGAAAAGTTCAAAGTGCTACACATGGGTCAAAGGAATGTCAATTAAAAATACAAGAACTGAGACACTGTCATACAGGAAGCAACCTCCCAAAAGTATTTAGGGTTTATGTTGACATATTTTTATCATCTAAGCAATACTCAGAGCCAATTAAAAAGCCAATTAATATTTAAGGTTATATTGCAAAAACTGCTGGATATAAATCGAGGGACATTATGCTTAGACTCTCTAATGAACTAGTGAGACTACTTCTAGAGTATTGTGTTCAGTTCTTGTCACCACACTGCAAAAAAGACATAGCAGCACTTTAAGCTGTGTGGAGGAGAGCAGCCAAGTGCATCCCAGGACTTAAGGAAATGTCATACTCTGACAGACTCAGAGAATTAAAGTAGAGGAGACTGATTTGGGATTAATCCAGGTATTTAAAATCCTCCAAGGCATTGGTAAAGTAGATCCAGTAGAATTCTTTCAGCTTAAGGATGAATCATGTACTCAAGCATACCAGTGGAATTTAAGAGGAAGTGTATTTAAGCCTGAAGCTAGGAAACACTTCTTTACACGAATGGATGTGGGAATCTGGAACTACTGAATTATGTAGTTAAGGAAGAATCCTTAATAACATTTAAGAAGTATCTGGGTGAGATATTGGGACAGCTTAGCTATTTGCTAAACAAATGAGCTTGGTGGACTTAATGGTCACATCCCATTTGTCAAATTACATCGGTCGTCATTTTCTTATGTGAAGGAAGTGCTTTTAGGAGAGGCTCCACATAATAGGACCTCAACTGTTGGATCTCAAGAAAGATTAAGTAGAAGATCACTTCTACATGATGTTAAAAGAACATATGGGCAACAATTCAGTTAGTGGATATGTTGCATTTGAGCATGAGACATCATTTCTGTTGTGTTGAAGGACATATGAGTGATGGTCCAGATAGTAAGGTTATACATATGTGATGAGAGACACTGGAAGAAATTTTGTGGTACATTTGATTGTGTAATGTATGGAAGGACTTTTAACACTAGAATTAACAAAGCCTACGAAAAATCTTGTAATCCCGACCCACCTTAAATCCCTCACAACTCTCCATCAGTGTCTGTCCCTTCCCCCCCTTGACAGAGCTCAGCTTGGGCAAAAAGTTTTTTCAACATGAATTGTCATACTCTTCGTTATGGTGCATGATACTGAAAATACAGAAAGGGTAAAGTACAGGCAAGATCGAAAAAATGCTATGCCATTTGAACATGAGTTGTCATTTAAACATTTTTTTTTTCAGTCTTGCCTGTGCTCTGCTCTGTCTGCATTTTCAGTATCATGCACCATAATGTGGAGTACAGGTAAGATTTGGCTTAGCGGTTTCAAATAATGACATGCGTGCGTGAGAGAGGCAGAGACGGATTCAATCTCATTCAAGTAGTTACTAGAATATAAAATAAACACTTTTGCAAAGGTGTAATGAAACAAGTGTGCTTTTATTCAAGAATAAAACTAAATAACAAAAAATTCAAGTGACAACAAGATTCTAAGAAGACCCCTTCAGCGGTATCTTTTACAGGTTGCAAAACTTTACACTGGCTGTTACAGACTGAAATCAAAGGCTTCTTCTTTTCGGGCATATACACTATCAGCATGGCACTGCCAGATCTAAACACTAGTGTGGCAAATTGTTTGCATACTAAAGTGACTAGCTGCAGGTGGAAGTCCCATTTTACTTCTGGTGACAAGCAGAGTTGTGTCACAGTGCAGCAGTCTATTAGCCAAGGAAAGCGCTGTGAAGAAGCTGTCTGATGTTACGGTTCTGCCTTTGTCCAGAAATGGCTAAATAAGCTTTAAGACCACAGACTCAGAAAGTCTTTTCCTTGGGTTGTAACTCAAAACACAGTTAAGTTCTCAACAAAATTTTGCCAGATGCCCAAAACTGCAGTAAATCTGTCATTTTTCACACATTCTGCACAGGTGTCTTTCTTGTCAAAGTGCAGATGCCGTATGGTAGTCTGATAACGGTCATGAGACATCGTATTTTTGATTGCTGGTACAACAAATAGTTCTGAGCAGGCATCAGCCACAGCACCAACTGTGGTCATCACTGCTCTTGTGAAAAGAATGGAGATAAACAACATCAGCTCAGAGAGGGAGTGGCAAGTTCGTTGTACCAAGTGAACATCACTGACAGAATAAAACTGAATAATAAAAAACAAGCACTAACTTTTAAAGGTAGCCAACATTTACACCAGGTGTTACAGACTCAAATCAAATGTGTGTTTTTATTATATTTTAATAATAATAATAGCAGCAGCTCAATATTCGGAGTGCTGAGACACAAACCCAGTACCTTTGGGTTATAAGGCAGCAGTTCTTACCTCTGCACCATTCAAGAACACGTATCAACTTCCTGTCAATTGACATTTGAGCTTGGTTTTTAAACTCATTGACCACAACATGTTAATCAAATTATTTTTTTTTCTTTGTTTATATTCTTGAATAAAAGTACACATGTTTATTTGATATTTGGACTAAAGTCTTCACACATTATACACTTCACATTATTATTAGTATAACATGGAAAAAGTTTCTTCTTTAGGTATGTGTTCAGCATTTCTTGCCTCACATCTCCTTTCATCCTACACTTTCCTAGATCTTTGTAGACATGGAACACACATGAGATGCATGTATTCTAAATAGCAATATACTGTATTATTTGCCCTTTACAACTCTAGGAACGTCACACGCAAATAAGGAGCCTTGGCTTGAGCTGGGAGAGTTGAGCTCTGTCAAGGCGGGGGATGGGACAGCAGGTTGCTTGTGCTGATTGAGGCATTTACAAAAAAAAAAACGCTAATAAAGAGGTCAAAGAAATTTAAGGTGGGCCGGGATTACAAGTTTTTCCATAGACCTTTTCTGATACTTATGCTCAGAAGAGAAATCTAAGAGAATTTAATACCTACAGTAACGAATGTAGAACTACACAGTGTTGCTGACAATTGAGCATATCCTGCAGTGATTTTAGAGTTTAATTTATTGAGACATAACAGACCATCATTTAGTCCAGACCAAGTCATAATAGTAGATAGATGTACTACATTTGGCAAGTAACATGTAAAACATTTTGTCATTAAGCTTTTTTCAAAGCTCATGCAACATTTATATTTATGTGAAAGTAAGTGCCATCTAAATAAAGTGAGTAACTCAAATCAGGTGTATTAAAACATATGTGAATGATCATTAACAAGTGATTCCATATGCGTGTAAAATCAGAAAAACTGTAAGTTTTAAGTACTCGGGTTTGTGGTAAAAGATGTAGTCCAGATAAAAAGAAATTTCTGACAGGCTAAAGGAAATAGGGTGGCTTATTAGTCTGTTGAAGTCCATTATAAATGGCAAGAAGCATAATCTACATTTTCTTTCTCAGAAATCTGATGGAATGAGGCTCCATGAAGTTTTACAGAGCTCCAAGGTTTCATCCAGGTACATTCAGGCATATTTTATTATGGTAAATGTTACAGTTTCTGAATCCACAATCATAAAAGTTTAGAAAAGTATGGGTATCTTGGGAAGAAGACAGAAAGAGCACTGATGTGTGCTTTAAATTTGTCAAAGTGTTGAATGACACCAGACTCTAGATAATTTACTTGTAACCATTTCAGACAGAAGTAAAGGTGTCTGCCCATACTAAAATTGAACAATTTAAACACATTTTAGCAAGAATAATCTCGTAACATTTTTCAACCACGTTGGTGGTGGATCCAAGTCCACCAGACTACTCCAAAGTATTCAAGAAGGAGATATTTGCTACATTTTCTCTGAAACAAGGGGTCCAAAGAACAGTGGCCCATAGCATACATAAACAGCATAATGAAAAATTATGAAAGAATGACTGGAAAATATTTTGGGACAAAGAACAAAATCTTACAGAGTGTTGTGGTGAAATCCAAAAAGTGTTGTGCATATAAAAAAGCTTTCAAGAAAAATTAGGTGTTTATCAGGGAACAGTTCCTTTCTGGTGATCAAGCAGGTCAGGTTTTATAATAAACTTTTAACTACAAGCAGTTGGTACCAGGTTGTGTACCACAGGTTGTTCAATCAAGGGATGCATATACTTTTTTATACACTGTTATGTACTGAATGTTGCCCTTTGTATGTATAATATAATATTAAAATGGAATTATTGTGTGATTTCTAAGTGGTTAGCACCTTTTGAGACTTAGTGTAGACTATGAAAAGGTCTAATATGCATCTCTTGTCATGCCATGAAGTTGGTTAATAATCTGGTTTTTGTTTCTTATTCTACACTCTACTTTTGCAAAGAGAAGTTTAAAGTAATTGAATGTAGCTACATTGTTATGTATCTGAGAAAAAACCTGAAGGACAGAACTCCAGTACATTTATTCATGCATTACACATTCAAGCATTGTCTTATCAGTGCCATTTTGTCCTGCATATCTTTTCCTGTTTTGCTCCAATATCAGCTTGTGTATGCAATTTTTATAAAACAAAGTAACTTTATTTCTAATCTGCACTCTTTCTGAATTGAGCACAGTTTAATATTTGGCACTTATTGAACCCAAAGTGTCCTATAGGCAGGATTTTTTACTGATGATGTTACAGTGTAATATTTTACAGACTGGACTTCTTAGTACAACATAGAAAATAATAAAAGATCCTTGAAATAGAGTGTACATCTGAGTTGACAGACAGCAGAAAACCACAACATGAAAATATTGTGAGCACTATTCATATTGAGACACATCATACTCATGCGTGTCCACAGGATTCACATGTGTTTTGAACGAAGAAGAATTTCAGTTAACTTGCAGTGTAATGTCAGGAGAAAATACTCAACTTTTATGGCCTGAATGCAAGTCCACAGTACATCTGGATGTCTATCTTAGTCTAAAATTACAGATGAGTTCCATTGTGCACTCAGTCAATATATCTTTGTTTCCTGTAAACAAAGCTCAGAAAAAAGGCAGCATTATTATGGTTAGTAATATTGCAGTTTTGTTAATTAGAATAACTTGGCCAAGACAAACCAATACACATAAAAACTTCTCTCCACTGGAGAAGTTCTCCACCTTTTCTACATCCTTGTCTTTCTACTTTTATTCTCTGAGCTTGCTGTTTCTGCCTCTCTGACATCTGAAGGGTGGCTTCATAGAAGAAACACTTGGGAATTTGGAGATGAGAATTAGTTAGCAGAGTCTAGGGTATGATGTATTGCCCTTTTTACTGGGGATAGTACGTTAAACTTCTAATGGGAGACTTTGCTCCGTTCTGTTCAATACTATAAACATTCCTCATAGGAGTCAAATCAGTGGCCCCATTAAAAACTGACTTCATGATCATAAAGTGATTAATAAAACAATTTTTCTGTATAATTTTTTTTTATCTGTAGGCTCTGTCCTTTTTATCTTTAAGGTTAATCTAAAGGAAAAAATGAATTAAATGGAAATTTTATAAAACTTCCAAGTCCTCACTGTTATTAGAAGTATCAGTACTTAGAATTGCATGCTGCATGTAACAAGGCATCTGAAAACTTACTTGTACTGTATAAAAGTAACCAGTTTTACTCTGTTTTGCTGTTGGACAATGTGCAGTGCAGCCATCAGGCCACCTGCTAACTTGTCGATCACGTATTCTGAAATTACATTCTTGTGACTTACCAAACATCAGGTATAAATTTGACACTAAAATGTGATGGCCTACTGAATTAAATTGAGGATCACCACCTTGGATACTCATGCGACCTGAAGCTTACTACCTCTAGATTTATTGGTCCTGTAGGTCTACTGCAAGCCATGTTTTGAAAGCCCAGTGCTACATTCATGTCCTGATGGGCCTGCCTAGGTGAAGCTACTGAAAACCGAGACATCAGTTTTATACTGTGAATTCCTGGAAGTACCCTCTAGTTAAGCCACAGTGTAACAGTTTACTCATATTGTACTTCATTGCACTGTGAGAGTGCTTCCTAAGAAGGGTGCTTTATGAAATTGAGACTGAATTGTAAGCGCTCATGTCATTGAATATCTGGATATTTATTTTTATTGACTTGATTCCTTGCAACCCAGTTAATTCCAAATGCAGATGCTAGGAAAGTGACATAAGCTTGTTATTTTGCTGCTGCCAGTGTTTCTGTAAAGCAATGAGCAGTGTGTGGCATTTCTGAATAGGCATGTTCAGAACATGCAGACAATAAATGCAAAAGCTCATTATGACCTGGGATGAAGTGTGGATTGGAGACAGGAAAAAGTGCATCACTAGATGAAAATGCTTCATTTTTTTATCTAAATAACTTATTCTGTTGGGTTTGTTTCTCCTTGTCTTAGTGTTTGTCCTTGTTCATTCTTTAGGAAGGTTACCAAACAATTTGTGTTGTGCTTTATAGAATTATAGCACCTTTCTTCGCATTTTTAAATAATATGATCAGTGTTTTCCTACTAGGATGTTTCTTCACTACATCCCCAAATTTATTTCTTACAGTGACATGACCAGTACCAATCTTCTGGTTTACTGCTTCAGTCGAACCCTGGTGCCTGTTTCAGTGATGTGAATAGCATTCCTTTGCAAATATGATGTGTCACTGATGTCTCAATTGATAATTAGATACATCCACTTGTGGAAAATATCCATCCATCCATTTTCCAACCCACTGAATCCAAACACAGTGGTCTGCTGGAGCCAATTCCCAGCCAACACAGGAACCAATCCCAGGCAGGGTGCCAACGCACCGCAGGACACACACAAACACAATAAGCACACACTAAGGCCAATTTAGAATCGCCAATCCACCTAACCTGCATGTCTTTGGACTGTGGGAGGAAACCAGAGCGCCCAGAGGAAATCCACGCAGACACAGGGAGAACATGCAAACTCCACGCAGGGAGGACCCGGGAAGCGAACCCGGGTCCCCTAACTGCGAGGCAGCAGCCCTATCACTGCGCCACCATGCCACCCTTGTGGAAAATAGGAAACACTATTTAGTTAAGCCAATAATAAGTAATAACAGTTTTCTGGAAAAACAATTTGCTACACTCCTCAGCTAATTTTCTATCTCTGTCTGTGCCTTTCTCTGTCTCTCTAGTGATGGTGATTGGGCTTCTGCGTTATGCCCATGTGATCGAGAGACATCGGAACTGCATCCTTAATGTGGCTGGATTGTCTGCTGGTTGGATCTGTGCAGCTGGTCTTCTTATTGTTGGAAATTTCCAGGTGAGTCACTTTTCTTGATTAATGTAATGGCTAAAAGTGAATATGGACTCTGCTCCCATAGTAAAAAAAAAAACAATAAACAGTTTAACACAAGCTATACACTTTTCTTTTCAAACCAAATTCTGTCAGATACTATTAACATTAATCAAACTATTTCAGGGATCTTGCATCTTTGCTGGATTCTGCCCAGTTCTATTTATTGAACTTGTTACATGTGCTTTATTCATAGACCTTACCTTTCCAGACCTGACAGGTGTCTCTTGATTTACTTCTTAGTGAAGCCATGCATTGACTCACATTACTTGTAAGCTTTAGGGGTGTCTCTTGCTCTCCTGTCCATATATTTCTCTCTTGTTATATTTTTTGTGTGCTTTCTTTCCTTCTTGTTGTTTTAATGGTATTTTGCACTTAACATGCTGGGCATGGTGGTTGTACCCTCTAAAATCTACCTTTGTCCTGTACTGTTTTCTTGTGTTATTTTTTAGGCAATTTAAATATACAGTATTTCTTGATTTGCCTAAAATAAAATGTATTCTGCCTTCAAATGTATTCATGCCTTCATTATGCCAAAGACTACATCTATAGCTGTTTGATAAATTGGCTAATAGTTGACTCTCAGCATTTTTCAGTGAACCATTATTATAATGTGGAAACAGGGAACAAATTATACTATATATAAAATGAGGTTTCCAATATGTTAAATCTAACATATAAGCTAAATTCTACCCCAACAAAAGTATTGCAATAACAGTCAAGGCCTTCTAAACATTCATTTAAGGCCTAAAATAATTAATACTTAATACAAGTATGAAATGCACACAGTCATGCCATTAATTTACATTTTATTTCATCAGCTTATAACTAGACTTACACCGATATGATCCATATGTTGCCAGCTCGTCTTGTTTATTTCATGTTGGTGTATAGACTTACACATAATGTTGTGTGTATGTCAATTCACTAGCTCCAGGCTTTGACTTATAATGGCAAGGAGAGCTCTTAGTTCTTGTGGACTGATTCATGCACTCTGTGGCACCTGCCACTGAAGTTTGATTTGTCCAAGTGCTTGATAAAGTGCCCTTCCCTTGATTAAGAGTCAAGACTTGAGTAGTCTATGGTTGATCAGTAAACATGGCATTTTATTGAGTTCCTAATGCTTATTCATGTTTTTGGCCATTTCAAAAACATTGGGCTAGAATTGTTGTAGCTAAATGGTCTGGTATATATTTTGAATAGTTTCTAAATTTAGTGTATATATAACAAAAAACAATAAACACTTATCCAGTGTATTATAATTATTAATTGATTTTTACTAATCATAAAATTAAAAAAACACACCTGCACATTTAATTTAATTCATTCGGCATTCTTTGTCTATGTTAATTTATTCTGTAAGTTCTATTTATTTGTATTTGAAAAACTAAAATATGAAATCATAATGAAATATTTGATTTTGCAACACTCAGTTTATATTTTTCTACAGTGAAAATATAAACTTTTTTTTTTTAATATACAAAGTTACAGAATTTCAGTTTGTACATGATCTTAAAATGCATGCTCTGGTAAAAATTGCAGATTTGTGGAGAAGAAAAACATTTTAAAAACAAAATATATATTTATTGAATTACTCTTGTGAAGTAAATTAGTTTCATAATGCATGGTGGCACAGTGGTAAGTGCTGCTGACAGTTTGCACCCTGGATGGGTCCCCCTCCACAGTCCAAAGATGTGCAAGTTATGTGAATTGGCATTGCTAAATTGGTGTATGTGTGTGTGTGTGTGTTCGTGCTCACCTTTTGATGGACCGATGTCATGTCTAGGTGTTGTTCCTGCCTTGTGTCCTGTGATTGCTGGGATAGGCTCGAGCTACCATGCAACCGTGTCCTGAATAAGGGAGATAGGAACTGATTAATTTGTGAAGTCAATATTTTGTTACTTAGTTGGTTAATTAATTTACAAAAACATTTACAACAACAAATGATATTTATATACCACATTTTCATGTAAAGGTGTAGTGGAAAGTGCTTCATAAATGACAAAAGACAAATTACCAGAGAAAGAGAGAAGCTGTGATGTGAAAATATAGGCTGTGGTTAACTGGCCACAAAATGTAACCATTTTACTCAAGGGAAAAGGGTCAGTGTCACGACTAAATGGACAAATCTGACTTTATACTCACAGAAATCTTAAATATTTAATTAATAAACTTATGATTCTGATATACAATTAAGAAAATTAAGTGAAATGTGTCTGAAACAGCTCTTTTTATTAACTAAAATTTTTCATGAAAGTGAAATAAATATTTAGTTCATTGTTGAAATCACAAACAAGTGTCAAAAACAGTGGTATGAGGAAAGGATTTGTTTCTGAATTAGCAAATGTTTAAAATGTTGACCTACAAAGATCATTCCTAGGCTAGCACTTTTTTAATTTAAGTGATTTCGAATAAAATGTGACAACCTATTTTAGTAAAGATGACATGGAATTAGTTGGATAGACAGATTCAATAGCGCCTGTAACATCTACCTAGGCGGATCCTTACAGAGTAGTATTAAACATATTAAATGAAGTTGTGGTTGGGTGATTGGAAGTTAAAAAATACATCTTATGAAAAATAGGTGCAAGGAGACTTCCAGGTATGGAGTGAGCTATGGAAATCATTATGCTTCTAGTGGCATCCAGTGAGATGTCTTCATACCTTTTGAATCTAGAGTAAGTCTCCGAGGTGAACAACCTCTGGCATGTGAGGACAATATTGATAAGTAAAGTTGCAAATCCATATAAATAACCATGGAGTTAGAATTTTCTTTAAATGGATGCATTTGTCAGGTTTATGGTGTGATGTAGGGATGAAAGTGAGATGTATTAAAGGTAACTTTACACCCTGTCAAAGATTGTCTCAACTGCTGAGAGTGACATTTGCCATCATCTAAGACATGGTTTAGAAATCTCTTAGCACTGGTGACAATCAAGGAAGCCAAAGTTCCTTTTCTAGTTGTATTTGTTGCTTATGCTAAATAGACTGTATTCTTTCTGCTGTTATTCTGTTTTCCTAAGCCTGTGTGGTCAACGAAACTGGAATACTTTGGGGTGCCAACATGGCTCTCTCTGTTTACTGATAAGGTCCAAAACAAAAACAATGCTGAATGTCGTGAGTAAAGACAACAAAAGTAAATGCCACGTAGTCAAGCTCTGCCGATGGGTCTTCTGAATTGGAGCTCCTTTCTACTTTTGTCAGGTCGTCTCTGCAATTAATGACGCCTCCTTCTGGGCAGTCATCCCAAAGTACCTCGAGGACCAGAGGGGTGGGGTCAATTACCCTCACTGGGCAATTTCTCAAGACTAGAGGAAGAAAATGACAAGACTGTTAGCAGCAGTACTGCTTCTCAGTCTGGGGTGGTATCACATACCTGAAAAGTGGTTGGATAGTGAACCTCAGACTTGCATGCATGACACCTGTCTTCTGTAAACTTCTAGAAAGTGGTTGAGGATGACCTTCATTGTTAGACCTCTTCCATGGTCAAGTGCTGCATGAAACTCTGTGTCTCTTAACGGATCTCGTTTATGGTTCCCTCAAAATTCCCCACTCGCTGGTGTAAAGCTAATTGTTCTCAGGCTCCAGTTTTTATCCTAAAGTTCTTACTGCTTATGTAGAATATTTAAAATTTATATAGTGCTTTTTAGAGCAGGTATAACTTTTGAAGCAAGTACTTTCAATAAGCTTTTTACTGTGTGATTTATGATGAGTCAGATTCTGCATTCTCGGAACATGATAGCAGATGCAGATTATGCTACTTTAAACAAGGAAATTATTCATATAATCTGACGTTTAAAGTTTATTATGTTGTTCTTATGCTTTAGTAGTCCTTAAACATCTCTCTTCTTGTCTTGTTAGAGAAAGACCATTGTCTGCTATTTTATTAACTCACTATGGAAAATTTACAGTATATAATAGTCCCTATAAATGCTTAAGCCTACTTATTTATTTCAAACTGCAATTATATTAAATCATTCCAAAATGTTTCTGTTTGAAGAATATAAGTAGGTCACAGTTTAAAGACTCGGGGTTGCTCTATTAGACAAGGATGTTTTGTAAATGGGGAGTCTACATTCCACATTTCCACCACCTAATGTAATCAGCTCAGCACTTATAAATTTAGATTCTTAGATTCAGATGGCCAATAAAAAAGAAAACCATACTTTCTAACACCAACTCGAACACTGCAGTATCTCTGATCTAAACTGAGTTAGAATTGCATCTGCCATTTTTTTCCCCTTTTAGCAAAATGCCTTAACAAATATATCAAGAGCTCCAGCTGCACTGGACATTATTTATAGTTGATCTTACTATTCTTCTTTGAATGAAACCATAATTACTGGTGAAGCATGCCGGAGAATATTTGTCAAAGTTGCACTAGGAATTATCACTGCTCATTGTAAATTATGATGTCTATTTATATATAAATTCATTATACATTCATCATTCAGAATATTTTTGGAGTTTGCATAATGTGTTCTTGTTGCTTCAAAAGTTGCTTCAACCTGGATTAGGAAAATAACATTCTCTATCCCGCTTAAACCAATCTGGGGTCGCAGAAGGGCCAGAACAATATTGAAACCTTCCCCTCACATCTGAAAACCTTTGTACTTTCATCTCCTTGACTTTGTCATTTGAGTTTGTCACATTACAGAGGTTTAGCACCTTTTCACCAAGGCTACAGTAGTTCAGTCCTTTGCTGCCTTTTTATTTCACAGTGACCTACTAATTCATGTCTAGCAGGGTTGTTAGGGTGCAGTTGGTCATTCTGCTTCTAATTTTGAGAAGTCATTGGAACTTTATTTAGGGATGGGGTGGAGAATAACTGTTTAGGATGGACAGATTTTAATTCAAGTTTAACCCATAGCATTCATTGTCTCAATCAATATCTCATGTTGTTTCATTTTCTTAACCTCTTTTCCTGGTGATGATCAAGGTGCTCGATCATTATATATTTTCTAAACCCACTTAATTTCAAAGTCTGCAAGCACCTGTTCTGCTGGCAGTGGGCACAAGGTAATAACTAAATCAATACAAGGTGCAATTGTGAGAGAGGATACTTTCATACGTCAACACAAAGCCAATTTCAAGCCACTCAGTTCTGCATGTCTTTGGGAAACAGGAAGAAACTGAACTTGAGACCAGACATCGACATGATCTCAGAACTACTTATCTGAGAGTCAGCAATGTCCTATACATAATGTTAACAAATGCATTGTCATTTTATTCACCATTATTAGTTTGACCACAGCTACACAGTACACAAAGGAACAGAAAAGCACTGGTCTGGTATCAGAAAATATGGTCTGTCCTAGAAACTGAGCTATTAACCTCAAGGCTCTTTACTAACCCTGACTTAGTAGTTGACCCTGTGCAAGCTACCATAATCTTCTTGCAGTCTAGTTGTATGAGTATATATATTTAATAGAAAATGGTTATTATACTGTTAAAATAATGTTAGTTTAGATGGCTATATCTCATTTCTTGCTTCTTTTTTCCTTTGAATTAAGTTTTACTACCATATCCAGGGTTGTTTTCTGCCCAGTGCCCAATGCTGCTGTGACAAGCTCTGTCCCATTACCCCTCCCACTCCCCACCAAAACCTCAGCCTGATAAAGCACATTTGGTAAAGGGTGGATGGACGTATTTGTCAGTCTGTAGTGTGCTTTACTATGATCACATTCCTTGGATGGATAATGTGGCATAAAAGTGACCTTGAATATTTTTTCCACAGGCAGTACACAGCTTGCTATGGGTCAAAAGGTACATGTGCCTTTCAGAATCCATTTCTTGTTATTGCTGGCAGTCACTTCTGATGGTCCAGCTACAGTGCAATATTGTCAAGGATGAAAGCTTTGATGTGATGGGGCGATAGACTCTGGATCCTACTTGCTTGTAAACTTCAAAAGGCTAACCCTAAGTCTTATAAGAAAGAGGAATTCTGGACACAGATAATTGATGAAAATGGCCTGCAGCTTCAGTTTCCAAAGAACTGCGTCCCAGACAGTAATGACTGAGATGAGTGGCTTCTTTAGATTTTTGTACTTTCAGTTAGCATTGATGTAGACAGCTATGAACTCAAGTTTCCTTGAGATACAGATCTTTAGCAATTCAGACTCACAACTTATAGGTTTACTCAATTATTACATTTTTTTCTTACCAGTTTACTATTTCAATTTTGGTGTGGAATGCTGTTCTAAGTAGACCACAGGAAACATCTTATTCACAAAAATGATAACGTGGTAAAACTTTGTTTTTATGAAAACTTTGCATTTTTTAATGGATAATTTTGTGATGCATTTCACAATGCACAATACTGGTTAATCTTTAATGTGTTTAGTAATGGACCACTCAAACATTGTGCAATTTAACCAATGAAGCTTGTGCAGCCAATCAGAATGTTGTGCATAATGGTAGAAATCTTGAGAGAATAAGAAAGCATACAATTAATAAGACTCCATTTATGTTATTTTACTCTTTTTTATACCATTAAATTTCAATTTATATGTATTACCCTTTAACTACAGTACATCAATTCATCCATCTGTCCATTATCCAACCCGCTATATCCTAACTACAGGGTCACGGGGGTCTGCTGGAGTCAATCCCAGCCAACACAGGGCGCAAGGCAGTAAACAAACCCCGGGCAGGGCGCCAGCCCACCGCAGTAACTACAGTGGGATGCAAAAGTTTGGGCAACCTTGTTAATAGTCATTATTTTCCTGTATAAATCGTTGGTTGTTATGATAAAAAATGTCAGTTAAATATATCATATAGGAGACACACATAGTGATATTTGAGAAGTGAAATGAAGTTTATTGGATTTACAGAAAGTGTGCAATAATTGTTCAAAGAAAATCAGGCAGGTGCATAAATTTGGGCACCGTTGTCATTTTATTGATTCCAAAACTTTTAGAACTAATTATTGGAACTCAAATTGGCTTGGTAAGCTCAGTGACCCCTGACCTACATACACAGGTGAATCCTATAATGAGAAAGAGTATTTAAGGGGGTCAATTGTAAGTTTCCCTCCTCCTTTAATTTTCTCTGAAGAGTAGCAACATGGGGGTCACAAAACAACTCTCAAATGACCTGAAGACAAAGATTGTTCACCATCAGCTGTCCCAGAGATTTAAGCTGTCTGTTTCCACAGTTAGGAACATATTGAGGAAATGGAAGACCACAGGCTCAGTTCAAGTTAAGGCTTGAAGTGGCAGACCAAGAAAGATTTCGGATAGACAGAAGCGACGAAGGGTGAGAACAGTCAGAGTCAACCCACAGACCAGCACCGAAGACCTACAACATCATGTTGCAGCAGATGGAGTCACTGTGCATCGTTCAACCATTCGGCGCACTTTACACAAGGAGATGCTGTATGCGAGAGTGATGCAGAGGAAGCCTTTTCTCTGCCCACAGCACAAACAGAGCCGCTTGAGGTATGCTCAAGCACATTTGGACAAGCCAGCTTCATTTTGGAACAAGGTGCTGTGGACTGATGAAACTAAAATTGAGTTATTTGGGCATAACAAGGGGCGTTATGCATGGAGGAAAAAGAACACAGCATTCCAAGAAAAACACCTACTACCTACAGTAAAATATGGTGGTGGTTCCATCATGCTGTGGGGCTGTGTGGCCAGCGCAGGGACTGGGAATCTTGTCAAAGTTGAGGGACGCATGGATTCCACTCAGTATCAGCAGATTCTGGAGACCAATGTCCAGGAATCAGTGACAAAGCTGAAGCTGCGCCGGGGCTGGATCTTTCAACAAGACAACGACCCGAAACACTGCTCAAAATCCACTAAGGCATTCATGCAGAGGAACAAGTACAACGTTCTGGAATGGCCATCTCAGTCCCCAGACCTGAATATAATTGAAAATCTGTGGTGTGAGTTAAAGAGAGCTGTCCATGCTTGGAAGCCATCAAACCTGAATGAACTAGAGATGTTTTGTAAAGAGGAATGGTCCAAAATACCTTCAACCACAATCCAGACTCTCATTGGAACCTACAGGAAGCGTTTAGAGGCTGTAATTTCTGCAAAAGGCGGATCTACTAAATATTGATTTCATTTCTTTTTTGTGGTGCCCAAATTTATGCACCTGCCTGATTTTGTTTGAACAATTATTGCACACTTTCTGTAAATCCAATAAACTTCATTTCACTTCTCAAATATCACTGTGTGTGTCTCCTATATGATATATTTAACTGACATTTTTTATCGTAACAACCAACGATTTATACAGGAAAATAATGACTATTAACAAGGTTGCCCAAACTTTTGCATCCCACTGTACATCAAATTAATAACCAATCAATATTTTCATGCTATCCATCCATCCATTTTCTAAACCTTTTTAATCCAGTAGTAGGCATCATCAGGAGTAAGCTATTGTCAGCACTTGGGGGAGGTGTTAGTCCATCATCAGTCACACACTCACTCCAGTCCAATTCAAAATCATAATTAATCTATGATGTCATTAATACATTTTTCTGAAAATGGTAATATTTCAACTATACCTGTATAGTTTATATACTATATACTATATTTATATACTATAGATTATATACTATAATCTGCATCTAAAATTAAATTTTAATGTATTGAACATGTTTTTGTGTTGACACCAAATGCAAAGCACCATTAGTAAAAAGTTATGTGTTGAAAAGGAATGCAGAGCACCATTATTTACTAAACATACTTTTCAAAGGATGAAACTACTTGTCTAATAGAAGGTATTCTTTTTTGTGCTTGATTAGAAGGTTTTTGTGGGACAGGATAAAATCCAGTTTGCATTTCAGTAACATGCCACCCAAAGTTAAACTAGTCTCCCCAGATAATGAAAATAATGTAACAGTGTGCATTTAAACAATTTTCACTACCATGATACACTTAAACTCAATGCATTGTTGCCCATTTGAAGAGAAAAGTAAGTATAATTTTTATTTGAATTTACTTTAAATTATGGAGATGAGACTTGCTATTTTTGTGAACTAACTGCATCACTCCACCCATCCGTTTTATGAGCCTACTTTTATGAAGGATCAGGCAAAAGGTAAGAGCCAACTTTGCACAAGGTGTCAGTTGGTCCTAGGGCACACTTAAGCTCTTTCATACTGGTCCATTTTAAAGTTACTGATTATCCTAAGATACAGATGACTGAATGTGTGATAGTAAACATGCAGAACTCTGGAACTGTTAAGCAGCATCACTACATGCAGTGTTACTATAAACTGCATGGTGTTAGAAAAACATAATAACTGACGTTGATAAAAAGTAGTTATATTTAATTGCATCCAATTTGTATAAAACATTTTGCAAAGAAGACATCAATATCATGCCACAGCTGGTGCAGTTTGAGAATAGGATGTTAATTTTTTTTTGAGAAGTAAGATGTGCCAGAAATACTGTCAGATCAGAAGTGGAAGTGAAGACAGCAGGACCTGGGTTCAGTCATATTTTGGCAATTTCTATGCTACCCCTCTCATTTATTGTGGTTACATAGACTGTGGACTACAGTGACTTTGCCTTTTGCCCGTTTTTAAGTTTATTTCTGCTAGTGTACTGAAGCATATGGTTGTGATATGGAAAATATGTAAAGTCCTGCCAACTTTTAAGTAACTTTAGGATCTCTTCCCGTAAGCCTTTTCACAGAGAATTAAATCTGATTCCCTTTATTTTACTTGTGTAACATCCTGGAAACCACTTTTAACAGAACTCATTGCCTGAGGAGGTTTGGCTTTTTACTCCCCACTTACGAGAGTTACATGCTAAAGGACAGGCCTATGCAAGCACTACAAGCCTAGGCCTAAGCAAGCACTACAAGCCTCACAACATGTGCGGTGTGGTTCTCTGCTGAAGTCGAAAAAGATGGCCTGCAGTAACAGAAGTGTTTTCTATCACTAACACCCTAATTGCATTGCTTGAATAGGCAGAGGGTGAGATGAGGTTGTTGTTAGAAGGGAGATGGGCTAGGACGAACAGGTAAATAATGTTTTTGGCAAAAACACACACCTGACCAGATGTGCTTTAGGCAGGTTTTGAGTGTAAGGCATTGAACAAGGGGCAGTGTTATGTATGTCCCGCAACAGGATGTTTTTTTAATGGTTAGGTACAGGTAATGGGAGGGTTCTGATGGTTAACCAGTGTGCATTAGGAGGTCATATAATATACCTGAAGTAATGGTGATGAGCAGTACATTGCACTGGAACTGGCTGGTGAACAGTATGGAATTATTCAGTGGAAGGCCTGTGCAGGTGGCAGAAATAACAAGGGTAGTGTGAAGGTTTATTACACTGTAAAATTCTAAATGTAGCCATATCTGTGATTTATTGAAAGAAAGATTTGCTAATTTACAGCACTTAGTTTGATTTTTGTTTTTGATTTAATTACAATATGTTTTGTGTTCCCTGCAGGTGGACAGTTCTAAGGTGCTACATTACATTGGAGCTGGAGTGGCTTTTCCTACAAGCATGTTGTTTGCGTGCCTGCAATCAGTGCTGACGTATCGCCTGGCAAATACACAGCGTGAATATCACATTGCTCATTTGCGTAGTAGTCTTACGGTGCTAGCCTTCATCACACTGGTTCTCAGTATCCTTTTTCAGTTCCTGCATGTCACCTGCCATCCCACATTATCTTACTATGAATTAACACTCTCCAGATAAAATACTGCACATAGAAAGAGAAACTTTGTGAGGCCAAGTTTGCTTGTTTCTTGCTGAGTTTATTTGTGTTTGTCATTTTTTGTCCTTTTCTCTCTGTCCATGTCTGATGTACCCAATCAAGTATGATGTCTCCTTGTGTCACTCTTAGCATTCTTTCCCATTCTGTATTCTTGTGACAGATTCCTACATGTCATCTCTCCATGTCAGACACTTTTTTTTCAAGTGTAGTTGTGCATTTTACCATCTTTAGTATATGTTATTATAACATAAAATCAGTTATTCAAATAATTATCTTAAAATTGTAACATTTTCTTATAATTCAGTTCAATTTAATTCATTGTCATTATACCTGACAATATGCTTCCAAGTAATGAGGTGTGGTTGAGTGTGATTTTCCTTGCAGGACATTAACAACAAGACCACTTCTCAATCAAGATGGCTCTGCTCCATTAGAGTGGTGCTTCACTAGCAGTTCAATTCTCATTTTAAAACACTTTTTTATATAACCACGAGTGTTCACCTCTGGTGATCCAGAGCAGATCCAGGATTCAGCATCTTTTGTGTTTCTCCTTTTTCCTTGTGCTCAATCTATGTGTTGTCAATTTCTCTGACCTTCAGAGATATGATGTCACAAATAGTACTTAGAGCAAAATGTTTCAATTATGCTTTAATTGTACATTTTGTTCAGTTGTTAGAAGCTCAGTTGCAATGAAAACTTAAAAATACACCATCACACCTAGATAGTGTAAGTTAAATATTTACGCCGCTGTGTCTACGGGTCACCCATACATCTACAAAGTCAGGAAATGAGTGATCCCTTTGCCCAAAAGCATAGATATAATTGTTAGATCAATATGCTATTGGTTTTTAGAAGCAAAGTTTGATTATTCTAAACACTAGAAAAACCTTGTTGTCTAAATTCTTTTCTCTTTCAGTAGCAAAAAATTATTACAAAAAAAACAAGAATCTAAAATCAAAGCAGATTATTTTATGTTGTCAAGCAGAATATTGGATAGATCCACAAATAACTGTTTCTTTTCCATCTTTTAATTATTTTCGAAAGTGCAGAATTTCACTTTATCTAATTTGTTTTGAAGTTCACATGGGAGAAACAAAATGGTGTGAAACAAAAAGCACAAAATGGTGCCTGTGCCATCCCACACATGTATACTTATGGCAACAGTGCTTGAGGCATGGCAGTAGTGGCAGCCTTTCCAAGAGTAAAAGAAAAAACTTTATAAAAACATTGTGAAAAACAACACTCAGTAGCCCTCAGAGACTGACAGTGTTATCAAGAGCTATTGGAATATTGTATTCTTCTAATAACAACAGAAACAGTTTGATCTCATTTCTGTATAGATCCTTTACTGGTAAGCCTATTCTGTATAATTAATTACACTATGTAATATATTCATATGTATTGTTCTGATTAAGGCTATGCGTTGCACACATTTAAGTGATAAACAGTAATTTTCAAAAACACACTGTTTGACACTTGTAGAAACATTAGAGCTTAAAATCACACAAGAAAACTGTAAAGCTTGTCAGATTCAACAAAATTCAAAGATGTCTTCTTCAGAGTTGCTCTCCAGCAGAGAAGCAGGAAAGGTATCTTCCACAGGAATCTGAGCACCCCAGCCCAGAAAAGATGTATTATATAAGAGAAATGGGCACCTAATGTATTTCTGTGAAATATGAGACTTACCTGTTAACACAGCTGTAAAAAATTGTGTTTTTTTGTGATCAAAAAGACAAACCTGTAACTTCCCCTGTTTCAGCATGTAGCTGAGTAGATTACAATTTAGTGTAGATGGTTTATGCTGGTGTGTCACTGAGTTAATGGTTTGAGTTTATATAAACTTGTGAATTTCTAACTGAATATGAATAGGGTCCATCCATCCATCTATCTATCATCTAAATTATTCTGGGAGTTTTTTTTTTTTTATTATACACACATTATGGCAAGCATAATGTTGAGCCATACTTGACCTTCCTTTGTCAGGTTTAGTTGACTTCTCAGGCCTGAGTCGTCTTTAACATTTCACCTCTTATGCCAGTTATTCAAACTATTCTTGGACTTCTGTTTCCAACATCTTGTTGACGTGGGAGGCTTTACCCCTGGACATTTTCTTTTTGCGTAATATTAAACCCGGGCCCTCTTTAAGTTATTTGTTACCATACAAGTCTAATTATGCCACAGTAGCTTGATAGGAGGGAAATAAAAATTGGGAACGCGGATGGTTGTTTGTTCTAACATTTTGTACCTTCGTGCCTTTGCAGACTGGTCCTTCTTAGCCCTTCTTATATGATATTTAAGTGCCTTTTAGACCTTCCTTAATATATAATTGGGATTATGCTCCCAATTAGTGCTTTGTTCCTTCTGGGTTCTCTGCCTATTTCCTATTTCCTCTACCTATTTCCTTTGAGTCTAACTTTGCTGTGTGTTTTTTTGAAGGCGTTTGCTTGTGGCCCTGAAAATATTGATTATACTTCTTTTTGCGCCAGTTTACATGTACCTTTCTTATGTCTACCATGGACAAAAGATGTTTTTTGTTTTGGTTAGTTAAGTTGATAATCGAGGATCCATCTTATTCTTTCTAGCTTCTTGCACAAGACTGGGGAATTCTTGTGTGTCTTCTCTCAGTCAGTTCAAATGATTCTGAATGTTCTTATTCCAGTTTAAACTGTATTCCTTAACCCCTCCACAGCCCTTAATGGTAGGTCAGATTCTTCTTCATTTTCCTTGACTCTGACATTGTTGGATCTTTATTGAATTCTCATTTTCCTCTGCCAAGCTATTATACTCGTATCATTTCCTTTCCATTTCATTTCTGCTAGAACAATTCCTTCATAATCTTCCTTATTGTACTTTACTTTCTGTACTTAAGGCAGCCATTTATTTTATATTCACAAGGATGGACCATACCATCTTCTAAATCAGAGCAATCTTGATACGTCCAGATGTCTGTTGTGTATTTGTAATATGTTCCCCTCATTGTTATTAAATTTTCGTGCTTTATCTGGTAGTATTCCTTAACCTTCTGTTTTCCAGGTGGCGCCTTTTTTGTTCAAGAGAGCTTTGCACTGCAGCATGCATCAGCAATTTGCGAATGGGCCTTTACAGTTGTCATCCTTGTTTTCTTTGGGACATTTGCTTATGAATTTTCAGCAGTATCAAATGGCACACTGCTAGTATTGTTTCAACGAGCCAGTGGAGAAAGGCACCACAAATCTGAGGCAGGAGTGTCTTCCAACTCAAACTCAGGGCAGCCAGAAAATATATCCATGCTGTAGATAAAAGTGATTGGACGTTTGAGATATGGGCATCTTATATTAAATAAAGTGTTTTAATTTCGCCTGACGCCAAATTAATGTACATATAAGCTGGACTTCTATGTCACCTTGCGATAATTGATACAATCAAAAGCATTCAGTGTACAACATGCAGAGGTATATGTGGCCTACTGTGCCAACTCCGTATTCATTTTTTTTTCTAAAATCCCTTTTGTCATCATCATATTGGAATGTTGAAGTCCATCACAAATAGAATTGACTGCATGAAAAGATTATACCACCTTTGGAATAAACATGCAGTGAGGCTGTGAAACTTTGTTGGACAAATTACCAGCATTTTCTTTCACTTCAAGAAGCTTGTATGAGTACACTGGGATTAAGCGCCTTGAATTTATTACCAGAATGTTCTGATGTTCTAACTGTAAAAAAAACAACCTTGATGTCTTAAAAAATACTAAGTTTTTCAAAAAGAAAAATATTGATCTTTCTGGATGTAATCTGGATCTCATTCTTGGAACCTGGTGCCTGAGTTTTACTAATCTATGTGCAGACCATGGGTAACTGCTCAGGATGACTTCCAGTTAGACCAAAGATTTGAAAATTGCCTTTGAGGACCAGTAAATCTGTTCTGATGGCCGGTGCTCACAAATGTGCCTTTTTGTTAAGCAAAGCTGACTTTGAATCGTATCTCTCAAGCATCATCTTCCCAAACCTCACTAAACTCTCCAAAGACTTTTCTTTTTCTCTTGTGCAATATTGAATAAGGGACCAGACTGTTTCTTCTTTTACTTCCAAGTCAACATTTCTAGTCATGTTAATGGTAATATTAAAATTTAAAGTTTATTTTATCCTTTTAGAAAACCAGCATTGTTCACTGTTTGACCTCGACCACAAGCTCTATGCAGACCATGTTGTTTGGTGAATTCAGTGGTCATGAAATCAAGAAGTGTCATGTTTTAGTGACTGCCTTCTTTAGAATAGCATCATTTGGACTTTAATGCAGATTCATGTAACTTCATGAGAAGATAGATTTTTTAATAGTCCTATGGATTAAGTTGTAAAAATGCAGATTTAATGTTTTATATGAGAATATAAAAATATATATGTTTATATATGTGTAAGATCTGTGTAATGAAGTGCAAGTACAAAGTTTAAAAAAGTTGTAAACAATATACTTTTAAATTCTGTATGTGTAAATTAGTGCTGTACAGTATTTTTATCAGGTAAGGTGAAAGACATCCTCACCTTTTTCTTTTACTAACAGGAAATATTCCTAGCTTAGAGGTATTCATGTGAGCTTCTGTCAGATGCTCAACCACACTGACTGATTTTAGTAATTAAAGCTGTATTGTATTTGACTGAGAAATATCAACAAAGAGAACTTTCATCAGTTATGCAGTCTTTACTTTGTAGTGCCTTTCTTTGTATACACACCATACTTTAATATGAAATAAAAGACAATGCTGCAGAGAAGGTATATAGTATGTCTTAATTGTCAGTTCACATATAGACAACAATTCCATCCATTCAAGTTTTTGCTGATGAGATGTTGTAATGGCTTCAGCTTATTTAGGGCAGCTAGACATCACATTTATCCAGCAACAGCCTTTAACATCTGGGGATTATGGGCTCGATGTGAGGTATAACCCTTCCATAATGTTCTCCATCTCTTCTAGACAATGTTCAAATATTGTTGATAATGCAGGATTAGCATTTCCCTGACTGCGGTGGGCTGGCGACCTGTCCTAGGTTTGTTCTTGCCTTGCGCCCTGTGCTGGCTGGGATTGACTCCAGCAGACCCCCGTGACCCTGTGTTAGGATATGGCGGGTTGGACGAACACTGACTGACTGATATTTCCCTGACATAACACCATTACTGTTGCTATTACATTAACATATATTTTAATACGTTCCTGTGTACCATGTCACCAGAAAATGACAATGTATTGTATATTGGTTGGATGAGCACGGACAAATTTTTATTGTACTCTGTACATGACTTTACTACTGCTCCTGCTAGTACTCCTTTAATCAACCTGTGCCTCTTGTTTGTATACTCCATAAATGCCTCTAGAGTATTTCAACTGACTGTTGTCAATATGAAGTCAACTTTTAGTATACTCGAAGGGCCTCCACACAGTAAGTTCCCCACTCTGTCATGGAGAATAAATTAAGGTTTTGTGCAGAGTAGCCTTATTTCAGGCACTTGTACTTGCAGCATTTTTTCAGGATTAAGCATTAAGTTATAAATTGAGTTATAAATCAAGAGTTTTGTTGTAATACAGTATCTGGGTACAGTTCCTGTGGCTCTGTCCCAGGTGAGTAATGAACAAGACTCTAAGGTTTTTAACTTCTCAGTATAGTCTTTTGTGGGATAGAACCATGACTTCAGATCTGGGTTTGTTCAGTGACATTTCAGTCATACGTGATTCTTCCTGTGTTCTGCAAAGCTTACATTTGGATGTGTTTGGAAGGGCAATGTCATTTACAAATGACAGAAACTCCAATCTTAGTACTTTGAAATCCTTAATAATAATTACAATTATATTGTGCTTCTCTTGTTGCTCAAAATGATTTTAAATGGACAGAGGGGAAGCACTTCAGGCCACCATCAACATGTAGCACCCAACTGAATGATGTGATGGCAGCCATTATTGAACCAGTACACTTAGCGCACATTAAGGGTTGAAGGGGTGAAAGAGATAGCCAATTAGAGGTGGGATGATTAAGGGGCCAGAATGGAGAAGGCAATTTAGCCAAGACATTGGAGAACACCCTACTTTTTTTTAAACATGCCCAGGGATCTTTTATCACCACAGAGAGTCAGGACCTCAGTTTTATGTCTCATCTGAAGGAGTGCACCATTTTTACAGCACAGTGCCCCAATCACTGCACTGGGGCAATGGGATCAACACACAGACCACAGGGTAAGTACCCCTTGTTGGCTTAACCAATACCTCTTCGAGCAGTAACCCAACCTTTTTCCTAGATGGTCTCACATCCAAGTACTGGCCAGGCCCATTCATGCTTAGCTTCAGGTGGATTACCTGTTCTGAAGTGCACGTGGAATGGCTGCTGCCTTAGTTACAGCTTGAAGTATTTTCCAAGAATATCCCAAATAGGAAACCAGGTACAACCTTGGTAAAGGTTAAGGTTCTCCTTGGGTGTGCCCAGGTTAATATCAAGAATGTGGATAAGGCTGTCTCTTTCAAAATTTAGGGTTCATCCCATGCTCTTGTAGCAGCCCTAGAATACTCAGACTGCCCAACCACAGGACTGTTTCTTATTAGTCAAGTATGATTAAACAGGACTCCTACCATCTATAAAGTACGTACAAGGGGAAAAGCAGAATTGCATCCACATTGATCCACTATTAGGCTAAAACTGTTTGATGAAGCCACCTCTAGAGCACCTTGGCACAGACTTAGAGTGTCCTGGCAATCCATTATTTTTCTTATTCTTCTGACGGTAACTAAATTGCATTCATCATATTTTACTGGAAATTTCTAATCTTGTTCAGCTGTATATCTATTTATCACTAAGCTCAGATTTCCCACTGTCATCAGTTATTTTTTACTGGAATTATCTGATAGTTATCAATACTTCCAACTGAGAAGGTCTGATCTTTATTAAGTTGAACTTTATGTTCTCCATTAGTGATTACTGTTTTAAATGAGAATCTCCTTCTTTCTTAGTCATTAGCACCTAAAGTATACATCTCTGAGCTGTATTTATTGTTAGTGGGTCTCTGTACTCTCCATTGTTTTTTTTGTTTTATACTACAAAATGCGTTGTTAATTTTGTTATTGGGAATCCCTGACCTTGATTGGTTCTCAGTGTGCAGATTGGGAATCTTGGCAGTTGATAGATGATTGCCAGTTCTGCAGACCTGTTTGGTATGGTCGAGGGAGGCAGGAATCCAGTCCTAAATGAAATGTCACAGAGTGCAGTCTCCTGATACCCTCATACAGGGCGATTCAGAGTAGCAAGTTTGGGATGCAGGAGTTCCCATCTGAAAAGGGAATGGGAAAACAGAAGAATTCCACACAGGCAGTGATAAGACTGTTCTGGCCAGTAAGTTTAAATTTCTGACTTACCTTATTCAATTCAGTGTATCCTTATTTAGCACTGTCCAGTACACTATGCAATAATTACTGATAGAAAATCTCAACATTAAGTTGCAAAAATGATCAGAATCATCCTACATTGCATGCATTCTGTAAAAGAGACAAAGCACAAAGAAAAAGGTTTGGGGAATCCACCCCGTATAGTGATAGTTTTAACTTGCAAAAATAAAGCTGCGTGATACTCTACCAAGTAGTCTTTTAGGACTGAGTCACTTTCAGGACTGCCTGCAGAGTGAAGATGGTGGGCTTTTATGGTTGTGGGGAAGGAAGAGGCGGAAGTGAAGTCATCGAGAGTTGTGGTCTGGAGCTGGGAGAGGAGGAGAGTTAGGATTTACTGCTCCTGTAAGAATGGGAGAAGAGGTGTTAGCGCACCTGACACACACACACACTCTGTCCCTGCGTTTTGGCATTACCTGGACCCCCTTGCTGCCTCCAATTCACACGTGTGACAATACATACAGGGTGGTTTCTTTTATTTTCTAAATTTCAAATGAATTATATCATATACTGCAGATTAATGCCTTGGCTGCTGAACAGCTTTGTCTTCTAATTATATTTTAAGTGTAAATCCCTGCTGCAACAGAAACGATTGTTGTACCTTGTAAGACGCTAGGGGTCGCTGTTGCCCCATCAACCCAACAGACAAGACACACTGAACACAGGGTAAAATCACCAAGAAGGTATTTAATTATTATTCTTCTTTTAGTAGTGCCCTGAAGCACCTCCACCACCATACACAGGCAAAAGCAATAATAACAATACAACAAATCCACACAAATCTCTGCTCCACTCCTCCCAGCAAGCTCTGTTCTACTACCTCCCAACTCCGGCTTGCTTGCTGGGTCTCCAGCAGTCCTTTATATATTCCTTGACCCGGAAGTGCTTCTCCTCTTCCGTTCATATGACTTGCCAGCATTTCCGGGTCAGATGGAGAACTTGCGTTCTTCTTCTGCCCGGTAGTACATCGGTGCTTCTGTCCCCGTGACTTGATAGCACTTGCAGGCTATGGAAAAGATACAGGTCCCCCGGCAGCGTCTCCTGGCGCCACTCACAGTATCCAGCAGTGCTGAGAAGCCGAACTCCAAATCTCATGGTGCCCTGCGGGAATCCGGGGCACCGCTATGCTGCAGGGAACTCACCATCTGGCGTCTTGCATTGTCCCACAGTAGCTGCATTCCCCCGTCCTTCTTTTCTTTGGGTGTCCTGGCCAGGTTGAGCAGCCAGCTGTCTGCTACAACCTATAATATCTCATCTCCATTGTGTATTTATACTTTAGACTGACATCTCTGATGCTTGTATGATATTAGTATAGAGTTTATCAGTACTTCAGCTGGGCATTCTTATTTGCATTGGTTATTGATACCTACTGCAATTTCAAAAGTCCCTGTTTCCATCAGCTTTCAGTAATCTAGAATTTCACCTGCATTTTTGTAAAATTGGGCCAATACAATGGCATGATGGTAATGGCTATCATTTCATAGGTCCAGGGACCTGAATTTCAATCTCGACCTAGTCATTAGTGGTAACTTTCTGACTGATTGGTACAGTTACAGCCTTGTTTTAGATAGAGTCAATTCTGAAATGGGCAGAATTTTGTAAATTTGTAAACCCACTGTAGTGTAAAAGAGCGCCTCCTGCAGACTGATGTATATTAGAAGAAAAAATGTGGATGTGAGCATCAGTAGGCTTTGTGCCCTAGGAACCAAGTTACCTGAACTATTCTATAACATTTCAGTAATTATTTACTGCTCAGATGCTGATCTTTCTGATCATAAAATAGGTCATTATGATAGCAATTGATGGGAAGAATTCATAGTTAATTACAGAATTACGGTATTTGCCATAATTCTCGAGATATTATCAAAAAGTAATTTGAGGGTTCCTCTAGAATGCCTCTTTCTCTTGCATGATTTGGCTCAAAAACTAATCAGCACATCATCTTCTTATAACAAACAGGCTTTCGTTTCAATTTTGGTATTTTTCCATCCAGCTGTTTTAGCTTTAGACTGTTCTCAAGAAACTGTGACACACAGACAGACACACAAATCATCCAGATATCGATGTTTTCGGTAATCAGGTGACCTTAAAATGTCAAGGACATTGAAATTTTTAACGAATCCAAAGCTTTCATTCCTCCCCTATAGATGATAGGTTATGGTGGGGAAGGGTGCAAAGCAATAATGGAAAAGAATTCAAATATAAACAATAGCATTCTCAGAGTCATTTAATCCAGCTCAGGATTGTAGGGAGAGGACCCTATTCCAACAGCACTGGGCACAAGGCAGGAACTAAAGCTAGAACTGTACCAGGAAATATATATATATATAATACAGTGAATGTGTAATAAATGTTTTCTCCCTGAACTACCTTACAAAAGATGTCTTCCATTTTTTATTCTACAAGGACTTTTTGGAGGGGAGGTGGGGTTTGTTGTCTTCTTATGGAGTCGAGGCTGGGGGTCTGCCAAAAAAGGGCCTGTTAAAGCCCATTGAGTCATTATTTGTGTGAGTTTGGACTATGCAGGAAATTGTTGTTATTGTAAATGGTTTGATTCAGTCAGAGGACCACTGAAGAAGGGATAACTCAAGAATTGGAAAAGTATGAAAGAAAAGTAAAATAAAATCAACGTTCTGCCTTCCTGCACATAACCACATATGGTCAGTGACTGGACTGACTACTTGCCTTCTCTCAACTGCCATTTTGTCACCCTGTTCTAGCCAGTGTTCTGGGCATACTACTTTTCATCAGCCAAGTTGCCTATTTCATCCTTCCATTATCTAATCTACTTAACCCGTGTTAGGATTGTGAGGGGCTGTAACTAACTCTAGGTGAGGTACCACTCCACCTGATTTAAGAAAAATTAGTTTGTATCTTCAAGGTGTGGCCATTTATACCCCACTGATAAGCTAGTATGTACCAGGCCATGGTGTCCTCTAACAGCTCTGTATAGCAGTCTGTTATTCAAAAGTTAAGGAACTCCAAGTTTCTCCTAGGTGGCCTTCCTACTGCTACAAACAGCTACTGGTGGCACTTGGTTGATACCAGTTGGCATCTTGGCAGAATACTGCTAGCTTCCTTCTTTGAACTTAAATCTTTGTTTGAATTAGGGTCCATGGAGAATTTTCTTCTGTGCCTACTCAACATAGACTTGGCTTATTGCCCCCTTGTGGCAGTGTTGTGGGTGATAGGGAAAAATAATATCTTGACACAGATTCAAACCTTGACCCTGGCACATTAAAAGGTTCTTCAGACTAGCAATATTTAGGAAATGTATTTAAACAAAGATATCATTGTATCAAACCAAAAGCAAGCGTGATAGATAGATAGATAGATAGATAGATAGATAGATAGATAGATAGAT
>JANRMT010062813.1:85138103-85150939 GCA_026402145.1 Polypterus bichir lapradei | reverse complement strand
GATAGATAGATAGATAGATAGATAGATAGATAGATAGATAGATAGATAGATAGATAGATAGATAGATAGATAGATGAATACTTTATTAATCCCAAGGGAACTATAAAGTTACAGTTTTATTGTATAAATCAGGTTATGCTGTCAATCCTTTGTTAGACAAAGACATTACAGAGTATGGATATTTCACATATATGGAATATTAGATCATTTTGCTGCGGTGGGTTGGCACCCTGCCCAGGATTGGTTCCTGCCTTGTGCCCTGTGTTGGCTGGGATTGGCTCCAGCAGACCCCCGTGACCCTGTGTTCGGATTCAGCGGCTTGGAAAATGGATGGATAGATCATTCTGTATTAAGTTACATAGAAGGATACCAAATCCTTCATCCCAAATCAAGAGCAACCATGGTACTGCATACTGTACTAGAGTGAACTCATCCTACATAGAGGAGACAGACAAAAGATAATATGACTGAAAAGCTTAACAGAGAAGAATTCTTACATAGTTTTCCACTACAGGGGTAAGATGCTAAAAGCAACATGTGTTGTGTAGTCAGATTAATTTAAAACAAAAATGAGTATCCTAATGCAATACTTATTTTATTAAAGTAAAAATGCCTGCATTACTTAAAAAACATAAGATATGTGCTATTGTGTTACTACCAAAGCTTATTTCTATGTTATTTTGCAGAAGAATTCATTTTTTTGGTAACATTGTGTATGCACATGCTTCAGTTGTCTGGTGCAATCAAGTGAAAGAGAGGCTAAGTACGTGTGTATCACATGATCAATTGAGAAGGAATGAAGAAAAGTTATTAGTATACATTTAATTTTGCGTGTGATGATAAGTAAATTTACAGGCACAGGGAGTCAGTCATTCCCACAGCACCTGTGGGTTTTAAGACATAAAGTCAACATTATGGCAGGACTTAATCGCACAGCCAAGCAGAAAAGCATGTGCCGTGTGCAATGCTGTAACAGAAACTTATTAATAAAGTGTCATCTAGTTATTTGCTCTAGGTGTTTTCAAACAGCATAATCGGGAGGAACAGCAGTCAGTGTTCATACTCTGAATCTTCAGGGGCTTATGTCAGGGATGGAAAAAAGGGATGGATGATATTTACTTCACAACACATAAAGGACTAAAGGTATTTATAAAACGCAAGAAAATAGTCATATTTGGCTGTGTTTCTGATCAGTTTCTTGAAGGTTCACATGTAGGTTTAGGATTTAATAACAAATTCTGGCCATTGAAATGTGTAGCTTTTTAAATAAGGAAAAGTAACACACTGCTTGTAATGCTTTACATTACAATAAGTAATGTTAAGGTACTACTAAGTTACTTTCTAAAGTAATTTTCTCCAGCACTGCTCACAAGTCACTAGAGTGGGCTTACTGTTTGGCCCGTCCCTTATCCCATGCCAGCTTTCATCCCCTGTTGCCATCTAGACAGTCTTCCACCGTGCAGCAGTGCAAAGTATGGCAAAAGACATCAATAAATATTTCCACTAACATCAACTTGCAGATGTTTAAGGTTTCCTGTCTGCAGTGGGCTGCCCATTTGCCATTTCACCATCCTCCTTGTCTGCTTAGAGTAAATACAAACAGCCAGCAGATGTATACCTGACAGCAGCAAAATCTGTGCACTATGTGCTTTTGGGGCTGTAAACAAATGGCTGCCTCTGACAGACCTCTCTTTCACAAGAGACTGCAGTGGGCCTCTGGACGAGAGCCCCAAAGACTACAGACTTTGTTTACCTTGTCAAAATTCTGGTCTGTTAATTGCAGGGAAACTGCAAAATAAATCAGTCAGGGTTTGGCTGCTTTTTATGTGTATTTTTGTAACTGTGTCTACCAATGTTTTCTTTCTGGGAGTGGAGGATTAGCAGTGCATATTTGGAGTGTGCCTATCTTACTTTAGGGGGTGGCTGGGTGGGCTCTAATATTTGCTTTGTATGTTTCTAATATCTCCTTTGTATGTTTCAGCCAGTGTCTTTTAGAAATTCTAAATCTGTAAGGACAGTTGAGTGCACTAGTAGAGTATCCCACAAGGGGGCACCATTGCACTTAGAATGCTCTTTCAGAATGTTTTCCATCAGGTAAGTTGGAAGCAATTTGTTTCATTAAAGCCTGCTAAAAATAGCCTTACAATGGAAACCTTGACATAGACTTCTGCTGAGTGTCAGTACCTGCTGTCTCCAGATGACTTATTTGGTCTGGAAGGTTTTTGGAGTTTCAAACACCTCACTTTATCATCTTCTGTTTGGGTGGCACACTGGTAAATGTGAGTGAAGCAAACCATTAATGCAGGTTGCCTCCACTCTGTAGACTTAGCTGAAAATGTCACTCATTTGTGTTTCCCAGCCTTGTGTTCAGGACGCTTCAGTGTTTACCTTCTCTGGGAAGAGCACTATAGATGTCCTCAGACAGGTATGGCACAAGAATGCCAACTTATTACATCTACTTATTTGGCTGATGCCTTTATCCAAGGTGACTTATAGCATGTATGATACAATTGGTTACATACCTGGGAAAATACATCATCACATTCAAGTAAAAATGTATTACTATATGCCACAAATGGTTTGTAATTGTTGCTTCCAAGTGCTAGGTTCTCATAAAAGAAAATGGTTCCTTTCAGGAAAATACAGTATCATCAATTGGATATTAGGTGCTAGCCTACTGATTTGACTTTAGAATGTCCTAGCAAGGTCAAGGGTTAAGCTACATCTCAAGAGAAAACCGTCTCCCTTGGATTTGGAGCTCTTCGAGTAGACTGCATTGTGGCCTAATGCATCTCCACAACTATAGAGTTCAGAATTCAAGCCCAGCCACCGTGTGCTTAGCATTTACACATTCACCCTTTTATTATGTGGGTTTTATCCTTTTATTCCATAACCCACAGACTTGCGCATGGTAAAAGCCTGATGTGAGTGCAAATGTGCTTGAAACCACAGAGTACTGGGTTTTGATCTCTACAACCCTGTAATGGGCATGGTGGGTTCAAAAAAAGGGTGGTTAGACCAGTCCCTGACATCCTGGTCATTTATGACAGTTATGACAGTTCGAATCCCATAAATGCCATAACTGATTTCACTCTGTTGGGCTCTTGACCTGCAATTGCTCCATCCTGGGTATGATGTTGACCTGCATCCAGTCCTGAAAGCAGGGGTTTGACCCATGGTTTGGCAGCAGGATTGGCACTCCAGCCACTGTAAAAAAACCTCACACTGTTCCATTCCATTTAAACTAGTGTGGTGCTGAGGTGTCATCTATTGCATGGCTGCACTCGGATCCTAATTTGGGATGCTGAGGTGGTTTGTCATATGGTGGGTGAGGCAACACGCTGTATCAGTGCATGCTCCCAACCAAGGGCCAAGGGTCAACAATATCATTCTCTGCTAGTGTTGTCTGAGCCGAGGTGAGGAAAGGACGGCAGTGTTCAATTTTTGCCAGAAGGTGGCAGGAGACTACTATTATAGCAAATGGTTGTGCATTTAATCTGACATTCACTCAGGAGAGGGCAGCTCTGAAAAAATAACATCACTATTGCTCCCCACGTTCTGTGTGTAGACCAAAAGACACAAACATAAAGGATAGTGTTCACCTGAATAGAAACAGAAATGAATTTGGTCAGATACCATATATACTGTACTTGCATTTAAGTTCTCCTGCGGATAAGTCGGGGCTTGATTTTACCATATAATTTCCAGTATTTTATAATGTCAATAATATAAGTTGAATGTGGAAAGCTCACACTATTGGTCCTTGAGATTATGATATGCTAACGCACAGCTGAGAGAGTAACCATGGCGCACACTGCCTTTTTTTCTATGTATTCTATGTATTTCTGTATGTATTTCTATTTCTATGTATTTTTTCTATGTGCTTATGTAACCACACGGTAATACCCGAACTATTCCGAAGCAAAGTTTGCACTGTTTTTTGTATCTCACACCCTCATACACCATTATCGTAAGAGTATCCATTATTTACAATGAAGCGCTCAATCAGAAGAAAATATGAAGCTGGTTTTAAATGAAAAGTGGCGAAAGAAATTGGTAACTGGGCTATTGAAACAAAATTCAATGTGTCTGAGAAACTGGTGCGAGATTAGAGGAGGCAAGAAGACTGTATTTTTGAACGGGCATATAAGTCGGGTCTGATTTTATGATTGATTTTTTGGGTTTCAAGACCCCACTTATGCGGGAGTATATACGGTATGTTACATTTGGATTACATCTCCAAAGTGGACTCTTGTTAGATCAGACTGGATCACAGTGTCTGAATCTTTGAGTTTGAAGGCAGCTCTGTGAAAGCTGATTCATCTATCCATTCATCCATCCATTTTCATGGATCATGGAGGCAGCAGTCTAAGCAATGATGCCCAGACATCCCTTTTTCCTGCCAGATCTTCTAACTCTTTTAAGAAGATAGTGTGGCATTTCCAGGCCAACTAAAAGATATAATTTCTCCAGCATGTCCTGGGTACTCCCTGAGGTCTCCTCCCAGTTGGATATGTCCAAAACACCTCCCCAGGGAGACATCCAAGAGACATCCTAATCAGATGACTTTATGTGTAAATGTCATTTCTTCTAAATCTTGTACAGAGCAATGTTTTCTTACAATATACAGCAATGTGAAACTTTGTACTGTTGATAGCACATACAACTGGTTTGTCACACAATAGCACATTGAGTTAGCGACAAAGAAATTATAGTCTGTAATGTGAACAATCACTGATAATAATTGCTCAAAATATTACCATAGTATATTTTCTTACTGGTAATATGGTTAAAAATGTTGACTGGCTTGGCTGTACACAATCGTTCAGAGACTTTTCAATTTGGTGCCATTGACTAACTTGATGATTCCAAACTTACATGTTGAAAAATGAGTTAAGAGTTTTGAGACAATTGCTTCATTTTGCGCAAATGGTCGCCTTGCTCACGGAACCCTGTGCAATTATCCACCAGTATGTGGCTAGCACTCACGAAACCCCGGTTGAAAAACACTGCATCAGCCTATAACCTGTTTTTGGAAATGTGAGAATTTGATCCTGCTAAATCTCTTTTCTGCCTTTGACACAGTCAACCAACGCATCCTTTTTGCCACCCTCTCTGACCTTCGCATCACTAGGACTACTCTCAGATGGTCTGAGTCCTACATCTCGGGCAGATCCAACAGTATGTCTTGTCGAGGAGAGTTGTCAAAGGCACACCAGACATGCACAGGTGTACCCCAAAGATCTGTGCTTGGTCCTCTACTCTTTTCTCTGTACACAACCTCCCTAGGCTCCTTCATCCAATCCCATGGTTTCTCTTATCGGTGATATGCGGATGACACACAGCTGTACCTGTCATTCCCTCCAGACGACAATACGACATCAGCTAGAGTCTCTGCATGTCTTACTGATATTTCAAACTGGATGAAGATCCAAATCTACAGCTCAACCTGGCAAATCCAAGCTTCTTGTGATCCCGGCCAGCCAGTCAACTGTTCAACTTCCTATCCCTGTATAGCTTAGCTCACTGTCGCTAACACCTGCCAAGTTAGTACACAACCTTGGGGTGGTGACTGATGAACAGCTATCTTTTTCTGACCACATTTCTACTTCTACCAGAGTATGCAGCACAGCATCTGGTCCAGGCTTTGGTCCTATTGTGTCTAGACTACTGCAACTCACTTCTGGCAGGAGTACCTGCCTACGCTATCAAATCATTGCAGATGATCCAGAATACAGTGACTCGTTTTGTATTTAACCAGCCATTCCTCTCTTCAGGTTGCTACATTGGCTCCCTGTGGCAGCATACATTAAGTTCAAATCCCTGATGCTTGCCTACAGAGTAGTCGGTTGGTCAGCACCTAAGTATATGGAGACACTGGTGAGATGCTATGCTCTTTTTTGGCTTCTCAGGTTTGCCAGGGAGCAGCATCTGGTGATATCAAGTGTGTGGTATCAAGTCTCAGTCCAGACTCTTTTCCTTTGTAGTTCCTAGTTGGTGGAATGGGCTGCCCACCTCCATCAGTACTACTGTTGTTGTGATTGTATTCAAAAAGCAATTGAAACCCCATCTGTTCTGTGAATATCTAATTGACAGAAAAAAAACTTTGCTCTGTGATATTTTATATTGGTGGTTGTTTGTATTGTTGGTTAATGTGTTTTTAGACTAAGTTTAATTGCTTTATTAATTGTAATCCATGACAGTATATTTATTAGTTATTACATCTTTTTCACTTGTGGCAGTTAACATTTTGTTACCTGTCCTATTACACTTGCTGAACAAACAGGCCCTAGCCTAATGTTACTCGATTATGTTTACCTCTTTTGTAAGTCGCTTTGGATAAAAGTGTCTGCTAAGCAAATAAATGTAACTGTAAACTTCAAGAATGATTTGGGAATGTGCCAAAGCAACTAAGAAGAACTGTAAAAGCGGGTTTGAAAAGACATGAACTTAATTCTCAGCACATTTGACTAACACATGGAGCACAATTGATATGGAACCAGCCAACAAATTATGATTTTATATCCAAGACTTTCACCTGAATTTTATGAAGCTGGATGGCTGACTAACACTTTGGTCAACCTTGTATTGATGAGGTGTGGTTATTGATTTAGAATATCTAGGCTTCCTCAGGCTTATTTATGAAAGTCTAGAGCAGGGAGAGTCATGATGGCTGCAGGGTTTCATCCCGGCCTCTTTCTTACTGTCTAACTGTCTGAGTCAGATCAAGTATCATAACTTGAGTATTAGTGGGGAAAAAAAACACGTATTGTTTAAAAGTAGAAACATTTATAAAAAATAAACTTCAAAATCTAATCGAGTCAGAATATATAATGGGTCAGGTTGTGAGGTCTTCCATTTCATGGTGACATTGGCATACAACCTCTGTTGACTTAGTGGTGTATGAAATAAAGGGCACTTACTGTATATGGTGTAGTGGGTAGGATACTGATTGTTTTCACCTTAAAGCACCATTGTTTAATTCCCTCCTCTAACTACTACCTGTGCTCCAACTGTAAAACATGTAAGTAAAGAGTTGTGTCCTAATCTTGTATGTCACCTTGCTGTCTGCGAAAAAATTTGTTCTGTGCCTAAAAGCAAATCAGACCTAAAAGAATCATTAAACAAATAAACATGTGTCCAGCAGGTGGAAGCAAAGCCCCTTCATTTGAGATTGGTTTGAAGTAAAGGCAACACCTGCCTGCAGTCAGTCACCCCTCCATTAGGAGTCCTTGCACACCAGACTGAGCAAAAGATTAAGTAGTGACTACATTTGTTATAGTTTATGAAATATATTGAAATTGTTGTGAAAATGATAAAAAAAACAGGGAGAACACACACAATTATTCAAACATTGATGGCAAAAGGTTTATTTGTAAAATGGCTTTTGTAATCTGACAAGCTGTACTGTATAGCAAAGTGTTGGGCAGTTGTATGAAAGTCTGGTGAACTGCTCCACTTAAGCCATCTTTTGTCAAAGAATGAGGTTCAAGCAGCATATGTTTCTCTCTCTGGACCAGGACATAAATCTTTTGCTCCTTTTTAATGGCTTTCGCTGCCCATCATTTAGTAGACTGTTTTGTCTTGGTGGTGGTAGGTTGAGTTGTTAGTAGTCATCAGTAGTAGTAGGCTTCAGTAGGCATTATAATTATTTATTATTATCTTAACAGAATATTTTTAAACCTTATTAAACCAATTCAGGGTTGCTAGAAGCTAGAGCCTGAATCAGGAACATTACAAGGCAGGAAACTGAGCCCAGACATGGAGACAATCCATCACAGGGCACATTTCTTATTCTGAAGGGAAAATAATCACAAAAAATGTTCAAATGCTATTTGTGGGATGTCTCTCAAACTCAGGTAATTCTGGGCTGTTACAAATGCATCATCTATTAACTCCTATAAAGAGAAGTTTCTTGAATGACACAATATTTCATAGTTGAGTCATTTTGGTGCTTATTTCAAATACATTAAAAAATGAATGAGCTGAGGCACTGGCCATGACGTGCACATTCTCCAATGTAGTGTATGGTGCCTGAAATGAAGGGGTAAACTGTGCCTATTAGAGAAGCTTTACACAGCACTGTGATTTCATTCAACTGTTTGTGTCAGGAAAATATGATAAATGAAATTTTAAAAAGTATGTTTCAATAAATATATGTCCATTTATTGTTCAATTTTTGGATGTTTCATTAAAAGGTTAAGGGCTGACAGAAACCTATCCCAAGTAAAAGGCTTATACAAATATATTCAGTATATCTACTGTAATAAGACAAAAAGACAAGCATAAAGCTTTGGGGTATCCGTCCCCATATACTGCAAAGAATTACGGTCAGTCAGTTCATACAGAACACATCAGATCTTGTGGAAATGACAAGTGGACAATTTATGGGGTGTAGATGGAAGTGGACAGATGGAATGCTGGGAAGCAACCGTGGTGGTAGATGGGAGTAATGACATCATCAGGAGGGGACCAGAGGGAAGGAAGGAACCTGGAAGTGGCTTGTTTCTCCCAGCGAGTCTGGGTAAATTCACAGTGGTGGTGTTTCCTTTCTGAGGAAACAAAGAAAGAGAGGTTAGTACCCCGTCGTTGTCCCCGATACAATATGTCGCGGTGCCCGTCGGGTCTTTAAGCGGCTCCCTATGCACTCGTGCATGACACTACATACAGTATACAGTACATAGGATGATGGTAGGAATGGTATAGTCATTTATATCATGACTGGAATATCAATTGGTAAATTCACTGGACAGGATGCAAACATACCAAAGGGGATACTGAGCAGACTATTCCTTGGTTGGGATAAATCTACACAGTATGGATGCTAGATGAGTCAGCCTTATGTGTGCCTAGTCAGCCCAGATGGTGGATGGCATCAACCAAGGGCTGCTGCTACATTTCAAACTCTTGCTTTTGAGATGGGACCTTTAATAAGGAAGGAAGAGAATAGCTTGTAAGAATACCTGGAGCTGCCATGAGGTGCTCTTGGGATTGACCTCAAGACTTTAGTGAGGTCAGTCAAGCCAGACCCTGAAGTGCTTCACAAAATAAGAAAAGTGTCCCCAGAAGTACTCCCTGGTCCTGGTCAAAACATTCCTCTTAATCTGCATTCGGAGAGTTTATAGTTGGCAGAGCAGAGGGAAAGAGGACTCACCCAGAGGAAAAGAGAAAGTGCCCTAAGTTGTGAAGGGGAAATGAAGGGCTTGACTGTAGACCAAGGTGATGGTCTATTTTTGCTTTGGATCTTCCTTCTATGTCTAATTATGAGTAATAGACAGTAAATTTTTCAGGTGCCTGGGATTCTTCAATGTCTTGAGGTACGGGGTCATGTCAATAGCATTCCCAAAATGTCACAATATGCATTTAAGTACTGTTATGTGCTGTACGTGTACTTAACTTTGTATAAAAAGAAAGGCATCAAAGCTAGACATTGCAAAGGTGTGCCTGACAATCATGTTTAACCTTATATATATATTGTCACATAAACCACAATTAGACATAAAGAAGGTTTGGGCTGGCTGCATAAATGAAATTGAGAATAGAATTACAGATCTTTCCAGATCGGTGTCCACAACTGAACTGCTGCTACAGACACAAGATGGCCACTTTAATGGCCAGTGTAGGAAGTGACGTCATCATAGGCTGGACCGGAAGTGACATCATCATAGGTGTGGCCGGAAGTGACGTCATCACAGGTGCCGGGACCCTGCAGGATTTCCCGAGAATGGTCTGTAAGGAATTGAGAAAGGCAGGTAGCGCACCCTGTTGCCCCCTAGTCGGACGTGGAATTGCCATTATTCAGATCTTTTAGTTGACTCCTACTCTCATGTGTGTGACAATATATATATATATATATACAGCATATTGTGAACCACCACATGTGCTGCACCCGCCCAAAACCCACACAGGCAGTCAGAGACTTGAGTTCCAGCACAGCACACATTTTACTTACAAGTGAGGAAGCTCTTTTCCCTCACTCCTCCCAGCAGCACTGTACAAAGCACCAAGCACACACCAAGTACACAGTTCCTTCTTTTCTTCTTTCTTCTCCTTTCCACCTCCACTGGTAATCTTCGTCCCTCTTCCTCCCGACTCTGGCTACCCGATTAGTGGCAGCTGGATCATTTTATAGGGCACTTGGAAGTGTTCCAGGTGTCCAGTGGTCTTCTTCTGGCAGCACTTCCAGTTTGGCGCAAGTGCTGCACTAAAGGGCTCAGCCGTTCCTGCGGCTCCCCTGGCGGTGCCCACAGAACCCAACAGGGCTACACCAAACTCAAACTTCCATGGAGCTCTATGGGAATCCGAGCTACTGCTGCACCCCCCGGGGGGGGGGGGCCCCGGGGGGGCTGCCATCTAGCATTCTGAGTGAGGCAGTGCAGTAAAAAAGCTTCCATTCCTTTGGCATCCTGGCCAGGTTGCGCTGCCGGCTGTCCCTTATAATATATATACAAAACAGGATAAATAAAAAAATTTGATAATTACACACCAACCATATCAGATAAAAACTAGTGCAATACAACATGTTTACAATGACTTATGGGTAGTTTGAACATGCACTTACTATGGATTTTTCAAATTGGCTTTACTTTTTGATTTACCCTCTGTCATGTATGAGCACCGAAGGACCACCTTCTAGGCTCACCAGAGACATGTAATACCATCCAGGAATGAGAGGGGGAGCTGTCACTAACCGTGTCATCTTCCTTTCCCTACACAAGATGCCCCGTGATGGCAACTGACTCCACCCCTTTCGACTGGAGCGCTATAAAGCCTACATTCCCCGGAAGAGGATGTCTACTGTTAGACTGAACTGACAAACATAGAGGAACTACTATCATTTACTTATCGAGGCTGTTTTCTTTATACTTGCCTCCCGTGGATAGGATCATACATTCACACACTGTATTGTTTTCATTTTGGTAGAATTAAATGAGAAGACGCAGCTGGCAACCCAAAGTTTTGCATCTCTGGGCTGTATCATTACCCCCACTCGGCAACACCTTACACATATTGCCATATGTATGAGTAGGAGGCATCCTCAGGCCTCTGACCAGGTAAGCATCACCACCCAAGGATGAGAGAGGTCACCCTTCCTAACACATATTTCAAACCACAGAGGATTAATCACAGTACTTCCAGTATCTCATCATCAAATCCTTCTCCTTCTGTAAACCAGTAGACAAAAAACAATCAGCACCAGAAGAGGGCAGTCATTCTCGACTCGAGCACCGCACCTGACATGACCATCAGGAGCTTTTCTTTACATTTATAGCAGCCTTGCGTGCTTATTAATTTCATAGTCTTTTCAAGTCAGCTAACCATTAAACAGGGGCCTACTGATTCCTCAACTCAAAATTTACAAAACATACAGTTTATGTATATACAGTGGTGTGAAAAACTATTTGCCCCCTTCCTGATTTCTTATTCTTTTGCATGTTTATCACACAAAATATTTCTGATCATCAAATACATGCAACCATTAGTCAAATATAACACAAGTAAACACAAAATGCAGTTTTTAAATGATGGTTTTTATTATTTAGGGAGAAAAAAAAATCCAAACCTACATGGCCCTGTGTGAAAAAGTAATTGCCCCCTTGTTAAAAAATAACCTAACTGTGGTGTATCACACCTGAGTTCAATTTCCGTAGCCACCCCAGGCCTGATTACTGCCACACCTGTTTCAATCAAGAAATCACTTAAATAGGAGCTGCCTGACACAGAGAAGTAGACCAAAAGCACCTCAAAAGCTAGACATCATGCCAAGATCCAAAGAAATTCAGGAACAAATGAGAACAGAAGTAATTGAGATCTATCAGTCTGGTAAAGGTTATAAAGCCATTTCTAAAGCTTTGGGACTCCAGCGAACCACAGTGAGAGCCATTATCCACAAATGGCAAAAACATGGAACAGTGGTGAACCTTCCCAGGAGTGGCCGGCCGACCAAAATTACCCCAAGAGCGCAGAGACGACTCATCCGAGAGGTCACAAAAGACCCCAGGACAACGTCTGAAGAACTGCAGGCCTCACTTGCCTCAATTAAGGTCAGTGTTCACGACTCCACCATAAGAAGGAGACTGGGCAAAAACGGCCTGCATGGCAGATTTCCAAGACGCAAACCACTGTTAAGCAAAAAGAACATTAGGGCTCATCTCAATTTTGCTAAGAAACATCTCAATGATTGCCAAGACTTTTGGGAAAATACCTTGTGGACTGATGAGACAAAAGTTGAACTTTTTGGAAGGCAAATGTTCCGTTACATCTGGCGTAAAAGGAACACAGCATTTCAGAAAAAGAACATCATACCAACAATAAAATATGGTGGTGGTAGTGTGATGGTCTGGGGTTGTTTTGCTGCTTCAGGACCTGGAAGGCTTGCTGTGATAGATGGAACCATGAATTCTACTGTCTACCAAAAAATCCTGAAGGAGAATGTCCGGCCATCTGTTCGTCAACTCAAGCTGAAGCGATCTTGGGTGCTGCAACAGGACAATGACCCAAAACACACCAGCAAATCCACCTCTGAATGGCTGAAGAAAAACAAAATGAAGACTTTGGAGTGGCCTAGTCAAAGTCCTGACCTGAATCCAATTGAGATGCTATGGCATGACCTTAAAAAGGCGGTTCATGCTAGAAAACCCTCAAATAAAGCTGAATTACAACAATTCTGCAAAGATGAGTGGGCCAAAATTCCTCCAGAGCGCTGTAAAAGACTCATTGCAAGTTATCGCAAACGCTTGATTGCAGTTATTGCTGCTAAGGGTGGCCCAACCAGTTATTAGGTTCAGGGGGCAATTACTTTTTCACACAGGGCCATGTAGGTTTGGATTTTTTTT
>JANRMT010062813.1:85124237-85138003 GCA_026402145.1 Polypterus bichir lapradei | reverse complement strand
TGTTTACTTGTGTTATATTTGACTAATGGTTAAATGTGTTTGATGATCAGAAACATTTTGTGTGACAAACATGCAAAAGAATAAGAAATCAGGAAGGGGGCAAATAGTTTTTCACACCACTGTATATATATATATATATATATATATGGATGTCTGTAAAAAAAGCATATTAGTACAGTATTTAAAGCAGCTTAACTCATGTAGAGCTACAAGTGCCTGGTTCTGTCTAAAAATCATTACCCATTTAATTTCTGGATCTACCTGCTCTTTCCACCAGTTTTCCAAGGTGTGCCTTACAAACTTGCAATAAGTGCTGTACATTTGTCTCGATAGCCATCTGCAGTTAAAGTGGCTACAACCCACTTGTGGCCTCTAACTGCCCATTAACTTGCAACTTAACAACTGCCCTTCTCTTTAGATAGTCCTTGTCAGTCCCTTCCTCTGTGCTGTGCCATTCATTTGCAAGATTAGGGTTCCCTTATATTGTTTAACTAAAAATCACAAAAACCTGTATACAAGTCTTCACTGGGTTTCAAAGTCCTCAGAGAGGGTAGAGCTTTGTGACATCATATAGAAAGGTGACAAACAGCTTCTCATTTATGCTGCAGTTTAAGTGTGTAAATTGAGAGATGAGTGCTTTCAATTAGCAAGGAATCTGTTTCTCTAGATAAGCTGATGTGAAAACACTACCATGACAAATTGAAAATGCTCCCCAGGACATTCTTGAAAGTGCTGTATACATTATTGTGACTGTTGTATTCATATTGTTTGAAGTTTTTTTTGTCATGTCTCATACCTAATCTTGACTTTAACACACATCTCTGTCATTCGCATTTGCTGTTGCTGGACAACAGAAATTACATTTTAATTCCCTAAGACTGTGTTTGTTATTATTGCAGTCAATATGTATTTAATGAAACCACTCTTCTTGCCATTGTAGTGTCTAGGTACTTTTTTAATCTATTGTAAATATTTTTGAGCTTTGGATGTTTTCAATTTACCTTAAAATAGCAAGTTTGCATTTGTTTTTGAAAGTTAAATAGATAGACCCTAAAGACCGTAGTCTATCCTAAAGTTTTCATTCTGTCACACTCTGAAAACTCCTCCACAACAACACATGCAATGTCTCTAAGGTGAAAGGTAACCTTGATTCTGTGTAACAGGGTGTACAGTAGCTAACTCTAAAACTATTAAAAGTAAGACAAACCAATCCCCATTCTAGTACAACACAGATCACAACTGGCAACATACAATTTTATTTTACCAAAAAATGAATTAAATTCATTTGATTTACATAGTAAAATCAACTGAATGCAGGCTGTGAGGTTTAAATTACAAGTCATAAAACATTTACACATTTGCACAATGAAATTAATAAATTAATTATAAATTAATAAGAGCACCCTTTATGCTTGAAGAAGTAGAAACAGATTTAGAGGGATTTAGCAACCAATAAAACACAATAAAAAACTAATCTTCAATAAAATCTGAATCACTTACAGTCTTCCCAGACTTGATAAAATTCAAACCAATCTTCTCAAACTTGCTCCATAGCCAGGGAAAAGCTAAGGCATTAGTGAGAGAGACACTATTAATGATGTATATTGTCTGATTACTGTTTATATGAAAGTGCATTTTCTTTAGACCCAAGAGATGATTGTGAGTGAAAATCCCAGTAGATCAGCTGCTTCTAAAATACTCAGACCAGTCCGTTCTGCACCAACAACCATGCCACATTCAAAGGCACTTAAATCACCTTTCTTCCCCATTCTGATGCTTGGTTTGAACTTCAATAGGCCGTCTTGACAGTATCTCCATGTTAAATGCATTGAGTTGCTGCCATGTGATTGGTTGATTAGATATCTTAGATATTAGATATATATTGAAAAGGTGTACCTAATAAAGTGGCTAGCGAGTATATATATATATATATATATATATATAGTGGTATTAGCACTTTATTGGCGCTGACCAGACACAGACTGACACCAGATGCACATATAAAACAAACAAAAACATTTATTTTCTTCACCTGTGGGGCACGTCTTCCCCGTGAAAGCCACAGTCCCAACAGAAATAAAGCACCCAAATCACCAAACTCTTCTCAGGGCAGCTTTGTCCACCTCCTCCCGATTCTGGCGCCTTGAGTAGTGGCTGCAGGCTCCTCTTATAGCCCACCCGTTGGCCCACTTCTGGCTGCACTTCCGGGTGTGGCCGCGCTCCCGCCCAGACGGGCTCGTTAAGCTGTGCAGCTCTATGCTGCTCCCCCTGGCAGTGGCCACGGAGCCCAACCAAGATGAGCTTAGGTGTTCCATGAAAGTGGCCCCGATGCAACCCAGGGGGGCTGCCACCAAGTGTTCCACGTAGCGTGCATTCCATGGCTGCTCCCCTGGATCCAGTATTGAAGGGGCATCCTGGCTGGGCATGGGCCCCGGCCGTCCACTACAATATATATATATATATATATATATATATATATATATATATATATACTCACTAGCCACTTATATATACAGTATACAGAGAGAGAGAGAGAAGAGAACTGACACAGAAAAAGGCATATCTATTTTTACAAAGACGATAGAGATGTCTTTTCAGATGCAAGTCCAACAGAGAACTGACAAAATATGTCCAAACTTCTGGTCATATGGATTCCTGGAAGACTGTCCTGGAAGACAGACAATGGAAGTGACGTCACAGGTGGCATAGCTATCAGTCTTCCAATTTGCAGATGAAGGAAAAGAGTAAGCATTAGAAAACAGCGGCAACCTCTCAGCAGGTGACTACCACCACTAGAACTGTTAAGCTACCACACCAACGCACTCACATGATAATATATATATATATATATATTTTGGCGGATGGCTTGGATGCCTGGAGGATGGAAGGACCAGGAGAGGGACAGTTCCTCCCCCAGGACACGAGATGGCAGCCACAGGACAGGAGCTTAGAAGCTCAACCATGTTGGTGCCCATGGCCACAGCCAGGGGGCACCTGGATGATTACGGAACCATGGACTGCAGCACTTTGGCCACACCAGGAAGTGCTGCCAGAACAGGAACCAGGTACACCTGGAATGCTTCCTGGTGCCCATGCAGCACTTCTGTCAAACCAGGAAGTGCTGCCGGAAGGTCATCAGGAAGCACCTGGAGCACATCCGGGTGAACTTTAAAAAGGGGCCGCCTCAATCCATTCGAGGAGCCGGAGTCGGGAGGCAGAGGACAGAGCTTGTGGGAAAGGAGTTAAGGTGATAGGAGAAGAGAAAGAAAAGATAATAAAAGAAAGGACTGTGAGCATTATAAGTGATTGATGCACTGTGTGCTGTGTACAAAAGAAGCAGAAAATTAAACGTGTGTGTTTTTGGGACTTGCGTGTGTCAGTGTCTGTCTGTGTTGAGGCTGACCTTCCACAGTATATATATAGTCAAAGACATCATGAAGGTTTGGGGCAGTCATCCATATATTGTTCCAAGGCTGCAAAATTGGTTTATGTTGAACAGAGATGTTCACAGATCTGAGTCCAAATCAGAAATAAAGGCATGGTATCAGAGATGGCGTCTTTATAAGCCAGTGCAGGAAATGACATCATCGGGGTCGGAACTGGAAGTGACATCATCGGAGGCACCGGAACCGGAAGTGATGTCATCAGAGTCACCAGAACCAGAGAAAGACCGTCTGTGCACCCCACCACCCCCTGGTCTGCTGTGGAATTACTATTACTCAGGCCCTTTAGCTGTCTCCTACACGTGTGTGACAATATATCGTCATGCGTGTGCATCTGGGCACCCCCTGACAAGCTTAATCATGGTAAGCAATACCACTCCGGGGCAAGAGGGGACACTGTCACTAGCAGTATCATCTTCTTCTCCTCAGTTCAGAAAAGATGCCCACTAAGGGCATGAATAGCTGACCACGACCTCACTAACAACACCCTCCCCTCCTGATCACTCCGCTATAAAGAGTGATAAGCCAGAAAGGTAGAGGCTTCATCCCACTCAGGAGCAGGGGTCAGCACAACTAACAGAGCAAGCAACAATAGACAAAGCAAAGCAGACAGATGTAGTTTCAGTGTCTTTTAAGTTCAGTGTTTTTCCTGTTATTTTACAGTTAATATTTTTTATTTTGTTTAAATGGGATTATCAGGGTGGGTTCCCGACTGTTCCTTGTTCCTGACTGCCTCTTTGCCTCTGGTCACACATGACATAGTTGGCAGGATGTCTGACCTGATTGAGCTTATCAGGTGATGCCAGAATTTAAGATGGCATTATGATGCAGAGGCTACTACCCATGTGCCCAGAGATTCAAAGTCCCGGGCCCAAGTTTGGTGGCCATTTCTGCTCATTCAGTACAAGTTATTCATGGAATTACTGACATTTACATTAAATAACTTTAAAAAAACTCATCACAAGTAGGGTAGCTGGGACAAGGAATTGAATTATGTACTGGGATAGTGGGATCCATATATTCAAGTGTTACTCAGGGGATGAAGAAAAGTAATCATTCAACATGCAAAACATATTGCAGATTTTTCTTAAGAAATATAATTACATTTAAAAAATCAGTTCTAAATTGTTCTTGAAAATAAGTATCATGTGCTTGTAATGTTGATATTGTAAGTTTTTAATCTTGTAATTATGGGAATAAATCAAATTTTTATATTGGTGGTTTGTGAAGCATTTTGGGTTACTTTATGCTTGGCAAGATTGCAGTTGCCAATTATGATTTTAGTCCCAAAAATGACATGATTTGTATTATACGACTTTTTTGCTATTGAGACTAAAAGTAAATGACTAAAGTAATGTGCTAATTCTTCCAAAATTAGACCACATAGCTAAAACTTACATTTTATGTCAGTTCTTTATTTGCTTAACATTTAAACTTGTCCAGAGTTTGTGACATCATGTTAGTGTATAAAAAGGACTGTAAGCTTTTCTATTTAGAAACAGTTGTGGAGTATGGCCGGCCGTTTATCCCAGCCAATACCCCCAAGCTGCCAGGTGGAGCTCTCCCTGCAGCATGGAGGTGCCCCGAAGACCAGCAGGGCATCATTGACATTGGAGTCTTTATCCACAGTCCTGCTGGATACCATGGGGGCCACTAGGAGACGCTGCAGGGAGGAACAATGCTTATTTACTCTACACCCTGGAAGTACGTCCGAGTTACATGGACAAGGGGAATGACGTGCTTCCGGGGTGAAGAAAAGGACCCTCTATCTGACCTGGAAGTGATAGGAGATCACATGGACTGGGAATTAGAACACTTCCGGGTCAGGGAATATAAAAGGATTGTCGGAGCTCCCAGACGGCGAGCTGAGCTGGGTGGAAGGGTGGCAACGCGTCTGGGAGTGGAGGATTGATTTATTGTATTTGTGATTAATTTAATGAATATAGTGGAGAGGAGGGTGCTTTGTGCACTGTTATGTATAAATAAAGTCAACATTTGGACTTTTACTGGGTGTCTGACGTCTTGGACAAGGGTTCAAGGGAACGATAGCGCCCCCTATCTGTCACACAGTATAAAGTAAAGGCAGCCTGCCTTAACATCTAATGGGATTATTCAGATTTTCCATCTTCTAAGGCAGAGGTCAGTAGATCTTCTCATTCAAAAGTGCAGTAATACAGAATCTCTTCTTCAGTGTGCTTGCAATCTCCCCTTGGAAATGTTCATTCGTGGTCAGTGTTTTACTGAAATCTTTTACTTGTCCTTTAAAGGACATACACTATTCCATGGGACCTAAAGCCGCAAAGATCTCAGAGTTCTACTATAGCAGTGGGCTTGCCAGCCTGCTTCTTCTTCATCACCCTATTCTTGACCATCTTAAGAATTCACGAAGGAATGGAATAAAATAATCAAGATCAAGAAGCAGGTCAACAACAACACCTTAATGTATTAAAAGGACTGTAAACTCTTCTATTTAGTAAAACTATAAAAGATAGATAGATAGATAGATAGATAGATAGATAGATAGATAGTGTGACAGATTAGGGTTCGCTCGCACCCTTGTACCCCCGGACCACACGTCAGACACCAGATAAAAAGTCCAATTATTATTTATTATAATAATAAGGTGCACAAAAGCACGCTCCTCTCCACAATACTCAATAAACAATCACAAAATAAACCAATCCTCCAGCTCCCAGACGCGTTGCCACCCTTCCACCCAGCTCAGCTCATTGTCTGGGAGTTCCCATAATCCTTTTATACTCCCTGACCCGGAGGTGTTCCTGCCCAACAGTCCACAAGTCCTTATTCCTTCCGGGTCAGGGTAAATAGTCCTTTTCTTTTCAACCCGGAAGCCCGTCGCTCTTCCTATGACGAAATTCCGGGTCATAAGGTACAAAGAACTCTTCGGTCCTCCCTGCAGCTCCCTCTCGTGGCCCCCATGGCATCCAGCAGGGCGGTGCATAAAAACTCCATTGTCCATGATGCCCTGCTGGTCTTCTGGGAACCTCCATACTGCAAGGAGGGCTCCACCTGGCGGCTTGGGGGTATTGGCCGGGGTACATAGCCGGCCATATCTTACAATAGATAGATAGATAGCACATTTCTAGTCACCCAAAGTGCTTTCCATAGACAGTGTGGAGCCAATTCAACCACCTGGATGATGCAATGACAGCCATTCTTATGCCAGCATGCTCACTACACATTTTTTTGTGTGTGTTGAATGGCTAAGAGAGATAGAGAGAGAGGGAATGATTAGGGAATTATGAGACAGTGGAGCCAGGACATCGAGGTATCCCCTAATCTTTCTCAAGAATTCCCATGGTTCTTTTATGACCATAGAGCAGTGTTTCTCAGCCTTTTTTCCATGTGTGTCCCATTTTTTCATGTTAGTTTATTTGGTGCAAACCCTTAAAGTTTTTATGCACATTTTCAGATTTTTGATTATACTAAGATTCACCCAACAACACTAACTTTTAATTTGGGAATGCACTATTGGCAAAAGTGCTCAAGTCTGGATCAGACTGTGGCATCTCAAATATATTTTTATCATCAAAATATACAGTCACACATGTGACACATTTAAAATTAAAATCCATGTGATATGGATTATGTAAAATTGTAAACATGTAAAATTCAAACATTTCTTTGGTTTTCATTAAATTTCATGACATTTTTTTAGTCATTTTAGTCATTTTAATAATTCCACATTTTAAATTATTCCATTCCATAATAATAAAAATTAAATTACAAATATTATAAACAGTCATAAGAATACTATCACTTCTTATTTCTAAAAACAATAACTGACATATTAGCGATTACAAAAGTTACGAATAACAGTAAGAGAGAGGGATGAGTTGTAACTTGAATTATGATGTTTGCTTACGGGCGGAGAGGCCTATACACCTGTCTAGATGAGTATTGAAATGACAAGTGACACCACTAATTGTAGCAGCACTTGATTTAATTGAATCGACACTCAGAAAATCGCAGACTGGTGCCTTTATCTTTATTCACGTCTCAAACTTTATTGATGTTGTTATACTGTCATGAACACTGTGAAAACTATAAACAAAAAATATAAATGTACATTTTTTTAAATTTTACAATGAAACAGAATAAATGAATAAAAGAAACAACATATAATCAGTTGCGTACCTTGCTCCATTTACCAAGGGTGCAATAGTTTTAAAGGTTACCGTTTTAGAGATTAGTGTTTGCCTTCCGTTATTTCCTCACAGTTTCTCCACACTTCCCGTATTCTACATCATTACGTCCCCTACATGCGGAATGATTTTGTGGTCATTTACACTAATACCACAGAGCCGATAGTCGACACATTCTGTGTGATTTTTCAACAATCAACAGTTACAATAAACAAGTTTGTTTCAATAAATAGCTTCTACTTTGATTTTCATTGTTTTTATTCCCCCCAAGGGGGGCACACCCCACAAGTTGACAAACACTGCCATAGAGAGTTGGGACCTCAGCTTAGAGTTCCATTTGAAGGATGACACCATTTTTTACAGCGCAGTGTCCCCATCACTGCACTGAGGCATTGGGATCCACACAAATATCACAGGGTTAGCACCCCCTGCTGGCCTCACCAACACCTCTTCCAGCAGCAACCCAAGCTTTTCCTAGATGGTCTGCCATCCAAGTACTGCTGGTCCCAAACATGCTTAGCTCTAGGTGCATGGCCTGTTCTGAAGTGGAGATGGCATGGCTGCTGGCTATAACGTAATGACCAGTACCTATGATATCTTACCTTATATCCTTATTGTTGTTGCCTACAAATCTTCTGGGACAATTAATAACCTCACATGAGCATAATTTGCATAGGCTGTGCAGTTCAGCTGTCTTGTGAGTGTGGTACCCACTTCCCACTTCCAATGGAAGTAAATAGTCAAAAAATCATTTTCCAGGCTAATGACCAATCAGTTCCAATACTTCTTCTTATTTTGTGATTAATACCATAAAGTATGATAATTTAATAATTTAGTAATTTTGTCTTTCTGAAGTTGTTGTGTCAATCTAGATGTTATACCCATACTCACTTTCGAATGTTATGAAGCATTTTACTGTCTTTGCCAAATTATTAAGGTTAAGTAAAGATAGGCAAAACAAATCAATGGACTTCACCCCATCCAGGGTTGATTTGTGCCTTGTGGTCAATGTGCCCTCTGTACAAGACTGAATTGGAGACAGAGAAAGGTAAGTAAAGTTATGTTATGTAGAATAACATGGTTTATTCAATAACGCAAATGTTATCTCCATTTCTAAATATGTTGCCAATGTTATTTGTGTTTTCTATACCTGGAGTGATGCAACAATGTCCTCTGTAGATGGACTGCAACCACTGAGATGATTATCATGGTGTGTTTTATTAGTGAAGTTAAGTTAAATTATTATTTATCAAACTTATCAATGGAGACTTTTACCCACTGTATGAAAGGTTTTTAAAACAGCAGACCAAGGTCTATAGTGTTAAAGAAAAACCTGAGTAAAGAAATGTCAGTGCATCACAGTGATTTAACCGGGGGCAAGAATTGGTAACCAATCTTAGGATTAGATTTTGCCTTTCCACATTTTTTTCCCTCTTTTCATATCTATATTAAGGAATTGTGCGTCTCCCAGGGATCACATCCTCCTCTGGCCTCCTTGCCCTGAAGCAGTGCGCTACATGGCTGTGAAGGTCAGCAGCTGAAATGTCATGCCCTGCTGGAAGAAATCAGTTTACACGGAAAGCAGCACTTACAAGTTGCATTTTCTCTGAGATGTTATTCCTTTTTCTGCTTTGAAGCAGTCCTGTCTCATACCTGAAACAAGCTCTTTGAGAACTGGCAGTAACATAATATGTTGTGAAGCATCTCCTCGGGTAAAGGGCCTGCCGTATACTCTATGCCCTGTTCAAAGATCGAGCCTGCTGTGGTTACTGAGATTTTCAGAACTGCACCTGCTGCTCTGAGCACTCTGCCTGTGTCTACAAAGATCAGGGAGCATCAGGCAACTTGTAGAAATTTGGATTTACACAGGAAAACACATGAGTGAAGTCAAACTGCATGTACAGACTACAGATGGCATACAATAGAAATGTTTAAAAATGATTGAAAGCTTATTTAAATGACAGAATCAATTGGCAGAACATAATCAGGCAAGACTGCATTTGGCACCCTAAGGTGCTGCTATGACCTATAAGGAAATGACACAGCCATCAATAATCATGCAGTATCTGCATGAACAACATCTTCTAGACCAGCACCACCCACATCTCCAATGTTTGCTGTAAATTCACTTAGCCTTAGTTGGTGCTAGTGCTCTCCAATGTTTAAAGAAAGTAGCATGTTCTTGAGTTCTTGTTCATTCCAGAAGTAACGTACCATAACTTAAAATTCTCCACTTGCTTCATTGCTTCACTGGAGCTGACACCTGCAGCACTGGGTACAAGACAGGAAGCAACCCTGGAAAGGGGACCAGTTCATTACAGGATTTTAGAAGCAGATCTCTATATATTTGTTGGGGGCAGAGATATCAAGTCAAGTCAAGTCAGCTGGCTTTATTGTCATACCATCCATACACAGTATTACAGTATACAGTGGCACAAAATAACGTTCCTCAAGACCACGGTGTAACATCTAGATGAACACAGGTCAAGTGCAAGACAGATAAAAAACTATTTTATACTATAAACAAATAAATAATATGTAAGAGAATTTTCATCTTCTTTTTCTTCATCTTTTCCCACTTCTATATGGGGTTGATGTAACTGCTCAGACTTCTCCATATAGATGCACTTCCTCAGCAGTCAAGCCCTTTTCCTTCAAATCTTCCTTTACTTTATCCATCCACCTCTGCTTTGGCCTCCCTAACTTTCTCTTCCCCTGTACTTCCATTTCCATCACATATTTATTGTCTCTCCTCATCACATGTCAGTACTTTCTTGAATATCTCTTCCATTTTTGTTGTCTCATTTCTTATTCTATTATTTTGGTAACTCCACACATCAATCTCCATATTTTCATTTCTGCCACATCTAACTTCTTCTCCTGTGCTCCCTTTACTGTCCATGTCTCAGCTCCATACATCATTACTGGTTTTTATGACTGTCTTAAAAACCTTACCTTTAACCTTCCCCTTAATCTTTCGATCAAACAATACTCCTGATACCTTCTTCCAATTGTTCCATCTGCACTGCACTCTATGAGTTACCTCTGCATCTAATTTTCCATCTTGAGCTACCACTGATGCTTGATATTTAAACGTATCCACTCTTTTCAATAGCTCTCCCTTGCAGGCTAATTTCTGAACCCTCATATATTCTGAATTTTTCCTATTTATCTTCAATCTTCTATCTTCCAAAGCCCTTCTCCATTCTTCCAACTTCCTCTACACTTCCTCTTTTCTAGTGCTACATAACACAATGTCATCAGCAAAAATCATGCACTAGGGAGATTGGTCCTTTATCACATGACTCAACACATCCATAACGAGATCAAAGAGATAATGACTTAAAGAAGATCCCTGGTGCAGGCCTACTCTAACTGGGATCTTGTCTGTTACCCTAACACTGCTTTTAACCCAAATCCTCACTCCCTCGTACATATCCTGGGTAATCCTCGCATACTTCTCTGGCACTCTTTTCTCTCTCATGCACCTCCAGACCTCTTGACATGGCACTCTATCATAAATCTTCTCCAAATCAATTAACACCATATGCAAACCTTTCTGTTTTTCTCAATGCGTCTTTATCAGTTGTCTCAATGGTAAGACTTCATCATTTTCTCCCATTCCTAACATAAAACCAAACTGTTCCTCGCCAATGGTGGTCTCTTGCTTAAGCCTTCTTCCTATAACCCTTTCTCAGATTTCCATGTGGCATCAGCTTTATCTCTGTATGGTTTCCTCAATCCTGAATATCGGCCTTCTCCTTATAAAAGGGTTATAATAGGTAAGCAAACAGATAGTGATAATTTGAAATATAGTGTAATATATAAATAATAATAACAACAACTACTAATAAAAATCAACAGCACTAATAAGTGTAACAACTATACTGCATATAAATGAGCTCCTTGAAGCAGACCTCAGGGCAGGGGGGCAGCAGAGTCTACAGTCCAGACAGCTTTTGCAGAGTCTGGCAGAACTGGATTGGATGCTACAGCATTTTCTGCCAGATCGAATTGGGAAAAAGGGACCACGGGAGAAGTAGCAGTGGTTTTTCACAATACTCTAGGCAAATGCAACACTTTATAAAGATGTATTTAATGGAGGGCACAGAGGCGCTATCAGCTCCACTTGACTCAAAAACCTAGAATATTCTCAGCCTGTCTCATCATCTTGTATATTCAGTCAATCTACATGAACAAGCCTTTACATCTGCTCTGATGTTTCTGAGTGAACTTGTACTAAATAAATGTATCTTAAACATTACAGACAGTTTTTACTTGCGGGCATTCAAAATCCATCCATCCATCTATCTATCAATTAAACTAGTAATGTACTTGTTTGGGAGGAGACCCTTCAGTGGCATTACGTGTAATGTAGAAAGTGGGTGCAGAAAATAGATGGCTGTAAAACCAAAGGCAGTTAGCAGCAGGCTGTATTATGACGTGCACACAACAAAGAGGCACTTCACTTACCTTGGTGACAGTTGACAAACAGAACTTGAGTAAGGAAAAGAAGAAGGTGAGACAAAGTAGTGGGGTAAACAAGGAAAAAATGGAGGTTTGGGAAGTTCAATGTAGAAAGTTAGAAGTCATAGTTTTGTTTTTAAGTTCTGCATCATAGATAGAATTTTGACAGCTTTTGATTTTGTGTCTTTGAATGTCTTAAATTGAATGTTATCATTGCTTTTCCTGAAACTTATTCTTTAGTTTTAAAGCATTAGAAAAATTATGATAAGACAGACAATTCAACCCAACAAGCTCATCCATCCTATTCAACCAAATTGTACAAAATAACAAGTCATGATTTGAATGGCCCTAAAATCTTACTCTCCATCACACTACTTTTTAATTAATTCCATGTGTCGGCAGTTCTTTGTGTGAAGAAAAATGTTGTGACATTAGTGAGAAATCGCACATTCTGATGTAAAACATTATATCTTATTAGATGTCTTAATTGCTTCTGCACACAGTCTTGATGTTGATAGTGACACTGACTCCTTCTCATGAGGTATGCTTTTTTGTTTCAGATCTCCATTTGGGTTTTCTAATCTAACATCTCTATTTCTTCGGCGTATTACTGTATATTTACTTACATTAAATTTCATCTGCCATAAATCTGCCTTTGCATGTATGACCCTCTGTATCAATTTAGTTGATTCTGCATTATCTTTCCTTTCATCTACTTTGGTATTTCCTGCAGACTTAACCAGCTTTTTCATTTACTTTACTTTTTCCAACTTTGTTTTGATTTGGGATTAGTTTTTACCTTGCTTCTAAATGGACGTTTTGGGGATGAGGTCAAAAATTTGCCATCAAGTCAAGTTTAGATTCAGATTCTACTGTTTTCAAACTATTGGGAAAAGTTTATTTTAGCATGTATGTCTGTACATGTGTGTGTGAGTGTGTCCATGGAAAATCAAAATTGATTTCCATGTCTTAAAATGACAACGTTCATTTGAAAATGGTGGTATTTTCGTGTGTTCTGTAGAGATCCTGAATGTCTACTGCCTAGCAAGAATATAAAAATTTAGAACAAGCAGTTTCCAAAACATTCACCCTGCATGCTAAAACCTTTCTACAATGATAACTTCTGAAAAAGCACACTTTTTCAAACAAGTTCCACCATGTTTGTCTTGTTACAGGCACCAGGCCTATTTTTGTCCAGTTTGGCCCAGTACTTATCTCCATATCCTTTGCCAGATTTTGTGCCTGAATGATGAGGCAGAGCAAAAGCCAAATGCTTGGGGTGCCAGCCATGCAAACCCATGTTTAATTCCAACCAAAGACAGACAAAAAGGCAACAAAAAAGGATGCACTCATATGCACTCTTTGTGAGGCACAATACCCTTCAGCTATCACTCAACAAAACATTATCATGGTCAGCTCCGAAATGAGATGCCACCTTCTGGGAGCATCTTCCTTTTATACCAAGTGGACCAGAAGAGGTGGAGCTTTCTTGGCTTTATTGCTGAAGGTTGTGAGGGAAAAAAGAGACAAGAACACTAGTGATAGCACTTCCCTTTGTCCTGGGATGATACTACTTACTTTAGATGAGCTTTATAGGTGACTTTCCGGCAGGCATGCATGACACTATCTATCTATCTATCTATCTATCTATCTATCTATCTATCTATCTATCTATCTATCTATCTATCTA
>JANRMT010062813.1:85073836-85115310 GCA_026402145.1 Polypterus bichir lapradei | reverse complement strand
GACACTGGAAGTGACGTCAGATATGTCACGGTCATCAATCTTCTGATGTGCAAAGAATGGAAGTGAAAAGGCATCAGTCAACAGCGCCCTCTGGCTTTCCGGTGGGGAATTACAATTATCTGAGCCCTTAAACTACACAGGTGCATGACAATATACATTTATACTCATTTTAAATTAGGAAAAAAAAACCAGTGGAGATTTTGTAAAATATTGGATTGATCAAATATTTAATCTTAAGGATATATGTTGGAAAATAGGTGTTACTGATATTGCAGCCTCTGTGCTGGATCTGCCTTGAAGGTTAGGCCGATTGGTGACCTTTTACTGGCCCTGTATGAGATTCTAAGGGCATGGGGCCTGTGATGGACTAGCATCTCCATCTATTGGTGGTTTGTACCATTTACTTGATGTGTCTGGTGTAGCTGTTGCCATCCCAATCTTCTGTAATAGAATATTTGGATTCAGGAAATGGATGGACAACTTCATTGGATAAGCTTTGTGCACTGGTTTACTTAATGTAGAAACACCAACACCACTGTTATAGTTATAATTATAATCCAGGAATTTACCCATAATAGTAAAGATAAGATAGCATCTGCCACTCATTCAAGCTTTGCTTTCCCCATAACAGTTGCTTACTCTTCACTTAAAGTACGATTTAATTCATTCATGTTTGCCTTGGAAACTGTCAGCAGTAATTAATAGAGATAAAGAGCAAAAGTAAAAATCACACAGAATAGCAATGAAATCAGAATCCTCCAAAAGTGTTAATTGAAGAAGATGTGTTATCTAGCTTGGGCTTTAAAACTCGGAGCTCTCACTTGATTGGCTACATAAGGTGTGACAAATATGAACCTCTGTTACAGTAGCTCCTCTTGAGAAGAACTAGGCTCATAAAAAGGACAAAGACACAAAGAAAATTATTCTTAATTGGTCATTTTCAGTCCCTAAAACATATTAATTAAACTGATTAACAGACCTGGATCATTTTTCATAACATCATTTCGACGAAAAAGGGCTATTTATGAAATGCCTCCCACTCCCAGGCAAACTGGAAATACATTACATGAGCAAGAACCCAACACCACAGCTTAACTCCGCAAGCCCGCAGTGCATTCAGATTTTCACGATGCGTTCAAGCAGCCAGACTGCATGGCTTTGTGTAGATGCTCTGTGTCTGTTGGGCCTGCCACTCTATTAAGCTCGGCTCAGTGACTCCATATGCTGCGTTTTTAAAACTTGCAGCAGGATTCATTTGCGAATGCACTTCCACTGCCCTGGGAAGGCAGGCACTGACTGGGTTATGTCTTATTGTTTTCCCCACTAACACAAAAGCATTCTAAAAATAGATGTGTAGTGTTGACTTGACACAAGGTGTAGCTTGCTTTGCAATTCCGCAAAGAGAGAGTTAACTCATTAGCGGGTTCATTTTAATGCCCTCCCTGGTACTGCATTTTGTACTTGAAATCAGTAAGCAGGCTGGGCTCTTTTGTGAAAAAAAGGCTTGAAACGTATCAGAGCAATATTCTTGGATGTGCTTGTGATTGTGGCTTTTACGTTAATGGAATCTTACTCAGGAGAACATTTACTTTTTGTGTTGGGGGGGGGGGGGGTTTTCTGGGCTAATTCTATTGGGAATTGATCATCACCAGAGGTTGTGATAGTACTAATGATGGCATTCAGCAAGAACAGCACCCTATAAAATGAAGATTGAATGATTAAATTGTTGCACGCTGATAAATTATTCCAGGATAGGCTGACTAGAATGACTTGCTGTACTTTTGGGAGGACACAGTCTGTGTCTTAAGTGCTAAACGAAAAGGTGTTACCAGACCATATAGAGCACATTCATACTCTGACGATCATTTTGTCTTTCACCTTAAATCATCAAAGATGAAATCCATCCACCCGTCTATTTTCTAACCTTCTTAGCCAATTCAAGGTCGTGGTGGAGACAATGCAGCATTGTGAAAGATAGGAGACAATCCAGTATGGAGCGAGAAGTGAAATCATGCTGAGCATTTACTTGCTAGTTGTCAAGTGACTCGAAGAGACATCTCGATGAGTTAATCTGCGCATCTAGCGTGCCATTTGTGAATAAAACTTGCACATCCAGCATTAAATGAATAATTTAACATTCAATATATTTAGTGTAAGAGAAAGTGTACATCCCAAAATTCTGCATTGTAATAACAGGGTTTTGGAAAATGAATGAATTAATGCCTTGACAAGGAGGACATGGTAGGGGTTAGTGCAGCTGACAGAACATAAGCTCAGCAGTATTAAGCCCTAGTAGCGTATACTGGCAATCCCAATTTATGTGGCCATGCCAGTTTAAATAGATTGCCACCAGTGAGGGCACAATGCCTTATACACTCACCTAAAGGATTATTAGGAACACCTGTTCAATTTCTCATTAATGCAATTATCTAATCAACCAATCACATGGCAGTTGCTTCAATGCAATTAGGGGTGAGGACCTGGTCAAGACAATCTCCTGAACTCCAAACTGAATGTCAGAATGGGAAAGAAAGGTGATTTAAGCAATTTTGAGCGTGGCATGGTTGTTGGTGCCAGACGGGCCGGTCTGAGTATTTCACAATCTGCTCAGTTACTGGGATTTTCACACACAACCATTTCTAGGGTTTACAAAGAATGGTGTGAAAAGGGAAAAACATCCAGTATGCGGCAGTCCTGTGGGTGAAAATGCCTTGTTGATGCTAGAGGTCAGAGGAGAATGGGCCGACTGATTCAAGCTGATAGAAGAGCAACTTTGACTGAAATAACCACTCGTTACAACCGAAGTATGCAGCAAAGCATTTGTGAAGCCACAACACGCACAACCTTGAGGCGGATGGGCTACAACAGCAGAAGACCCCACCGGGTACCACTCATCTCCACTACAAATAGGAAAAAGAGGCTACAATTTGCACGAGCTCACCAAAATTGGACAGTTGAAGACTGGAAAAATGTTGCCTGGTCTGATGAGTCTCGATTTCTGTTGAGACATTCAAATGGTAGAGTCAGAATTTGGCGTAAACAGAATGAGAACATGGATCCATCATGCCTTGTTACCACTGTGCAGGCTGGTGGTGGTGGTGTAATGGTGTGGGGGATGTTTTCTTGGCACACTTTAGGCCCCTTAGTGCCAATTGGGCATCGTTTAAATGTTACGGGCTACCTGAGCATTGTTTCTGACCATGTCCATCCCTTCATGACCACCATGTACCCATCCTCTGATGGCTACTTCCAGCAGGATAATGCACCATGTCACAAAGCTCGAATCATTTCAAATTGGTTTCTTGAACATGACAATGAGTTCACTGTACTAAAATGGCCCCCACAGTCACCAGATCTCAACCCAATAGAGCATCTCTGGGATGTGGTGGAACGGGAGCTTCGTGCCCTGGATGTGCATCCCACAAATCTCCATCAACTGCAAGATGCTATCCTATCGATATGGGCCAACATTTCTAAAGAATGCTTTCAGCACCTTGTTGAATCAATGCCACGTAGAATTAAGGCAGTTCTGAAGGCGAAAGGGGGTCAAACACCATATTAGTATGGTGTTCCTAATAATCCTTTAGGTGAGTGTAATTATGCAGAGCATTGAGCAAGGCTGAGGATAGGGAATGGTGGAAAAGTGGGAGGGGAGCCAATCCAGTGTTTAAAAGGGCTGGCCACCTCTCTGTCATATTGTCTTGAACTTGGAGTCCCAAGCACTAAAGGCTTCCAAAGCACTTCCAATAATGTCCACTAGGTGGGGATATCACTGTCAAACCCCGGCTAGTAACAAAGGCAAGCACTGAATCTTTATAATATAAAAGATTTATTCTTCACAAAAAATATTCCAATCACAATAAAGCTCTCTAAACCGCAAAGACAAAATAGAATTGTCTGAAATACAAGGGCAATCCAAATCAAACAAAAGTAAGGTCAACAAACAATGAAGAAAGTCAAAATGTCAGAGATCCAATAATTGACAGAATTCACATTAAATACAAGTACACTCACCAACTCCCTAGCGTATTCACAATGACCTACCAGGAAACGTTGAAAGACCCTCTGGATTTATAGGATGGAGGGCATTTCTTAGTGGTGATTGACAAGTGGCCCTGCCAATTGGGGACCACCCACAAAACACTTAGAACATAGCCAAGGCAGCTTAAATAGACAGACAAAACCAAAAATGAACGATACACATAATTAACACAAATAAAAAAAATCTAAATTGAACAAAAGTAATATAATTCATGAATTTCTACCCCAGCCAGGGGAGGAACCCTGGTTCAGACATGAAAAGTATACTGCTGGAACGCCCAGAATTTAGCATTCCCTGAGTATAGATGTAGAGAAAGAGCAGTGGCAAATGATGAGTAATGAATTAGGAGTCTGGACAGCAGTAAGGAGGTCTTTTATTAATTCAATATTATTGACCATAATTAGTGAATAGCAAAAAGATAAGCTGTGAATTACATACAGTTTCACAAAACTGAGACTAAAATTCCTTTTACTGACAATCTCACAGTTGCAAAACAGGAAAAAAGATTTTTTTCAGGTTTTAAAGTTTTTTTTGGAGTGGAATAACAAGGAATACTGCTCCTTAACCTCTGTGTTTACTTTTGTTGATTTCTGCAGTTGTGTAATGCATGTACACTGTCACACACATGCCTCTCTATTCATGCATATTTTCCACACAAAGGCACACTAAAATGCCCGGTCATGCACACTACCATTCTTTCTCCACAGGCAAATCTCACTATATGGGAAGCTGTCCCTCTGTTATGTATCAACTGCTCTTTCCTGTTTCTTGATTCCTGCAGAAAAGGTTGTGGATATGGTTAAGGATATGCTCTCTCCATGTGTAGTGGAGCCTCAAGTTGTTTTTCCCTTTCAGATGCATCTTTAGGATTGCCAAGGCTGTCATCATATTTGGAAAAGTGGATATCGTACTACTAGAACATGTCTGGTGGCTCAACAAAATGTCTACGTGTGACGAGAAACAACTCTGGTAATATTTTTTATACTAGAGATCTTTACATAAATACTAAATGACAGGCAGACATGTGCATAATTAATGCATGTAAGCACTATCCCACATGACTAAACCCCTTTTCTTTTGGCAATAGAAATTTGTTGGAAGTAAAATGTATTTTTTTTTTTTTCAAAACATAGCGTTTGTCTGCAAATTCAATTTTGTGTGACTTGTTTCACTCATCACTAACCATTATAGTAAGAAGGCTGACCAGTTAACAGAGGGCTCAGGCTCATGGTTGCAGCAGCACCTGAAGCCAACAGGATGGATTCAGAAGTTCCATTAGTCATTACTGAGGTTATGAAATGGAAGTGGATCACTCCTGAAATTTCAAAATCCTTTCCATACAATTCCACAAGGAGTGTAGAAACAGGAGAAGAGCTTATGATAAGCACCAGAGGAGGCCAGAGGAAGGAAAAAAATATAGAATTAAATCAAATTAATGATGACCAAAACAAGACCAAAAAAAGTTGTAAATAATATAGGCTAGTAGACAAGCTGCCCCACGAGCAGATAGAGCATGGATCCTGTAGTAGAAATGACCATTGTGACCATTAACATCCATCCATCCATCCATTTTCCAACCCGCTGAATCCGAAAACAGGGTCACGGGGGTCTGCTGGAGCCAATCCCAGCAAACACAGGGCACAAGGCAGGAACCAATCACGGGCAGGGTGCCAACCCACCGCAGGACACACACAAACACACCCACACACCAAGCACACACTAGGGCCAATTTAGAATCGCCAATCCACCTAACCTGCATGTCTTTGGACTGTGGGAGGAAACCGGAGCGCCCGGAGGAAACCCACGCAGACACGGGGAGAACATGCAAACTCCACGCAGGGAGGACCTGGGAGCCTCTTAACATATACTTTGTAAATAAGCATTTTCATTTTGTATACATTAGCTTACTAGGTGTCAGGTTGCAAGCTGGCCAGAAGTGCCCAAAGAAGTAGGAGCACACACTCAGGAAAAACCAAGCTGCAGGACCACAATGCAATACTCTGCCCTGTAAAGTTCCCTGGTTGTGCACAGTATAGTTGAAATGCACATCATGAAAAATGTGAGGGTGTGATAAAACAAAAATCACGAATGCTTGCTAATGAAGTCTATTTCCCAAAAGTGAAATCATGAGTATAGTTAGAAGGTCATACACAGTGGGATAGAAAATCAGGCTAAGGGTATTTAAGTTGCCCAAGACAAAACTGTAATCCAAAAATAGATAGATAGATAGATAGATAGATAGATAGATAGATAGATAGATAGATAGATAGATAGATAGATAGATAGATAGATAGAATTCTTTATTGTCATTATGCATACACATAACAAAATCTTTTTTTCGTTGGTAGGACTCGGCTTCAAGGCAGAATACTTAAAATACACAATACACTACAAATAATAAAATAAACATAATAAGTATAAAAGACAGCAACAATAAAACATCATCAAGTCCAGACTTTTCCTGAGGTAGTACGCCTACAGAGACCAGTGATCTGTGTGTGTGGGTCTGCAGGGGAGGAATACGAGTGTATGTGTTTGATTACGAGGGAAAGTGCATGTGCATGTCTACAGAGGGGCAGGTTAGGGGTAGATGTAGATGTATGTGTGTATCAGCAGGGACAGATGGACTTCACAGCTCTGAGGAAAAAGCTGTGTTTCAGTCTGCTGGTACGTGTTTTTATGTTTCTGTACAGCTTTCCCGAAGGCAGTAGTACAAACAGTCCATTACATGGATGGGGGAGATCCACAGCTATACATTTGGCCATCTTATGCACCCTTCTAGCATATACAGAATCCAGATCTAGGAGAGGACTTCCCACGATCCCTTGTGCTGTTCTCACCACCCATGCCAAGTCCTATCTGTCCTGTGTTGTGCAGCTGCCGTACCACACTGTCATACTGTGATAGAGAATGCTTTCTATTTCAGATCTGTAGAAGTTTGTGAGCAGCTGAGAGGAGACTCCAGCACGTCTCATCTTCGTGAGGAAGAAGAGTCTTTGTTGGGCCTTCCTTACCAGGTGAGATGTGTTCAAAGACCAGGTCTTAGGCAGTGAGTATCACAAAAACAAGGACAGCAGCACTAAACAAAATTCAAAAATCTAGTAATCCAAAAGGCAGGTGAAAACACACAAGGATCAATACACTGATTGCTCATCCCATCATGTGATATGATTAATGTTGCCTTGCAACAGACACAGATAGGAGGGGCCACAGGCAAATAGCTGGCAAAATAAGGGTGAGGGAGCAAAGTGCCATCTGATAATTGACTCTCGATCTCACTGGCCATTTGGTGATGACTTTAGAGCGCCCCCTATTGATTGCAGTATACATAGAATAGGCAATGACTCTCATCAACAGTGATCGGGAAAAGGCAGAAAGTTGAATGAATGAAATTGTTCTCCTAGCACAAGGGGATTTTAACTTGGATAGAGCCACTGCAAATGTGAGTTATTATCCTCCAAACTGGTCTACTCTTGCTGCATTCTGTGTGTAACAGACATGTTGTCCCATTAAAAGGCACAAATGTTTTAACTTAAGTGAGCAATCCTGTACTTTGGGCTGCATGTAGTGAGTGAGTGCTTATGCCAGTTTAATAATTGGATTAGGTAAATCAATGAAATGGCTGGTTGGATGGATTATGCCAGCCTGGATAGCAGTATACCTTTCTCAATCACATGAGTAATACACTGAGTAGACTTGCACAGCGAGAGAAACACTGGACACATCTTAAATGAATTATCATGCCCATCATAAGCAATTTAGTGTGAATTCAATAGATTCTTAACAGACCCGTCCAAAGCATGTGACCTCTGCTAAGGAATGATAACTAATGGCAGCCTGTTTTAAGTGAGTGCTTCCGTGCGTCTCATCTGATCTCATCTTTGTGAAAGATTCTGCATGCTGGTCCGTCCTCAGGGAGTGATCCTGCACATCTGGCATGCTCTTAGTGACTGAGCCTGTGATCTCTAAGTAACTTGTCTTTCACTGGTATGACATGGCAAACTGTAAGAAACGGAATATGTTCCTAGTGGAACTGGATTCGGTTTTACCTGCCTAACTCATTCCAATATTATTTTTTTGTTTTTTTCTGCATGAGAAAGCCCATCTCACCTTTGTAATCTGGTTCTGCGCTTCTGATTGTTTCCTGATTGACTTCACCTCACTTCACAGCTTCTTTGTTTGGTGTCTGACAACAGCTGGCCACGTTGGACTCCCTCAGCCATTTACCGGGAGCTTCGATTCAGCCAGCAGGTACTCCTGCCTTCATAAATCCTGCAAATGTAGCAGGAGCACATTGTAGGTTTGGCCCCTTCAAACTGCACCTTGCGTGCTGAGCTGTTGCCGAATTAGAGGAACTTCTCCCATTTGCTAAGGTGACATTTCAAGGAGACTGTGCTGCTGCATGTGCCGCAGAGATCTCTTACTTTAAAAATGAACCTGTCTGAAAATAAATCACTCTGAAGCTGGCATTCTGAGAAGGTGTACATTAGCAGAGGCTAGTTTAATGATGCACTAATGTTTCTGTTTACTTCCCAAAAGGAGATTAGGATTTAAATGCACGGGGGAAGACAGACAGAGAGAATGTGAAAGAGAGAGAGCGAGAGAGAGAGAATAGGGATAGAAATGAAATCTAAAGAATATTTTTTCTCATCCTAAAAAAGCTGCATTCACTCTCTAAATCCCTTAATTCTCGATCAGAAGTAAATGAAAACCCCGGATTGTTAACTTTGCTAGGCAAAGCGCCTCATGAGACCCTGAAGCCTTCTTCTCCTCCTCCCATACTGGTAAAAGAGCCACCCTGCTCCATTTTCTTGTGGTCTTAAAGCTAAAGAGCTGCCTAATGTTTTCATACCTTCTGAGACTTATAGTTTTATTGTTATGAATATTAACAATCAGGGTTTCTCCTGGGACCTGGCAAGGAGCAAGATCAAATTAAAGTACAAGCTAACACCCTTCAGTCTTCTGACTCGGGTTGCATTGCAGAAGTTGCTCTGTTATATGTAGGTGTTACTTTAGACACCATTAAACACCGCACCTGACACAGCATCTTTAAAAAGAACATTTATCTTTATAATAATAATAATAACTATTATTATTATTATTATTATTATTATTATTATTATTATTACACATGTCCCTGGCAGAAATAATGGAAAATTCAGCTGTTACATAGATTATACATAATTTGTGAAAAGCAGCAGGGAGTGAGGAATAAGATGTTGGATTTTAAACTACAAGGATGCCATTTCATCTCTGCCTCTGATCACACTGAGGTAGTACTCATTATAGAAGGAAGCCGTATAAAGCAAGATAAATATAGTTGTGAAAGGACTCATCAGCCACAGACAACCTGTATGAAAAATGTTTTTATCATAACTAACCTCAGTAAAGCAGAATTTTTGATTACTAGGCCAAAAAGCCATGGTGAGTTTAAAAAAGAATATAGGATACTATTGGCTATACATATAGAAATACACTTTTAGCCTTTTATTCATATGGTTGAAACAAACATACAGAGCAGCATTTAATGTGTTATTACCTGTGACAAAGCAAGACACAAGCCAAGAGCAATCCAGTTATCCATTTTTTGGGCCTATTTAGTCTGTGGTGTGTTGGCAGGTTGTAACAATTATCTTGGATATGTGTGTGTGTGTCACTGGCAGTTTGCACCTTTCCCCATTCCTGTTAAGAGTGGATTGGCTGAATATGTACATGGGGAGGGGAGCACATGGCTTGGAGTGGGGAGGGGGGGCAACCTTATTTAAATGTGTGGCGGGAAAAAGGTAAAGGGGAGAAGAGAGCACAGAGCCAAAGGAGAAGGATACGCCAACAAAACAACAAGAGGGAAATTTCAACTCGTGGAAAATAGGTGAACCCTGATTAATTTCTGTCAGAATCAGTTTTCCTTTCTTTATGAACAAGGTGAAGTCATTTGGGAGAGGACCTGATAGGCCGGCATAAGGGAATAAGTAGCAGTATGTTTCTCAGAACAGGAGATGCGGCTCAGTGCATCCTTTACCATCACAGACTGTAAACAATCATGGTAACTAGTGAATATTTAAAGGGCACTGGTTTCATTCATTTGATTTTCACATTTGTGTATTAGGGATGTAAGTTGTTAATTGTTTTGTTTCGTCATTTGTGTGGGGAGGGTGGAAGTGCTGCAGTACCATATTATGCATACAGGGGTTTGTTTGTTGTGTCCAATGCCTTATTTTACTAGTTAATAATAATTTTATTGTAACTCAACGTTGCCTTCGCTGGTGTGCTTCTGTACTTGTGATGGTGTAGTTGGGAAGTAGTGTTGGATGGATCATTTTTTTATTTTTTTTTTCTCTTTGCTGCTGCTCTAGGACGGCAGTGCATATTATAATTGTGCTGGCTTGGGGAGTGATACAAGGTTAAAAGAGGACAGCATGTCAGAGCAATGGCTAGCGCTGCTCCCCCTCTCACAGATACGGAGGAGCTGCCTCCCCGATTTCCCCATGTTGTATGGGTTTTGTTCAGATACTTTGGTTTTCCTGAGATAAAAGTATTAAGGTTGTCACTGCTACTTCAGGAATATGAAGTTCCATTCCTGTGTGCATGGAGTTTGGACACTTACTTTCTATCTTACATGGGATTTCCAAAACATGTAGTGGTTGGGTTAATTTGAATCTCCAAATTGGTTCTGTGGTGGTATGTACTGTGATGGACGAATTGGATCGCAGTCAGTATGGATGCAACTCCCCTTCCTGTCCAGGAGGCTTTGACCATGGAAGACCAGGGAGGAAGTGCTATTTCATTTCCATGTCCAGATGTGGAGTTGGAAGGATGTTACAGCAGCTTCATTGGGAGTAGCATCCTTACAACCACTGAGCAGCTTCGATACTGCCTTCTATGTACAGAGCGTCCCCGCGTGGACTGGGTGTCAGCATCCCATCTGGCAAGCCCCAGTATGGTCCCATGGGCCTACCCTTTCGAGTTTTGTGAGGACCACCAGGGGGAGCACTTGGATACTGATGTTACAATGACTATGGTGGTCCTGTTTTACCTAGAGGTGTTTTCCAGGGACAATAGATTAAGCGCCAGAAGTACTCAGTCGTCTGGAGTTTAAAGGGAGCCCTCTACTCAATTCAGAGGAGTTGGAGTCAGAAATGGAGGAAGGCATGAAGCTGTAGAAAAAGAAAAGGTAAAAAAAGAAGAGAAGGGGTTCTGCTGTATTTCTGAGTTGTGCTAAAGGTACTGTTTAAATTAAAAGCACTTTAATGTAAAAGGGACTGTTGTGGAGCAATTGTGGCCACAGTACTTTGCAATAGACAAACACCCTTCCTGCTTATTGCTGCAATGATAGGCTCCAGTACCCCATGACCTGAATTGAACTAAGAGGGTCACAGAATGTCGATTTCTAAGTGCGGCTCTAGGATCCTCTAGGATATGCCTCCCCAGACCATCACTGACCCATTGCCAAACTGGTCATGTTGGATAATGTTGCAGGCTATATAACGTTCACAACAGCGTCTCCTGAGTCTTTCATGTCTGTTACATGTGCTCGGTGTGAATCTGCTTTCATCTGTGAAGAGAACCAAGTGCCAATGGCAGAGCTACCAATTGTGTATTTCCTGTCAAATGGCAAGTGAGCTGAATGGTGATGGACTGTGAGCATAGGTCCCACAAGATGTCATTGGGCCCTCATGCCACCCTCATGGAGTCTGTTTCTGAACATGCACACCAGTAGCAAGCTGGAGGTCATTTTGTAGGGCCCTGTCGGTACTCCTCTTGTTCCTCCTCAAACAAAGGAGTAGGTACCGGTCCTGCTGCTAAGTTGATGCCCTTCTATGGCCCTGCCCAGCTGTCCTCATGTAGCGGCTGGTCTCCTGTTATTTCCAGAGCTAGACTGCCTGAAAGTACTGTCTCATGCTACCAGTAGTGACAAAGACACTAGCAAAATACAAAACTAGAGAAGAATCAATCATGAAGTATAAGGAGGGAGCAATCGTCTGTGGCCACCACCTGCAAAACCACTCCCTTTATCAGGGTTATCTTGCTGTTGCATCTCCAGTGCACCTGTTGTCACTTTCATTTGCACCAAATCAGGTGAAGCTGGTTCACAATCGCTTATACATCCTAAATGGACAGATTGATATCCTTGAAGCTTACTTGACTTGTTGCTAGACTGTGATGATAAAGTGTTCCCTTAATTATTCCGCGCAGTGTATTTTGCTTTATCTATGTGAAATAAACTTTAACCTGCCTCCTGACCACTCTCCTGAATACTGTAGTGTAGTGTATAAAAGATGCCTCTTTAAATTCAGCTTTTAAATCCAGCCTGCAGACTTACTACTTTAGTCTAGCATACCCTGACTAGAGCTGCTGATTATCTATGCACATTGTATTTCTGTTTGCTAGACATTTGTACAGAAATATTTATAAACCTTTACTAAATCTCCTCTGTTCTGTTTCTCTTCTCCATATCTGGGTGTGGCACTTAGTGCCAGTTCTCTACTGCCAGGCTGCTTTCCTCCATATGGAAATGTAATCCATAAAAGAAGCACTGAAATCATTGGATGGGACGATTCCCTCATCACATTAGGCAGACAGCATAGACTCAGTGATAGCAAACCCAGGAACAGGTAGACAGCCAGTTAGCCGAGGTCTCTCTCTTTTTCTTTTATGATTTTAAGCTTCTCCATTGTCAACTGCCCATAGTTCATCAATTAATTAATGGACAGATATTGTTGGTTTCCACTTATGTTTAATTAGTTTCTACCTTATTCATTGTGTGCTTTAACAAATCAGCATTTACATGTGAAGCAGTTCAGAATTTAGTAATTGGTATAATCTTTACTTATATTTTGACTGAGAATTGATCACAATGCTCTGCATCTGCACTCAGCGAAGAACACAATACAAAAAAATAAGTTGCATTGTATTATACTGTAACCAGTGCAAGCATTGCACACCATGTCTGCTTTCTTATATACTGCTCTTCATCTTTACATTGAATTAATATATAATATTTCTCTGGGTTTATACTGTTCATTTTTAAGAAATAGGAGCATAAATGAGGTAAAGACACGTATTATTAGGGGGTGTTTTCAGGGCTCCTCTAAGAGTATTATGCATACTCCTGACCTAGAGAGGGTGAACTTGCTAACTCCTTCTCCCTTTTTACCTACAGACCTGATGAAGAACCACTTGAAAAACACTGGCGTCACTTCCTGTTCAATGCCGGAAGTCCCGCCTATTCCACTTAAACTGATATGTAAAGACGGGCCAACCCAGAAGTCGGTATTCATTTGAGAATATGCGACTAAGAGAGACAGAGCTCCTCTACTGAAGCAATCTGCTGAATGGCAGACCCTGACCATCCACCTTATAGTTTTTTTGTTTTTTTTTTAACAATTATTAACCTTTTTATTGTCCCTATGTTAAACCGGGTTCTATCGCGGAGACACCTCTTGTCTTCTCGTCATATCATCATATCATTAAAGCTGGTTTGTGTTTTTATGTATTTTAATGCATTCTCGTTTGCTATTGTGCCACACTACTACTCTACAGAGAGAACAAACACACTGTTCCCAGTGTGACCACAAGGGGGAACCACAGATCCCCAAACCCAAGACATAGTAAAATACCAGAAGTTTTTAGAATAAAATAAAAAGGTATTAATTCCTCCAAAGCACTTTCCACAATCACCTCTCCATATATAAGCTACAATAACAAATAACATCAAAACAATTCTTACTCTTTCTCTCCTCTGCTGAATGTTACTTGCTGCCTCCCGACTCTAACTCAATGATATGAGGTAGCAGGCTCTCTTTTATGCTGGACTCAGGAGCACTTTCACTGCCATGTCATATCCTCCGGGAAGAAAAGTAGGAAGGTCTTCTCCCAACAGTGACCTCTTTCATTACATGGGGACTCCGGCAGGGCTGCATTTAAATACTCCATATCTCAATCATCTCTGCTGGGGTCCCGATTGGGTACCCATACAAGGACCACTGCCACCATGTGTATGGGGGATGGAACAGCTACCGATTCTTAGCTTCTCTTAAATGATACCACCCAGGCATAAAGTTACTTCTCTTTCCCGATGGCCAATTTGTTTTTCGTTCAGCTCTCAGGCCTCCTCTCCAGGTAATGAATCTTCTTCTTTACTGGTGGGTGTCCATTCTCCTTTTACACCCAGGTAGTGTGAATCAAACCCAGGATGCTGAATCCTTAAAGCAACACTTCTAAACAATGCACCACCATGTATTTAAATCATAAAACTGCATTTTAGTCATCCACCATACACAAATAGTGCGCAATACATAATGCATGATTAAAACTTTTCTAATTTAACTAACCACAGTTGTAACAAGTTTTCAAAAGGTGGCATTTTTATCTAAAGCAAGGGGCTCCTACATTCAGTCTTGGAGGGGTGCGGTGGCCGCAGGTTTTTGTTTCAGCTCAGTTACTTAATTAGAAGTTGCCGATAACAAAACTTATTTAATTTTATGGCTTGTTAGTTTTTTCATTCTGCATGTCAGGTCATGATTACCTTGCATACCATCCAAATGATTTGTGGCTCGGAGCTGATCAGTAATTCTCAATCCTTCTCTTGCATTTTATTAAAGCATATACTCCATAGTGGACACACAGAGGTGTAAATGGGGCCAAGTTAGATGATCAGCTGCTTGTCCCTTTGTCATTTCCATCGTATTGTTAATTGGAAGTTGCTTAAGCAAACAAGAAGCTATTAAAACAGAGAAGGCAGCTGTTTAAAAACTAAAAGGGGTGATTAAATGTGGAGAATCTTAACAAGCGAGTTTCATAAAACAAACCACACAAATGTCACTTCAGCAACAATCATTGGCTTCTAATTAAGAAATTAGGATGGAACAAAAAACCCGCGACCACTCCAGCTCTTCAGGACTGAACTTGGAGAAAATAAATGGTGAGTTTTTATAGCTTAATTTATCTAAAAAGTAAAAACACTTCCACTTGCTGACAGGCATTTTCCAGAGCCTTTGGTAAACTGTTGGACACCCATCCTCATTTGTTTCATAGTGCCAGGCTGAATGCTGGCTTGAATTTGTCAAGCACAATCTTGTTTTTTTAGAACACTAGAATATTTACTGTAAATGCACAATGGCATAGACTCCAAAAAAGCCTACATTTCAGACCAGACGACTGTGCTGGCAAAGACTACATACAGTAGGACCTGATGAGAATTCTTTATTAGAAATGTAAACTGTGCCCCCCAAAGGGGAAGCGTTTCAAGTAAGTCTGAGGATCTGACAGGTTTGCTTTCTGTAGTGCCGTTGTGATTGTCTCTTCTGTTTTGCCAAAGCTACGTTCGACTGAAATGAACTGTAATTTCTTTGGTTTGCACACAATTATTATGATGCGAGTGCTATGAGGTAAATGTTGTAGAAAAAAACGGCATTAACATATTAAATTTGATTTGATTGTATTCAGTCTTTGGCTTAATCTGGCCCGCTGGATATTCTGCCTGATTTACTTTACTGTGTTTATCATCTGTTATCCACCTTCAGCACAACACATTGATTCATCATGACAATTCTTATGTAAGACACTTTATGACAGTGCGCACTGTGAAAGACACCACCCCTCCGTGTACACACACACACACACACATGCAGTTATTCAAGCCAGTGCAGGGGCATGGAAGTCTATCCCAGTAGCACTGTGTGCAAGGCAACAACCAGCTCTGGGTGGATTGGCTTTTAATACAACACAATACCATACAATTTATTTTAATATAGTCCAAAATCACAAAAGAAGTGTTGCAATGGGCTTTAACAGGCCCTGGCTTTTGACAGCCCCCCAGCCTTAACTCTCTAAGAAGAGATCCTAGTAGGGAAAAAATGGAAGAAACCTTGGGAAAGGCAGTTTAAAGAGAGATCCCTTTCCTGGTAGGTTGGGTGTGCAGTGGGTGTCAAAAAGAAGGGGGTCAATACAATACACAGAAGAGGACACAAGTAATCCTCAATACAATATAACAGTAAAATAAAATGCGTTACAAGTACAGAGCAGAATTTAACAGTAGATGATATCACATAATACGATTTGGATTTGTTCAGAGTCCTGGAGACCTCAGCCATCAAGCTGCCTCCCCCTATTGGCCATTCCACAGCTGAGTTATTGCTGGGCCAGCCAATCTGACGAAAGGACCCCCAATTACCTGCTGATTCCTGCAATCCTCCAGCAGAGATGAGTTTACCTTAGGCAGGCAAAACAACTTGGCAGGTGTGCTGTGGCACCAAGTGCCACATTTGAGTACCGAGAAGAGAAACAGAATAGTTGAGGGTTAGTGACAAATTATATTATTTATGTTTTAGTACTAATGACCAACAAAAGAGATGCAGTCTGTACAGCTAATCAGCAGCTCTAGTCAGGATATGCTAAACTGAAGTAGTGAGTCTTCAGCCGGGATTTAAAAGCTGAGACCGAAGGGGCATCTCTTATAGTAGCAGGCAGACCATTCCACAGTTTAGGGGCCCTGAAACTAAAAGCTCGACCTCCCACTGTTATTTTATTAATCTTCGGAATCATAAGCAGACCAGCATCTTGAGATCTTAATGTGCGCTCTGGTTTCTAAGTCATTATAAGCTCAGATAAGTAAGCCGGACCTTGGCCATTTAAGGTTTTATGTCTTAAAAAGAGGAATTTGAAATCTGCCCTAAACTTAACCGGGAGCCAGTGTAAGGATTTAAGAACTGGAGTTATGTGTTTGTATTTTCTTGTTCTTGTAATAATTCTTGCAGCAGCATTTTGGATTAACTGGAGGCTGTATAAAGAACAATTTGAACATCCAGTGAACACCGCATCGCAGTAGTCAATCCTACTAGAAATAAATGCATGAATTAATTTCTCAGAATCCTGTTTATTTAGAAAGCGCCTTAATTTCCCAGGCATGGTGGCACAGTGGTAGCGCTGCTGCCTCGCAGTAAGAAGACCTAGGTTTGCTTCCCAGGTCCTCCCTGTGTGGAGTTTGCATGTTCTCCCCATGTCTGCGTGGGTTTCCTCCGGGTGCTCTTCTTTCCTCCCACAGTCCAAAGACATGCAGGTTAGGTGCACTGGTGATCTAAATTGTCCCTAGTGTGTGCTTGGTGTGTGGGTGTGTGTGTCCTGCAGTGGGCTGGTGCCCTGCCCGGTGTTTGTTCTTGCCATGCACCCTGTGCTGGCTGGGATTGGCTCCAGCAGACCCCTGTGACCCTGTAGTTCGGATATAGTGGGTTGGATAATGGATGGATGGATGGATAATGGATGGATGGATGGATGACTGACTGACTTAATTTCCCAACATTGTTAAGATGGAAGAAACATGATTTGGACAACTTTGTAATGTGCACTTTAAATGATATGCTAGAGTCAAAGATAACTCCTAGATTGCGGGCTGATTCAGTAAAATTAATGGTGATTTCAACTGAGTTAAATGATTGCAAAATATTGTTGCGATCAGCGTTATTCCCTCCAATAATTAACATGTTTTATCGGTGTTTAAAGATAGGTAATTCTCATCCATCCACTCATTTAATTCACTAATACAACTAATTAAGGACAACATCGGAGAAACTTCATTTGATCTAAAAGAAAGGTATAACTGGGTGTCATCTGCATATGAGTGAAAATTAACATGATGTTTCCTAATGATAGATCCCAGTGGAAGCATGTAAAGTGAAAACAGTAAAGGTCCCAGTACTGAGTCCTGCGGGACACCATATCTCACTTCTGTGAATAATGATGGAGTCCTGTCAGCACATTTCTGTATGTGTTGGAATCAATTTGATAAATAAGAACTAACCAGGCAAGGACAGTGCCTGTGAGCCAAATGTCATTTTCTAGCCTGTGCAATAAAATAGAATGGTCAATGGTGTCAAATGCTGCACTTAAGTCTAAATAATAGTAAGATGACATCATATTTTAAACCTTCATAATTCAACTTAGAATCAGAGCCTACGCCAGCAGCATCAAATGCAAGGCAGAAGCTAATCTAATGCAGTCCAGTACATGGTCCACACATACCTAAATGGAGCCAGTATTTCCTTATCTTAATTTACAAGTATAGTGAATTTAGGCAGTAGATCAGGCCCCTTCATTTCCTGCACACTTTATTATGTTTTACATGGATACATTTGCCATTTCTGCCCATCAATATGCACTCAGTAATCCATAATGAAAAAACATGTTTTCTGAAAGGTTTGCAAATTTATTTAAAACTCAAAAACTGAAATCTAAGACTGTATATACTTGCGTATAAGTTGGGTCTTCTAACCCGAAAAATCAATCATAAAATCAGACCCTGACTTATATGCTCGAAAAATCGATTATAAAATCAGACTGTGACCTATATGCCTGTTCAAAAATGCGACATGTAATTTTTTTTTACATCTTTCTGCTTCCTCCAATCTCGTACCAGTTTCTCAGACACATTAAATTTTATTGCAGCGCAGTTACCAATTTCTTTCGCCACTTCAACGACTTTTAATTTAAAATCAGCTTCATATTTTCTTCTAATTGAACGCTCCATCATAGATAAGGGATGCTCTCATGATAAAGGTGTATGAGGGTGTGGGATACAAAAAACACAAATCAGTGCAAACATCGCTTCAGAATAGTTTGGGTATTACCGTGTGGTCATGTAGGCACAATACATAGAAAAAAGGCGCTCGGTGGTTACTCTCTCAGGTGGGCGTTAGCGTATCATAATCTCTTGGATCAATGGTGTGAGTTTTCCGCATTCGATTTATACGCCCGCCATTATAAAACACAGGAAATTATACGTTAAAATCAAACCCCAACTTATCCACGCAAGAACTTAAATGTGAGTATATACGGTATTTATATAAGTATTGAGACCATTTGCTGTGGCACGCCACATTGTGGTCAGGTGTATCCTGTTTGCTGTAATTCTCCTTGAGATGTTTCTAGAACTTGATTGGAGCCCACCGGTGGCAAACTGAATTGACTGGACATTGTTTAGAAAGGCACACACCTGTGTATATGAGATCCAACAATTCACACAGCATGTCAGAACAATAACCATGCCAAGGAACTCTCTGGAGACCTCCGTGTTCAACTTGTGATGAGGCATAGATCAGGGCAAGGGAATAAAACCACTTCTAAAGTTTTGATTGTTTCCAGGAGCAAGGGGCTTTATTAATTGTGAAATGGAAGACATTTGGAACCAAACTGAGTAACCAAGCAAAAAGGGCTTTGGTCAGGGAGGTGATTACCCATAGAAAAAAATGTACTTCTCAAAGGTTGATCTTCGGTGGCTCATGAGACTTAAAGGAGACTCTCATGTACTGTATGTTTCATTTAAGAATCCACTTTGGCACAAATGTTTCCTTAGGAGAAATAGCTTCAGACAAAGAGGAGACATGAGATACAACAGAGTCAAAATTGAGAGTTTAGTTTGAAAAGCATGTTATATTTTGTTTTACTCTATTAGACTGATGCCTTTAACCAAAGTGACTTACAACATCTGAGATACAATCAGTTCCATTTGATTTGTTTTTCCAATTGGAGCACAGGCAGATGAACTAACTTTCTCATGGTCATACAGTGGTGTCAGTAGTGGGATTTGAACCCACAGCCTCGGACTTTGAACTTCAAAGTCTTAACCACTTTGCTACACTGTCTGCCCTTTCTTCCAATATTAGTATGACCTAATAGTGGCACAGCAATATAAATTAGAGCAACTAATAGTATTATTCAGAAGCTGGGACTACAGTTTTGTAATTACAGTATAGCGTTTAAATACCACAAACAACTGTCCATACATTTCACCACATATTACTGAGTAAACCTTACAAATACTTTCAAAAAGCAAAAAAAAAAAAATATATATCAAGATACTATTTGGAAAATCTGAGCCTTGTGTGATTTTGCTGAGATCGCTGCTGAAACTCAAGAAGAGACATTAGTGAGTTTAAGACTCTGAGAGCATGAGGAAAAAGATTATCTAATGAGACAAAAATGTCACTGTTTGGGTGGGACTCAAAGCACTATGTCTGGAGAAGACCAGGCACTGCTCATCATCTGATATTACTAACCCTATGGTGAAGCATGAAGGTGGCAGCATCTTTGATATTGGGTACTTCTTAGCGACAGGGACAGAGAGACTGGCCAGAATTGAGGGAAGGATGAATGCAGTGGTTCCTTGAACAAAACCTGCTCCAGAGAGCATGCCACCTCAAACTTTCAGCCTGACAATGACTCAAAGCATACAGCCAAGACAATTCTGAAATCTCTGATGGTCCCTGACTGGCCCAGCCAAAGCTCAGATTTAAAACCCTGAGACCTGAAGATGACTGTTTGCAGATGCTTCCCATTTAATCTAATAGATCTTGAGAGGATCTGCCAGGAAGAATAGAATAAACTGCCCAAATCCAGTTGTGCAAAGCTTGTAGGGACTTATCAAGAAGACTGGAATTGGAGTCAATTGTTTGTATGAATAATAGATTTCAGTTTTTCTTTTATAGATTTGGAAACTTTTCTAAAAATGTTTTCATTTTGTCATTATGGAATTATTGAGTGTAGACAAAGGCAAAAATGACAAATGAATCCATTTTAAACTAAGGCTACAACACAATAAAGTGAGCAAAAAGTTGAAAGGGTCTGAATACTTTCTGAATCCACTGTATGCGGACAGGTGAAATAGTCTCCTCTTCTTCTGTCAACTACTCCCATTAGGGGTCACCACAGCATCGTTTTCCATATCGTCCTGTCTTCTGCATCTTGCTCTGTTATACACACCACATGCATGTCCTCTCTCACCACATCCATAAGCCTCCTCTTAGGCCTTCCTCTTTTCCTTTTACCTGGTAGCTTTATCCTTAGCATCCTTCTGCCAATATACCCAGCATCTCTCCTCTGCACATGTCCAAACCAACACAATCTCACCTCTCTGACTTTGTCTTCAAACCGTCCAACCTGACCTGACCCTGTAATGTACTCATTCCTAATCCTGTCCATCCTCATCACATCCAATGCAAATCTTAACATCTTTAACTGTACCACCTGCAGCTATGTCTCCTGCAACAACTACTGCAGGCGTGGTAAGGGAGACGGCTAGAAGGGTGCTTGGTGTGACATCTGGACAGAGGAAGGAGGACAAAAAAACCTGGTGGTGGAATGGGGAAGTACAGGAGAGTATACAGAAGAAGAGGGTGTCGAAAAAGAAGCAGGTGAGTCGAAGAAAAGCAGAAAGTACAGTAGACAAGACAGGCAAAACAGTCTCCATGGAGGAAAAGCTCACAAGATCACAGGGAGAATGTATAAACTCCATACAACAAGTACTCAGAGATTAGGAGGTGACATGAGTGAAGTGGTTAAAATTATGAAAGTACAGTGGGATGCAAAAGTTTGGGCAACCTTGTTAATAGTCATTATTTTCCTGTATAAATCATTGGTTGTTACGATAAAAAATGTCAGTTAAATATATCATATAGGAGACACACACAGTGATATTTGAGAAGTGAAATGAAGTTTATTGGATTTACAGAAAGTGTGCAATAATTGTTCAAACAAAATCAGGCAGGTGCATAAATTTGGGCACCACAAAAAAGAAATGAAATGAATATTTAGTAGATCCGCCTTTTGCAGAAATTACAGCCTCTAAACGCTTCCTGTAGGTTCCAATGAGAGTCTGGATTGTGGTTGAAGGTATTTTGGACCATTCCTCTTTACAAAACATCTCTAGTTCATTCAGGTTTGATGGTTTCCAAGCATGGACAGCTCTCTTTAACTCACACCACAGATTTTCAATTATATTCAGGTCTGGGGACTGAGATGGCCATTCCAGAACGTTGTACTTGTTCCTCTGCATGAATGCCTTAGTGGATTTTGAGCAGTGTTTCGGGTCGTTGCCTTGTTGAAAGATCCAGCCCCGGTGCAGCTTCAGCTTTGTCACTGATTCCTGGACATTGGTCTCCAGAATCTGCTGATACTGAGTGGAATCCATGCGTCCCTCAACTTTGACAAGATTCCCAGTCCCTGCACTGGCCACACAGCCCCACAGCATGATGGAACCACCACCATATTTTACTGTAGGTAGCAGGTGTTTTTCTTGGAATGCTGTGTTCTTTTTCCTCCATGCATAACGCCCCTTGTTATGCCCAAATAACTCAATTTTAGTTTCATCAGTCCACAGCACCTTATTCCAAAATGAAGCTGGCTTGTCCAAATGTGCTTGAGCATACCTCAAGCGGCTCTGTTTGTGCTGTGGGCGGAGAAAAGGCTTCCTCTGCATCACTCTCGCATACAGCATCTCCTTGTGTAAAGTGCGCCGAATGGTTGAACGATGCACAGTGACTCCATCTGCTGCAAGATGATGTTGTAGGTCTTTGGTGCTGGTCTGTGGGTTGACTCTGACTGTTTGCACCATTAATCGCTTCTGTCTATCCGAAATCTTTCTTGGTCTGCCACTTCGAGCCTTAACTTGAACTGAGCCTGTGGTCTTCCATTTCCTCAATATGTTCCTAACTGTGGAAACAGACAGCTTAAATCTCTGGGACAGCTTTCTGTATCCTTCCCCTAAACCATGATGGTGAACAATCTTTGTCTTCAGGTCATTTGAGAGTTGTTTTGTGACCCCCATGTTGCTACTCTTCAGAGAAAATTAAAGGAGGAGGGAAACTTACAATTGACCCCCTTAAATACTCTTTCTCATTATAGGATTCACCTGTGTATGTAGGTCAGGGGTCACTGAGCTTACCAAGCCAATTTGAGTTCCAATAATTAGTTCTAAAAGTTTTGGAATCAATAAAATGACAACGGTGCCCAAATTTATGCACCTGCCTGATTTTGTTTGAACAATTATTGCACACTTTCTGTAAATCCAATAAACTTCATTTCACTTCTCAAATATCACTGTGTGTGTCTCCTATATGATATATTTAACTGACATTTTTTATCGTAACAACCAATGATTTATACTGGAAAATAATGACTATTAACAAGGTTGCCCAAACTTTTGCATCCCACTGTAACTAATACAGCGGATCAAAGTTGTTACTTTTAAACAGGCTCAACAAGAACACTGGGTCATTGGAGTTGGAAATTTTTTTAAAGATACATTTCCACAAATGTGAGGAAGTTTTTCTTCACAAAGAAAACCATAAACACCTAGGAAAAATTTCCAGGTACTCTGGTAGTGAGTAGAACTTTACAGATCTTCAGATGTCGAATTGATGTTATTTTGGAGTAATTAGGCGGATTAGATTTGCGAGCTTTGTTGGACTGAATGGACAGATCTTGCTAAAATTTTTCTCATGTTCTAAAAACCCCAGCAGGTTTATAACCCAGGATGCTGGATGCACGATGCTACTTCAGTTTTAAAAAGTTCTACGTAAAATTATGACCGATTAATAATTTGACAGTTGTTCTTGAGAATGATTTTATTTTCTCAAGACGTCATCTGACACTTCACTCGGCTAAAAGGGGCATCAGTTGCCAGGCGGACAAAAAACGTCCTAAATCCCCAAGGAATGAATATGCTCCCAGAATGTCCAGGATAGCTGTTCTCACACATCTTGTGTGAATTCTGAGGCAGCCTGGGGAATCGAAGCATGCTTGACGTGTGTTGAGAGGTCACTTTATAATGGCAGGGCTGCCATCTGCTTCACTGCCTTTTAACCACTGCCCTTAACATTGGTAGCCACCCTCCATTATTTGTCCATAACCCCTATCCTTGGAGCCTTTAAGCTGGATGATCGGGTTACCAGTGACAACATGTCGGCAAAGGTAAACAAGCCTGTTCAACCACAAGGCAGGGTCAGGGGTCAGTGTGCATGCAGCTACAGGGATTTAATATCGTGGTGCACATGGCGTTCCTGAAACATGATCTGTCTTTACCAAGGATGAGCCGAGGAGCATTGAGATTGGAGAAAGCAGGCTTGAGTAGGCTATTTCAAGAGATGGCCAGGGCATAGGCAGCACTGGTTTGTAGCATTTATTCCTATTTATGAGTCAAAATTAGAATGACTCACACAGCTCCTCACGCTCTTTGTGTCATGTACCCCTGTTTTACTACATGTAATGTGTAAATGCCAAGCACGCTAATTATAGTGCATTGGATCACAGACAAATGGTGGTGAGCATCACATGCTGCCAATTACCACTGCACTGCATTGCAATTCACTTATTAAGTCCAAACCAAATCACAGCCCCGACACGACTAATGTGTGGGCAGGTTGTCAGGGTGAACGCATGAAAGAGGGCATCTGCTTGCTAGTATTTTGTACCTGAATCTGTCTCCGTGGATTTCTTTCAAACCTTTAGCTTTCCTCAGCTTACATTATTAAACATTTTTCAAGACTGGCATCGGCGCTGCCCACATCTCTGAAGCATCTGTTCTGAATCAGTTTTTTTTGTTATTCATTTTAGCCATGAGAAGCATTAATGCCATGCAAATCATGTTTTCTCGAATCTCATAGCTTTATACCTGAGCCATCACAGACTTTGATTTCAATAGATTTCAAGTATACTAACAAACATTAACTGTCTCCATTCCAAGGCCAAAGCTGCATTATAATAACTTTCACTTGTGATATACAACTGGAGTACAAGTGGGTTACTTGACTTGTGTCAAAAGTGTCCCCTGAACTGCCATTATAGATGTAGAGTGTTGCAATGAAAAGTGCAAACAGAGTAGTGCAAGGACGAGGTCCAGCAGAACTACCAAAACTGAAGAAGTACTAGTCAGTTGAAAACTGTAAGGGGCACATCAAGGATGCAAACCCCAGACATAACACACTCAAACTTGTTTATTTTTTACAAAATACATTATTACAGATCTTACTCACAAGCACATGTTCTCAACTCCTTACTTTCTTCCAAGCTTCACTCCTGAGTTAATGTTGTCCTCCTCTCTCAACTCTGACACAGCCATAATGTACAATGGATGCTTTTATGCTGAAGATCTTGCAGTGCCAGAGCATTGCATTTAGGAAGCACTTACAGATTAGGCAGAACTGCAGTGCCCCAAGGGATCTGTCTTCCAGCAATGCCCCTGACAGTTCCTAAGGAATTCAACTTGGCTGCCCTACAGAACTACTGTACAAGCCCTATAGGTATCCAAAGCAGAACCAAACCAGAGGCACTAATACAGTATAGTGTCGCACCCACCACATGACGAACCATCTCAGGATCCCAAATTAGGACCACACTATTTTGAATGAAATGTTTTTTTTACAGTGTCTGGAGTGCCAATCCTGCCACCATCCCCCAAGTTTTCCCTGTAAGTTGCAGGACCAGACATACCTCAGACGTCATACGTCATACCCAGGACAGAGCAATTGCAGATTAAGGGTTTTGCTCAAGGGTCTAACACAGTCCCAACAGATCACTTCTGGCATTTACGGGATTCGAACCAGCAACCTTCAAATTGCTGGTGCAGATCCCTAGCATCAGAGCCACCACTCCACCAGCACCACTGGCATCATCTACAATTTAGGAGGAACATACAGTAGGTCCTGGAAAATTCCATCTCTCTTTGTCCATTCAGCATCATTGCCTGCCAACTGAGTCAGAGAGCAGTGCACATCCTCGACATGACACCCAGCAATCTTCCACTGATTTGGCCACCTGGCCAGGCAAAGGGGGGCATCATGCAATCCAGACAGGATGCCTGTCCATGCCTTTTTGTTGTCCTTCCAACAAACCTCTTGGTTACAAAGAAGAATATTGAAACCCTGTCTAGAGACACACTTCCATTCCTTACAATCACCCTTCTTCATGGCCTCCTAGCCAAGTAAGGAAAGACCTGTTGTCCCACCTGGGACTGTGTCATTGATAAAGACAGCTTAATATCATTAGCATCTGAAACTTAATTAGTTTCCTTTTGGCAAATAGAGTTGTAATGTAAACTGTAAACTGTGATTTTTAAGGTTGTTAACAGTCAGTAATCATTGCACTGGATAGCGACAGTGGGTTGCATGTTGATTAGCACATGCAACTAAGAAATTTGCTGTACTCGGTAAACTTATAAGATGGTGTGAGATTTGTGAACTGGCAGATCGGGTCACTGCAGGAAAAAGATACTGCCAGGGATCTGCATGATGTATTTGTTAGAAATGTGTCCAGTTGGTAACTAACAACCATCGTTGTTATGGTCCGTAAACATGTGACATGAGACAGACGAGCTTCTCTTCCATTTGTGAGGATCAAAATATGCAGGTTCCTTATTGCTCATCATTGCATTCTATGCATTGTCATTGGTTGTCAGCTCTCATACACACACAACCCACCACAACAACAAGTAAAGACTAAATTAAACCTGTTTCATTTTATTGGAGCAACTCATAGGCTAGTTGGAGTCAGGTATTCAGTACGTCACATTAGGTGATCGGCTACATAAAAGTGTGCTGCTGACTGCCTCCGACTCACTAAGATCAGTAAGTAAATGTTGCCTACAACTGAAAATTGCTGGAAAAGTCATGTAATGTGATATGGCCTTAAGAAATGATGAATGAGGTGCTGCCCCATCATCAAGACTTTATAGACAGTATGTCTTGCATTTGAGTAAAGTTCAGAGGAGATGACGTATAATGAGGCATATGATGAAATATTAAATCAAAAAGATTGATATTTATTCAAACTCTATGATCCAAAAATGTAGTGAAGAAAATCGACAGAAGGTCATACGTTAGAAGGGCAAGTAATCGGGCAAAAGGGTATCGGTAAAGGACTAGTCAAAGGTAAATCCAAAAACAGAACTAAAACAGTCAAGTAAAAGTAATGAGACTCCACCAAACAAGAAACAGTAGGAAAGTTCAAAACATGACTTTTGGGATGGCACAACAATACACCATGCTGGAGCCACTACACTGTCTGAACTCCCCCTTACAATATGTGGCTGGCATGTAATGAGGATGGCAGAGCAACACAGTGTGGCAAAGGAAAGGGTTGGGGTAGAACCTACCGTATTTCCCCAACGATAGGCAGTGGCTTATACATTAATTTTACAAACCTGCGTATTAGGTGCTGTTTATTTAAAAGGGGCGGCCTATCTAAAAACATTTCAGTCGCTATTCCTCGTGCCTTCATTTTGATGGCTATTGTTAAAACTATCCGATTGTCCTCACACTGCGCAAAAATCCCTTCGTTAAGTCGCTTCTCCAAGTTTGACCATTTTGTTTCCCTTGTACGCCTTGCACACCAATGTTGTGGAAGCGCGTGCAAAGCTTCCTCATCTTTCCACCAATTTCTCACTTGTTTTTCATTAACTTCAAAGTGGCGTCCAGCTGCATGATTGCCGTTTTCTTTCATGAAAGCAACGACCTGGAGCTTAAATTCTGCAGTGTTGGACTTCCATTGCGGCATGATATCAGTAAGTGCAAAATTTTATCAATTTAATTGTTCACGCTCAACTATAATGTCACTATAGAGTTGCAAAGGCCTACAGGGGTGTGCCAAATTAGATGCTTTTATTTCAGATTGGTAAATTCAGTAATGCCGCGGCTGATAACATGGGGAGGCATATCTTAGAGTTTTAAAACATAAACGAGCATTTTCTGCGGCTTATATAATAATTCATTACATTTATATAGCATATTTCTCAGTACCCAAAGCGTTATCCACACAGGGAGGAACCTGGAAGCGAATCCACAATCTTTCACAGCCTCCTTAATGCAAAGCAGCAGCACTACCACTGTGCCACCTGTGATGGGGTGGCCTGTAATGTGGGGAGGCTTATCATTGGGGAAATACGGTAATAGTAGACTGGGTTTATACAGGTAGACCAAGAAGTGGTACGTTTGTAATCTCCCTGTACTCATCCCTCCCTTTTCTAGTCTCTGACTGCAAAGATTTTTTTTTCATTCTTTTTCTATTCAATTATTGTGTAACATTAATGAATTATTTTTCTATTTTTCAGTTGATCATTGCTTGCTGCTCCCTAATAGGGTTATTTATATTATGATTCTACTCCATGTTCTGGCAGAACTCTCTCACAGAGCTGCATTTGGTGTCATACTGGCCAGTTTATTTAATGGTGAGTCACACATCAGGTAAATCCTCTGATCTTTATTTAAAATTAAAGGGAAGACTTCCTTATGAAAGAAAATCATTTCTTGAGCTGCATATTTTAAGAGAATGTCAGCATTTACCAGATTTACTTTTAAGTTTTGTTTGCCCTTTCAGTTGCACTCTCTGGTGAAATGACTTATGTTACCATCTGATTGTTTCAGTCCATACTTTAAAGAAATCCTTGTCACTCACTTTACATTTTAATGCATAGATTGTTGGCATTGAAAAGTCTGAATGGTCATGACTACCCTTGTGCACCTTTCGTTTAATCAATCCACCTGTATTTTGTATTTTGTCCTCCATAACATTCTGGAAAGGAAGAGTCACTGCAAGAGCAGCCACCATCCAACTTGATTTACAGTCTGATGTATTAACCACTAGGTCATAATAAATATATTATACTAGCTGTAGAAGCCCATGCTGTAAAAAGCATGGGATCCTAGAAAGTATTGAAATCCTCAGAAAAAAAAATGAAATGTAGAGACTTCAGGTAATTGAAAGGAACTATTCTGGACATTTCTCTCCTATGAGGTTTAATTTTGCCAACATGCTTGCATCGTTTGTGCATGAGCGGCTAAGCGACTGTCTTTCTTTGGAGGTTTTGTTTTGCCGACATGCTCGCCTCGCTTGTGTATTAGTGGCGGAAGGAAAAGTAAAAGGGATACCCATTATGTATTGAAATAAATGTAATAATGTTTGGCAGTATTCCTAGGTAGAAGGGGGAGCAGCAATGGGGTTTAGAGATATCTTTATACAAGTGGTTGCAGAAATTCTTAGTAAAAATACTACTGTGCAATTAACATAATTTCTGGCCTCAGTGTCTATCACTGAATGTCTACCATCATCAGCTTCAAATTACTAGACATAATAATACCGTTTTGCCGATGTCCTCGCCTCACTTCTGTATTAGTGGATAAGCGAGTGACCCTCTATTGGGATGTTTCATTTTGCCGATGTGCTGGCCTCGCTTGCGTATCCTCGGAGGTGGAACCCTTAGCCTGACTCCACCTCTCACTTTCAGGCCGGACAGGCAGACACACTTCCACCCGTAGAAGTTTATATATAAGATGTGCAAAAAGGATAATAAACAGCTGCTATTATATATAGCTCCTTCCTTTAGTATCTGCCATCCTAAGTCACTTAGACTAATAGTGCAGTGGTTGGCATTTCTTTTTACAGCTATAGCTCAGGCAGGGTAAGTGACTAGCTCAGGCTATGTTCACACTACTACATTTTCATTTAAAAATCAGAAATTAGTCTCTATTTTTGCATTTAATCTACACCACTCCAGGTTTTTTAGCCCCTGAAAATGGAGACTTTTGAAAAAGCTCTCCAGATCTGTATATTTCTAAAAATGTCTGCTCAGAGCTGAGCGCAGAGCTTTGAAACCACAGAATTGTGCTCTGATTGGTTCATGCTTATTTCATGGCACTTCCCTGATTGGATCCTGCTCATTATATTTTCTCAGCTGCTTTGCTTTCCTTATGCTTGTGTGTTACTCACAATAACAATTCCACCTCATTATCCGTCCAAACAAAACAATTTCCTTTTTTTTGTTTTCCATCGATCCTAAATTGTCCCTAGTGTGTGCTTGGTGTGTGAGTGTGTGTGTGTGTGTGTGCCCTGCCCAGGGTTTGTTCCTGCCTTGTGCACTGTGCTGGCTGGGATTGGCTCCAGCAGCCCCCTGTGACCCTGTGTTAGGATATGGCGGGTTGGAAAATGACTGACTGATTGACTGTTTTCCATATTTACCAGTTCTACATTTGTAAATGCAAGCTGCAAATGAATGTTTAGTGTGAAGGACACTTCCTTCTTCCATTTCTGTCAAAGCACATATCCAGTGTAGGTGAATAGCTCTGTTGTATGCATTTTGATCATATTAATGTGGGCAGAGATAATGTGAAAACACTAGTGTGGACAGTGTTTGAAAACACTGTAGTACTGTGGATGTAGCATTGGAATCTCACAGTGTCACATCTGTGTGTGAAGGAGGCTTTCTCAGGACTGGTGTGTCAACTGTAATTCTACATCGAATCAAGAGAGGGTGCTGCTATTCACATCTTCACCCCTTTCAGCTACACACTAGAAGCTTTAAAAGTCAACGATCTGTGAAGTCACTTCTGCTTCTGCACGTAGTCCCATCTCTTTGGGTGAGGAAATCATATAAAGGCTTCAAGTACCTCTACTCCTCAGTCTCATGAATGGACCTGCATTTGAAAAGTTGATACAGCTATTACCATCGGATGTCTCAATGATTTATAGTTCAATACCTTAGTTAGAAGTTGTGACAGTGCAAGTTAGCTCCATGCTCACACTTCTCTTTGGACGCCTCTTGAATCCACCACTGCTGAATGTCATAACTGAGATGAGCCAGGCAAATGAGGACACACATTCTTGCAAAAAGGGGTAGATATAAAAAATTATCAGTGCTTTCATTAATCATTCTCCTCCCCTTATCCTGTCTGGACCTTGCAGAAGAAGGAGATGCCGGCCGACAGGTGCAGTCAACCTTCAGATCCGGGCTAGGATTCCCATTGCCAGGTCCTCGGCCATGCCGAACAACATAGAGCTACCTCAGCGTCTGCGGGAACACCTCACGTTGGGCCATTCCTACTCCCAGGTAAGCACTCAGTAGTAGTGCCCCATCCTACAGTCCTGAGGCTCACACCCAACCACCTGTCTCTCACTCTGTTCAGCACAGGCTCTCTCTCTTTCTCTGTCTCTCTCTCTCTCTTTTACTTTTCTCTCCTATTAACCTCCATTCTCTCCTTCTCATCCTTCTGTTCTTCATCTTTCTCTTTTCTCTCTTTGGCTAGTCTTCTCCTCTTCCTCTTCCTTGTTCCACAAAGGCTCCTTTTAAACTCTGTTCTCTAATTGGGTAGTGGTGCAACAAGCCGCTTCCTCCAGTGCACAATTGAGGTGCCTGACCGATTTTCCCACCTCTGCACGTGTATGTGTGATTGGCCAAGTACCCCAATTAACACCCACACCCGACTGGAGCCCCAATCATGATTATTTATTTAAAACCACTAGTAGAATCTAAACACTGTAGAGGTAAGAATATAGCACATACAATTTTTATAGCAAATTTGTATAATAACTACCATCCTACAGTGCTTTAAATGTTTAGGTTTGTAGTACAACTGTTCATATGTACTGTAACAGGGGTCGCACAGACAGGTTAGATAACATCAGAGTCAAATAACAATTTTATGGTTGAAAGTTCATCTTCAGTAGTCAGCAGGCTACTTTGTATAGGCAAAATATAACAAAACATTTAGCAATATTTGAGATACCTATCTAAATGAACCATCATCCTAAGGCACTTCATAAGCCCAAAGCTTATACTGTATGTATTATTTACAAATGCAGACTCTTTCACTGCCGCACAGTGCTAGAAGCATACACTTATGTTTACAGCCCAATGTGTTAGCCACTAGACCACATGCAGGCACTATGCAGAAGAGTTATGTCATGTTTCTGTATTGACTCCATGAGAAGACACTTCAAAGTACAAGGCTATAGCACTGTTATTTACATCTGTCCTTAAATTTGCAGCGTTTGCAGGAAACGTTAGCTCCCAAGGGCACACTATTAGACAGTAGTAACGTTTGAACTGTGGCTGCTCAAATGTAAACGCTTATTATTTTTTTTCATTAATTTTCAAAGCTACAGCTAGTATGCTGTGCTCTGTGTTGTTTACTGGCAAACAGACAACAAACACGCACACTTTATTTTATATAGCAACTTGCCATAATGAACAAACAACCCAAGGCACTTTCCTTGTGAAGAACTTTAGCGTAATCACTTTTCATATTAGGAGAACTGGCAAGTGAAGTGACACACACAGAGTGTACAGTCCAATGTCAGTGTGTGTATGGACATATGAGCTTTAGGGCTCTGAAATCTGTTTCTAGAGCCTTTGGCAGCTGCATTTTATGCCCATGTAGATGTCAGTCTTCCTCCAGTTCAAGCAGATAAAGTCAGGTCTGCTGGTGTTAGTATGGATATAGTCTACATTGGACTGGCATCACTTCTAGGTCCGGTTCTTCTGTGGTGTTTGACTCTTTTTGGACAGGTTCTACCTCTCTGACCTTAAAGGATATTTATAGATAAAGCTAAATGGATACAGCAGATGAAGTCAGCATCGAGTAGAACTCAAGCTTTGCCACCTTGGTTTCTTGAGCTCCCGATTTCTAACTCTTTCATCATTTAACGTTCTCCACTCGGTACATATCTAATCAATGCATTTTTGTCTTTACAAAACAGCATATCTAATTGTCTCCCAGTCTGACTCATCCCAGCAGCACAACTGGGTTGACCTTCTAAGATGTGGAACTCAACTGAAGGAATCATAAGCATTGATATTTTCAAGAATCCAGGTCAGTCAATCATACATGCTTGTTTTATAGATTTTTATAAACCTGTTCCAAACTTCAATGTGCCTATAATGTACACCATAATGTATAACATTCACTTGCAAGCAAATGACAACAATAGCTCCTTCTTTCATTTTGGCCACTATTTCTAGTTCTGGTTTATATTTTTATTCTTTTTGATGGTTACCCTTTGGAATTGTTTGACACTCTGTGGAGCAAATCTTTAACTGCCTGCCAGGTTCAGCAGATATGTGGTAGACTTTCTCCCACACTGACACACTTTGCTACTATTACTAACTTTAATGAATGTTTGATGAGGAGGGTAACTTAATGCAACACCCTAAATATTAATACTGCATCGCATTACATTGCATGTCTCAGAGATTATTTACTGTGTCGGTATGAATTCAGCTCATTAAATATTAAAAATGCTAATTGTGAGGCATATTTAATGCACTGCATTAACGGTCCCTTGGTACTGATCCTCAGTTTCAGTTGCAGTTCCCTGCTCCTTAATTGTCTGTTAGCCCAGAGGAAAGATTACTACAGGTGGGCTGTCCATCCTTTCTGTGTACATCCCGATTACATATCCAGATAAACAACAGGGTCTTAAGCAAGCTAGCTAGCTACCCACACCAGGTAATGGAATACAACACTGTACTCGTGTATAAAAGCTGGACAATGACACAGAGGGTATTAGCAGCAAAACATCAACACCGGGCAGCTGTGTGAGCTTGGAAACTGAAATGGAGGTGCAGCGCTATTAAAATGCAGGCTGAACATTTAAAAAGGATCAGTTTCAAATATGTAGTCCAGTGTAGAAGGCGGTCATCTGCACAAACCCAGAAATGAAACAACTATCAAGCGTATGACCTGGCCAGCTCTAACCTGCATAGAACACCAGGATTTGGAGGTGATATCTTCTGTACAGTAGCATTCCAGCATGACCAGCTGTACCAAAACACCTGCTGGTGAACTTTTGAATAAATTGCATAATGACTTGTGGCCATACAGGTGAAAAGCCAAACACACATAACACATCCAGCCATCCAATTTTGAACCCAATATCCAGTCCTGGGCCATGGGGCCTGTGTGTGTGTGTGTGTGTGTGTGTATTGCAACAAGGAAAACAAAAACAGAAAAACAGGGTAGAGGTCCAGAGGGAATCCTCATTTAATGATTTATTTTGAGGGAGAAAATATAGCCTCAAGCATGATTACGCCATGGTCATTTCAGCATTTTGCTATATTCAAATTGAAAAATCTCAAGTGGCTTAGTATTCTGAATTTTTCCAAAGTGTGCAACTCCTGGTGGAATTTGCAATTATATACTATAAGGGCTAGAAGGGATGGGATTTCATCTAGTGGGGAAATGACGTCAGTTGTCCTATAGGCTTTTCTCTTCCTCCAGTCTAAGGAGAGAAAAGTTAGTGGGGGAGTCACCCTGAATTCCTTCCCTGTATTTTCTGAGTACAATGCCCCGTATGTGTCATGCAGGGGGTACTCCTGAGCAATTTGCATCCCAGAAGGATGCCCAGACATGGGGAGAAAACAATGGAAGGAAAATAAATAAGATAAAAAAAATCAAAAAAACTAAACCATGGGCCTAACTAAACACAAAATCACCTTCCCACCTCTTCACCTCACTACAGACCTCTAGGCACAGCTGTCTTAACATATGGGCACAATGGGCACTGCTGGGGTCCCCAGGAAATTAGTGGCCCCAGTGCAATACTTGGCCTGGCGACCTATGATGCTGTTAAGACGGCCCTGCTTCTAGGCATGTCTTCCTCCTCCTTGCCAAATGAGTCATTGTCTGATCTTCTCTCCCAACTCTAAGCTCGCCTGGCTGAAGAATCTTTGCTTCTTTTATGCAGGAGCCCTTGAAGATTTCCAGCTAGCTTGGAGGTACATCCAGATTAAAGCAAAGCTCCCGCAAGGCATGGAGCTGTCCCCTTAAAGGGTCAGGTGAACATAACAGTGAACAGAGTATAGCAATGGTCCATGCCAAGTCCTGGACGAGAAAAATTTTGCAGTACACCTGATCTTCCTGCTTCCTCTAACAGGGATTGAACCTCGGACATCAGAGCCTCAGGCATTGTGCCATTGCAGCTGGTTCACTTACTTGACAGAGTATAGTTTGGAGTATTATATCCATAGCTCTGATCCGTAATCTGATTATTTGGGTGGTCATCTACCAAGTCCCACAAGCGTTTCTCTTCTCTTTGCATTATTGACAGGAACTCTATAACATATCTATGATCTGCTTCTCTCAACTGAGAGGGCGTGGTAGATGTTTACTGACTGGCTGACCAACCAGAAGCATTACCTGATAGGTAACCATCCAAATATTCATATTGCAATTCAGTCCTATGACTATAATATTCTGATCTACACCTTGTCAAGTAAACGAACTAGCTGCTGTGGCACAACATCTGAGGTCTCAGGCACTTCTGTCCGAGGTTCGATACTTTGCGGGATCCCCTCAAGGTTGCTGGATATCATGGTCGGCCTATACACTGATACTGTGAGTGCTGTGCAGAGTGGAGGCAGAAATTCTGCATTTTTCCTAGTTGTTTCATTGCTTCATTAGAGCCCCAATTAGGGAGAAACATGTGTCATGTATTCTATAATGTTCTTGCTTCTACTCTGTTTAGTGCTTGAATGGGCTGGATGTTGGGCAAGGTTGTGGGGTCCAGTGGCTATAGGTTGGTGAAGAAATATTCACTGACCTTGAATTTGCCGATGAAAGGGATCTTCACAGGGTCAATGGAGGCTCTCAAGAGACTGACCGAGAAGTCTGTGTGTCTGGGCTTGCGAGTGTCCTGGATAAAAACTAAGATCCAGGCCTTTAATGACCTCTTGGATACAGTCATCAGCAATGTGTCTGTCTGCGGAGAGAGTGTCAGCCTTGTTGAGAGGTTTACTTTCCTCGACAGCAACATTCATGTCTCTGGTGACTCTTTCTGTGAAGTCAGTAGATGGATTGGGGTAGCATGGGTGGTAATGAGGTCCCTGGAAAAAGGTGTGTGGCACTCCTGATATCTTTCCAAAAGGGCAAAGGTCCAAGTCTTCAGAGTACTGGTGTTTCCTGTTATGGTTGTGAGACATGGATGCTATCCAGTGACCCGAGACAAAGACTGCACTCCTTCAGTACTGTGTCTCTTTGGAGAATCCTTGGGTACCACTGGTTTGACTTTGTGTCAAATGAGCAGTTGCTCATGGAGTCACAAATGATGCACATTACCTGCTTTGTGAGGGAGCGTCAGTTACAGCACTATGGCCATGTTGTGTGATTCCCGGAGGGTGATCTGGCTCACAGAATCTTCATTTCTGAGGACCTGAGCAGCTGGACCAGGCCAAGGGGATGCCCACATAACACCTGTGTGGTAGATTAATAGTAATTTCTGGGTGATGGGGGGGGGGGTTGCCATCCAGGACCCGAAGCTGTTTCATCGTGTGGTGGGTACAATATTGCGTTGTATCAGTGCATGATCCCCAACCTGACCTGACCTGATATTCCTCCTGGGGACAAATACAGTTTTGCCTATCTATCTATCTATCTATCTATCTATCTATCTATCTATCATCTGCCAGACACTAAGGGGGGGGGGGGGCGATAATGAGTGGGCATTGTTAATGAAAGTAAAAGTGCACCCACTCTTTAAAGTCTGCAGTATATACACAAAAGGGAAACATTTGTGCTACACGAGCATGCCAGACACTGGAGATTGTCAAAGTTTAATAATACTGACTACCCTCTGTGGACAACGAGGGGCAATTTCCATCAGGCTCAAAATGGGCTTTGACTGGTGCTGTACAGTATGTAAATATATATATGAAATTCTTACTCTTTGATAACCACAATACTTAACTTCATTCTGTTATAAAAGAAAACACAAACCATTTTACCGGTTGTTCTACTCACCCCCATATCCAGATAGATCCTTTTGGTACTTATTCCGGATTGTCAAAGCAATGTTGTCCATAGAACAGAACCTTCATATTCTTTAGAGTAGCCTTCTGACATACAAGCTGTTCAGATGCATGTGCAATGCCTGACATGTATTGAGATTTGGATCAAAGCACTGATATTTAGGACTTTGCGGGCTCTACAGGAGGCTTTGCACCATAATCCACAAGGGTATCCCCATATATTATTTGCCATATGCCAATCATTTAACCTACCTGTGCTCCAATTGCAAAAAAGTTAATAGTCTTACAATATATGTCTGGTTGTATAGAACCTTACCATAGTTCTATAAAAAAGGGAGCTATATAAAATATTGGCATTTAAACATACTTTATCAGCAGCTGGAATTCAGCATTGAAATAAAGGGTCTGTCTGTCTTCATAGAGCCAAAAATGGAATTTCATTTTCAAAAATGAGGGTAAGTCTTTTATATATTGATGGAAGTGAATTGTACAACAGCTTATAATAAATACATGAGCTTCACATTAACATCTTGCACAGAGCATAGCCTTGACTGTTGGAGCTTCTGAAAGACAAATGAAAGCAAACCCCCACTTATCATACTATGCACTTATCCACAGAACAGGAATAGGAGACAAACCCCTAAACAGGGCTCCGTGTTCATATGGCTTTGAGGTTTTGCTTGTATTTATGTTTTCAGTGGCCTGTCAGTTTAACTGGAATCAAGACTTTGTGTTTTTTGTTTCCCGATCAGGCCTCTCGAGAATAAACAAAGCCTCCAAGCTGAGCAAAGACTTTTAACGTTGCTGCTATTTTGTTTGCACATAACCCGTAGGCTACTACCGACTTAGGGAATGATTAAAAAAGATTTTTGAATATTAATTTATGTCCAAAACCTGCTTATCCCAGGCTTAACCTATTTATAGAAAATCCATCGTCTTTTTTATTCCAGTAATGACGAGTATTATTGTAGCTGCCTAACTTCCCAGCCTGCTGTTTTGTGTCCACAATAACCTTGAGTTTGATAAAAGCCTCCTGCGCCAGAATCAAGGTCACATTAGGTTACCATCTTTGACAAAATTGGAAGGGACTGCCCCTCAAGCAGAGCTCCAAAGGCTCTTTTGTATCTGACTCGGAAACAATGCTGAGATTTTTAATAGAGACTTACCACATCAGGCACCTAATCCTTCCATGCCTTCAAAGACGCCAATGCAGTTGACAAAGCTGGCAACAGCAGACAGAAGTGTCATGCAGAGTTGGTGGTATCAGACTCCAAGAACATTCAGATTAGAAAAAAATGTGTCAAGAAGAGAACTTACAAGGCCTAAATAACAGAATCAGATATTTCCTAAGATAGCCCTATGGCCAGAAATTCATTAAAAACATTTTTGTTTGATAGTTATTTTTCTAGCATTATTTCATTGGCATTGTCACATTGCCATTTTTTTTTGTGTCATCATTGACCCCACATAGAAGTGGGAAAAAATGAAGAGGAAGAAGAAGACACTTTTTTAGTTGGTGCTACCATTTTGTTTTTTTGTTTTTTTTGGATTTCATTAGTACAGTCATTTTTGTGTGTCTGGTCACTTTAATAGAGCATGGTTGTTGTTGTGAATAAAGCTTCCTGAAAGGACCATGATGGTAGGCAAGGTACCTCATCAACCTGCCCGAGGAGAATCATCCTAAATCCACCAACTCCTCAGTGCTAACTAACAGCTTCTAAACCTAGCCAGCTCAAAACAAGATGAGCTGACAAAACAAATAGAATGTCCCAAATTAAAGCCAAAAACTCCACAAGAACATGGATGACTATAAACCTCCAGCTTGTGCAAAAAAGGGCAAAGTAACCTTATAAAAAAATAAACAATCAAACAAACAAATAAATAAATAAAACATTCATGCCCAAAAATAGAAAAAAGACAAGGAAAAGCTGAAAAGAGCAAGGCAATCCAAGTGCAAACAAGTTCAAATCCATAATCAATATGCACAAATCCAATGACAGAATCAAAGTAAGTCCAGAAAAATAAAAAAAACCCAATAATATTCAAAAATATTCTCGACCATTCTCCACCGCTCTCCTACCTCTCTTCACATCATTGACTTTTGTCTCATTTGATCAAAAGATGGTTAGTGTCAAACTGGGCTGCTACCTGATGGACCATGCAGCACCAAAGGGGGTGTTTTATGGCCAGTGCTTCTCAAGTAGCGATGTTGACCTGGCCTTTTTAAAGGTACATCTTCATGGTGTTTGTCTTTGAAACATAAATTCAGGCCACCACAAGATTTTTGTCCTCAACTCATTTGAGAGTAGAACCTGTTTGGTAAGAAGGTTGTCAGGCATTCTAATACAGTAACCTCCCCAGAAGAGCTGGTTCTGAAGAATTATGAATTCAATGTTGGTTAGCATTGCCTCAATAAGGACGCTAGTGTTGGTGTGCCAATCTTCTCAATTTAGTCAGTGCTGGTGAAATCTCTCCCGAGTTTTCCAATGACAGCAGTAAGTGACCAAGGTCTTGCTGTCATACAGGTGAGTAGTGACACAGCAGTGACACTTGTAGATCTTGGTGTTCTTCTTGGGTTCATGGTTCTCAAACACTTGATGACACAGTTTGCTGAAGGAAGCTAGGCTCTGATGCACAGGTGCCCACAGCTGGAATTACCTTCTTGAATTTCTTCTTTTTCTCACAGTGCCACAGTGGATCAACTTTTTCCATCTCTTCCTGTCCTCTGCATCTTTTTCTGTTACACCCATCACCTGCATGTACTCTCTCACCACATCCATAAACCTTCTCTTAGGCCTTCCTCTTTTCCTCTTACCTGGCAGCTCCATCCCTAGCGTCCTTCTCCATATATACTCAGCATCTCTCCTCTGCACATGTCCAAACTAACGCAAACCCACCTCTCTGACTTTGTCTCCCAACCGTCCAACTTGAGCTGACCCTCTAAAGTACTCATTTATGATCCTATCCATCCTCGTCAGATCCAATGCAAATCTTAACATTTTTAACTCTGCCACCTCCAGCTCTGTCTCCTGTTTTTTTGGTCAGAGCCACCGTCTCCAACCCATATAACATAGCTGTTCTCCCTACCGTCCTGTAGACCTTCCCTTTCACTCTTGCTGATACCCGTCTGTCACAAATTACTCCTGACACTCTTTGATACCCATTCCACCCCACTTGCACTCTCTTTTCCACCTCTCTTCCTTCTTGAACACAGGTCATAAATAGTCATGAAACCAAGGTGGACTAGGGTAAATGAGGACACAAGACAGTAAGAGTAGGTGTGTCAAAAATGCTCAGTGCACATGAACAAAATGTTAAAAAATGCAGTGTAATCTTCTTAAATAAATTAAAAAAAACATAAATAAGCCATACAACCAATGAATTGTGAAGAAGCTAAAATGATTAACAAAAAAAGTTCCTTCAATAAAATCCAAGTATAAAATATCATATGAAACCTTTGGCAGCTGTGACCCCTTTCTCTGGCTCTCGTCCCAGACACCTCTGTCGATACCCGCTAGGACACTCGGAGCCAGACCTTTATCATCTTGCCATCAATATCAATATCAATATCAATATACTGCAGGACCCCAGAACAACCCACTGCTCCAACATGCACTCCTCTATGGTGGTCAGTGGGGGTGACCCATTCTTGGAGGATCATTCCTCTTGCTCCCTCACTGTTCTTCTTACTCTTGCTCTGCTTCCCTTCTACCACATTGGATTGCTTTCCTGATTCTCTTTTTCTCTTCTTTCTCAATCTTTAACCTAGGCAGGCTCCCTTTATTCACTTGTGGATGCTGCATCCTAATTACGACCTGTGGAGCTGAACAAATTTTCACATGTTATAAGCAATCAGCCCACCTCCACACTGAATACCCCAATGCCACACAGCGCTACAGTTGCATGCACCCACACCATCTGAAATGCACTATGTTTCTTATCTTAAAAGACACACTACCACGGATATGCTTGAATTGGTATATTGTAACATTCAGGTGGCATGGTAAGGGGCAAGAAAAAGCAGAAGAATAGAAGCTGATGGAGTCAGATTCATATAGGTAAACCACATATTTATGATCTAGCTGATGTTGAATAAAATGACATGAAGAAAGACATCATGGAGCTGACAATGTTGGATTTATAGAAAAAGGGCAGAAAAATGATTTTGACAAGACCAGTTCCTCCAGTCCAATGTTGCTTGCCAATTCCTAGTCACCTGACTTTTACAAAATAGGTGTGAAGGTCCCCAAAGTGCTACTTTCACCTCACTATTGGGTCATTTTTCCCACATCTCAATAGTTCCTTGTAACAATAGGAAATCTTTTAAGGTTGTGTGGACTTTACCCTTAATCAGCTTCAATCTGTCTCCCTATGTTCTTGATAATGAACATGCTTTAAAGTAATAGCCCATATCCACCATACTACTTCTCTTCATAACTTTGAACACTTTGTTCATGTCGCTTGTTAATCTCAGTTTGCATAAAGTGAAAATATTTGACTCTGTCAATCTTTCCAGATAGCTCACATCTCACAATTCCGGAATCATCGTAGTCACTCCTCTCTGGAGTTTCTCTAGCACTGCTATGTATTTTTTGTGATATGGAGATGTAAACTGTATACAGTACTCCAGATGAAGCTTCACCATTGTGTTACATAGTTTAAGTATGATCTCTTTTGACTTCTACTCTGCACATATTGCTATATAACCTAACATCCTATTAGCCATCTTAATCACTTCTGTACAGTCTCTGGATCTGCTATGTCTTTTTTCTTAGGGTGCACTTTTATTTTTTAGACCTCTCATTTTGTATTCAAATATATGTGTTGCTTTGTGTTTATTTATTTAGAATATTATTTAGAATAAACTATCACATAACTGCCCATGTCTCAGTTCTGTTCAATTTCATCTTTTATGATTCTACAGACTGTAGAATACTCACAGTTACAACTAGTTTTGTGTCATAAGGAAATGTAACCACTCACTATTTACTGTATATCTTATCCCAATCATTTACAGTTTCTATCTATCTATCTATCTATCTATCTATCTATCTATCTATCTATCTATCTATCTATCTATCTATCTATCTATCT
>JANRMT010062813.1:85017413-85073826 GCA_026402145.1 Polypterus bichir lapradei | reverse complement strand
TCTATCTATCTATCTATCTATCTATCTATCTATCTATCTATCTATCTTGGTGGGATATATTAGGCAACAAGTGAAGAGTCAGTCCTTGAAGGTGATGTGTTGGAAGCAGGAAAAATGGGCAAGCATAACAATCTGAATGACTTTGACAAGGGCCAAATTGTGATGGCTAGATGACTTGGGTCAGAGCATCTCTAAAATGGCAGGTCTAGTGGGGTATTCCCAGTATGCATTCATTAGTACTCTCATTGATTCATGTGGAAAGCGAAGACTGCCCTGTCTGGTTCAGTCCCACAGAAGAGCTATTGTAGCAGAAATTGCTGAAAAAAGTTATGCTGGCCATGAGAGAAAGGTGTCAGAATGCACAGTGAATCACAGCTTGTCGATTATGGGACCGCGTAGCTGCAGACAAGTGACTATGCTGACCCCTGTCCACTGCTGAACTGCCTAGAATGGTCATGTGAGCGTCAGATCATTGAGCAGTTGAATAAGGTGGCCTGGTCTGGTGAATCACATTTTCTTGTAGATCACGTTGATGGCCAAGTGCATGTGCTTCATTTACCTGGAGAAGAGATGGCTGAAGGAGGCACTCTGGGAAGAAGACAAGCCTGTGGAAGCAGTGTGCTGTTCTGGGCAATGTTCTGCTGGGAAACCTCTGTTTCTGGTATTCATGTGGATGTTACTTTGACACGTACCGACTACGTAAAGATTTTTGCAGACCATGTACATCCCTTAATGGCAATGTAATTCCCATTTCTCAGTTGCCTCTTTCGGCAGGATAATACTCCCTGCCACGCTGCAAAAAAATTGTTCAGGAACATAACTAAGAGTTCAAGGTGTTGACTTGACCTCCATATTCCCCAGATCTCAATCTGACCAAACATCTGTGGGATGTGCTGGAATAACAAGTCTGATCCAAAATGGCCCCCACCTTGCAACCTTTAAGGCTTAAAGGATCTGCTGCTAATGTCTTGGTTCTAAGGACCACAGGAAACCTTCTGATTTCTTGTTGAGTTCATTGCCTTAACAGGTCAGAGCTGTTTTGCCCACACAAGGGAGACAACTTTAGATAGGTGGTTTTAATGTTGTGGCTGATGAACACACACACTCACACACATACACACGCACACACACACATACTGTATGATGGACACCACTTTTAACATCATTCAATTCTGAAAAAGTTCCTCTCACCATAACCCTATGTTTCCTGTGTTTAAGCCAATTTTGCACCTGTAAATTCTCTTGTCTTTTAGTTTGAGCACTGATAATACTTCATAAACAATATTAAAAACATACACGGTCAAGCTCATGAAAGAATATTAATAGAGTAAGCAAAAGGATGAATAACAGAATGGATAGAATGAAGAAAGTGAGTCAGAACAATGAAAGGAGTTCAACGGAGCATGCACACAGGGAGAAGACCTGGCAGAAGATGAGGACCTGGCTAGATACAATATCTAATCTTGAAAATTTAGGCCCAAGGAGGCTATTCAGCTGATACAGTATAAACAGTATTCTGTAAATTAAATCTCAGTCAGTTAAGTCTTGGCGCCATACCCTTGGAGACATCATTTCCCAGCAACTCAGATTAGTGTTGCCTGCAAGATAAACTGAATAGCAGGGACAGAAGATGACATACTGACTTTGTGCAGAACTGCTTGCAGACAATATGATTAAAAATTGTTTCTTTAGAAATGTAAGTGAACTGTCACATGACATTTTACTTTATAAACTGCATCAATAGGCAGTCTGCTGGAGATCAACTGTTCTTGAAGTCTCAGCTGCTTATAGTGCTGTGACTGCAACAGGACAAAGTTAACAACATAATGTCCAGTATTCCAGACCCAATACATTCATGTGCTCATGGATTACAACTTGGCTGAAGGTAGTACATTTTTTATTTGAGAACGATTTTTAATATGTTTAACACAATGGAAAATAAAGCGAGTGAAGTGAATCAATTTACTAAGATGAATGGAATAACATAAATTGACTCAATAAAAAAGAATCAACACAGTCATCATTACTGCTTGGCCACCCAGAGCTTGCAGGAGCTCAAAGTGGCTGCACTTTCATTGATTCAGATGGTAGTGATGTATCCTTAGAAGAAGGCTGAATTTAAATCTCAGATCTATAAGTGCACGTTTTTAAACTCTTGTGCTAAAATGCACTTGCAAATGGCAAAAAAAGAAGGTTAAGCCTTTAACACAAACTCTAGTTAACCCATTTAGGAATTTGCTATGCTATGGCTAGGCTTTCATCCCTGGTTCAGTTGTCTTATCCTTTTATTTATTCTTTTAGATGTCTTTTGATTATTATTTATAATGATGCTATTGAATATGTTTATGCTTTTATCAGTTTGTACTTTATTACTTTGCAAAACAGGTGTCAGTTGTGCTTGTTCAATGTTTATTAGTGTTTTGTTTGTCTCGTAAATTAAAAAAAGTGTTTCCTTCTGCAAACTGTGAGGGTGTCACAAACAGCAACACAATTAGAAGATCTCCTGTCATCAGGCTTCGGGTGGCATACGTTTAAAGAAAAGAGCAAGCATTTCAAAGGAGAGAGAAGAAATAAGGATGAATCAGTACAGACTGGGATCAACATCACAAGTGTTGCTATCATTTTACTGAAAAGAACAACATATCATCAGTTTTCATCATGTTGTAACTGTGAGAAAGGCATTTTGGGACTTTTCATTTTTCACTACCCATGGACTGCTTTTTGGACTCACCAATGGGAGCATTTTGGGGCCTTTTATGGAATTGCCCCATTTTATTGAGCCGGGTTTTCTACTTTCATGATCACTTAGATTTTGTGTGGCTTCTGTCCATTTTTTATTCTGTGCAATTAGTCATTGTCCAACCCGCTATATCCTGGAGCCAATCCCAGCCAGCACAGGGCACACACACACACACACCAAACACACACAAGGGACGATTTAGGATCGTCAATGCACCTAACCTGCATGTCTTTGGACTGTGGGAGGAAGCCGCAGCACCCGGAGGAAACCCACACAGACACTGGAACATGCAAAATCCACGCAGGGAGGACCCGGGAACCCAGGTCTACTTACTGTGAGACAGCAACACTACCACTGTGCCACCGTGCTGCCCTACTGTGTAATTATTATGTTTTTATTCATGTGTATATGTGGACAACTGTTCTTCGAGTTGTAATTATTTATACTTTATAGTTAAGACAAAGGAGATTGGGGTTCAGTTCTTTTTAACTTGTTTTTGTCCGTTAACTAGGGTGCTTGAGTGGAAGATGGGTGAGACATTTAAAGGCAAGTATGGTTTGGCATGGCTGGGTCTGGACATCACTCTACTTGTGTTACTTGCCATCATCTGAGTGTGAATGAGGTTGTTGCAACTTCTTAACGAATACAGTTTTGTTTAGTATCTATTTTTATTATTATTGCATTATTTTAATTATTTATTCATTAGTTCTTTATACTGTGTTCCTCATGCACTGAATGGTGAACCTGGGGGTTGGGGGCCCCCTTAATACTGCTGCTGAATAACCACCTGAGGCTCTGACATCTCACTTCTCCTCTGAAACACTAGTTAGCTCCTACTTATGTTTGTTCTGCACTCTTTTCTTAGATTTGTGCATTGGTTTTATAAGTACATATTTTTTGATTCTCTAGTTTATGGACATTTGGCTCAGTAGAGGATTTTTTTCCTGGCATTCTAGACTTAGTTTTGGGAATTTTTTGAGCTGTCTCTTTTGAAACAAAATTTTAAATTAGCTATTTTCTGTGGTTTAAGATTTTGAAATCATTTTTTAAAATTTTTTTTAATAAAGCACAATGAACCCTGGTCTGATCCCTAGGGCCACAGATTTTTACCAGGTTGTTTCTTCTCATTTTTAATGCTTGGTCTCCTTTAGTGTATGAGAGCTCTAAATCCTGTTACTCATGTTGGAAACCAGGCTTACTATGGATTTTTTGAGGCCTATCATATGTTTTTAGCTCTCGTTGGAGACGTGAGACTCTGTTTTGGTGACATAGCCTTATGTAAGTTTAGAGAGTCTTGCAGCTCATCACAGCAGGATCTTTTAGTGCCTTGGTTTATTTAAGCATATTGTTTTTCCTCCCTATTTGATTTGGTTAATTTATGTTTTGGTGCTTTTGATAAATGCATACACAGTAAACTGAACGTGTCTTGAACGCCAAGAATATCTAATGAGTCAGTTATCTGGACTGACATAACCCAGCATTTAATTTGTTGGAACAAAACTGAAGCTTTGCGTTTAGTCGATTGTCAACTTTTATTCTGACTTTATCCCATTGAATTGTTTGGGTTCTTCCATCTCCCCAACACACTGACAAGGCAGATGTCAAAGGCAGTAACCATGGACAATGCAAGATCACACATTTCTCCCCTAAATTATATTTGTTTTAGAACTATCTATTGGTTTTGACCTTGGCATTGGAAATTTTAATTTTATATTTTCCTAGCACCTACATCATTTAATGTCTGTCAAAAAAGTGACCCAGTGTCAAGGTTTTTTTTTTTAGCCAACTAGATCATGGCACAAGAAAATTTTATAGGATGTCCATGTGTGCAAATCATTATGTTTGTCTGTCTGTTATGCATAAAACCAACACTAGAAGTTCACACATGAAGGTCAGAACACTCTTGCTGCCATCAGAAGAAGAAAAGAATGTCTAAGTGATGCATTAATTAGTGGTATAAAAATATGTGTGACATGTGCTTTATAAGGTAGAGTGGTTATCTCAAAGTATGTTGACCCATGTGGAGTAAATGAATGTAACAGTGAGACAATGCCAGCAATAACATTTGCAGGAAGGTTATTTTAATCCTCTAAGAGAGATCGAGGAATAACAGCATGGAAGGAATAGCAGATTACAGCATAAACTAACCCTAGCCCTAACCCTAACCTGTCATAATTTGTGGCTTTAAATGTTAACTTCAATTTTTGGATGTTTTCCTTCATTAGAAATTGTTCTTTCACTTTTATTTATTATCCACCATATTGTGCTTGTATTTTGCCTTGCAGGCATCACCTTTCTGTGTGGCAGCAACTCTTTCATTTATAGAATCTGTGGCATGCCCAGTAGTGTCTACACTTGTGATATAAAGATGCCACCTTTTTTACCATGGTGGCACCATATGTTTATTGTCCTAGCTTTGAGATAAATCAGTCTTTTCTTCACAAATCTTTTCTAGAGTTCATTATGATAAGTTTTTATATTGACTTACAGTTTTGAATGTTCCTTTTATTTTGAACCTGACATTGCTAGTTATGACCTTGCCAGTTATCTTGTCCTTGTCTGCTCACTCCAATACATTTTCCCAATCCCAATACCGCCAAATAAAAGTGAACTTCCTGCCTTGGAAATTCATCAAATTGTCCATCAGCTCTTCCATTTACCTTTAAAAATGATGGACTAGCCTTGGATCATCTTCTGTAAGTTCTACACACTCGGAAGTGATGATGACAGCTGTGCAATCAGACAACCTTATTAAACGGTACACCACCAATACACTGTAAGCGTCATAATGTGGAACGCCATTGTTGCTGGTGATTCTTGACTGCACAATAAAATGTCGAGGCCATCCTGTCACCCACTGTACTACATTTAGAGGCGTGCCTGCCTGATGCCATTTTACAACAGCACATTAGCAAAGCTCAAATGGAGGCTGTCTACCGGAAATTATTCAATAGCATCTCATGAGCAAGCTTATGTGGGATATTCATAGATGATAACTACAATATACTCCACACCTTCTGTGAACCATTGCCTTCTTTGAAGAAGCAGTTGCACATTTCTGGGTTGGATGTGCCACTGCACACCAATTGACCCTTGACTGGACAATAAAATGTTGAGGGCATTGTGTCACCAACTGTACTACCCTTAGTGGCAGGCTTGCCTGATGCCATTTTTGCAATAGAATATTACTAAAGCTCACATGGCAGCTATTTATTGGAAATTATTCTTCAGCACCTTCTGACCAAGCATGTGTGACATATTCTTACATGAAAACAACGGTACAGTAATCCCTCGTTTATTGCGGGAGATAGGTTCCAAGTCTGGCCGCAATAACTGAATTTCCGCGAAGTAGGGACACCATATTTATTTAATTATTTAACATGTATTTGGACGTTTTTAAACCCTCCCTGTACTGTTTACAACCCACCCTTTACTCTATTAATAACAGGGACAACTGTTAAGTAATATGAAATCAGTAGATAAGTTTACAGTTACTGTATAGCTTAGTACACGTAGCTATATATGACGGGATGATGGTGATGAATATGCTGTGCAGTAAAAATGATGACGATGAAGGTGATGATGATTTTTACTGCGCAGCCGATGACTGTATTTTACGTCTCTTCAGACGGCTCAGCACCAGCCTTGGAAGAAGGAGCACGTTTGGGAGCCATTGCAGGGGGTGAAAATTGAAGCGAAGTTCAACACAAAGAAACCACAAAAAAATCACGCACAGTACAGTGTAAAGTAAACCGCTCGGTGAGAAAGCTTGAAGCGAAATGGCCGCGACAAGGGGAGATGCTGTGGGATCTGGGCATCATTGAAAGCACCAATCACGGGCCCGATTAGAAAGCGGGAAGCTGTGATTTGTCGTCTCCCCATGTACCAATCACAGCCCGTGTTACAACGCACTTAGTCACCGAACTTTTTTTGTTGATCTTAGACTAGGAAATACTACTACTATATTTAAAAACCCGCGAAGTCGTGAATCCGTGAAAAGTGAACAGCGAAGTAACGAGGGATTACTGTATACTCAACAACTTCTGTGAATCATTGCCTTCTTTGTAGAAGCAGTTGCATATTTCTGGGTAGGATGTGCCATTACACACCATTTGGCCCTGGTATGACTCCATGTTGTTATGCCAGCAGTTATTCAATTTGCTGGACAATTAAATCATTAATTTAGAATGTTCTTTCATCATATGTGAACTGTCTCATATAAACTGCACCTGAACAGTGTATTTTGTTAGTTGCAATATGATATATATATTTTTAAAAGCTTTTGCAAGTTTAAATGTCATGTAAATAGAGTCCAATATGAACATCAGACAGATTAATTCAAGAAAGCAACAAAGTAATTGTTATGTAGTATGTGTGTCTAACTAATGCAATATAAGCAGTTTTAGAAAAGTAAAACTGTTATTCTTTGGATAGAATAAACACAATCCTTTAAAACTGAGCCTGTCTGGAGATGGGATAATAGGGTAGAAGGTGAAGGAGGTAGCATTTCAAGGGCAAAAGAGTGGGGCAGGCACAAAATCAAAAAAGCAGGGGCTTAGCATGTAGAATGAGGGCACATGTAACCCACAGCATAAAGAAAATCGAATCTGTGTCTTTAATCGGTGAGGCTCATCTTTCCAAGAGTCAGAAGTCAGTGGGTTTGGGCAGACAGTGCACAATGCGGGTGCCAGTGTCAATAACTCTGCCCTATTCGAGTAAGCGCCCAGGGACCTTTAATGAGCAGCGTAGACAGGGCCATCCGCTGGCTCTCAGGAGAGATAACGTTTACCATGCTGTTGGCTCAGGATGGCCGCAGTTCTTAGACATACTGACAGATCTTGACAATCAAGTGCTTAGGGCTGCTTAAAGCTGATGTGCTGCCAACGCAGAGTGAAAGTCATTTTAATTTGATTCCAGCGCTAAACACTCTGGGTGGCTGCGGCTTGGCCTGAGGATCTAGAAGTCAGTAGAGGTGGAGATTTGCGAGGATTTTGAAGAATGCAGAGCAGACCTAGTAAGATGAAGAGGCAAAGCATGCAGATGATGAGGTGGAAACATTCATGCTGAAGAGTGGCATATATACTATATGTTTAATTGATTACACAATTTTAACATTTGTGCTCAATGCTGGTCTCCTGAATTTCATCCGACTATCTCCCACCCATCAAATCTGAGTACAAAAACCTTTTTCATAGCTTTTAGATACCAGTGGATAGCTTGGTGGTTCAGTGGTTAGTGGTGTTGCCACTCAGTTCCAGCATCCTGACTTTGGTCCCCGAGTCCACCTTTGTTGAGTTTCCCTGTGCCACTGGGCATTCTGACATACTGACATGCCATCTAAGATTAATTCCTGCATTGTACCTAAGAGTTCACTGCAACCCTGAACAGGATAAGAAGGTTAGCAAATGGATAGATGGTTTTAAATCTTGTAAGCCTTTTTGTCTAAAAGAAAAATATTTTTTTATTGTTGTCCATCTCTGCTCATCTCCCAGAACTTTGCCACCTCGACATTTGTTATAATCATGCAGTTGCTCTCCACTGCTTCTCATTATTGTCAAGTACAATGAAATTCTTGCTTGCATGTGTCAATCAATAAGCAACATGTCACTACTCTTTGTTACCATGATCAGTACCTTGAAACTTCTGGATTCCTTGCCCGGATGTATTTGTCATTAATAGAGAAAGGTAATTTATATTAGATTTTACAGTGCAATTCTTTAGCCACTCTACGTTTGATTAACTGAAAATAGAAAAAAACAGCCTTCTCCTTTCCCTATACTCCTCCATCAAGATTTGCTGGCTTCCATAGTTGTAATTCTTCAGGTACCTCTCAGACTTTCATTCCCACATGAGCTGTTGCTATTTTGCCATTTGCAGCCTGTGGAAAGCCAGCCCCGGGACACAGACAGGAAGTCACCAGAATGTCCAAAACGCAAACGTTTTATTTTTAAACAGCACAACGCCTTCTTCACGAACTGTCTCTTTTCTTTCTCTCTCTCTCTCTCTGTCATCTCTACTCCCCTCCTTACAAGCTCTGTCCTCCCAACTCCATCTCCCCTACTGGAAGGAGGTGAACCTTTTTATAATTACCCGGATGGGCTCCAGGTGTTCTGTCCAGCGACACTTCCTGGTGTGGCGGATGTGTAAGATGAGCACCCGGAAGCACTCCGGGTGCCCCTGGGATTTCTTCTGGCAGCACTTTCTGGTGTGGTGGAAGTGCTGCCATCCAGGGTTCCAGAAACATCCTGGCGCCCCCTGGCGGTGGCCATGTCCTCCCACAGGGATGAACTTCCCAGCTCTGTTCCGGTGGCCCCCAAGCAGATCTGGGTGGCTTTCCTCTCGTGGCTCAGGGGAGGTATTGTCCCTCTCATGGACCTTCCAGGTGTCCCGGCTGGGTAGGATCCCCAGCCGTCTGCCACAAGCCTTAAAGACTAAAGAAAATTCAATAAAAAAATCAAACTTTACATTATAAAGTGCCCTTTCACAGTTTCCAATAGCACATAGTATCATAGAGAACAAAACAAATAACTGCCTGAAAAGAAACATTGTGCTCCATGACACCAGATATAGAAAACATATCAACCAGGCAGTAAATTCAAGGGAGAAATCGATACAACAGATGGTAAAAAGTCATAGATTGAACGATGTACAAAGTTTAAAAAGCTGGCATCAGTTTAGGCACACAATGGTGGTGATCTTCTTTATACTGCACCCAAGGGACAAGGCAATGCAACTGCAGTGGCTGCCATTAGGTCAGGATATGCTGCCTAGATGAATATATTGCAGTTGTCGTTGATAATGTACCCTAATTAGCAGTGTGGCATAGTGATCCCTGCACTGCACGCCAAGTGACAGATTTGAGATCTGCAGCTATATATTCTGGATACTCATGTGAACAGTTACACTAATGCTCTGTACTTATAAAACAATTTAGGTTGCTGTTCACTACTGAAAGAAGCAGTAAGAAAAGCTTGGCTTTACTTATAAGAATCAAAATGATATCAGCAGACGCGGAGGCAAAAGTCCTGGCCATATGAGAATTTGTGTAGCAAGGTCTAACTGTGTGACTCTGTATGTGAGGTGTGGAGAGAACCGGAGTCATTCCATCAATCTGATTAAGCATTTCTGCTCAGGGTCATGATTTGTCTTGAAGGTATAAATGACTACTTGTAAAGTGACCATAAATTGCTAATTGCTCTCATAATTTACTTGTGAAATGACCCTCACACCTAAGCCATTGATTGGGGTCGTGTCATGCTAATGTTGCTCGTATTGAGCGGCCACTCACTGATGCACAGCCGCGGCGAGACGCCTGGCCAACTTTCCAATTATAATCAGTTACTGAGTCACTAATTTAATAGTGGAGATGACCCAAAATTATCCTCTCATCTTCTGTTCTGTGGCCTTACAAGGTGAAGGAGCACTGTACCACTGGACCAAGACTAAGGGGTTACACTTGTGGATCTACTTTCATGGCAAACACCTCTTAATTTGTGAGAGAAATAAATCCCTCTATTTTATGTATCTGATGCTTTTCAATTTAGAGTGCATAAAACCAAAAGCTGTCATGGGCAGAAGGCAGGACAAGTCACAAGGCCTGCACTTACAAGTGTGAGAAAATCGGCTCGGACTTATCACTCCATAATATTTACAGGTAAGGCCTCATATACGAGGGACATTCAAAAAGTTTCCACACATTTTTTTAACTCTATTTATTAAGGATTTCAAAAACAAATGACATCACTTTTCTACATAGTCACCTTCTTTTGTTGTTTTGTCTGGGTAAAGTAATATATTACTCTGCTTTCCCCTTTTGTATTATTAATATGTAGCCTTTGCCAGAATGCCTCAAATCTCACAGACTTACCACTGTTTATAAGGTATTGTACAACATAACTGCTCCGCACTTTCCCTTCTATATTTATAACCTCATGCGATTAGATGCAGTAAAAGACAAGCAGGAGTTAAGTTACAATTTAAATAATGTATTATTGATCATTTTCATAAATAATAACAATATACAAAGTACATTTGAATATTGGCAACCATACAACCTGATAAATGCCGATGTGTTGTTCCAGGCGGCACACAGACTTATTAGTTACTTAAAATGTCTCTACTTAAGTCCTCATTTTTGGTCAGCTTTCTTCAGAACTTTAATGTGCAGGAAAAAACTTGGGGGTTAGTGGCAGAATTGGCACTCCAGCCACCATAAAAAACCTTACATTCGTTCCATTCCATCTGAACTAGTGTGGTGCTGAGGTATCACCCATTGCATTGCTGCACTCAGGTCCTAATCTGGAATCCTGAGTTGGTTTGTCTTGTGGTGGGTGCGGCAATGTGCTTTATCAGCATGTGCTCCTAACCTCTCTCTCTCTTCAGAACAGGCCGCATGCCTGTCTCAATATGGCTGCCGACCAGTGCTTTTCATTGTGTTGTCCTTTTCAGTTCATGGTGTGTGAGATGCTCCTTTATCAGTTGGTAAGAGAGAGTGAAAGAGGGGTAAAGCAAGCAAATTTATAGATTCTCTGTCCACACCCTACAGCCAATAGGACATCATGGTATTTAAAGGCTTCTGATACAAGCCAATTCCATACAGCCATACTTCAGACCAGTGGGGCAGAGAATACCTTCACACCTGCTGCCAAAACCATTTGTTAAGGTGACGCCTGCCAGCTAGGCAGTGCTGTGGGGGTTGACTGAGAGAGTCCTGCAGAGAATCACTTGCCAAACTTGTTTTAGGCACTTTCTCCAACCCTGTCCTAAAATGACAAAGGACTGGTTCTTAACCATCAAACCATTGCTATTCTTATCAATGATAGGCATTAGTGTTATACGTTACAAATAAAAACATACAAAATATTTATCAACTTATATGCAAAATTTCGCACCACAACATCTGCAATACAATTTTCCCGGTGCCGTACCAACTTTTCAATGCCCACTCCTCCCATCTTCATGGTTTCCAATGAAAATTTAACAGTGCAAAAACTTTTTGAACGTCCCTCGTACTAATAAAGAAGTGCCAAAAATAAGCTCTCTCCTCCATGCATGTAATCATTGTTTTATTATACAGCACCTTTCTATATGAACCATATCTCCATTTAATTTTGAACTACAGAACTATATTGCATTTGTTTATATAAGCTGTTTTTGATGAGCACTGGAATAGTGAATGATTCACTCAGGGTCAAACAGCAAGTCAGTATGGTGAGGAATCAGAATTAGCCGCCTTGCATTTTGAAGTCCATTGCATTAGTCAGCAGGCCATGCTGACTGCACACAGCACTTCTGTTCTCAGTTCACAATGTGCTGCTTACTGGTTTATTTGTGTACAGTAAATTTATACACTTTGCACACTGATAATAAAAATACCAGCAATGTACAGTGTTTCCTCTAACAAACTGAAAAAAACAACTGCTGCCTGTTTAATAATTTATAATTAGGCACGCCATGAATAGCAGATTCTACTTGATTTATACTGCATTTTGTTTAGGCAGAATGATATGACTGCATTGTTGGTGTTCCATGGCTCACAGCATTGGTGGCAGGGGGATTTGTTGGCAGCAATGAATTTGCTAAATATCCTTTTGCCAGTAGAGCACAAGTCCACTTACATTGTTTGTAATAAGTGGACCCCCATCTTTTTATCTAAAAAAACACCATCTCTGCTTCTTTGTTTGCTCTTTATGCACAACTTTGTTTTTCAAGCTACAGATTTGAAATTTGTCACACAGGTAGCTCTCACTATAAGTCAGCCTTTGGAATTATAACTTTCAGTCTTGCCTTTCTCAGCGGGCGGGGTGGTTGTGGCAGCACCGGGGTGAGATGCGAGAAATGCTACAGTGTGAATCAAAAGTGCTATGCAGGCGCTGTTATGCCCTTCAACTAAGAAATCTGGGCTCAATCCCTCCATTACATTTATTCTTTCTCTTTACTCAAGCATTCCTCTCGCCATTTTTGTCATGGCTTCCAGCAATCCTGGGTTGTGCCATGAAGTCTTCCGAGTTACTTTTTCCAAATCTTAATCTCTCACCCTATACTACCTTTGCAAGTTCCCCAGCACTGTGTCTCTGTCATACTGTATATAAAGCCGCACACACCTTTCTTAGATAGATAGATAGATAGATAGATAGATAGATAGTGTGAGATGTGGCCGACTTGTCATTCCGGCCAATACCCCCAGGCCGCCAGATGGAGCCCTCCCTGCAGTATGGAGGTGCCCCGAAGACCAGCAGGGAGTAATGGGACATGTAGTTTTTATACAAGACCCTGCTGGATACCACAGGGGCCGCAAGAGGGAGATGCAGGGAGGACCGAAGACTTCTTTGTGCCCTTTAACCCGGAAGTTCATCAAAGGAAGAGCAACGGGCTTCCAGGGTGAAAAGAAAGGACTTGTACCTGACCCAGAAGGGACTGAGAGTCACATGGACTGGGGATTGGAACACTTCCAGGTCAGGGAATATAAAAGGACTATGGGAGCTCCCAGACGGCGAGCTGAGCTGGGTGGAAGGGTGGCAACGCGTCTGGAAGTTGGAGGATTGTTTATTGATTGTATTTTTATTGTTTATTAATATAGTGGAGGAGAGGGTGCTTTGTGCACTGTGACAAGTAAATAAAGTCAATTATTGGACTTTTACCTGGTGTTTGGAGTCGTGGACAGGGGTTCAAGGGAGCGATAGCGCCCCCTATCTGTCACAATAGATAGATAGATAGATAGATAGATAGATAGATAGATAGATAGATAGATAGATAGATAGATAGATAACCTGGAAATAACCTGGGATAAATCCATGGTTTATAAATAGTGGAATAAGCTTACAAAAGAAAGATCTTGTTACGACTGGTGGTTTTGTCTTATTATGTTATTGTTTTATTGAGTATATTATTTCTCTTTTTTCAGTTTTGGGGTTGCTGGACCCAGTTCTGTGGTGGGCTGGCACCCTGCCCGAGCCTTGTGCCCTGTGTTGTCTGGGATTGGCTCCAGCAGACCCCCGTGATCCTGTAGTTAGGATATAGCGGGTTGGATAATGGATGGATGGATGGACCCAGTTCTGATGTTAGTTGTTATTTTGTTGTTTGAAGGTCATTAAAATAATTTAGCATCTTCTTGCAAAGCCATTTTGTTTTTTTGCATGTGTCACCATTTTGTGTAGATTCATGTAGGGGTTGTTATGTGGTTGTTACAGGTGACATCAGGGTCACGGATGACGTGCCATCCCAATCAAGGGGTATAAACATCTCGCCTTTGGATTTCCAGTAACACTTTAATTTAGGTACTCATGTACTCTTATGTAACAAGACCTTAACAAACACTTCTTTTGGTCTTCATAACACATAAAACATCAGCAGATGGGTTATTCATCTCTGTGCAGTGTGGCATATTGACGTGATGGTCAAGTTACTTGTTAATATGAAGGATCAAAGGTCTTGTAATAAATATGTAACAAAAGTATCTTTGTTAAGCCACCTCAGACCACTCCAAAGTGATGTTTTGTTAGGAGGACACAATGCAGTGATGAGTAACCACTTTACTGATGCTTTTTAAGTGTTATGTAGACCCCAAGAAGTGTTTGTTAAGGTCTTGTTACATGAGAGTAAATGAGTAGTAAATGTATTTTTGCAGTAACTAAACTAAAGCATGCCACGCATGCGTGTCTATGGCTCATCCTTCAGGCTTTACTGAGTTTTGCGCTTACAACCTGGGCTGTCTGGGGGTGCTGCCACTAACCTTATCATCTGTTTCTCACTCCACAGTGCTAAGAACATGCCCATTCCAGTTTCCCTAGTGCCTATCCCATGGTTCTCAGAAAGAGGCGTCACTCAGTACGAGAAAGCACAGTACGTGGCTTTAAAGCCAAGAGAAACGTTCCTCATGAAAACCCAGCTTTTCTGTGTATTTAGTGCCATTGAGTGCATGACTCTAGCTTATTAAATGGGGATGATTGAGTTGGCGCCCTAATATTTTCTCTTTCGTGAACTTGCAGTTCTTCCAATGACCACAAACTGATTGTGTGAGTTTGCAAATTCTCAAAAGAAATTCATAGAACATATGTACTTAAAGTTCTCCAAGACTATTAGTTTTTGGTTATCAGTTTCTGGATTTGACCCTTGGTTTTACTGACTTCCCCGTTTTGACCTTTGGGTTTTGTTTTTGACTCTGGTCTACCTGTTCTGTCATTCTTACAGCCTGCTTTCTTCCAGCAACATCACAGATCTATCACCAGAGAAACTGGGCCACACAGGTTGTGATGGTGGTTTAATGGTTGGCACACTTCCCTTTCAATCATAAGAGTTTGCTTCATGCCTGTTATATTTAACTTTTCTCACGCATTTCCTTCACTATTTTGAGCCATACTGTTTACTGCAATTTGAGATTTTTTGCAACCAGAAGAGAAACTCAAGAATAATGTATACAAAGAAGCTTTCCAATATTAAAAATAGTTATGTACTAAATGCAATAAATTTAAGGGTAGTAAAATTTGATACTTTACCATTTGTAAATACTTTTGACATTTCCACCCTTCACATTTCCCACTCTGGCACTTCCAGGTAACTCTGTTTGTGCATAATACAATTATGTAAATTATATCTATACTAATAAAAGGCAAAGCCCTCACTGACTCACTCACTCACTCATCAACAATTCTCCAACTTCCCGTGTAGGTAGAAGGCTGAAATTTGGCAGGCTCATTCCTTACAGCTTACTTACAAAAGTTAAGCAGGTTTCATTTCGAAATTCTACACGTAACGGTCATAACGGTCGACAACGTCTGCCATGTGCAACTTTCTTATTTATGGCCCCATCTTCATGAAATTTGGTAGGCAGCTTCCCTGCTCTAACCGAAACTGATGTATGTACTTATTTCGGTGGTATGACGCCACTGTCAGCCGCCATATTGAACTTTCCAACGGTCTTTGTTACCTATGGGCCCGTCTTCAAGAAATTTGGTACGCGGGTTCCCAACGCTAACTGAATCCTACTTACGTACATATATACGTCCATAGCCTGCAGCTTGGTCGTCGTGTGAGGCGGCGTTGGGTCCCCCATCCCCACGCCTCCCACGGTGTTGGCTGTCTGCCTATATAAGGCCGTCCATCGCTCCGGTCTCTACATTCCCTTCCTTGCTTCGCCACGGTATTGACGTCTCCCTGCTGATAACCGCAGCCTTCTTATTTAATCCACGGCTTCTCCGCTGTTTTATTGTTCGTTTAGTACGATTACAGGTATTGTATAGGTATTTTAGACTTAGTTTAAATTGTTCAGGTATCCATTTCCTTTATCGTTCCAACCATACCCCCATTAACATGTCTATCGAGGTGATCACCATCGATCAAAGAACTGTCACTTACTGAGTGGTTTCCATGCCCGTAGATAGTGCCTGCCTTTTCCATTCTCTGTGTTACATATTGCACGGCCATATCAGGCCCACTCTTGATATCCGGAGCAACATTGTGTCTTATGTTTTGAATGACTGGGACAGGCTCAAGGTGTGGACTGATGACGGTACAGGAGATAATTATACTACACAGGAGCACTAGAAGAGTGAAATGCTTAAGCCCTTCACCTATGGTTCTGCATGTGAGTTGATGGCTGCCGCTGAATTGTTCGGTTGTCGCTTTCAAGTGTACCGAAATGGCCAAATATTTTACACCTTTGGACAAAAGCCAATGCCTCTTAAACATCTTAGATTCACAGGTGACGATTTGAGTAGTGGAGACTTTGATGTTTATGAATGTTTAAACTCTCAAAAGCTGGATGCGAAGTTATCGATGAAACCGGTTGTATGCTTACAACGCTTGACAGATGCTGATTGTCACTTCAACACAACAAGTCCAGCAAATACTAACATAATTAAAATAAACCATGAAACTCAAACCGATTATGACAGCAGCAATCCAAGCTGTGAGATGTGAGGCAAGATTGCTTTTCACATGGCCAACTGTACGTTGCATGCTCAAGAGTAAGCTCAGTGCACAGCTTGGTCATATTACAACCGGAGGGCCGAACTGACAACGTGGCATACAAAGAGATCCTTAACAAATAATTATTGGTATATTTTCCCTCAGTTTAAAAAGGTTTACTTTTCTTCTTAATAAAAATTTTAAGGCAGTACTTCGCTGCTGCAAAACGCGGATATTTTGCTAGTTACTAATATAATTAATTACTATATACTGCCCTTCAGATCTTATTCTTGGTTACATACATTTGGCCAGTAAGGTGTTCAGTAAACAACTGTACATAGCAGCAGATGTCCCATGACAGGATATCACATCTGGGGTGTTTCTGGGCACTGCTTTGTGCAGATTTTGTAGCATTTCATGGGATGTAATTTGTCATGATAGGCATTTTATCCAGTGAATATCTTCTCTAACTTTTTTGGGAATTCATGTGCCATATGAGCCCCTTTAAAAGCTGGCCTCGGTTACAACTGCTTACTTTTTTACACAAAGTGCAATCCATTAGCCTTGAACTGGGACAACTGTAAAGACAGCCCTCTACTGGCCTTGCACTAGTCTTACTACAAGGCAGTCCTTTGCTGGCCATACCATGCAAATAGCACTCTAGAGGTCCTGCTATTCAGATACCCCAATGTTGTGCTGTCCCTGCTACTAATATACCCAGTGTATGGACTGAACAAAGTAAAATGTCAGTCAAACAATTTAACAAGAACTGGGATATTGATAGAAAGCTTCAATTGAGGCATCTGAAGCCTACTTGATCTTCCACAAATTAGTGTTGTATTCTGTTCAGTAGTGTTGATCGGTGACATTTGCAAAATCTTATATTCATAGTGAATATGCTATATTCACCAGTGGCCTTGTTTGCCAAATATTTTCCCAGAAGGCAGGTTTAGACAAATATTTGTTCCCGAGCACCCCATTATGCTTTGCGAAGTCAGTGTGACATCACAGAGCTGTGGCAGCCATGTGCAGAACTTTTATGCATAATGTAAGATCATTGTGACACATGGCAAATTTGAATGATTAATTAGCCATGTGGTCACTTACAGTATCAAAACAAGACGTAAAGAAGCCCTCCCCAAGAAAGAAAACACATGCAGCCCTATGAAATTATAATAATAATGAAAATATTTTTATTGTTTACAAGACATTTCTATCTTCTTCATGTGAAGAAAGTGCAAAGCATCTGCACTGAGATCAGAACAAAAGACTTTTTAGCTCCTCCTAGTGCCATGACTTCAAACAATGGAACAAGCCATGTCTTATGATAACTCTATGCAATGAGATATATATATATATATATTATTTATTAACTTATTGTTAGTCTGTTGCATTTTGTTTAGTTCTGTTTGGATCTTTTGTTGTTTGAGACACAGTGGCACAGTATTAGCACTGTTGTCTAACACCTCAGATTACATTTTTAGCCAAAATAATTGGTTCGCATTAGTTGACACATGCGTCTCTAGACCTCAGGGAGACTTAATACATCATTGCACTATTATAAGCCATTCAGAACTATTTCAGTTTCTCCTTCCCCATTGACTTCAATGAGAAGTGAACTCCATGGGGTTTGCTCATTATTAGTGTTCAGCAAGTTTAGTTGAAATCCATATTAGAGAAAAACATTCCGGTTTCATACAAAGGAGGAATCTAAGAGGATGAAGGAGTGAATCCCAGAAGACTAGCACAAGGGGAGTTAAAATCCATGACAAATTTGATCTTTTAACATTTTTTGCCAACAAAACACTAGTTATTTATAAATCTTTTTCCCAAAGTGCTTTTAGTGCTGTTGTGTTATTTAGTATTGTTGTTGCTTCATTTGACCTTTTTCATCGAGGGGGGTTTCAGCAATCCATTTTTCTACCCGAGGTCAGCATGGATAGTTTTGAAGGGAGAACCTTTATTAAATGGTTTCATTCTGTTTTTAATAAATTTACAACTCAATTCCAAAAAAGTTGGTGTTGTATCAGAAATAGCAGTTCACACACGTGTAATGCTTAACTATCTTTTCTTTATTTAACATCCAGACCAACAACCAATACTTCTGTTTTCCCTCCTACAACCCCCCACATCCGCTTCTGCACAGACATCACATTTCCCCTCCCTTTTTTTTAAAATGAAGGCCTGCTTGGTAACATAGTCCTTAAGCCGGGAGGGAGGTCTTCTGTGCCTGAATGAACATGAAACCTCAATGGAGACCCGTGGAAGTGATTGAGGAGCAGCCAGTCCATTTCCAGCCACTGTTTGGGGCTCCCATGCCATCTTTGGGCCATGATGAAGCTGACTTAGTGATGTGACTATTTTCAGGCTATTTGCATGACACCTAGAACCATCTTGCAGAAGAAAAGTAGCTGGTCCAAGATGCCGAGTAATTTTCAATGGACCTAACCAATGGGGTCTCATCTTGTTGATACGGCGAGGAAGCCACACACGCATCCAGTCTTGTTCCTTTAGTAATGGCAGTTTTGATTTTCTGGCCTCACTGAAGTGCTGCTGCATACGCTGCTGTTGAGAGGTAACATGGGCCTGTGTCTATGAGAGTGTTGGTATAGGTAACAATTTACCCAAAGAAAGACGGTCCAAAGGAAGAGTCAGCTCTCTACCTAATATTAAGAAAGCAGGTGATACCCCTGTTGTAGTATGTTTTGTTTCTCGAAAATGTAACAGGGTCTGGAGAAAAGCTGCCTCAAACTGCCAACCTTCTGTCAGGTTTGCCCAGATTCCATTTTTTATTGTGTGGTTGAGGTGTTCAACCCCGCCATTCGATTCTGGGTGATACACAGCAGTTCTAATGTGCTTAATGGCCTTCTCTTCCAAATAGTTATGAAATTCACCACAAGTGAACTGGGGCCCATTATCAGTAGTTATCATGTCTGGCAAGCCCCACAGAGTGAAGAGGTAATCCAGGCTCCTAATAATGGATTGGGTAGTCACAGTTGCAAGAGGCAGGGCTTCTGGCCATTTTGGATGGAGATCATACACCATCAAGAGATAGTGACCGTGGTGTAGAGCACCAAGCAATTCACCACAAATGTCGACTTGAATGTGCTTCCAAGGAGCAAGTGGCCATTGTACCGGAGTGAGAGGAGCTGGTGGACTAGGTGGGCATTTGCCACTGAGGAGACAGGCAGTGCAGTCCTTTACCAGTATTTCAACATCACAGTCTATATTAGGCCACCACACTATATCCCTACAACGCCAAAATGGCCCTCATGTGCCATTCGCAAAACTTATGCTTGTAACACTGCTGGTATGAGAGTATGATGGCCTTGAGCAATACAGACATCTTCCCAAAAGAATAACCCTAATAACCCTATAGTATGGAATCAGTTCCTGTTCTATTGTGGTGGGCCATCCATCCCTAATAAAACAGCGAAAAAATAGGATCACCCCTAGATGCTTGGTGCAGCTGGTCCAAAGAAATAACAGAAGAGAGGGGACCATGCAACATAAACACCAGGTCTGTCTCCAGGTCACAAATCTGCTGTACTACAGTTGGCACAACTGCTCGGATAAGAGGTCTGCTACTGCATTGTGCCTATCCGGTGTGAATTCAAGCTTAAAATTGTACTGGTGCAAACGGTCTACCCAACGCAGCAACCTGAGGGGCTTATGACCAGATCCATTTGTGTAACAGTGTTGTAAGGGCCTGGTGGTCAGTACGGAGAGTAAAAGACCTGCCATACAAGTAGAGGTGCCAGCGTTCACTAGCCCATATACAGGCCAAAGCTTCTCTTTCTCCAACAGAATACTTCTGTTCAGCGGGAGACAGTGCCTGTGAAGTATAAGCAACAGGCCTTTCTACGCCATTATGTACTTGGGAAAGGACTGCTCCCAAAGCTGAAACAGAAGCATCACATGTCACAACAGTGGGAGCTGTAAGACTAAAGTGAGCTAAAGTAGGAGAACTGCTGAGCTGCTGCTTAAGTGTCTCCATTGCCTTCTGACAGTCTGCTGTCCAATGCCAGGGAACATCCTTCTTAAGGAGATGGCGTAGAGGTGCTGTTGTTGAGGCAAACTGTGGGAGGAAGTGAAGATAATATGTAGCCATTCCCAAAAAGGATGCCAGATGTGAGGATGTTTGAGGTTCAGGATGAGAGTGGATGGCATCCACATGCGACATTATAGGCATGATGCCTTGCCCTGAGAGCCTATACCACACAAAATTAATTTCTTGCACCCCAAAAATACACTTTTCCGAGTTAAGAGTGACATGGTAACGTGAGAGTTGGTGGAGCACCTGAGAAAGGCGCTCATCATGTTGACAAAGGGTGGTACCATGCACTACGATGTCATCCAAATAAATGGCTACACCTGGAATTCCTGCAAGCAGAGACATGACCTTCTGAAAACAGCTAGGTGCTGAGCTGAGGCCAAAAGGCATCCTCTTGTAACGGAAGACACCGAGGTGTGTGACAAAAGCTGTTAGATATCTGCTTATAGGATCAAGGGGAACCTGCAAATAGCCATGATTTAGGTCCAGTTTACTGAACACTGTAGACCCATGAAAATGTGTGGTCAGCTCCTCGGTAGTTGGCAAAGGCGTATTTATCGGGAATGATTGCTTTATTTACAGAACACAGATCAATGCAAATACGCAAACCTCCTGATTTTTTCTTTGCCACAACTAAGTTTGAAATCCATGGGGAAGCATCCACTAGTTAAATAATGTCCTCTTCCAGGAGGTGGCAGAGCTCTGTCGAAACTTGGTCTCTTAATGATAATGGAACTCTGCGCAGCGGTTGGATAACTGGAGAAATAGTTGTATCCACTGTGGGTCGATGGATGAACCCAGTAATACAGCCCAACCCAGTAAATAACATTGGGAAGGCCTGTTGCCATTGTGATGGCACCTGCATAATGTCAGTGCCACTTGAATCACACAAATTAAATTGTAATCTGTGGAGCAGATCCAAACCCATTTGATTTACACCCATTGTGGTTACAAAAAATGTAAAATCAAAAGGCCCTTGGTCTGTATAATGAACTGCAAGGCAAACAGAGCCCAAAGCTGGTATGTTTGAATTACCATATCCTGGAAGTGGTACTGAGGTGTGTTGGAGTGGGACATGAAAGAGGTGTCTCTCAAATGTCACTTTATTCAACAAAGAAACCTTGGCTCCTGTATCAATGGGTAAAGGGAGAAGAATGTCGTTTACATAACAGGCGCATGTTTTGAAAGGGTTGCCTGGTCTGGACACCGAGTTAATTATTGCTGAAGATGAAGGTGTCTCAGAAGGGGGTGGATTTGGAGCAGAGCGACACCACCAAGCAAAATAGTTCATTTTTTGACGATTTCTACAGTGCTGGCCAAGAGTAGGACAGTCTCGTGCTTTGGTGAAATGTCTGAGGGAGCCACAGTTTCCACAACGCCGTTGGCGAGCCTGCAGGCATTCTTTACAGCCTGCACTGGCATTGGCAATGATGTGTCAGTAGGTGGTGCTTTTGATGTGCCTGACAATTTAGACATGGCCACTATCGCCACTATCGTTTTCCAATCTCTACAGCTTTACTTAACATTAAGGTATCCAGTTCCAATAATAAACGCTCTGTCAGCTGTTCACAAGACATTTTCTCAATCAGTTGGTCCCTTATTAACTCGTCTTGTAGTGTCCCGAACTTACAGTGTTGCACAAGCTCACGCAACGCTGAAACAAACTGTGTGTTTGACTCACCCGGCTGCTGAGCACGCTGACGAAAGGAGGACGCTTTGGCTTGGGCCGAAATGGCCATCCAGTGCTGCCACCACGGCTGCAAAAGACTCATCAGTCGGTTGCAAAGTAGAAAAAATGTGCTGTCCTTCCGCTCCCAAACAGTGTAACAGAACCGCCCTTTTCCTTACTGTCTCAACGTTATCAAACCCGGTCCCCAACAGGTATGTCTCGAACAAACGATACCAGCATCTCTAGGGAACTAGTGGTTCACCAGGTACTGACAAGAACGAAGCTGGAGAGGTAAACCGAACTCTGCCATCCTCTTCGCCAAACTGTTGTATCAGAAATAGCAGTTCACACACGTGTAATGCTTAACTATCTTTTCTTTATTTAACATCCACACCAACAACCAATACTTCCGTTTTCCTCCTACAACCCCCCACATCCGCTTCTGCACAGACATCACGGTTCGGATTCTGAGTCAAGTCAAGTCAAATTGGGAGCATGCACTGGTACAGTGCATTGTCGCACCCACTATACAACAAAACAACTCGGATCCCGGTTTGCAACTCCCCAGGCAGACACGCGGTCCAGTCCCAACCTCTGGAAATGACCCTCTATCTGCGGTAGCCAGGTGTTACATGGGGGACCCCTTGGCCTGGTCCAGCCACTCGGGTCCCCAACAATGAGGATCTTACGAGCTGGATCTGCTTTAGGGAAACGCACCACATGGCTGTAGTGCCGTAACTGATGCTCCCTCACTTTGCAGGTAATGTGCCTCATTCGGGACTCCATGAGCAACCGCTCATTCGACACAAAGTCAAACCAACGGTACCCAAGGATTTTCCAGGGAGACACAGTACCAAAGGAGTCCAGTCTTCATCTCAGGTCACTGGATAGCGTCCATGTCTCACAATCATATAGCAAGACAGGAAGCACCAGGACTCTAAAGACTTGGACCTTCGTCCTTTTGCTTAGATCAGTGGTTCACAACCCGTGGGCCGAGGACCAAAGGTGGGCCGTGACAGGGAATATGGTGGGCCACACTAAAGTCTTAAATCAGTACCAAAATTAGACAAAAAGTCAGAGGAAACAAGAAAATAATCTGCATTTTTTACGCATTGTTAGCGGCAGACCGTACGTACGGATGCAAGCTGCAGGATTTTAGGGCTTAGAGACGCTTTGTTTAATTTAGTTATTTTAGTACTTTAGTAGGATCAAAATGCAGCTGTAGCTGTTAACACTGGCTGATGCAAGCGATGACGCAAGAGATTTAAGCAATAATAATTTAAATTTGACTGTCACGCACTTTTTCGGTTAACCTTTTTATTGTTTAGAGTAGACTTAGAGTACTTTAGGCTTGAAGAGAAGTTTAGACCCTAAAATGGATTGATTTTTGAAATGTAAGCCTTCGACTTCACAACAAGAAACAGATAGTAGTGGCAGCGAAAGCGGTTATGATCAAGACAACACTAAAGTTGTTACTTGTAAGAAAACTAAATATGCTTGAAAATATGATGTGGAATATATTAAATACGGTTTCGTTCCATCATCAAATGACAAAAATCTGCCGATGTGCGTTATTTGTTTGCAAATCCACTCGAACGAAGCTATGAAACCGACGAAATTGCGTTGTCATCTTACTACAAGACATCCAGATCTACAGAATAAAACCAAAGAATATTTTGAGTGTAAAGCCACGGAATACACTAAACAGAAGACGGTGTTAAAAACAAGAGTTACTATCAACGAAAAAACCGTTAAAGCATCCTACTTGATTGCTCAGAGAATCGCAAAAGTAAAGAAACCACACACAATTGGAGAAGATCTTATCATGCCGGCTGCTCTTGTATTGTTTGGCTCAGAATATGCTACAAAACTGAAAAGAATTCCCATCTCGAATGATACTGTCCGCAGAAGTATTTCCGAAATGTCGGGGGACATTGTCACGCAGTTAACTGAATGGTTACAGTCTACTAAGTTTGCGATTCAATTAGATGAATCAACTGATACCGCTGGCGAAGCACAGCTGCTTGTTTATGTTCGCTGTTGTTGGCAAAATGTTATGGAAGAGGAATTTCTTTTTTGCAAGTCATTGCCATCAATAACGACGGCAGATGAAATATTTTGTGTTATAAATGAATTTTTACAACTTTTGGCCTGCAGAGGACGAACTGCATTAGTGTTTGCACCGATGGTGCTGCCACAATGACTGGTCACAACAATGTTTTTGACCGAACACAATCTTGACCTGGCCGGTAAGGTCGCAGATACTGAGTGGCTTGCCATACTGGCATACCTTGTTGACATTTGTAGTCTTTCGAACAGTTTGAACACATCACTGCAGGGTAAAGATGCCAGTTTACTCAAGACATACGACAAAGTGGCAGCTTTTAAGAAGAAGCTACGACTTTGGCACACGCGACTTGAAAGCAATTCACACGACATGTTTCAGTCATTTTGTGAATTTATAGAGAGTAATGAAGTCAACGGCGAGATGCTGAAATGGGTCACTGGTGTAATAAGACAACATCTGACATCTCTTGCTGAATATTTTGACAAATACTTCATGTCTGAAGACATTGAAGCTTTTGACTGGATTCATAATCCTTTTCAATGTGCATCCTCTGAATTAACTGGTCGTGCACATTACAAATTAAATTTGACGATCCTGCTACGGATATCTCTTTCTTTTGGTGCATAGTTTTGCTTGAATATCCGTTGTTGTCAGCACTAGCGATGAAAGTTCTTATACCATTTTCAACAACTTATTTGTGGGAGGTTTCATTTTCTGCATTGACTGCCATGAAAACAAAATATCGGTCAAGAATGAATGTGGAGGATGATCTTTGAGTGTGTTTATCAAAAATTTCAGTCAGAATTGACATGCTATGTAAACCCAAAACAGCATCATCTTTGACAACTTTACTAACGTAAATGAAAATAAAATAATCCAGATAATGATTATTATTGTCTCTCTATTTATTATTGTATTTGTGTAGCAAGCAATGAGCAACTAAACATGTAAAGAAAAAATTACATAATACTATATATTAGTAATATTTACCCCCAATTACTAAACGCACGAGCAATAAATTATATGCCAGCGAAGGCTAACATGCGGGCCACAAAAATGTTTGAATTGTTAATGTGGGCCTTGCGTAAACAGGGCCTGAGAACCATTGGCTTAGATATCAGGAGCGCCACACACCCCTTTCCCGCAACCTCATGATACCCCATGCTCTCCCAATCCGTCTACTGACTTCATAGGAAGAGTCACCAGTGACATGAATGTCACTGCCAAGGTAAGTAAACCTCTCAACAAGATCAACACTCTCTCTGCAATCAGACACACTGCTGATGGCTGTGCCCTAGAGGTCATTAAAGGCCTGGATCTTGGTTTGGTTTGGTCGCAAGCTCAGACACTCAGACTCCTCGCTCAGTCTCTCGAGCGCCCCGATCAGAGCCTCCATTGACTCTGCAAAGATCACAGCATCATCAGCAAAGTCAAGATCCGTGAACCTTTCTTCACTAACAGATACCCCACAGCCGCTGGACCCCACGACCTTGCCCAACACCCAGTCCATACAAGCATTGAACAGAGTAGGAGCAAGAACACACCCCAGAAGAACCCCAGAATCAACTGGGAAAAATACAGAGGTTCAGCCTCTACTCTGCACAGCACTCACAGTACAAGTGTACAGGCCGGCAATGATATCCAGCAACCTCGAGGGGATCCCGCGAATCCTCAGGATGTCCCACAGGGCAGCTTGATCAACTAATTCAAACGTTTTGCGAAAATCGACAAAGGCTGCAAAGAAACTCTGCCGATATTCACATTCCATGAGAACCCTCAGTGCCAGGATGCGGTCGATAGTAGACTTCTTAGGCATAAAACCAGACTGTTCCGGTCGCTGGTAGGTGAGCAAGTAATCACAGATCCTATTGAGGACAATCCTAGCAGGTAAAATGTGAATAAAAACAGAATGCAATGATTTGCAAATCTCATAAACACATACTTTATTCACAATGGAACATATAAAACATAGCAAATGTTTAAACAAAGAAAATGTACCATTTAAAGAAAAGAATAAGGTCATTTTGAATTTTATGGAAGCAAAACATCTAAAAAAAGTTGGGACAGGGCAGTGTTGAACACTGTGTTGCATCCCAACAATCCGTAAATGTCTGGGACCTGAGGAGACCAGTTGCTGGACATCTGGTAGAAGAGTGTTCCAGTTCTTGTCTGATATAGGATTATGGCGGCTCAACAGTCCTGGGTCTCCTTGGTCATATTTTTCATTTCGTGATGCGGCAAATGTTTTCGATTGGTGGAAGGCAGGCAGGCCAGTTCAGCACTCGGACTCTTCTACTGCAAAGCCATGCTGTTGTAATAGATGCATTATGTGGCTTAGCATTGTCATACTCAAATATTCCCTGAAAAAGACATTGTCTGGATGGGAGCATATGTTGCTCTAAAGCCTATTGTAAGAAACAGCCGGCAGCTCAACCCAGCTGGGACGCCTCCGAGATGGAAGGATGGGGGAAGGCAGCATTTCGAGGACACTGCCTCCCCCAAGACGTTAGATGGCAGCTCCCCTGGACTGCAGTGGTGCCCCAGATTCCCGCAGAGCACTATGGGACATGGAGTTCGGTAACCCAGCCCTGCCGTGGGAAGATGGTGGGAGAATAAATTCTCACCTAGCCCGGAAGTACTAAAGGATCACGAGGACAGAAGCCTTGAAGTACTTCCGGGCTGATTAAAAACTTGAATTATCCGTCTGACCCAGAAGTGCTGGCAGGTCACATGGATGGAAGAGGAGAAGCACTTCCGGGTCAGGGACTATTTAAAGGATTACGAAACACCCAGCTAGACTCGGGTAGAGGTAGACGAAGCTTGCTGGGAGGTGTGGAGGAGAAAATACTGAGAGAGAGAATAGTGATTATTGTTATTGTATTATTTGCCTGTTATTTGTGGCTGTGGTGCTTAGGGGCATTATTTATATAAGAAGAAAGAAAATAAATTACTTCTTGGTGCTTTTACTCTGTGTCCTGCGTGTCTGTTTGTTGGGCAACAGTGACCCCAGCATCCACACTGTATATACCTTTCAGCATTGATGGAGCATTTCCACAAGTGCAAGCTGCCAATTCTATAGGCACTAACTTGCCCACATACAATCAGAGATGCATGCTTTTGAACTCAGCACTGATAAGAAGCCAGATGGTCTCTCTATTCTTTAGTCTTAAGGATGCAGCATCATATGTTTTTCAAAATGAATTTCAAATTCCGATTCATCTGACCACAGAACAGTCCTCCACTTTGCCTCAGTCAGTCAGTCAGTCAGTCAGTCAGTCAGTCAGTCATTATCCAAACCGCTATATCCTAACACTTTGCCTCAGTCCATTTTAAATGAGCTTTGGCCCAGAGAAGACAGTGGCATTTCTGGATCATGTTCACATATGGCTTCTTCTTTGCATGATCGAGCTTAAACCTGCATTTGTGGATGGCACAGGCGAATTGTGTTCATTGATAATGATTTCTCGAAGTTTCTGAGTCTATACAGTGACTTCCATGACCGAATTGTGCCTATTTTTAATGCAGTGCTGCCTGAGGGCCCGAAGATCACAGGTGTCCAATATTGATTTTCGGCCTTCTCTTTTGCACGCAGAAATTTCTCCAGATTCTTTGAATCCTTTTATGATATTACACAATGCAGATGGTGAGATAATTAAAGTCTTCGCAATTTTAAGTTGAGGAACATTATTCTGAAACTAGCCATGTGCGCCCAACTATGTTGCGTGTGTTAAAGTTGTCTGTGAAGGGCTCCATGTTTAAACGCGGCTGCCAGTTGTGAACTGGGCCCTTCGTCGCACAGAATTATGATTTTTTATAAGGGAAACAAAATTATAAAAGAAAACCCTTGGATATTGATTCGATAGGAACGGCCTACTCGGAATCACTGTCCGAATCGTAATTACAGTGCATCCGGAAAGTATTCACAGCGCATCACTTTTTCCACATTTTGTTATGTTACAGCCTTATTCCAAAATTGATTAAATTCATATTTTTCTTTAGAATTCTACACACAACACCCAATAATGACAATGTGAAAAAAGTTTACTTGAGGTTTTCGCAAATTTATTAAAAATAAAAAAACTGAGAAATCACATGTACATAAGTATTCACAGCCTTTGCTCAATACTTTGTCGATGCACCTTTGGCAGCAATAACAGCCTCAAGTCTTTTTGAATATGATGCCACAAGCTTGGCACACCTATCCTTGGCCAGTTTCGCCCATTCCTCTTTGCAGCACCTCTCAAGCTCCATCAGGTTGGATGGGAAGCATCGGAGCACAGCCATTTTAAGATCTTACCAGAGATGTACAATCGGATTCAAGTCTGGGCTCTGGCTGGGCCACTCAAGGACATTCACAGAGTTGTCCTGAAGCCACTCCTTTGATATCTTGGCTGTGTGCTTAGGGTCGTTGTCCTGCTGAAAGATGAACCGTCGTCCCAGTCTGACGTCAAGAGCGCTTTGGAGCAGGTTTTCATCCAGGATGTCTCTGTACATTGCTGCAGTCATCTTTCCCTTTATCCTGACTAGTCTCCCAGTTCCTGCTGCTGAAAAACATCCCCACAGCATGATGCTGCCACCACCATGCTTCACTGTAGGGATGGTATTGGCCTGGTGATGAGCGGTGCCTGGTTTCCTCCAAACGTGACACCTGGCATTCACACCAAAGAGTTCAGTCTTTGTCTCTTCAGACCAGAGAATTTTGTTTCTCATGGTCTGAGAGTCCTTCAGGTGCCTTTTGGCAAACCCCAGGTGGGCTGCCATGTGCCTTTTACTAAGGAGTGGCTTTCGTCTGGCCACTCTACCATACAGGCCTGATTGGTGGATTGCTGCAGAGATGGTTGTCCTTCTGGAAGGTTCTCCTCTCTCCACAGACGACCTCTAGAGCTCTGACAGAGTGACCATCAGGTTCTTGGTCACCTCCCTGACTAAGGCCTTCTCCCCCGATCGCTCAATTTAGATGGCCGGCCAGCTCTGGGAAGAGTCCTGGTGGTTTCGAACTTCTTCTACTTACGGATGATTGAGGCCACTGTGCTCATTGGGACCTTCAAAGCAGCAGAAATTTTTCTGTAACCTTCCCCAGATTTGTGCCACGAGACAATCCTGTCTCGGAGGTCTACAGACAATTCCTTTGACTTCATGCTTGGTTTGTGCTCTGTCATGAACTGTCAACTGTGGGACCTTATATAGACAGGTGTGTGCCTTTCCAAATCATGTCCAATCAACTGAATTTACCACAGGTGGACTCCAATTAAGCTGCAGAAACATCTCAAGGATGATCATGGGAAACAGGATGCACCTGAACTCAATTTTGAGCTTCATGGCAAAGGCTGTGAATACTTATGTACATGTGATTTCTCAGTTTTTTTATTTTTAATAAATTTGCAAAAATCTCAAGTAAACTTTTTTCATGTTGTCTTTATGGGGTGTTGTGTGTAGAATTCTGAGGAAAAAAATGAATTTAATCCATTTTGAAATAAGGCTGTAACATAACAAAATGTGGAAAAAGCGATGTGCTGTGAATACTTTCCGGATGCACTGTATGTGGTGGTGTAGGAGCATTTCTGCTTCTGTCTGTTCACTGTCCATCTCGTTTTCACGACGCTATCGTTTCCTCTCACAATGTCTTCTCAACCTTTCTCCAATCTCGCTGTTTGCTTTGTGGCAATCCAAAGAGTAAGGCAATATACACGGAGAAATGGTTATAAAAGGGGGACACATAGGTATCCAGGCTCCTTAAAGCATAAACAGGGATCACTTCACTGACATGTGAGCAAGCCATGGTACAACTGTGAGACGCTCAGCACTTGCCGGCTACAACGTAACAATAATAATTTCCGGAACATGCTGTTATGTTGTCATTCATTTTATCCACTGTCTTTCTTTCATTCATATGTTACGTAGGCACGTAGCTTTTATCTTCGGCAATCTCATTCTCTAACCAGGCCTCAGGAGCTAACCAGCGTAACACTGTCCACCACCCCTTTCGTTATTCGGGCACATTGTTGACATCTGTGAGTAACAACAACGTACTAAACTGGAAGGTGGTCTACGCATGCGTGGAATTCGCGGACAAACAAAGATCAAGATCTAAATGAAGATCTCTTTAATTAATTTAAAGCACAACAATTTGTTTAGTATGAATGTCTGTGTTTTGATGTGTGACTGGCGTACTACAGTCTTCAGTAGTATAAGCCTGGAGGAGATTCTTAATGCAATGCCTATGTCAGGGGTGTCAAACTCCAGGCCTGGAGGGCCGCAGTGGCTGCAGGTTTTCATTCTGACCCTTTTCCTAATCATTGACCAGTTTTCAGTGCTAATTAACTCCTTTTCCCTTCATTTTAATAGCCCTGTTTTTAAGGATTCAGTCCTCTGAATTGATTCATTTCTTCATGAAATGGCAGCCAAACAGAAATGAGACGTGAAACGAGCCAACAGATGAGCAGCTAAACTGAAATTTCAAACTCCAACCAATCTATTAATGAGAAGCTGATTCTTGCTGTTAATCAAGCCTGTTATTTAATTTTGTGGTCTGTTGCTGCTCTCATTCTGCCACAGCAGACATTTCCAAAACTGTTGATTTTGCGTTCGTCAAAATGTTTTGGTGACCTGAGAGATCAACCTTAATAAAACTTTCAGTTTTCTTTATTTTTAGATATTGTGTGATGGGCACAGGTGAGCTGGTCGTGTGGCAGCTCGTTTTTGTGTCTCATTATTGTTTGGCTGCTTATTAAAAAAAGAGACAACTAAGAGGCCTGAGTCAAGTTAATTAAAACTAAAGCAAAAGAAGTTAATTAGCAGCAAAAACTGGTCACTAATGAAGAAGATGGTTAGAATGAAAACATGTAGCCACTGCGGCCCTCCAGGCCTGGAGTTCGACACCTGTGGCCTATGTTTTAGCTGTCTCTCTACTGCCATCTAGTGCTTCTTCTTCTAATTAATTCGTGGACAAACAAAGATCAAGATCCAAATGAAGATTATATATAGAGATTGTTCCACAATTTGTAGACACAGTTTTTTTGCAGATTGGTGAACCTAAGCCTCTGTAAGATGCTCTTTTTATACCCAGTCATGTTACTGACCTGTTTCCAGTTCACTTAATTAGTTGCAAAATGCTCTATCAGCGGTTTCTTTTTAGTACCATTTACTTTTTCAGCCATTTTTTTCCCAGTCCCGTGTTGCTGCCATCAAATTTAAAATGAGCTAAAAATTTTCACGAAATAGTAAAACGTCTCACTTTCAACATTTGGTATGTTTGCTATGTTCTATTGTGAATAAAATATGGATTTGTGAGATTTGCAAATATTGCATTCTGTTTTAATTTACATTTTATCCAGCATCCCAACTTGAAATTGGGATTGTATTTTACATATTTAAGTACAATTATTCTATTGTGTGGGAATAACAATTAGTGATATTGCCAATTACAGCTCATGTATTTAATGAGCTATAAACATATGAAATTTATGCAACATCCATTTCAACTGTAAAAAATATTTGGTCAATATACAGTACAGTGGTGCATTAATTTCTAGAAAACGCAACTTCCAGTAAAGGATCATAGGCTACTTCAGATGACCCTAATAACAAAAAAGCAAGCCAGGATTCAGCTCTATATAAGATAATAGTTCATCAGAAGTAAATCTCATGCATGAGAGAGTCACCTCTTTGGGAAATAAAAAAAAATGCCCTTTCTAAAGTTGATTCCTACCTCACCCATCTGCTTATGCAAGGATAACATCTGGCCATTATAACCCTGACCTGGATTAGTGTGTCCAATAGTAGGAGGATACACATAGCCATGACACAATAAGAACACAAAACATTTGACAAAAGAAAGAAATCCATTCCATTTACTGCTGTCCCAGTATCTAATCCAGATACTTCCTAAAGGTTGTCAGCTTTAACTACTTGACTTGGTAGTTTGTTCCAGATTCTCATAACTTGTTGCATAAAGAAGCACTCCCTGTTTTCACCCTTAAAGGCACATTACCTTTAATTTCAATTGGTGTCTTTGAGTATGTGATTCACTGTTGAAAGAATTCTGCTGGATCTAATTATCAATTATCTGAGAATTTTGAAGACCTGGATTAGATCCCCACAAAGTCTTCTCCTCATGTTTAATTCTATGAATCTGTCAGGTTACAACATGAGATCCCACAAAACTCAAAGAACACTCACCCAGAGCTTTGTATGATTTCAGTACTTTTGTTGTAGCCCAAATGTGCATGCAGTACTCATTTATTTGCTGTTGGACCTCAATTTCAGCTCAATATTCTTCAGTTCTCTTGATAAGGGCAAACAATCTCTTAGGCACTTCAAAGTGCCTGCTTGATGACTGTGCTAACTCGAAGGACTGGTTTACAGCTATCAGTGTCTTGGCTCCTTTTCTTTGACTTATGCCCTGACAAATATAACCACGCGCTTGCTGATATTAAGCTTCACCTGCTGTCCTACTTGTACATTACAGTTTACTGTTGATGATACTAGATAACTGTCTCAATCCTAGAACTGCTGGGACACCAGCAGTCTTTATTATGTTAGATGCAGTTTTAGGTAAATAAGGAATTGCAAAGAACTTATTAATAACCCTGGAAAATCATCACTATAAACCCCTTCCCAATAAAAAATGGCACTCTCCAACCATCTTCCACTGTTCTTCTTTATCCAAATTCAGATCTATCAGGATTATACTTAAGAAGTTGGCAGGGAGGACCTGGGGATCAAGCTTGGCCAGAGAGTTACCTCCCCCAGGATGCTAGATGGCAACCCCCCTGGGTTGCAGCGGTGCCTTGGACTCCCACAGGGCTTCATGGGAGTTGGAGTTTGGTGCATCCCTGTTGGGATCTGCAGGCACCACCAGGGGGTGCTGCAGCAGGAGCTGCTGAGCCCTTATGGGCAGTTCTTCTGCCACACCCGGACATGTTGCTGGAAATAAGTAATCAAGCACCTGGAACATTTCCGGGTGCTCTATGAAAGGAGCCAGCAGCCACCACTCAAGGAGCCAGAGTCGGGAGGAGGAGGACGAAGCTTGAGCAGAGTAGTGGAAAGGAGAAGAGAAAGAGAAGGAAAAGACTTGTTGTATTGTGCTGTGCTTGTGCTGGGACTGTGTTGTAAGCTTGTGGGAATGGTGAAGGTGTGCCCACAAGGTAAAAAAGAAAATAGAAAATGTATATGCCTTGAACTTGTGTCCCATGTTTGTCTGTATCGGGTTCAGATGGCAGTGCCAACCTGGGTGGTCCACAGGGTCATAGTATGATCTCAAGTAGAGGGCAAAGAGAACCAGATTTTGTCTGTTTACAAAATGGCACACCTGAGGTGTAAGGATTTTTTTTTTAATTGCTTAGTCAACTATTAGGATTCTGGGGAGTCAGAGGCTATTGTGACATTATTAGGAGCTCCACCCTGGATAGAAGGACAATCACATTGTTACTAATATACCCAGTGTATAGACTGAACAAATTTAAATGTCAGTCAAACAGTTTAACAAGAACATGGATATTGCAAAAGCTTATTTTCATAGTGAATATGCTATATTCACCAGTGGCCTTGTTCGCTGAATATTTTCCTAGAAGCCAGGCTTAGACAAATATTTTTCCCCAACGCCCCATGATGCTTTGTGAGGTCAGTGTGACATCACAAAGCTGTAGCAGCCATGTGCAGAACTTTTATGCATGCATACTGTAAGATCATTGTGACACATGGCGAATTTGTAATAAAACACATGCAGCCCTATGAAATTATAATAATAACGAAAACATTTTTATTGTTTACAAGACATTTCTATCATGGGAAAAAAGTGCAAAGCATCTACAATGAGATCAGAACAAAAAAGACTTTCTAGCTCCTCCTAGTGCCATGACTTCAAACAATGGAACAAGACAGTCTCATGCTAACTCAATGAGTGCAATGATACTATATATATATATATATATATATATACAGTACAGGCCAAAATTTTGGACACACCTCCTCATTCAATGTGTTTTCTTTATTTTCATGACCATTTACAGCACTCCATCACTCTCCTTCTTGGTCAAATAGCCCTTACACAGCCTGGAGGTGTGTTTGGGGTCATTGTCCTGTTGAAAAATAAATGATCGTCCAACTAACCTGACTTCTGCACAACACAACTGCTGGTCCCAACCCCATTGATAAAGCAAGAAATTCCACTAAATAACCCTGATAAGGCACACCTGTGAAGTGAAAACCATTTCAGGTGACTACCTGTTGAAGCTCATCGAGAGAATGCCAAGAGTGTGCAAAGCAGTAATCAGAGCAAAGGGTGGCTGTTTTGAAGAAACTAGAATATAAAACATGTTTTCAGTTATTTCACCTTTTTTTGTTAAGTACATAACTCCACATGTGTTCATTCATAGTTTTGATGCGTTCAGTCATGAAAATAAAGAAAACACATTGAATGAGGAGGTGTGTCCAAACTTTTGGCCTGTACTATATATATATATATATATATATAAACTTCCTGCCTTGCACCCTGTGTTGGCTGGGATTGGCTCCAGCAGACCCCTGTGACCCTGTAGTTAGGATATAGCGGGTTGGATAATGGATGGGTGGATATATTAACTTATTGTTAGTTTGTGGCCATTTTGTTACATTTTGTTTAGTTCTGTTTGCGTCTTTTGCATTTAGACAGACATGAAATTCACTAAGAAGTTGGGTTTTTAAAGTTTTTTTTGGAAAAAAACGAGTAATATTTCTCCCTAAAGCCTCAGTTACACTTCTGTGTTTACCTGTTCTCCTTTCACTAGCTGCCTAACTCACGTAATACAAACCAATTTCGTTGATGACTCTTATTCACATCATCACAAAGAAATGCTGCACATTTTTTGATATGACATGTTGCATATTTTCCATGTGAAGACACACCATAACATACACATCGTACACATTATTGTGTTTTCTTCACAGAAACCTCTCGCTACATGGCAAACCACTGCTGCCAAACTCCTCCCCCTTGCTATTACCCAGCAACCACCTTATCCTAGTTGAGGATATGCACACTTCTGCTAATTTCTTTTATTTCATTAGACGTCTTTATTTCAATACTAAATAATAGGCATACACATGCAGAAATTAATACATGAAAATGCTTCCAGATTGGAACTGAACATCTTTCATCTTGCTTTGAATGGCATGAATTGTATTGGTATTAAAATGTAATTTGTTTCACAAATATTTTTGCAAAGTTAAAAACTGAATTTTCACTGTGAATTCAATTTTCCTGAATTTTTTTTTTACTCATAATTATTTACATTTTTACAACAGTAAATGAACAATTTTTGTTGATGAATTTTTCACTTTGCATTTTTACATGTCTGATAGAACTATGCAGGCAGTAAATAGTGAGGATTTTGGAAGCTGATGCCATGAGAATCTTGGAAAGTGAGATGTGGTACTGCCACTCACAAGTGATTTTCTTTACTTGGCCTTGGATGCTGTCAGCTTCCCATTATGTCTTTAGATATATTGATTTTGCACTTACAGTATATTGTGAAAGTGAAGCAACTTCCATCTTTAAAACATCAATTCCTCTGGTGCCTCACTCACGTCAGAACCTCCTCATTTTCAATGTTCTTCAAGTCAAGATTTCTGAATCAGTGAGAACATTAAAGTAGCATGTCTTCCAGTTTCAAATGAAGGTAGGTTGGTCTGGGACTCTGTTGTGGTGATGGACATAGAAACTTTGGATAAACTAGGATACATGGTGCCACAGAGGTGAAAGACAGAGCATCTTTAAAGGCCAAGTTAAAATGTCCTCAAGTGACTACTATATATATCCACTATATACGTGTTGTGGGTCTTAGTTTTATTTTCTAGACACAAATTCGTATCTGTCTTCAACATGTCCTAAACCTGAAACAATCCTAGGGCACAGATGACAGTGACGAGCACTATTTTACCTCAGACTCCATAGGTAGACACGCTTCCTTAAATGACTTGTTGAAGATCATAGATATAAGATTAATGCTGCGTAATCTGAACGGGGTGGGGTGCAGTTTGCAATGCAGTGTGGTAGGGGTGATAAATATTGTATGCTTCAGTACTCCAGTTTGTAAAAAAGAATTCCAAACAGATGGCACACTTGTTATGTCAACTATATTGCTTAATTTCTGGACCATAGAAACTGCTTGAATATGAGCTCCTGAAGTAACAGGAGGATCTGCTTTCCTAAAGACACTTTCCCTACCTTATGTGGACTCCCAATACACTTGACTCACCACTCTCAGGAAACTGTTAGGTGAAGCAATACATCAGAGAAACAAAGCCATCCTAAAGTAATATTATCTAACGCAGCCCCCTCGGGTTGTTTTTCATTAATAGCCTTGATTTTGACATCCCTTTTAGCCCAGGTCAAAAAGGTCATCTGGCAGGTTAATGGCTCCAGCAATTGAGTTAATATAATCTCGTCAAGTTCCCAGGCTGGGTCTCCACACGTTAATTGATTGGCAGATGTATTGGAAACCAATATCCTTCCCCCAGTCCTACTGATGAGAGCAATCTTTAGAAGGAGTGCTCTTCTGTCTTTTTTATGAGGAGAGTTAATGTTCTCTTTAGAGTCTTGATAAAGCCTAATCCGACATTAGAAAATCAAGCAAATCTTGACTTTAAATGCTACATGTTTTTCAAGTGTTGTCCTAAACGAGCCTCACAAAATGAAAAATTTCAACAACAAGGTAAGTGATTTAATTTAAAGTAGCAGGAAAAGGCATGACAGTAATTGTGTCTGTTTCACTCATTATTTCGTTGGTTTGTGCTTTAGATGCCAACACTGGTTAATGGGGATTTTGAAACAGATACCATGTTTAGATTTCCTATTGTTGATGAATTCCCTCTCATATTTGTTGGATATGTGTTATCCATTTGAAAGATGCTTTATTCTCCACCTCAAGGTGTGTAGATTTGTCTCTGGTTACAGTATGATAGTCTACACCTTTAGTTGAGCATACATCGAAAACCTCTTAACCAGCATACAATGGTCAAATATATCTAAGTTGATTTTAGTCAAGTTAATCTAGATTAATTTTAATTTGGTCTACTATCATACTGTAGGCAGAGACACAGATGTATATCTGTGTTGAACATACACTGAAAATCTGTTGACAAGTCAATTAACCAGTGTCACTCATGTGTGTCTGTGGATCATCCTTCGAACTTTTCTAAAGTATTTTCTTCTACCTCAGGTTGAAAGGGGACACTACTGCTAACCTTATTCTCTGTTTCCCCTCTCCACAGTTCTGAAAAGACACCCAGTGAGAGTGTACCCAGAGTTCCGGTTCTGGGAGTGAGGCGGCACTCATTATGGGAGCTCCTTCCCGCTGTGATTTTATGTGACTTGAAAGCCTCGACTGGACGCTACTTCTGTTTGTTTTATTTACCATCATCGAGCGTTTGTTTTGTTGGATTCACATTTATTAAACGGGAACAGCTGTTGATACCCCAGTAGTTCCTCTTGTGTGAACCTGCAGTTCACCACACCACACCAGAATATATCTGAATACATATAGCTTTATTAGATCAAAGTAAGAGACTAATTCTAGATTATAAATTGGCTTTTAAATTGTGGTATCAAAAATTACCTTTGAGAAATGAACTGTGGAAAACTTGAATTCCAGCTTGCTCATCATCTCTGTGAAATGTTACATAATTCTCATATTCACATGGTTTTTCTCTGGGAATTTTTGCTTCCTCTACAAAAAATAGATTTGCTTGTGACATTACATGAGATTTCTAAATTGACCAAGCAGGAGTGTTCTGTATATGAGGAACTGGTATTCCATCGTGTTGGCTCCTACTTAGAACTTAATACTGCTCAGATAGCCTTAAGCCTTCTGCAGTCCTGTAATTGAAAGAAGTGGCTTCAGAAATTGAATTATTCAGTGGAAAAAGTAAATCTTCCAGAATTAAGCTGCTATTCTAAGCAACATGTCTAACTTCTACACTCTGAGTATTAAAAGTATTGAATACATTCATGTTCCTGTTACAACAAGGAATTAAAGATATATACAGGTACTGTATATACTTTTGTTCAGTCTTATCATGTTCTTATCAATGCATTTTGGCCATCAAAAATGAAATTTAAAAAGCCCCTTGCGATAAAACTCCACGCCAGCCAAGCATAAACAGTGATGTTCTGCTCCCTAGAATTATTTATTTGATTGTCTCATGTTGATTCTCCCTAATAAGTTTTTTCTTTGTTGCTCTTGGTTAAAACATTTAATGAGAGACCTCTAAGTGGATGGTTCAGCAATGTCTGTTCTCTTGTCTTTAAAGTGTGTTACCCATTGACTGACACTGATATAGACCATGAAGTAGCTCATGAATGCCAGCCGCTACAATCCAATTACAATGTTTTGTTGAAGTGACACATCCTTGTCAGCCATTTTCTCACACTTAACTATCAACGTGTAACTTAGGCTGGTGGTGTCTTTTTTCATTCTGGTGTAAGTCAATAGATGAGATTACTAATTACAATAACATGCATCTCCACATTACCGGGTAATTCTAATATGCTTACTACATTCTACCAAAGCAGAATGCTAGAAGTTGTGAATAAAGGGAACAGAATACAGTGGTGAACTTGACACTGTGTGCAAAGAGCTGTGGCTTGTGTAGGAGGGCAAAAGACTGGCTGTAGGGCACGTATGTGATTGTGGAGAGAAATGTGACAGGTTTCAATGAATTAGATTTCAAAAATTCGCAGACTTTGTTCATGAAACTTATTATTTAGTGGTGGATTTCAAGAGCACAAGCAAAAGAAATGCCAATACAGGCAGTCCCCGGGTTACGTACGAGGTTTGTACTTAAGTTGAATTAGTATGTAAGTCGGAACAGGTACATAAATTTAATAAATGCTATTGTTGACTGACTGTAACCAAGTGCTCTGCCAATGAATGATGGAGTTTCACCTCTCTGACCTTTTTATTATTTCTACTTTATTTTCAATGGTTATGGTTTTCTCTTCTTTACTATACCACCAGCACATTGCATCCGATTTGTGTTTCAGAGACATTCTTGAAGGGTGAAGACAAAAGATTAAGATGAGCTCTTCTGCACAGCACTGTACACGCTATCACAGCAGGAAGGCACCCGTCGTCAACATGTATGATGCACTGACAAGAGACAGCTTCCTATTATGTACGTAACAGTACGAGCAGGCTTGCTGTTGAGAATGAATGGGGGCATTGAAGGGTGGTTCATCACCAGCCCACCTCACAGTCACCTCCACTACAGTATGCTGCCTGCAGCATCCGCCCACCGAGAACAAACATCGTGCGGCCAAAGGCGGGTAGTGAATCGCCCCCATTCAATTTGCAGCCATCCGATGCAGACAACAATGCTACCCCCCTCCGCCCTGTTCACCCACAATGGCCTCCGTTCAGCCACAACAAGGTCACCGCTTGCCACATTACCAGCTGCCCAATGAGAACGAATGGGGAAGCCATGTGTGGTGGGTGGGCAGTGAAACCGCTTGCCGCCGGGAGCCACCTGAGGGACACTACACTGCGCGAACAGCAAAATTGCCCCCCCTCCAGCCACCACTTGCAGCATTACCAGCTGCCCACCGAAACAAACGGGGCAGCGGTGTGTGGTGGGACATCTGTTTTTAGGTAGAATTACTCTGGATTTGGTGCACTGTCTTACCCTATAGCTGATCAAGGTCTGATGGCAGCTTCCCTCGTTGTCCGTTTTTATCCTGTCGGTGCTGGAAGGGGCAGAGTCTTCTAAGAGGCGTAGGGGCAAAGCTAGACATCACATTTAGACTGCCTTTCAATGCTGCAGGGGAAAGAGAAGGTAATATTAGCATCAGTGCCCCCTCCGGTACCGGGGTTGAAATGCTTACCTTGCCAGAGCCAGGATGGTGGTCCCCATGTTAACTGGCAACTCGGAATTGGTCAAAAGTGAGGGAGTGCGTGATGGACTGGTGCTTTGTATAATTTTGATTCTTACCTTGTGCAAAGTGCCAGTGAAGCAGACCCTAACCTTCATTGGTCCTAAACTGGATGAAATAAATGAAAGAACTGATTGATGTATGCTGAGGGATGTCTTGCTCAGAAGAAAAACATTACTCCTTAAATGTTCAACATTCCTTTAAGAAGAAGTAAAAATGTCCATACTAAACCTCCCCAACAACTAAAAATAGCATATCTAAAACTCAGATAAATAAATATCTACAAATCTGGTGTCTGGGTTTGAAACTTTCACCTAGTTGTTGTCTATTTGAATTTGCCACTTTCTGCCTGCATCTGCATGACCCTTCATCTCTTATCTTCAAATTCATGCACATTTAGACTAACTGGTGATTCTGTGTATCCTCTGTGAGAATACAAGTGTGAGTGACTGCATGTGTAAGCCCTGTAATGGACTGTCCAGGGTTTGTGCTTAACGTTTCCTCACCCAAGACCCTGATTTAGATTAATTAGGTTCGAGAATGTTATGTTACATTATATATAAAATATGTTTAAAATTAGATTAGGTTTGCCCTAGACTGAATATGGCTTTGTTAATGGTCAGGGCTAGTGGACATCTTGTTGGAGTTGGATAAGTACTTTCAAGAAATGTGGCTTAAATAGTTAAGACATAACCGACTGTAGACTGTTCTCAGTCTCAAATATTCCACTTAAAGGTATCATAAGCCAAAATCAGTGTTCAAAATTCAGCCTTCTAAAATTACAAGGCCAGATGATGGTTGTTTCTATTTGGTTCCCACTAGCATACTTGAAATAAATGCCATATGGCTCAGTGGGTGATAGAGAGGCATCTGAAGCCTTGGTTGACCTGGCATTAAGAACTGGAATCTGTCTAAAGCGCCTACCTTGTGCTACTGTGTCCTATTTAATCACTATTTACACACAAATTAAAGCAACTTTATATTAGTTGACAAATTTTCATGAAATGCACTTAATTCACACTTCATATAATTTTATTCCAAATCTACAAAGTATGAGATTAATTTGCCTGCCAGGGCTTCCTTCTGTGAGTATATACAGTAACTGCTATAATGACCTCCATGGATATTCTGATTATTCCCGTGGGAGTAAATGGGAAGGTGTGAAGAGGCGTGTGGATCTTACATACTTGTCTGCATGACCGGAGTGTTCAGCTATAATTTTCTGGCCGCTTCATATGGCAGTTATGAACATTGACAATGTCTATTCAGTGAGTAGAAGTGCTCATTTGTATTAGAATTTTTAAATAATTAGTGTTATTCTCATTCTATTATTTTTTAATTCCATCCTGATTAATGCTAATTAACTCAGGAACTGAAATGATTCATTCTGTACTAATATTTTAATGAATTAATCATTCTGACCCTAGAATACTATTGACTTAATCAGGGGGACATCAGAACCAATCAACTTCAATTAGCTTTTTGGAATTGTGAACTCAACAAGCTGGACTTGCTTTATTGAAATGTCAGTGCCTTTCAATGTAAACCTACAGTACAACTGAGCAGATCTGACCACGTCTTACTCCCGCTTACAAGCTTGTGGCTGATAGCAGCAGCTCTCTTATTCAAGTATGAAGGTCTTAAATGTGTGTGTTTTCTTCCTTGAGCTTCTGTAAAGTTTTACTTTTCCTTTGGGGACAAACAAAGACTATCTATCTATCTATCTATTTATCTGTATGTGTATCTATCTATCTATCTATTTATCTATATGTCTATCTATCTGATATCCTGTACCACACAGCTAGCATGCAGATTTATTCTGCTTAACTGGAAGATCCCAGCCCACCTTTTATAACTAAGTATAATATATAATATATAACTAACAAAATTATATTAAAAAAATCTGGTTGTCTTTAAGACGGTATGTCCAAAACTTTCTAAAGTTTTCAAATTTCAATTTTCAAATTTACAATTTTAATCATACTGAGTTTATTATTAATTGTTCTACTACACATAAAATGTTAGATGAGGTTTATATGCTGGAGTCTTTTCTCGTTTTCACTTTTTCTTAGGTGGGGGTTTGAAATTTGTTTTGTTTTCCCTTGGTATTTTTTTATCATTCTTTTGTTTTCTCTGGACTGATTTTGAAGTTTACTGTGGTTATCTGTCCTGTCATAATTCTTTCCTTGATTGAGTTAATGCTGTTGTAATTTTTGATTTTTGAAAACAAAACAAAGGAGTAAATAGTGGGTGCAGACTGTCTTGTAAGTCCTGTACTTCTCATGAGAATAATGACCTGTCTCACCTCTAATCATGCTTCCACATTATTCAGTGCTGTCACCTTTGATTGAGTATGGATCACTACATTAGTGGCATCTACAGTACTTGCATTATGCTATCTTCCAAGGTACCTAAATGATTATAATAATAATCGAAAAAATTTGGATGAATAGGTTTTAAATAACTTGCACATTTCAATGTTCTATTCCCATTTCTGTTCTTTTTGCATTTGATGTCACACCCATCTTAACCTTTCCTCCTTAATACAAACTGCAGAATTAAAACTGACTGTAATAGCGGTAAGAAAGTATTTTTTAAAAGTATTTTCTTAAGCACATACCTCAGCAGCACCAGTCAGAAAGAGGATAAATGTGACAGATGCATAATAATTTAAATATGCAGCTGCTGGCGGAGATAGTTTATATATCATATTTTTGCTAACATGGTGAAGGGCCTAAGGGCTACTACCGAGCTGAATGGCTTCAAAAATGCATATTTATTACAAAATGTAATTTAGGCACCAGTACGTTTTATGTAACATTTAAATGATAGAACAATTTAATACTCATTGCATTAAAGCTGGTGCAATGGTTATGAATCTCAAATAAATGCAATGGGCACAGCAGCCTAGTAATCACTATAATAATCCCATACATTTCCAATTGAATCATTGTGCAAGTGCATGATGATGAGGGTAATGTGAATGGTGTTTAGTTTTGTGTTAATTTCTGTGATCTGAGCCACCTCTTTATTATGTGTTACTGTTGACATTTTTTTAACTTTCAATTCCTTTTGGAATAAAATTGACATAGGCACATTGATGCATTTATACTGCTCTACTTCCACAATCTTTTACTTTTTATAACCTTCAAGAAGAATTCTTCAAGGCTCTCTGTCCTTTAGCAGATTTTACCCTTTGCTGCTCCAAAGGACCATCTCTGAATTACCAAAAACAGTTTCTAATCTATCTATTCTGCATCATCCGCATTGCATTTCTGAGTAATCTCTCTTCTTTGGAAATTCCCTGTACTTTGTTGCTTGTACAATGATTCATCGATTTGATTTGCTTCATTTGTTGCCTTATCCACATTTAGAAAGCCTCCAGTAACTTGATGTTCTCATTCCTTACTGCGGATGTACCACGTTCATTGAACACTTTACTCCAAAACACTGTACATACAATCCTTTGCTGCAGTGTCTTTACAAAGACAAATACAATCACTATGCATTAAATACTCATAGAAGTCAAGTCATTGTGACACAGATTTGAATGAAAACAATGAAGCAGCTGTATCAAAGGATAAGGAGGAAATACAGAGACAATGACAATACTTCAAGGAGGAGCTACATACAAATGTCAAGTCACACTCTTGGTCTCATCCTCCACTGTATTATTTTCCACTCTATATTCCTCCTATTCTCACCCTCCACATTAGACCTTCTTGTGGCCACACTTCTCTTCGTCGCTTTCTGAAAATATCATGCAACGTCTGATGTAGCAGGGTGAAGGATGACACAGGACAAGACCAAAAATAGTTTGGGTGTCAACTGTGCAAAACCATGCCACAAACAAAATATGTGCCCGGTGGTGCTGTAAAGATTGGCAAGTCGTAGGCAAAGATGAGGCATCTGTATGACCTTCCTCATTGCTTGTCAAGTCCAATATGAGACGCCACTTCTTGGGAGAGTCTCTTCTTTATACAAAATGGACCAGAAGGGACAGGTCTTCTTTGGCTCCATTTCCCTCAATGCTGCGAAAGAAAAGAGAGCTAGCGACAGCACCCCTTTTTCATTCCAGGGTGTTACCATATACCTTAGGTGAGCCCTGAATGTGATCTTCAAGTGTGCATGCTTGACAATGTGCTCATTTAATAAGTCTATCAAATTATTCTAGTCAGTGATTTTTAGCTCTGATCCTCTTTTAATCCTCTCTATATTTTAAACTGTATTTTTGTATTGTGAAAATGTTTTTTTCTAACTGATTTTGGATTGAATCTTTGCTCTGATTTCTAACTATGACTTCTGCATACCTTAAGATTTTGCTCTTCCCAACGCTGAATTTTTGACCTTCTGTCTGACAATAATGGTATCTGCTCCCTTGTATTGTGTTTTTTTTTTTTTTACTAGTTTCTGGCTGCTAATTAAGTTCTCCCTCCCCAACTCTCCCAACTGTAATGCTTGATAAGTATAATCAATAAATAAAATGCTCACAGTGATTCTTGCTTTAAAAGGTAATGCAGCAATAGAGGGGAAGCCAACAATATTTTATCCCTTTTGTGACAATATTGTTTTGGTTGCAGTAAAACTTACTTTAAAATGTCTGAATAAATGCAAGGTAAACCTAAGTGTAAATATGTAAATATAGTAAAAAACATATTCAAGGGTAAGTCAATAATTATCTACACTTTTGTGTCAATTTTGTCTGTACAGCTTTTCCTGCACATACGTACAAAACATGGTGTGACTGTGTCCACGGCAGGTAAGTCTTAACCATGATCTGTCAGTAGATCTCGCTGTTTTCTAGGAGTAAGCATAGCTGAAGAACAATAGTGAATATCCAAAGAACACCAGGGATCTGCTTTTTATAGGCTGACGATCAACCAGGGATGAAATCAACAGAAGGCTTCCTGCACAATATTGAGACAGTCTTTAAACACTGCAAAGTTTTTATGAATGGATGGGGAAGTCCAAAAAAGATCGGACAGAAGTTGCCCAGCACACAGTAGGTCAGGATGCTGTGACAATGCGGGTTCTTCTCCATGCTCCCATCTCTCTTTTGGGAGCCTCTTGAACCATCGGTAATGTAACCGGATGAGCTGGATAGTGAGGACACCAAACAAAACAAGGGGAAAGGTGCAAACTGCAAACAGTGCTTTTATTTAAAACAATCCAAACCAAAAAGTGTTCAAAATGGTTCAATAAATAAATAAACAGAGTGAAAATGTGGAGGTTAAACTCCCAAAAAATAAATCCTTTAAAACCGAGGTTAAAATACTGGCTGGAAGCAGTCCCTTCTTTAAACAAAACACAGTGCCTTCTTCATCTGGGAGCTCAGCTTCCAGCTTCCTCTTCTTCCTCCTCTAACCTCCATTCTCAGTTCTGATATTTTTCCTCCCTCCGCAATCATGCATCTACTATATATAATGGGGACGTGGCACAGGTGCGGAGGTTAACAGCTCCCGGCATCAATCATAGAAATGGGCGATCCCACACCTGTGCACTTCAGTGTGGAAACACCCAAGCCCGCATCATGCCTGGGAACCGCTCCGGCCACAGTACCATGCCCCCCCTTTAAGCCACGAGTGCGGCGATTATTTATTTAAAACTGGCCTGTTATTCTGAGCCACGGACCCGCTATACCAATTTGACAACAACACTGATCTGTACCAAGTATCTTACAAACTGACACGGATTTTGACCCCTGGTATATCTTCTGCCCATGAAATGTGGGTTTACTGCCAACCCAAATAAAACTACCACAAAAGTACAGATAATTGTTGACTTTGACCCTTGAATAAGATTTTTGCTGTATTTACATATTTACACCTAGATTTAGCTTGCAATTATATTGACATATACAAATATCTTTTGCTACAACATTTATTTATAAAGCACACTTATGTATTCTTAAGTCTCTCAGTGTGCTTTAAAATAATGATAGATACATCAAAAAAGAAAGAAGAAAGCTAAAAGGCATTTGTTTAGTAAAGGTGATTCAAGACTGTAAGAGTAAAACTGTAAATGTTGTATCAGAGACTCACTCTAATGATATGCTTCTATCCTTGTCTTGACAGCTGTTTGTTATAGAAATTTAAACCAGCATTAAAAGTCAAGCTATGCTACAGGATTTTCCACTAACATTCTCAGGTTTTGCTCTTCTGTTAAGGAAGGTGTGTTGTGTTTAAGGACTGAGTAATTAGTGAATGCTGGGAAATACCAGAACCAGAAGTATTCTGTCCCCTCTGCAAAATAAAACCACAACCATGTATACTAAATAGCTAAAACTGCTAAGTCAGACCCACCTCTTAAGTTAACCAAAAAGCCATGTTTGCCCTCTAAAGTGCTTTGTAGTCGTTTAGATAGTCTAACAAAGGCCAAACAGATGCCATTCATAATTTCAGAAAAGGCACACAGATAGGAGATAATTTTAAAGTTAGTAGCATTGTGATAAAAACCCTAAAGGAACCTTACCATTGGGGATGCCACAAGATATCAGTGTTGGATATTTTATGGTTATTGAACTTTATAGTTTCACATCTATGTAGTAGGATGTTACTTGAGAGAAATCACTCAAAGCAGTGCTCCACTCTCTTTCTTTTGTGCTGTTCTTCTCGAAATGCAAACATCAGTTGCTAGAATCAGAGTTGCCAGTTCTACCACTTAGCTAACGATAATCTCTGCCAGCCAGCGGCAGATTTGGCCACTTAGTTTATGACACACCTTTTCCTGTGCAGTGGCCTTCTCTCAAACCTGGCCGCGTGAACTGCTGGTTACATTCCTCACCTCCCTAAGCATTCCCAGGAAATTCCCCAATTGTGACCAACAAGAAATCACTCAAGGTGACATTCTCGCACTCTCTCATGCCATCCTCCATTACAAGGCAGTTGGTAAGATAAGAACATGGGTTACTGGAATTAGAGCCACCAATTTAATCAATTAGACAAAGCAGATCTCCATCAGCCAGTGGCAGATTTGGCCACTTACCTTGTGACATGGCTTTTCTCTCTCTGTAATTTGGTTACATGTGGCACCAGTTACACAGGAAATTGAAGATAATTCTCAAACTAACTGGAAGCCAGTGTAGTGTAGCCAGATGAGAGGCCGGAAGGCCATGGCATTTTACCATATTAAGACCCAACAAGAACTGGTTAGCACTTTATACAATAAAACCCTTGTGTATAAAACATATGCTAAGAAGGTGCAATTCCATTTCATTAGTTTTGATACTTACAGTATAGCATTAATATCTTTGACTAATTCTCTTTGACAACAGGACTACTAATAAGCACTACCGATGAAAGGTAAAGACTTTGATTACACCCTAATTTACTATATTTACAATTCTCTGCCCCAGAAGGACAGTGCTAAAGAGTGAAAATATTGTTACCTTTCTTAAGCTAATGTGTATATTTTATAATGAGATATTTTTCTTAATTTTTCTGCATTTACTACAACTACTTTACTACTAAGTACTAAAGATACTGTACACGGAATATGGGGCATTGGATCTCAAGGAATATGATTTTTTACATCTGTTTCTGGCTTCATGCAATGTTTAAAAAGCTGATTTTTGATAATGTCTTGTCACAATGCCATTTTGTTTATGAGTAGGGCATTGAAATTTTTATCAATCGTGTCAACCATTGGCATAGCAATCCTTCCCAGAATCACCTTGGTGTAGGTGAAGTGTGACGTCATCCTGAGCATCGGTATAAAGGTCGGCAGATACAGTTCAGAAGCATTGGATATTATTTGTGTATTGGTATGTGTATATAGTTATCTTTTAATTTTGTCTTTCTGGTTATGAACTAATATTTTTTCTGGTGTGCAAGACTTTGAGTTTTGATTCACGGATTTTAGATTCACGTTATAAACTTGACAACCAGTTGTCTGTTTTTTCGGGCTCTGCCAATTTTCTTGGCCACATCTCATTTCCCGGTCTTGTTCATTTCAATCTCTTACTATCTTGAGTTGAGTCAGTACAATGTATGTCAACAACAAAAACAACACTTATTTCTATAGCACGTTTTCATACAAATGATGTAGCTCAAAGTGCTTTCCAAGATGAAGAAAGAAAAAAGAAAAATATAAAAATAAGATTTTTCAATACTAAGTAACATAGAATAAAGTAAGGTCCGATGGCTAGGAGGACAGAAAAAATAAACAAAAAAAAAACTCCAGAGGGTAGTAGAAAAAAAAAATCTGCAGGGGTTCTGAGGGCACGAGACCACCCAGCCCCCACTGGGCAAAAGTTGATACATTTATGAAAGTAAAATAGTGAAATGAGACATTTTTCTTCTCAAAAAATAAAACCAATGACTCATTTATTATACTACGTACAATAATCCAAAATCTAAAGATACATTTGTTCGGCCATTGTTGTATAATCGACATATACACACACACAAGGTGCTCAGTGGGCTCTAATGATTCGTAGCATCTAGCTGTAAAGTATAACATTTAAGACTTTGATCCTTGAACAACAATCACCATTTTCTTGCCATCAGTAAAGAGATTAAATGAAAAGCATTAAGCATGCTTTGAATGATGTGTTTCTTTTTCTAGTTTTCTAGTTTTTAATATTAATCTTTTTTCTGATGGCTGCAGAGCATTGACACAACTGGAATAGAAACTGAATAAAAAAGTTTTCCATTCACCAATGTTGGATAATATTTTTATGTAAAATCAACAGCTAAACAATAAGCACATGATGTAAGAGATAGATCTTCTTAGCTTTAGAAAGTCCTTGTTCCATGTTCTTTCAGTCCTTCTGGGTTATCAGAGGCTCAGACTGCAAAATGTAAAATGTCCTTGTATAGTTTATAATGGATATTTCCTAGGGTTAGGAATACCATTCTTGGCAATTACACCTTGAAGCTGGTGGAGCTCCTTCTTTGTTACATTTAGATAGGTTAAGTGCCAGCACTTTGTCTGACTCCACTTTTTATTGTGGTTTCCTGACAACATGTGATCGGAAGAGGTGGGGCTTCTGTGGTTGATTTTGACCTCTCTAGGATGTTTGTATTCCCAGGTACTCGGAGTTATCTGGGGTTCATCACCTGTTCCCTCAGTCTCAGCCTTAGCCTTGGAGAAGCGAAGGAGTAAACCATGACATAATATAAAGCTTAGGTATATTTGTTGGAAAATTATTAAGACTAGGTCAACAGTTTTAAGCGTTCAACAAATGTACACATTTTAGACATCTTAGAATTTGATTTAATCAATTATCAAGTGATTCCTTTGGTCAGTTTGCCAGGGTTAGAATCTGTGGACGTTATATAATTCAGAAGTGAACTACTGAGTTGCAGTATAACTTGGTGAATTAATCACCATTATAAGTATCTTGAGCAATATCACTCCAATAGCTTTTTCACTACATAGATAATGATTTTGTGTTTAGTGAACATTTTCAACACATCTGGTGAAGAAGAGGAGTTTAAATTTGATTTTTCCATTTTTTCTGCATAACAAATATTGGCGTGGAATATTTTATCACTTAACTCTCAGTTTTATGTATTCATCTGTTGGACACATTTGATTTTTGCTATAATCACATAATATCATCTGCCATATGGAAGTTAGGCATTATACTGTTCAGTTATGAGAGCAATCATAATATTTTCATGGATCGCTAATTGATTGGAACACGTTGACAAAATCAGAGAATAACGGTCAAAGAAGCCTTTCTGCTTTGTCATAATTCACCCATGTTTATATCCCTTCACATGCCCATCTCATTCACCCATTTCATCTATCCATCCCATCATTGCTGAACCCATATAATCTAGTTAAATCTGATGGGGACTGTAACATATTCTGAAAGCTGTGGATGGAAGGCAGGACCTAACCCTGGATGGAGCACCAGTTCACTACAGGACACACTTACACTAACGCTGGGCCAATTTAGAGTCACCATTTAAGTTTGGGATGTGGGACGACAACTGAAATATTCAGAGAAAAACAGGTTGATGAAGGTAGAATGTGCAATCTGCACACAAATAGTGCCAGGCCTGGGAATTGAACAAAGGAATATGGAATTGTGGGGAAGCCTAACCCTAACTCTAACCACTGCCCAATTTGTAAGGAAACTCACCCAAAGAGGTAAACATCCCTAAATTCCCAAGGCTAAACATACCTATCCACTGCCTATTTCTTAACCATACTGCGACAAGCATCAGAATAAAGGACACAAGCCACTGAATTTTTGCAGTTAAGACTGTGGGTATTGCTATTTTCTTCTTCTCTTGAATGTCCTGATCTTTCCCACTCCTGATGTTATGGCCAGGAAAGACATCACCAAAACAACTAACCTGCAGTATTACTGCAATCTGTTTTGATTATAATATGCTTTGTTAATTTCATTGGATTAATTGTCTTTTCCCATAACCTTTTGGGGGTCAATGTGTAGGTTCATCCATTGTACAGTGCCACTAGAACAATTTTCATGTTAAGGGCCTTGTTTAAGGACCCAACAGAGTAGAATGCCTTTTGGCAGTAATGGAATTTGAACTGGAAACCTTCCAGATCCTTACCCACAGAGCTTCTGTCTTGCTCGCCTTTAACCACTGATGTCTCTGTTTCTGTCAATTTTTCTTTACTTGCCACCCAAAACAAAGAAAATATTTTCATATTTTTCAGGTTAATTAAACTGACCTCACATTATGCTCCTTCTAGTCATTGGGTATGTCACATTTGCCAACTGCAGATGCTGATCCTGTCGCTGAAATATATTAGTTTGAACAACTGAAAATTACTAGGCATTAAATTTAGTGACTGTGTGCCAACATTCCAGCAAGCAGTTCACCCTTTTTTATGATAGCCAATAATGTCTCTGTCTGACAGAGCCGGTGCTGTAAGAAGGGTTAAACCATATGGCAAGTTCAGCTGCAATCTCTGCCCTTTTTAGACATGAGACATCAAAATGATGAGCATCTCTTCTGCTTGTGATGTCCAAAACATCTGCATTCCTTATTCCTCATTGTTGCATCATATGCATTGCACCTTTACGTGAGCATTCATTTGTTGTCAGCTCTCATGCACACAGAGCCCCTTCTCCACCAACTAACAGCAAAAATCGAACTTTATCAGAGCAAGTTGATGACAATTTGGAGTGAATCACTGGGCATGTCACATTGCATAACCGACTTCATGGGAGCACACTGCTGACTGCCTCCAACTTCTTAAGATTATATAATGTTAAACCACTGAAAAAATGTCATAATGTGACATGGAAGACAGAAATTTCAAGGCTAAGGTAATTACACTGATTAATGATGGCGCCAGAGATTGGTGACTGCCATGGAAAGCCATGCAGGAAAGAGAAAGACCAGAAAATAAACTACAGTTGTAATCAATGTGAAAGTCAAAACCAGAAGATCAAACATATCGTATTTACTGTAGTGTCTATGCCCAAAACAAAACACTAACACAAAAGCCCTAAAAGTTGTTCAAACATTTCTAAAATTTCTTTGAGGAATCTACAAACTCGGATTAGAAAGTAACCCCAGAAGCTGAACTTTATACCCATGACCCTTGCTGTTACTAAGTTCATGACTTCTGCCTGACAACCTTCAAATTAAACAGCAGAAAATAGCATATCTTGCGCCAAAACGAAATGTAATTGTGGGAAAATGTGAATAAATATTGTAAATAGAATTATTGAACAAACAAAAAACAAAATTAAACACTGCCAGAAGGATTTTAAGTAATCCTCGAAACATATAAATGAAAGTAATTTTATAGAACTATTACTGAAATAACCACATAAAATAACCAATCATGACAACCACATGTTGCATGTTGATTAGCACATGCAACTAAGAATGTATTGTAACCTGTGCATGTAACAAAAATGACCCTATAAACCTCTAAATTTTCATGATGCAATAAATATCAAACAGACACAGACTTGGAGACCTCAGGGAAGTAGATGGGCACAAAGTTTATGAGTAATCTTAGTGCTTTTTTTCTCCCTATGCGATTATGCTATCACAATGTGTCATGTGACCTTTCTAATGTCCGCACTCCTGACAATGTCCACTTTCTGACACACTATTAGCATTTATGGTTCTGAGACAGGAATTGAGAGAATACATTTCCAGAGACCTCTTTTACATAGTTCAATACTTTATGGACTATTCCCTGGTGTTTACACACATGAAGTAACCCAGAAGTCCTGGTGTGGAAAGTTACTGTACAAAGGATACTCTCTTTTTAGGAATTGTGTCTTATCTGATAAGGGAGAAGATATCGTTCCTGGATTGTTATAGGTTCATCTAGAGCCTCCTCAGAAACTGGTCCCAGCCTCACTAGGTCACATGTTCTGGTCCTGCACCAAATTAACATTATTCTGGACAAACATTTTTTAATTACCTTTCAGATAGCCTTGGACTTACAATCCCTCCAAACCCATTAACAGCTGTGTTTGGTGTTCTTCCAGATGGGTTTAAAGCGGAGGAAGACAAACAAATTGTGATTGCATTCACTACACTTTTGGCACGTAGACTTATTCTCATAAACTGGAAGAACCCAAACTCTCCTCTTGTAAGTCAGTGGGAAACCGATGTGTTATATTATTTGAAGTTGGAAAAAATCAAATACTCAGTTAGGGGATCCGTACAGACTTTTTTCAAAACATGGCAGGATCTAATCAGTAATATTTTAAAATAAGTTCAAAAGGCACAGAGAATTTATTAATTTAGGTATGTCTCCAAGCCTTAAATTTAACGCCGTTTGGCTTGCTCTCTCTCTCAGGGGTGGGGATCGATCTGTTCTTAATTTTTCTCTTTGTAAAAACTTGATTGCTTTGTATGGATTGTAATAAAATTAATAAAAAAAAAAAAAAAAAAAGAAACTGGTCAGTCTGGGAGAGCTTGGAGAGAGAAGAGGACTCCTTCAAATGCCCCTCACTAAAGGTTTCAATAAAATAAGAATTGTCTTTCTTCCCTTACCCTAACCTAACTCTACTCACTTGGCGCTAACATTATCACATTTATTTACTCAATGCATAATGTAATGTAGCACACTGTAGCACTACCACATAAATTTATTTGCTGGTTTGTCTTTTGTCTCTCTGTGAACCCTGTCTTCGTCTGAGCACATCTACAATATAGTGTAAGATGGGAAAGTTGGATATATGCAAATAGGGAGGACCTTTGTGAGGTATGGGTCTGTTGCCACAATTTCAGGGAGGGTGCCACGGAAACAGACGCGGATATGCTATTAAAAAAAGACCACAAAAAGGCAGGAACAGAAGAAGAAAAACAGCCCGAGCTTTATGGCGGAGGGGAAAGGCGTAACCTATCTGAAGCCAGGAAAGAGACTGTTTCTTGTGGAGCACCAAAGTCTTATACAGTTTGGTGGTGGCCACCGCGAAGAAATCCTGATACACTGAAGGAAGTGGACTGGACAGTTGAAAGGATCGAGATCAGAGTGAGCAATTAATAATCTTTTATTCTGGGATGTCACGTCTGAAGGTTTGAAACATTGGCAGATATTTTATCTTATAAAGAGACTAAACTGAGTGGATGTTGTGGGATATTTTGGGTTCATGATTTTAATGTTATTTGTATACTGTATGTCAGTGTTTCTCAACCTTTAAGTATTTGCGACCTGAATTTTCATAACAGTTTTAATCGCGTCCCCCTAACGTTTTTTTGAAAGGAGCCCACTAATACCAATTTGTTCTTTTTTAATTAATTATATATCATAGATGCATATTTTATTATACCTATTTAACTTTTATCAACATTTATCTAACTCTATATTTATTTTTCTAGTATCAGAATGTAGTTTAAGTTAATTTGTTTTGGTTTCAATAGATGTATTTTTCATATTTTCGATTCTTGTTTTATTTTTTTCACATCTTCGTGCCCCCCTAGGGGGGCCTGCCCCACAGTTTGAGAACAACTGCTGTATGTGTTGGAAGAGGGGGTGGGCAGTTTCGGAATCGGCACATGTCTGGGGAATTTGTGTGATTTGCATATAAGTAATTAATTACATTTTTCTCTACATCGTTTCTCTGGGTCATTTTGTATAATATAATTTTATTAGTTGATGTAATCTTTTGGCACTGCTGGAAGGGGTCTGAATGCAGTTTGGGGTTGACATGCAATCTGTAATTAACATATCACTATAAATATGGTGAATCATAGCGGTTACGACCGTTACAACACTATGTGATTGATATTAGGTATTTGTTGCATGGTTGACAGAGTACTTTATGGCATTATGATGTTATGTAGTGCTCAAGGTTTGTAAACTGTTAGATGTGCCAATGTACTGTAGACTTCATGGGTGCCAATTTCCAGAGACCACAGTGGGATAAGGAGGTTGCAACGCAGGTCAATCATTTGTCCTTTTCCTCTGGGATAGTTCAGATGAAGAAAAGTATCCCAACCATTGCATTGCATCCCGCTCTGCAGGGCTTATAAACCTTTGCTATAATTAACATTGTTTCATTTGTGAAGTCCAGTTAACTGTTTGTTTTCCTCTATATGGGGTTTTCCCATGACTCAAACTCTTTCTATGTCCTTGCATCCTTCTGTTTCCACAGGATAATGTTAATGTGAATGTTTATTTTCTTCCTAAGAACTGGCAAATGAGGATCTATTTCAGATACTCTGGTATCTTACTGGAAAATAACTAAATATGTCACTGGCTTAAGAATCAGGCTGTAGAGGTATCCAATTTTGCCCTACTGGCAGATTTAACGATTTTCTGATCACCAGTTCTGAGTAGATCAGTAATAAAGCATACTACTGTTCACACTGACCAGTTTGAATGATGCTAACCTGAGACGAACATTCCCTGTGGCACAGCCATTAATAGCCGGTACTCACCAGTTTGGGGAATAATAATCTAATCTTTTGTGTAGCTGTCCTTATGTCTTTAAACTGACCAGTCCTCAGGAGGATAATCAAAGCATCTCCCATGTGGTGGTCATTACGAGTCACTTGTGCTGAGGATAATAATTATAAAGACTGCCGTGAAGCATTTGTGATGACGCAAGTGTTTCGTGTACAACTGGCAGTGTGGTCATTAAATGGGTTTGTTTTTGATCCACTGAAATTTCAATATTAAGCGCATAACTAATTACTTTGTAATCAGGGCAATTTAAAATAGCATGTTACCATTACAATGACAATTAGCCAAGCTCCTTGCTGGCACAGATAATATCTGCTTGTTTCTTTGCTGAATGAAGGAAGGCAGTGTGCTGCATCTCATACCACGTGTGCACAATGCTTTCAGACACCCATTGCCTTTAATTAAGCAGCATGTTGAAAGAGCTGTCAAGGTCATAGACCAAATCTGTTGAATAACCTTGCCTCCCAAAATGCCGCACCTTTGAAAGAAGATGCTATTAAAGCAGCTGGCTAACACCTCCACCACAGCACTGCCTGTTTGAAATCATCCTGGAATGAAGATGACGCTCACGGTTTTAATTAAAGGATGCTGGCAGTCAGCATGCTGATTAAGACACTGGCAGGTTGGAAAGAAAACTTTTGCATCTTAAAAGATGCTGACAGATTGTTGGCAGTCAAGGACTTTGCTGGCAACTAGGAGTTTTGTCAGATAGTGCCTTAGTTGGCTGCCAGCAGTTTGCTAATCCTCCCTCACTGGTTTAACAGCAGTAATTTGATGATCACATCACTGATACTGCATGTCGATGTACCTGTGGGAGGCTAGAAGAGGATGGCAGCTCAGTGACATCCAGACCAACTTCCTTGAGTGCTGCCAGTGTAGGTCCAATGAGGATTCACAGTTTCAAAATGTTCCTTAAAACATGTTTGTTAAAAAATGTTACCTCACTTTCACTCTGCTCGTCCTGATGAGGATCCTGCTGGCAACATGATAGGCTGAACAGATAAGGCTATTCTACCCATAGATACTTTGAGGCCTTTAAAAAATACAATAGCTCCAGGAAGTCTTGGGTCTTTTAGCATACTTTGTACACATTTCAAGGAGGCATCCTAACTATATACCCAAATAATCTCAACCGCCTCCTTTCAATTTTGGAAAGTAATGGTTCTGCACCAGAAGACCTGGGTTCGCTTCCCAGGTCCTCAATG
>JANRMT010062813.1:84905112-85017403 GCA_026402145.1 Polypterus bichir lapradei | reverse complement strand
AGACATGCAGGTTAGGTGCATTGGCAATTCTAAATTGTCCCTAGTGTATGCTTGGTGTGTATGTGTGTGTGTGTGCACCCTGTGGTGGGCTGGAGACCTGCCCGGGGTTTGTTTCCTGCCTTGCGCCCTGTGTTGGCTGGGATTGGCTCCAGAAGACCCCCATGACCCTGTAGTTAGGATATAGCGGGTTGGATAATGGATGGATGGATGGTTCTGCACCGAGGTCCTTCCATCTTGCTGAAGGAAGAGTGAACTCTGCAGCCCAGTGCAGGGACCCCATAATCTCAGTCTTTCTTTCACTATATAGAGCTCATGACCTCAGGTGACAATAGGGATTTAAACTAAACAGACATTTCCTCCTAGGACTTCCTTACACTTCATTATGATGGTCCTCCTCCTTGTCAATCGATCTTACAATTATCTCTACCCACACTCATGAACAACTCAAATTTAAACTCTGCTTGAGGCAGCTGTTCACCCCTTACCTTCAGAGAAGAAGAGGACCAGGGCCTTAGAACTCATAATTTCTGATCCCAGCTGGTGTTAATATCTCAGAGATCTTTTCCTAATCCCATTCCTGATATGAGCAGGGATTGTATCCTGGATGGATATTTATAAAGCCTAACAGTAAAGACTATTTAATTGCTCTGAGAAATACACCTGAATCAGTATGGATACTTGTTCAATATATGCTAACTAGATTTGATATCACAATATTGTGGCTGCTGTTGGATTCTTCTAGTCACCTGAGTTTCTCCAAAGAAATCACTAATCAGACCCAGTCTTGCTTTGCTTTCATTATCAAAAACATTCATGGTGTAATACTGAGTATAGACCAAAGCACACTGAGAAAATCTTTATTAAGAATCCAGATGTGATTTTAGGAGAACCTCAGTTATTAGTTGAACCTTTTACAGTAGGTTGAATTGCCTCCTCTTATTTATCAATTGTCTTTCTTTCTAGATATTTTGAGGGGGCCCTGGGATCTTAGGACTACTAAAAACCTTGTGGTCCAACCACGGGATTTGGCTATTTAGGAAGACCTTAGCACCCCTCAGGTGTTATATCTCTGATAGCCAAACAGTTCTCTGGCCTGCAGTGATTTGACATCTTGATATGATTTCTTTATGATGCCATACTGGTGTTAACATCTCTTGAAACCTGCGTAGCATACATTTTGTACTCTGTTCATTCAGTACTGAAACCTCCACTATTTAAAGTCATTAAGCTTATTCAGTATACAAAATAAATAAGATGTAATTGCACTCACGCTGTCTTTTGGATCACAAGCTACTAAATCATCCTCGGATCTGGGCAGCGCTGGAATTCACTGAAATCCATTCATCCAGGTCTGAGGACACCTATGGTGTTAATGTGTTAGAGGAATTATATCTTTCCAATAATAGGTAGGGAGGACCCTCTTAAGTGTCACTTATTGCCGGCATTCAGATAGAATCTGAGCTCTTAATGAGCTGCAGGGTGTTAAACCAACAACTGAAACAGAATTTGTGCAAAAGCACACAAGTGGGCGGATGCATTTATTTAGAAACAGTGTTAGTTCGGCAATGTGTCATAAAAAAATAAGAAAGGTCATCCGCGGAGAGTGCGAGCTGAGAAGTTTAGCACTCAAAATGCAGAGGAAAGTTGTTCATGGAAACAGTCAGCCAACACATCTACTTCAGCACATCGGGGTGAGTGGGGAGTGTAAAGAAGATCTATAAGAGAGTTTTCAGCACCGCAGTATCATGACTCTTTTAGGCAACAGAACTTCAACATTTGTCATACAGTGCCTTGACCCTTTGTAGCCTAAGTACTAACTAGCTTTTGTTGTTTGATTTCACTGGCAATTAAAGAGTATGATTCACATTACAGAAGAGTTAGCTATCCACTTCAAAAAATATGCCTAAGCTTCAAGTCTGAAAAAGTGACACTCTTGATAAATAAAAAAGTTTAAAAAAATGAACACCACATGGATTTTACATATGGTATTTTCAACAGTTGTTGTAATAAATGGATTTTAATTGGTAAAAGAAATGCATGAACTATGTCTGCTTGTACAAGAAAAGAAATATTGTGCAGTTACTTGACAACTGAGCTACAAAAGCTTTACACTTGCTCCCTGCTATGTGTACCAAGCAGTGCTAAATGAGTCCCCATCCAGGATGCTATGTCCTGCATCTTTGAGCCGTTTCATTTTTCATACTAGTCCTTCAATCTGGATTGTGACTCCTCGCAGTCAAGGCCTGTTTACATTTACATGTATTTGCTTATCAGAAGCTTTTATCCAAAGCAACTTACAAGAGAGGTCAACATAATTGAGAAGCAATCAGTCTGGGTGACGAATTTTGGGAACAAGTGTTAAAGGAGAGGGTCACAAAATTGACCATCACAAATGAAGAGTTTCCTCCATTGCTCAGCTTTATTTCCTTTTCTTTCTAATAAAGTCCCTTTTTCCTATTGTTGGCCCCATTGTCTCTTATTGACCTTCAGATATGGAGAAGTGGTGAAAAATTGATGGGCCGTCTGCCAAGACACTCCTTTATTTTGTAATTCTGCCCGAAATATCAGAGGATGTCCAATTTCCTCCTCCACCTTGTGTCAGTTTGGTATATCTGGTCTAGGAGATATATTTAATGAGTCAGACCTTTAATTGTTCATTTCTCTTCGATCTAGGCCTCCTATCCCTTCTACTTCTTACTTTTTGTTTGCAGCTGAGGTCTCTTATCAGGACATGTGGAGTTCTCCTCTCTTCTCCTCTTCCAGTGCATCCCCTGTACTCATTTGCTTCATCCCTTTCTCATAAAACAAAACCATTATCTGGTCTCTTTTTCCTCCTTTGCAAAGCTTCCCTCAAAATTCTTCCAATCATGTCTAATTAGCTAACAGACCTCTGCAATGTGCTGGTAATCTGTCTTTCTAAATATCAAAAATTGCTCTAAAAATCATAATCACCAGCACACACAATTGAAATTTGTTCATAAACTGTACCCTAATCCTTGGAGATGTTATCTAATGGGACTAGAATTAGATCTCCTGTGTCACCTTTGTCCTCTTAAAGTCCCTGGCACTTTTCTCCACATGTTCTGGGAATGTCCTCCAGTTCTCTGGTGCTATGTAACCGTATTTCTCTATGCGATTCTTTCTTCCCCCATTCCTTTGTCCCCTCAAGTTCTTCTTCTCCTAGACCTTTATTCTCTTTCTTCACTTTCCCTTTCTATTCTCGCAGCCAGAGGCTTTTAATGACTGCAACCATTGTAGTTAAATTGCTTTTAGCCTTTCACTGGAAATCTCTTAATAATAATAAAATAATTCATTACATTTATATAGCGCTTTTCTCAGTACTCAAAGCGCTATCCACACAGGGAGGAAGTGGGAAGCAAACCCACAATCTTCCACAGTCTCCTTACTGCAAAGCAGCAGCACTACCACTGCGCCACCTCTTGCCCTTGTCTCTCATTTAATCTGGAAGTCTTCACTTTGCTATCTTATCCTTCTTCAACTTTCTGCATCCCAAAACAACAGCTCTCCTGGCTCTACTTTCCACAGCTGGTTTCATGCTATTCAGTGAGTTAAGAACCGGGTTGGGGTTGCTCCATGAGGCAGTTATTCCAATCCACCATTCCTCCTTTTTACTTTTTTTTTTAATTATTATTTTTTGTTTAGTTCACCTTCCATTCCTGTGTGGTTGTGTGTGCCAGTTTACCCATCAGCTCTTTTTTTCTCTCTCTTATTGTGTTTCTGTTTAAATAGCTGTCATGGAAAGGGGGTTTTGGGGGTTACAGTGTTTTGTGTTTGTTCTTATGTAGCCCAAAAATTAGTTATTGGTTTTATTTTGCTGTATTCCTTTTTCATTTTTATCAATACAAATTTTATAAAAAGAAAAGTGACGACTTTTGAATAATATTCAAGCTAGTTACACTTCTTTGGTTACAAAAACCTAACAACTAATATTAGCTGGATGGGAATTCAGCCACCCAACAAGAGAGTCTTTAAACACATTGAGGGAATCAGAATTTAGAATGGAAGTGGGTAGCTAGGAACTATAAAGAGGAGATACTGTATAAAGTCTGGATTGACTTTTAATGCCATGCAAAGGTGGCATCACCACATTTAATTCATGAGCAGATAAGAGTTGCAGAGAGAGAAGGAGGATAGGATCTCACTGGTTTCTCCAGATGTACACTATAGGTGCTGATCCAGTGAGTGCTCTGTAGGTAAGCATCATGGATTTGAACTTAATGTGTGCTGCCACAGGAAGTCAATGCAGTGTTGTGACAAGAGGAGTGACACGTGCTCACCTTGGCATAAGACACATGCCACTGCATTTTGGATAATCTGCAGTGGCTTGGTGACTCATGCCAGTACTCCTGCCAGCAGAGAGTTGCAGCAGTCCAGACAAGATAAGGCCAAAACATGGACCAGGAATTGTGGTTCATATCCGTTAGATGTGGTTGTATAGTATGAGAGACTGTTGCAGCATGGTCAGTGAAATACAGCTGGTTGTCCATCACCACCCCATGGTTGCATACAGGCTTAGCAAGTGTTAGTCGTAATCAGCCAAGTTAAACAGAGATGGGATGCTGAATAGATAGATGGTCTGTGATGAAGAAGGTCCATCTTTGTCAGGTTCAGCTGGATATCATGCTTCTTTATCCAGGTAGTAATATCAGTAAGACATGAAAAGACTGTGTCTAATAACATGCGGTGTTATGGAGGGTACAGCTGCGTATCATCAGCACAGCACTGATATGAGAAACCATGGAACAAGACGATAGGGCCTAGTGAGGAAAAGTAGAGATAGAAGAGGAGAGGGCCCATTGATCCTTGTGACACCTCTGTGCTTGCCTGGTGCACCTCTGACATCTCTCCTTGTTAGGACACATGGCAGGATCTGCCCAAGAGGTAGGACTCAAACCACTTGAGGGCAATCCCAGGGATGCCAGTGTCAGAAAGGGTAGCAAGAAGGATCTGATGGTTGACAGTGTTTAAGGCAGATGAGAGATTTGTCACATAGTTTTCTTTCCAGTTAATCAGCCAATATTCCCTCCCTAGCTGCACACTGAGCGAAAATGCATACACTGTAATAAAAAGAACTGGTCAGTGTTCATAAGAAACCCCAATGTCTGTCTGTTTATAAAGAATGAATCTTCTTGAACCTGTGCACTAGATTACTTGACAAACAATTAAACAAAATAGTCTTCAGAAGTGCAAAGTGAAAGGAAACACCAGTTGGTCATAGGTTTACAGTTTTCTGCACAGGCTAGGATGCTAGTGTAAAAATTTAGAGACTTTCTGGGGGTCATGTGTTGACAAGCGCACTGTACTCAGTGTGACCACAAAGGACAAAGCTTGCTATAATGTAATTCTTGAAGTCTTGTAAGTGCGATATGGGCAACACACTGAAATGTCAAACTTAATTCTGTCTGAGTTCAGACATCTGACATTACCTGACTGTGACGAAGCTGTAAGGATCTGTAAAACCCTGCAAACGGTATAAGAGTTTGTGGATGGAGTATGACGGGAAAAGATACATAAAAATTTAATGTATGACATTTTTTAAAGGATGGTATTGAGAGATGCTAATTATTATAAATTGCTTACCAATGCAGACAGCTCATATCATCTTTTTTTTCCACAGCAGTAGTTATTGGCTGGCTGGACTTATTTTACTGAATTCTTTTTTTTTCCAGGGAGCAAAATTCTACTTAAAGAGCAATTTTGTCTGTGAAGGAGAACTACAAGGGGATTCATCATCTGAAGTCTGGTAAAGTCGGGATCTTTGATCTATGCATTGGAGTGACCAGCCAGATAAGATGGCATACAGACATTATCTGAACATCTTAACAGAAACAATCCTTCAAAAGGCGGCTCACTGTTTGTCTCACTGCTTGCATAATGAGGATCCCAAAACTAATTACAGGCTAAATTCTGCCCATCAAAGGAGCATTGTTTTTATCTCTGCTATTGACCTGGAAGGCATTTTGCCAGCTGGATCCTCTTTGACATTTGCTAGCTTTTCAGTAAATTTGCAGGGTTTTTAAACTTTTTTTAATTCTAACTTAACATCTGGAAATTTCTGTTCCTTTCTTTAAAGATATACTGAAGAGCTTTGAATGCCACTTGCAATGGTGATTTCACAGTTTGGGAGTTTACACCTGCAGAATGCTGTCTTTTAGGTGTATACTTGGTGCCATTTTTCACTGATGCTGGTTGTTAAAATGAGATTCGGGAAGTAGAAGGGAGATAAACTAAAGCAATCAAAGCACTGAAAGGCTGAGAAAGCACAAAGGTGTCAGACTCCTCCAGCATTCACAAAAATGTAGAAGCAGCAAAGCCCCACCATCACGCTAAAGAACAAGAAGCAAGTAAGCTAGGACAGATGTTGAAATGTTAAGATTACGCAAAGGCTTCCAGACAACATAAGCCAGGGTTGTCCAACTCCAGTCCTGGTGGGCTGCAGTATTTGTAGGTATTCATTCTAACCCCTTTCCTAATCAGCGAGCAGTTTTCACTGCTAATTAAATCCTTTTCCCTTTATTTTAGTAGCCCTGTTTTTAATGATTCAGTCCTCTGGATTAATTCATTTCTTTATTTAATGGCAGCCTAACAGAAATGAGATGTGAAATGAGCCAACAGATGACCAGCTAAACTGGGATTTCAAACTCCAGCCAATTTCACTCCAACCTGTTTCTTAATGAGAAGCCAAAGCTTGCTGTTAATTAAAGTTGTTATTGAATATCATGACTTGTTACTACTCTCACTCTGCCACAGCAAACTGTTGATTTTCTATTTATTCTAAGACCACCTTCAAGATGTTTTGGTGCCCCGAGCAGACCAACATGACGAAGACCTTCATTTTTCTCTATTTTCAGGTTAGCTGTGGCAGCTTGTTTTGTGTCTCATTGTTGTTTGGCTGCTCATTAAGGAAAAAGAAACTACTAAGGGATCTGAGTCACGTCAATTAAAGCTTTTGTTTTTAAAATTTATTGATTTTATTGTAATCATTCCATACAAATAGATCAGTTTTTACAAAAAATAGGATTGAAAGCACATCAACCCCCAACACCTGAGAAAGACAGCATGGTCAATGAAATAAAACTTAAAGCTAGTAAAAATAAATTGATGAGTTTAATAGGCAGATAAAGATAAATGAAGAAAAAGAAACGGGAAGAGAATCTACTTCCTCAGTGCTTTAAGAGCTTATTCTAAAATATTATTGATTAGATCCTGCCAACTTTTGAAAAAGTTCTGCACAGATCCTCTAACTGAGAATGTCATTTTTTCCGATTTCAAATAATATAAAACATAGATACCCACTGACCTAAAAGAGGAGAGTTAGGATTCTTCCAGTTTAGCAAAATACAGTGCATCCAGAAAGTATTCACAGCGCATCACTTTTTCCGCATTTTGCTATGTTACAGCCTTATTCCAAAATGGATTAAATTAATTTTTTTCCTCAGAATTCTACACACAACACCCCATAATAACAATGTGAAAAATGTTTACTTGAGGTTTTTGCAAATTTATTAAAAATAAAAAAAATTGAGAAAGCACATGTACATAAGCATTCACAGCCTTTGCCATGAAGCTCAAAATTGAGCTCAGGTGCATCCTGTTTCCCCTGATCATCCTTGAGATGTTTCTGCAGCTTAATTGGAGACCAACTGTGGTAAATTCAGTTGATTGGACATGATTTGGAAAGGTACACACCTGTCTATATAAGGTCCCACAGTTGACAGTTCATGTCAGAGCATAAAGCAAGCATGAAGTCAAAGGAATTGTCTGTAGACCTCCGAGACAGGATTGTCTCAAGGAACAAATATGGGGAAGGTTACAGAAAAATTTCTGCTGCTTTGAAGGTCCCAATGAGCACAGTGGCCTCCATCATCCGTAAGTGGAAGAAGTTCGAAACCACCAGGACTCTTCCTAGAGCTGGCCGGCCATCTAAACTGAGTGATCGAGGGAGAAGGGCCTTAGTCAGGGAGGTGACCAAGAACCCGATGGTAACTCTGTCAGAGCTCCAGAGGTCCTCTGTGGAGAGAGCAGAACCTTCCAGAAGGACAACCATCTCTGCAGCAATCCACCAATCACGCCTGTATGGTAGAGTGGCCAGACAGAAGCCACTCCTTAGTAAAAGGCACATGGCAGCCCACCTGGAGTTTGCCAAAAGCTACCTGAAGGACTCTCAGACCATGAGAAACAAAATTCTCTGGTCTGATGAGACAAAGATTGAACTCTTTGGTGTGAATGCCAGGTGTCACGTTTGGAGGAAACCAGTTACCGCTCATCACCAGGCCAATACCATCCCTACAGTGAAGCATGGTGGTGGCAGCATCATGCTGTAGGGATGTTTTTCAGCGGCAGGAACTGGGAGACTAGTCAGGATAAAGGGAAAGATGACTGCAGCAACGTACAGAGACATCCTGGATGAAAACCTGCTCCAGAGCGCTCTTGACGTCAGACTGGGACGATGGTTCATCTTTCAGCAGGACAACGACCCTAAGCACACAGCCAAGATATCAAAGAAGTGGCTTCAGGACAACTCTGTGAATGTCCTTGAGTGGCCCAGCCAGAGCCCAGACTTGAATCCGATTGTACATCTCTGGAGAGATCTTAAAATGGCTGCGCACTGTCGCGTCCCATCCAACCTGATGGAGCTTGAGAGGTGCTGCAAAGAGGAATGGGCGAAACTGGCCAAGGATAGGTGTGCCAAGCTTGTGGCATCATATTCAAAAAGACTTGAGGCTGTAATTGCTGCCAAAGGTGCATCGACAAAGTATTGAGCAAAGGCTGTGAATACTTATGCACATGTGATTTCTCAGTTTTTTTATTTTTAATAAATTTGCAAAAACCTCAAGTAAACTTTTTTCACTTTGTCATTATGGGGTGTTGTGTGTAGAATTCTGAGGAAAAAAATGAATTTAATCCATTTTGGAATAAGGTTGTAACATAACAAAATGTGGAAAAAGTGATGTGCTGTGAATACTTTCCGGATGCACTGTAAGTCTGTGTGCCAATAGTGTAGTAAAGGCAATCACAGTTTATTTGTCCTTCTCCACTTTAAACCCATCTGGAAGACCCCCAAACACAGCTGTTAATGGATTAGGAGGGATTGTGACACCATGGCTGTCTGAAAGGCACTTAAAAATGTTTGTCCAGAATGATGTTAATTTGGTGCAGGCCCAAAACATGTGACCAAGTGAGGCTGGGACTTGATTGCAGCATTCGCATGTTGGATCTTGTCCTAGAAACATTTTGGACAATTGTAAGTGAGACAGATGTGCTCAATATATAAGTTTGAGTTGAATAATTGTATGCTTTGGGAATATGGAGCTCGAATTAATTCTCTGCATTGCTACCTTCCACTCCTTTTCTGATATGTTGAGTGAGAGATCCTTTTACCATTGTCCTCTTGGATCTTTGAAAGCATAGAGGAAAGTGGGAGATGGGGAAAATCGGGCAGATTCTGTTTAACAAAGTTTCTAATTTGAAGATAGTGAAAGAAATGTGTTGCTGGAAAATTAAATTTGGAATGTAATTGTTCGTAGGATGCAAAGATTTGTCTATATAAAGATTCTCTAAGCAATTTAATCCCAAATGTTTTCCAGATATTAAAAACTGCATATGTTTGCAAGGGTTGAAAAAAGGTGGTTCTCATGCCGAGGTGCCACAGATAAAAGATTCTCCATCTTAAAATGCTTCCTACATTGGTTCCATATTCTGAGTGAGTAAAGCACAATTGGGTTATTAGTATATTGATGATAACTTTCATTTATTGGGGCACAAAGCAGGGAATGTAAAGAAGAATTGCAGGATTTTATTTTTATTGCGGACCAAGCCTGTGTATGTTCATCTGTTTGTGTCCAGGTTTTTATAGCTGGTATGTTTGCTGCCCAGTAATAAAATTGAAAGTTAGGTAGAGCCATGCCACTTTCTGCCTTAGGTCTTTGTAGGGTCGCTCTTTGGATACATGGATGTTTTAAATTCCAAATAAATGAGGTTATGGTTGAATCTAATTGCTTAAAGAATGATTTATTGATGTACTGTATATTGGAATGTTTTGAAATAATAAGAGAAGCTTAGGAAAGACATTCATCTTAACAACGTTAATTCTTCCAGTTAGAGTGAGATGAAGGGTTGACCATCTATGCAAGTCTTGCTTAATTTTTTCCATACAGACGGCAAAATTTTGTTGATAAAGAGCTTTATGTTTACTTGTGATGTTTACCCCTAGGTATTTAAACTGATCTGCAATAATAAAAAGTAGGGTGTCTAATCTAATATTGTATGCTTGAGAATTCACTGGAAAGAGCACAATTTTTATTCAAATTAATTCTGAGACCAGAGATCTTTTGAAATTCTTTAAGTATTGTTAAGACTGCAGGCACAGTATTTTGTGGGTCTGATATATACAAAACCATATCATCTGCATATCGAGAAAATTTATGTTCAAGTCCTTCTATGATAATCCCCTTTATCTGATAAGCATTTTGACAATGAACTGCCAGTGGTTCAATAGCGATTGCAAGTAGCAGTGGTGACAAGGGGCATCCCTGTCTGGTACCACATTCTAGTTTAAAGTAGTGTGAACAAATGTTGTTAATACAGACTGAAGCTTCTGGATTGGTATACAGTAGTTTAATCCATGCACAAATGTTCGGGCCAAACCCAAATTTCTCTAATGTAGTGAAAAGGTAGTTCCATTCAATCAAATCAAATGCTTTTTCTGCATCCAATGATAATAATATCTCCGGGGTGTTTGACTTTGCAGGTGAATATATTACATTAAACAGGCGTCGGAAATTGGAAGTTAAGTGTCAGCCTTTAATAAATTCAGTTTGATCTTGTGATATTAGCGAAGGCAGCACTTTCTCCATCCTTCTAGTTAGGGCTTTGGAGAGTATCTTAACATCATTGTTCAGAAGTGAAATTGGTCTGTATAATGCACATTGTAATAAGTCCTTATTTTGTTTAGGAAAGACGGTGATTAATGCTTGGCGAAAAGTTTGAGGTAGAATTTGATTGTCTCTAGCTTCTGTAAATGTTGCTAATAAGAGTGGAGCTAGCTGAGTGGAGAATTTCTTATAAAATTCAACAGGGTAGCCATCAGAGCCTGCTGCTTTCCCGCTCTGATGTGACTTTATAGCATCTATTAATTCTGATAGCGCCAGAGGTTTATCCAGTTCCTCTGCAATGAAAGTATCTATTTGTGATATCTGTAATGTATCCAGAAATGCATTAGATTGTGTTTTGTCTTCTTTTAACTCAGTAGAATATAAGGCTTTATAGTAGTCTCTAAATGTGTGCATTATATTTTTATGGTCAATTAAATTTTTTTCTGTTCGTGTTGGTGATTGCTGGGATTGCATTGCGAACTTCTTGCTTGTGGATTTGTTGAGCTAAGAGCTTATTAGCTTTATCTCCGTGTTCAAAGTAATGATGTCTTGATATAAAAATGAGTTGTTCAGTTTCTTTGGTTGTTAAGAGGTTGAGCTCTGAATGCAGAGCCTGTCTTTTCCTATGAAGAGCCTCACTTGGACACCTGGCATGTTCTTGATCTATTCTAGTAATTTCACTGATTAGCTCTGATACCTTCTTGGTTTCTAATTTATTTCTGTGGGAAAGATATGAAATAATCTGTCCTCTTAAGGAGGCCTTTAGAGTTTCCCAGTGTATTCCTGCAGAGACCTCTGAGAATGTATTTGTCTCTAGGAAGAAACTGATTTGTTTTGATATAAATTCTGTACAGTTCTCGTCTGCTAATAGAAGTAGGTTAAGACGCCATCTGCGAGATGAGTATGTGGGGCATAATGCCTTTAGCTCCAAGATCAGAGAGGCATGGTCGGAAATAACAATAGCGTCGTACTTGCAAGATTTAATCGTAGGCAGGAAATTATTATCTATAAAGAAATAATCAATTCTTGAGTAGTAATGATACACTGGTGAATAGAAGGAATATCTTCTTGAGTTTGGGTTTAGAAATCTCCAGGGGTCTGATAAGTTGTGGTTGGTTAAAAATTGTGTAATTGTCTTTGCAGTGTTAGATGTCATTCCTCCTGTGACAGGAAACCTATCTAAGATTGGATTTAAAACACAATTGAAGTCCCAGCCATTATAATTTTATGAGTGTTCACATTGGGAATAGATGCAAATACATTTTGCATGAATTCCCTATCATCAACATTGGGTGCATAAACATTTATCAAAATCATTTTACAGTTAAATAAGTTGCCCATGATAATCACATATCTCCCATCAGGATCAGATACTACATATGATGCTACAAATGAGACTGTTCTATGTATGAGAATTCCCACATCTCTAGTTTTCTTTGTAAAGCTGGAATGGAACATTTGACCAGTCCAGTTTTTTTGCAGCCGGAACTGATCCTTGCTTAATAAGTGGGTCTCCTGTAAAAATACTATTTTAGCATTTAGACCTGTTAGGTGAGAGAATACTTTCTCTTTAATTCGTGATTCAGGCATTTAAAATTCCTCACAAAGTTAACTGCACCATCATGGAGACATTGATTCTGAATTTTTGATGTCATTTTGTAGTCTTAACTGGAAGTGAGATGGTTTTAATCTTAATTTCCAATTTTCCCACGAGTTATTGCCATGCAGCCTATTGTTACATTGGAAGTTATATTTATAAGGATTAAAGGGATAGATTATAAATAGCTTGCTCTCTTTCTCTCCCCCTTTATCCCCCATCCCCTCATTTTGCCTCCCGACGTGAGGCTGGACCCCACTTCACAAAGTTCCAGTCCTCTGACATACCTATAGACGGAGGATTAAAAAGTAGAGACATCAATTGCCAATAAAGTGTAAATACTATAATCTTCAACAGTCTTTAAATATTAAGACAGTAAACCCAGGGAATGGTGTTAAAAAGTGGCCCTGGATAAGCATAGTAAACCCTAATGCAATAATAACAATAAACCAAGGGTATGATGTTAAACAGTCTTCTTTAGAATATTTAAAAAAAAACAAACCTACTTTAATTTCTTCCACACATACGCGTGTAATTGTAAGTAAAACATAAACAAAAAGTGTTGAGAAGAGAAAAGGATGTGTAATTATGGCACCCATATCGTTGCAAGCGGATCAGATAGCAGGTAATATCTTCTTGCCATGCCATGACAGAATGCGACTCACTATCGTATTTCAAAAAAGTGTCGGGATCAACTTTCTTAATTCCTTTTCTGCTTCCTCCATGGAGGAGAAAATGTAAATTTTGTCTTGAATATCCACTTTCAATTTGGCAGGATACAAGAGGCTGTAACTGATAACGGCTTTCTGTAACCGCTGTTTAATGTTGTAAAAAGCTGCGTGTTTAGCAGCTGTTGAGGGTGAGAAATCAGGGAAAATATGAATGTGGTTATTTTCAGATATAATCTCTTGTTTGTGTCTGAGGAGTGCCATTACATTAAGCTTAAATTGTAATCTCTCGAAGTGGACAATTAGAGTCCTAGGTTTAGAGATATTTGATCCACGTATGCGATAAGCTGCAGCTATCTCAGTATCTGATTTAAAGTCCTCTCCAATTATTTTTGAGTTTCACTGGGTTTGGACTTTCACGATTCTCAGGTTGACCTTCGATTCTAATATTATTCCTTTTGCATCAATCTTCCAGAGCCGCAAGTCTGTCTCCGAGTTTTTTGCCTCATTCGGAATTTGCAGCTGTTGCTTTTCCATCAGCAGTAGATGCCAAATGTTCCACTGTTTCAGTTTGAGTTGTGAATGTCTGCTTAATGTCTTCCAGCTGATCGGCAAGTTCTCCCAGTTTAGACGCATTTTCATGAATGTGTTCCTCAATTTTTCCCAGCATACCTTTAAAGGCTGCTTCAAAATGATTATATATATGTTTTTCCAAGTCTTTATATTCCTGACGCATCTCTTGCAGCTCCAGCCGCAGCTTCTCATTTGTCTTGAGCAAGCCATTTATTTCTTTCTTCATATTTTTCTGAATATCTTTCTTGAGCTCAATTATGGCTGTGACCACTGTTGAGATCATTTTCTTCAGTTTGGACAAATTATTTCAGCTTTCGTGCTCCTCGGGTGAAGTGGCAACCCCCGTTACAGCTGATTCTTCTGGCTCGCAAGGAATAGATGAATGCACGGACTGCAAGGCCATCTCTAGTTTCAAGTGATCTTCTGAAATCGGCAAGCTATTGTGACCTGTATCACTTGCATCTTTGCTCCCATTTTCGCTCTCGACTGGAGATGATGCAGTGGAGCGGGGTCCTTGGAAATCTGTGCTTTCGCTTGCCTGTTCCAGGTCAGTCTCTGAAAGGCCGTACCTTGCACTTGTGTTTGATGCCTGTCTAGAACTTGGGTGTAATTTTAGGTTTCTTTTCCGTTTCTTTCTGACCCCCTTTCTTGTTGCTCATGTTTATATACTGTAGTTGAAACTCCTCGGGTTGGGTAAATACAAGATACCTCGGGATAATAAGAAATAAGAGAAAAAATAAAGCCGCTGCAACGGAGCTCCGCTTCAGACGTCCATCTCCTGTAATGGACGAGACCAACTCCCACATCAATTAAAACTAAGGCAAAACAAGTTAATAAGCAGCTAAAACGGCTGACTAACTAAGAAGATGGTTAGAATGAAAACCTGCAGCCACTGTGGCCCACCAGGATCGGAGCTGGACACTCCTGACATAAGCCAACCTGCACCTTTAATCAATGTTTTAAAAAATATATTAGGAAACAGTGCACCACTGCTCCTTTCAAGATTAGAACATAAGTTGGCAGCAGACTTTAAATCTGTATTTATTATGACACTACACACAGTTCTACTGGAAACAAAAACGGCTACAACCTGTTTGCCATGTCTTATATGATATTTTATCTCTGGCCTAAGTTTGTTTTCTTTGTATTTAATCCTTTTGAATGTTTAATCTTTTAAATGTTATTATTATGTGTTATATGTGATTATATGTTTCTAATTTTTATAGTATTATTTTATTTTTTGAATTTTGTATTTTTGTTTATTATTATTCTTTTCTGTATTATGTTAATGTGTGAGTTTTCTTTCTTTTCTGCCATGTCCTCTTTATGTGGAGCATCAGGGGGTAGGGCCACCTGTTGCTACTGCTAATGGAGCCGGCCACAGCAGTATTTAAGTATTTAGCAGTATTTAACCCAGCTAACCTCTGTCCATCATACAATATCTTAAAATAAAGAAAGGAGAAGGTCTAGACAGAAAAGAAGTATCTGTTGTGTCAGAGTGAGAGCACCAACGACTTTATTGTTGTTAACTAAACCTGTTATTTAACCCAATCAGTTTTAATTAAAAAAACTGGTCGGAGTGAAACTGGTAGGAGTTTGAGGCCCTGACTTAACTTAGTCCTTTATTGGCTCATTTCACATCTCATTTTTGTTTAAATAAAAAGGAAGCAATTTAGAGGACTCAGGTTACTTATACTGAAGAGAAAAGATGTCAGTTAATAGCAAATGTTGGTAAATGTGAAGAAAGTATCAAGAATGAAAATCTGCAGCAACCTTGACTTAGTTTCTATTTCTGTAAAAGTTTTATGTAATCCCCTCTGAATTCTTTAAATAAAATACTTAAATATTTTGTTTTGTTTTTATGTCCAAGGGTTTCACATGTTTTTATGAAGATTGTGTTTCTTAAACCCTTTATTCCTTTTGTAGCATTAAAGCCTGTATGTTGAGTTTGGGGTCAGGGTGCCTGAGGTGGTGAGGCCTACTCTGTTGGGTTAGCCCTCTGTGAATTTCAAGTCTAGCTTTTATTTTTTAGGCTTCTGAGCTTGTGCAGCGGCAGGATCAGAACATTAGCCAGGACGCCATAGGGTGACATGTCAAATGATTAAAGATGTAATGTAACACATACTTTTTTTTTTTTATTCAATAGCAGGCTTCCAATTTGGGATGCTTGGTTAATGGTGACAGTATATCAGTAGGAGTTTTCTTCACTTGCTAAAAAAAAAGAAGAAGAAACAATTTAGGAGAATTGGCAAGCAATTCATATTAGGAACCTTTTAATAAAAAAAATTCATAATTTTTGTTTTTAATAATAAAATAGTGAAGAATCATCCATCTTCTAACTCTCCTGTGCATTTCTCCCCTCCCATTCCTGTCCCTCTGTGTTATGATAGGCATTGCTGACCACGCAAAAAACCCATGTGGACCCCTCCCACTTTCCGACTGCTTAAAAGTCCATCTGGGGCCACTCTCTTTTGCAGTTCAAGTGCAAAAAAACTCCATAAGGGTCCCCCACCCCCAAGTCGCTGCTGCTTTTCAATTGTGTGAAAATCCAAGCGGGAAAGTGCTAAAGCTAGTGATGCCCCTGACTCATATGGGTTTAATTTACAGTCTCTAGCTACCTTAGCTCAACAAGTACAGACAAGTGGCATAACATTCACATGCATTTGGCAACTAATTCAATTGATACGCAAGTTGGAGCATTTCACATTTTTTATTAACTTCATCAAAGATTCAGTTATCACAATTTTAATAATTAAATATTTTTTAACAATTGGTGAAATTCAAAAATAACAGCAGTAACTGAATGCAATTACAGGTGTTAATAGACTACATTAAAGACATATTTTTAACAGCACTTTACAATGTCATAGATAAAAATATTGACTAAATACTCTTGTGGTGGCTCAAATGCTTTCATACCCAACAGATTACAAATCCAGAGATGTAAAAATAGCATCAATAGATATTCATTAGTGGTGAAAGTCTATGACTAACTTTTGTTAAATTTTACTTAAACTTAACAGTTTTGAAAGTATACCCATTATAGTAGTACCCAATAATCTAGTTATTTATAATAGTTAAAATCTAGTAATTCATTAAAATTATTTAAATAAGAATGAACTTGGAAGGGAACTGATTTATTGTGTAACCAAAGGTGACAATTATTTTAAAGATTTTAATTCCAGTTGGTTGATGCACAGAAGTAAATGTGAATCTACAGGTTTAGATAAACTATAACCTCAGCTCTTTCCGTTGTGCGTTTTACCAGCAAGTAACTCAGTATCACTTTAGTTTAGATACTACAAAAACACATCTACTGCTCATTTGCTGTTATGTAACATGACCTTAACAAAGGCTTCTTTTGCAGTTAATAACCCTTACAAAGCATCAGCAAAGTGGTTATTCAACATTGTGTGCGGCATAGTGGTGCAGTGGTAGCGCTACTGCCTTGCAGTAAGAAGACCAGGGTGTCACTTCCTGCCTCCTCCCTGCTACTTAACAGTACCTGATTAATGGACATATTTTTGCAGCTCCTAAACTACAAGTAACTTTTTCAGCACACACAGACTGTAATTCTGCCCTGTCTTTGCTGTTTGTGCCACAATCAGTCACAACACGATTCTTGTTGCATGCCCACCAGCTTGGATCTTCAATTCGTAGATCACCTACAGTTCTCTTTCTAAACCCCTTCTATGTTTATATCAATTATGGGAGTTGCACCTTTCTTGTATAATTAATGAGTTCAAACACCATTTAGCTGCTGGTTGATAATATCAATTCTTTTCAATAATATTCTGGAGATTATATTAGTTCAATAACTTCAGTTTTATATATGTCATATATAATATATATATAAATCCCCTTAAATTTTTCATACATAATTGCTTTCCTATTCCATTCATTTCCTAAGAATTTTTTTTGTGTGGTTAATTTTATGGTTAACTTACCTAAAGCAGCAAGAGAAGGGTGCTGCTGTATAAGCTGATTGCGCAGTTGTGCACTCTCCCTGATGTCCAATTCACTTGCATTGGACTTCTGAGCATCTGTTAGATATGTGACAGAGGAAAATATACAAAATCCACAAGCTGAAGCACATTCTCTGAAGTTAAATTTGAAATGGTAAACTAATTCATAGTTGAGGCCACATAGAATGTTTTCTGTATTAAGACAGACTATAGTGCTGATTCACCATTGCTTTTCAATGGGAGATTTTGAAGCTTCAAAACTTTGTACAATCTTTTCGATATTTAAAACTGTAACTGACTATTCAAATTTCATTGAAGAATAAATGCCAAATTAAAAAAAAATTGATCCATGGTTAGTTTATTGCTTCAAGTGGACAAACAGACAGATGTATGGATAGACAGATATGGTTGTCGCAGTATGTTCTTCATGCATTATATGTGAACACACCAAAAAAAGGATGTACAGAGCAGAGGTGTGGCATTTAACAATGAAAAATGAATATTATATGTCTCTATTGTTAGAAGTATTTCTTTCAAATGAATATTATATGTCTCTATTGTTAGAATTATTTCTTCCAAATGAATATTATGTCTCTGTTGTTAGAATTATTTCTTTCTATTATAGTGTTTCTCATTTGTCTGAATTTAGTCATTTTCCCACTGCCCTTTTCTTTCTTTATGTTTATTGTAATCATTATACTTTTTTCCCTATTTTTAATGATTGCCTGTGCTCTGGGCTGAGGCATACTGTTGTGGTTCAAGCCTAACAGACCCAAAAACCACTGAGTTTCTTCAAAAAATGGAGAAGATAACCACCAAACCTCTAGTTGTAAATAACAAATCTTTAATTCCTTAAACTTCTTTTGTTGAATTAAATAAATAAAATCAAGAAAAGTAAAACACTTCAAAAAAAATTCTAAAGTGAAAATAATACATTCCAAAAACAAATCAAGAAAGAGTCGAAGAATAAAACAAACTAAATTCTAAGTGCAGAAATCGGCAAAATAAATGTAATACAAAATCACCAAGTCCACTAAAGCAAAATAAAAGCAGACACAAAAAGCAAAATAAGAAAATTGATCCAAAAATGTTTTAAAGACCACCATAACTCACAAACCCAAGAATGATGGGGAAGCACAAAGGGTAGCAAAAAAAGAAAAACTAGGGAAAGTAGCTATTGTTTCAGTCTACACCTGAAGGACCTCATTGCATACAACTGGTCAAAAGGATCAGGTCAAAGCTACAAATATTACAATCAATGTAAACAAAGGATAACCAAGGGAAGGAGAGAAAATGTAAAAGTGTACTACAAAACAGAAATATCATTCTAACACCTATGCACAAAATACTTAAAATAAATAAAATAGAATTGCTGCAGTTCAATACATAACTTGTAGAAGATCTGGATAAACCAGAGGCTTGTCAAAATCTAATACGTAATGAATTCATTTCAAATCAGGAAGCCTGCAAATCATAATCGCCATCCAGAAGAATTTTATAAGACGATAGTCTACTGAATAAGCCACACTAATGCTAGCTATATTCAAGGAAGAAAACATATCAACCCATCCTTTATGCCAGACATTGACTGCAGTTTTTCCATAAAAAAGTAAAGACTTCATGTTTCAGACCAATCTCACTACTAAATAATGACATTAAGTTTCTGGTGAATGTTTAAGCTAAACCATCTGGAGTAATGCCAGGGGCCTCATGTATAAACGGTGCATACGCACAAAAATGTTGCGTAAGAACGTTTCCATGTTCAAATCGCGATGTATAAAACCTAAATTTGGCGTAAAGCCACACACATTTCCACAGTAGCTTATACCTTGTCGTACACAAGTTCTACACTCAGTTTTGCAGACTGGCGGCACCCAGTGTCAAAGCAGTGCTACTGTTCCTGTGTGGTTACACTTTCTTTTTTAGATCCCCATCCCAGACGTGGCTTTATAAATACACTGAAATTAAATATTACTCTCACTGCACCACTCGGAGTGTTTATATCACTGTATCTGAGTCTGAATCACAACTGTACAGCAGCTGATCAGAAAGAGAATTATCGGTACACAGCATCAAGTTCACTCTGCCTCAGCCATGCTGTCTATTGAACTGCTCTCATAAAGCAAACGCTTCAGAGCCTTTCCTCGCGGTTCAGAAACAGTTTCATCCCAAGAACTCTAAACGCACTCAATCAATCCATCAAGTGCTTCTTGTAGAATGCTTTGTACTTATAAGTACAATTACGTTATTGTAAACTTGCGATACAGTTATATTATTACACCAACCTGAGACACTTTATAAAGCGCGTATTTACATATGATGATGATATCATTTTTAAGATGAAATGCAGCAAAATATGTTTATTATATTATACAGATAAAACTTTAACTTCATTTAAATAATCTATATTGTTAATAATTAAACATGTGAGGACACGGTGCCGCAGCGCTAGCGAGTCGCTGGTGCTCTGTTCATGGATCCTTGCTCTGTTCCTGCCTCGTATTGTATTCTTGCTGGTGCTGACGCAACACTGGAAGGATAGATGGATAGAATAATTAAACACGTACTACGAAGATATTTCAATGATGCTTAAAAGTTTTGAAGAATCGGCATTCTAAGCTTACAGATGGCTTGAATGGTGATTGGGTATTTGGAGAAAAAGAAATGTAAGGACAGGAATTGGAGGTTAGTACGTTTGAAAGAGACAGTACTGCTACAATAAAGTATTTCATCGAAGGTCGCGCATAGCACAGCAAGTATCTTGCATGAGACATGATCAATCACTGCGCCACCGTGTTCCCATGTTTAATAACATGCTTTAACTCCTATCATCATGAAAATGATATCACGTATACTTCTCAGTGTTTTAATTATTCAGAGAGATGTAATATCACGAATGTAATGGATTCTGTGTCCTGTCGAAGGAAGTGAAAACCCGGAAGCACGCAGTGATTCACACACATAGAGCAGATAGAAGATCAAATACAAAACAAAGCATTTAATGTGCTACTTTAGTTATGACGGGATTTAAGAAACTAGTAAATTGTTCTACTTTAATGACAAAATAAACGTGATTAAAGTGGAAATTTCGAGATTAAAGTTGACATTTCGTGCTTTTTTCCCCACTGTGTGCCTTTTTTTTCTCTGTACCCTAATAAGCTTTCATATGACACTCAGACGGTGGGCTACGACTCGCCTTTTCACAGCGACTTTGATATCTGACAACTTCTTTTTTATTTCAGGCACTGTGCGACTTTGTGAACTTGAGCTTTCAAGTTTCTCCGACACGCAATGTCACTCAATCAACCTCCTTTTGTTGTTTATACCACTGTTTAAACCAACAAATAGTATGTTTTTCCTTGCCTCCACTTGGTATTTGCTGAACTTCTATTTTCCCTCGTGCTTTTGCCATTGCCTTTTCACAGAACACTGAGCTTAAGGGCTATTTATATTGATTTGCATATTCAAAGACGTGTAATTCTGGGAGGAGTTGGGGTGGGACAGCAGTCATGTGCATGTGCATTAATTTTCACGCTGACCAGGATTTATGTAGCGGAAGAATGTGGAAGTTGGTGTTTGCACAGATTTATGCATCTGGAATTTTTTGTGCGTAAGCGCATTTCCGCTTTTGTGCTTATGTCATGTTATAGTATGAATTCTATGCACGGCGTTATGCATGAGGCCCCAGATGGGGTAGAATTATGTAAAGATGAATTCACTGTGATTTCCTACACTACATTACCTGTTTACTTTGTTTAATTGGAAAATTACTATAATACATTCTGCAACATAATGGGACGTAATTTGATGTATTACACTAAAATAAAATAAAACCACATTTTCGTTGCTAACAATGGTACAACTTTTTTTTGAATTTGACAATAATGTGTTAAAATTATTCTAAAATAAATCTGTTTTGCCTCTTTTCTGTTTTTGTTTTGATATGTTAATATATGTGACAAACTAATTTATAATGGGCCTTTTAGGTTGCATTGAGCTTTTGTGCAAACTTCCTAGGATTGACTTTCTAAGGTTATTAAGGTTTAATACATTTAAACTCTGACTTGATTTTCAATTGTGTTTTGCAAATTGAAAGTGATATTTATGTTTTGGCCTCCAGGCTACAGAAAAAGACATAACAGCACTAGAAATAGTCCAGAGAAGAGCGACTAGGCTGATTTCAGAGCTGCAAGGAATGAGTTGTGAGAAAAGACTGAAAGAGTTGAACCATTTCATTTTAAGCAAAAGGAGATTAAGAGGTGACATGAATGAAGTGTTTAAAACTATGAAGGGAATTGGTACAGTGAATCGACACTGTTACTTTAAAATTAATTCAACAAGAACACTAAGGCGCAGTTGAAAACTTGTTAAGGGCAAATTTCAACCAAACATTAACAAGTTTTTCTTCAAACTGAGAACTACAGGTACATGGAATAAGTTACCAAGTATTGTGGTAGACAGTCAGACTTGTATGGACATTTAAAAGTCAACTTGATGTTGTTTTGGAGAAATTAAGTGGCTAGGATTGCCAGACTATGTTTAGCAGAAAAGCCTGTTGTCATCAAAATTTTTCTAATGTTCACAATTTAACTGAACATGTATGCATTTAAAATGTGGGAAGAAAATCCAGACACACATGGAAAGACTAAGCAAACTTCACACAGACTGTGATCAGGATAGGGATTTCAACCCAAGAATTGTGAGGCAGCAGAACTAACCATAGTACCACTGCACCATTCCAAAAAATATTAAACTACACATCCTTAAACCTGTATATTTGTTTCGTTCAACCTGAACCTCACAATTAGTAAGTGGTTTGTTGGCACTGAAAAATGACATTAGTTGATAGCAATGATTTACTAGGATATTATGCAGAGCAGTGAGGTGGCAAGTATGATTGGTGAGGCTTGTGGGGATGACTGTGCTGAGTGCTGGTTTCCTATTTTCCTATGTCTTTCCAAAAGTAATGTTGCTGGCTGTCTTGTCATCAACTTCTCATCCACAGTCGCATTCTTATAACAAATCAAATGAACTTACCTGAAAATCAGTTTGTTCAGGTTCATTCTGTTTTTGAGTTATGCATGTTACAGAAAACTGAATAGCAATTAAAAGAATTTAAAGTGCTACAGAAAGTAAAGTTCTATTATAAAAGCAAATTTGCCTTCCAGAGGAGTCTTTAAGTTCTGGTTTTGATTTAACTAGTATCAAACAGAAGTGTCATTCACCTCAGTTCACTGATGTGACATGTTGTTAATGTAATCGGCTGGTTACACTAAGCAATCCTAATATTTTACTTTTATTCTGTTTGTTCTTAAAAAACAGAAAGATCCCAGGAGAACACAGAATGGGGATTCTGGGAGTCACTTCTGATGTTTTTCGGTGGTTGTTTTCACCTTTTACGTCAGTAGGATTCAGCATAAAGAATTTTGTGCAAATGTTTTCATCTACTGCAACGTGAAGTATAAGTGAGATATAATTTCAGTGAAGGTCAAGTGCAAGAGAGATTTGGATGGACTAAATTTGAGATGTCACTCTACATCTGGAGGAAAGGAACAAGAACTTGTGTAGCAAGTGTGGACTAGGGCCCGGACACAGGCAGACGGACATCGTTGTTGCACCCAACACACTTTTATTTACAACTATTTACACTTTCACGTGCACCATAAACCCCAGTGCCTCCAGCACCGATTCCCCCAATGTCCAGGCCTCACAGTCTCTGTGCCTCTCTTTCCTGGCCGCCTCCAATCCTCACTCCAGCTCCGTCCTCTTCCACCCGACATCCGCCACTGATTGGAGGGAGGCGGCCCCTTATATGGGAACCCGGATGGGCTCCAGCTGCTTCCCGGCAATCTCCTGCAGACACACCCCCGTGTGGCGGAAGTGCCGGCTGCACACTCGGAAGCCCTTCGGGTGTCCCCTGTCTTCTTCCCCCCAGCACTTCCGGGTGTGGCGGAAGTGCTGGGCTCCAGACTTCTACAGGCACCGGGGCGCCGCCTGGCGGTGGCCACGGGTCCCTACGGGGCTGGGCTTCCAAGCCCTTTACCCGAGGCCCCCAACATAACCAGGGCGGACGCCCCCTCGCGGTCTGGAGGAGGCACAAGCCCTCCTCCGGTCCTCCTGGGCGTCCCGGCCGGGCTCCAGCCCCGGCCGGGGACCAAACAAGTTATACCATAATTATATATAGCTAGATTTTCCTCTAAACACACCAGTCAAACACTGAGGATTTGTCGTTAGAAATTATCTGAAAACATGGCCAATCTGCCATCTTAAATAGATGAAATTAAATAATAGAACATATCTCATGACTACCATATCACATGACCAACACAAGAGATATCAACTGTAAACAACATTGCCATGAAATGAGAGGCCCAAAATGGGGACAAAAGAGATAAACCACAAAAACTAAATGGAGACACAATGATGTTGAAATATAATGTTAATAACTTACAATAATCAAAAAAGAGCATTTAAATGAACAAAATGAATCTAGAACAAACGGAAACATACAGAAAAAGAGACCTTGTGCTTGTTGTAAGCTAAAGTCACAAACATGATGAAAGGGGTGTGTGAAGCTTTCACAAGACCTATAAAACAGGTCAGAATATTTACTGGTCTGCCCAGGAGAGGCTCACCTTAAGTAAAGCATCTATACAACTGCTACATGCAGGCCTCGGACTACATAGGCCCAAAATGAATAATCGGCTTTAAAAGTTTAAAAATGCACTCCTAGTTCTGAAAAATCATAAAGCATAAAATTGGACTGTAGAAATTATCTAAAACAAGGGATTTTTTTTATAAAAAAGGATTTCATAAAATATAAAAAGGGGAAAAATAAGGCACATAGGATTTGTCTAAAAGGAATTCCAGAACTCCCAGTACTCAACCAATACAGAAGAATCCAAAAACATAAGCAGTAATCCACAAAAAATAGCAAATATCAAAGAAAAACAAGAAACTTAAAAACAAATGCAATGCTCCACTGCTGGATCCCAAGTTAGAAGAAGGACCAAGCAGCAGTGACATCACTCACAAAATGCATAGAATGGTAGCACAATTAAAGAGACAGTACAAAATATCAAACCATAAATAAGAAAAATAATAATCTGATTTGACAAAAAGAACAATACAATAGAAAAAACACTTAAAGCCACTGCTGGCACAATAGGGCCAATTATGGATTGTCAAATTTCTGTATACTTGGTTAAAGGCAGGTTCAGAATTGTCACCAAATCATCACTTGATGATTAGGTGACAATTAGTTCTCTCAGATGGCCAGGGTGTTAGCTCTACATAGCAGTCAGCCGTGTTAAGGGTTAATTATCTGTTTGTATGTAATTAAAGGTATAATTGATCTGTAATTGAGGTCATTAAGAGGCTTTCAGCTGTTTGCAAACAGCAGCCAGGAAAATGAGTATAACAGCCTTACATGTAGTTCTGAATGCAGAAACATTAAACGTCTTAAGACCGCTCACATTTCTCCATCTGTTCTCGCAAGCTTCTACAGGTGCACTGGCTGTATCACCTGGTACGGCATATGTAAGGATCAGTTTTCTAGGTAATGCTTATCCTCTAAGAATGTTCTTTTTAATCTTTTTTATTATTATTTCTATTGTTTTATAGGGTCATTATTGACTTTGGTGACACATGGCAACATAGCAACAAGATGGCATTGAATGGCTCCAAAAACAGAACAGTAAAAATAAAAAAATACATCATGATAAATGAATTGCTTCTTGTAATTCTTTAAGATTATGCTACATATGAAATGTATTTTTTGCAAGATATACTAAGTACAATCTGCCCTCATCAAGCCTTTGCTTTTCAGCTTCTCTTTTCACATGCTCTTCAACTTCTCTGTCAACATGTACTCTATATTGTAGTTAAGTAGAACATTGTAGTAGTATTAACCATAACTATCACTCAGTGACACTGCCCACATTTGTGTTTGTTCCCACTAGGCCCACTCCCATGTTCCTATAAGACCTATAAGACCTATAAGGTCAATGAATAGGCCACCTCTCTGGCTCTTGGACACATGGAAAGACCGGGTGCAGCTCTGTTGAAATGGCAATTTTCAACTGCACACCAAAATTGCTCTCTCCCATCTTAACTTTAATATCTATCATGTGCAGCTGGATAATTTACAGATGATAAAGCTGGACAACAAACCTCATCCATACAGATTTTAAACTTCTCTTCAAGGCCAGAAGTACAGTCTAAGACAGCATCCGCTATTCACTCATGACTGGAAACAAATATCCACAACGCCAGGCCATCAAATCTACTGATAAACTCATCTGACTTTGGGAATGAACAAACATCACTGTTGTTTGATTTTTTCATAAAAGTGCTGAAGAACCACTTTTATTAAATCAAATTCCAGAGTTTAAAGTAAAATTACAAAAATTAGGTAACCAATATTCAAGAGTTTGACTTTCAGGTTTAATGGAGTTCATTATATTTATAATCAAGAAATAAAACTATAATAATAATTCTTTACATATATATATAGTGCTTTTCTCACTACTCAAAGCACTCTCCACGCAGGGAAGATTCTGGAAGTGAATCCACAATCTCCTTGCTGCAAAGCAGTAGCACTACCACTGCACCACCTGCTAATAAAACTATTTTCTTACTAGGTCCATCCTTTATTCGTTAACAAAGTTTGGGCACATCTTATTGCAACCAGATTTTATAACATGCCCGCCAGGATCAAGAAACCATGTAGCATCTTGGCAACCAGACACAAAAAATGGAAGCCCCAAGGGGAGCGATACATGTAAAATGGTGAGTAAATAATATTACTAAAATACAAATAATAAAAAAAATTAATAATAAAACAAAAAAAAGCATTTATTGACCCTGATAACCATTCTATTGATAACAAGAAGTGATGAGACTGAAAGGAGCATAATGCAGAATGCAGGTTTGTCATAATTTTACCCTGTCTCAGTGCCACAAAATCAAAGAACTTTCTGAAGACTTCAGGAGACTGAGGCCATTTAAAAAAGATGCCAAAATGTACATCCGCTTGTTGGATAGTAGTCACCATTTTCACAAGAGAAACACAAAAATTATGTTCTAATTACTGAACTCTCCCCATGAGAAACCCTATTTACATAGCTGCACAGGAGACTCTGGCCAATACTCAAACTTCCGATTCAGTGTTCTGTTCCAACCATGGAACAATAAACCAGCCTTTTGACGTTGCACAGTACTTTGCTATATACTACAGCAATGCTTTAAAGGGTTTTTCAAGACCAGATGTAGTACCTAGTAAAGCCAGATGCAATTTTTGTGTTCTGGACTTCTGAATGGAACTGATCTTGCAAAAATCAGTCCGATGTAGACCTTTTCCTAATCTAGCTTCTGCTGGGCTTGAGTTGCCTGTCTCTTGTTTTAGATACTCTTTAAATGTAGGTTTAACAGTCTGTCCCATTTACTTTCAACACCTTATGCTTGCAGAGTAAAACCAAAACCCAAATGACCATACTGTGGGTGAAGAGTTGGTTTAGTGCAGCCATGTGGAGCTCATTTAGTAGGTCAAGAGCTCCAGAAACACTGTCTAAGAAGCTAGTGATTGCAGCATTGGCTCGGATAATATTAATAGCACCAAGCAGATTGTTCAAATTTTTTTGGTCTGAGAAAGTGAAATCAGTCAGTTTGCATTCCTTGTTTTCTTTGGGATATTATCATTGTTTGAATCACATAAAGGAAAGAGATCAATTTTACAGGTGACCATGAAACACTTAACAGTTACTGACTTTTTCACCTGAAAATCACAACAAGTCTACTCATTTCAAAGTGATTGAAATACAGATGAAGCCTGTACATGCAGTGGTTTTATGTTACAGAGAAGGCCCCTGGAGCAGAGCAAATCCTATAGGACAGAAAGGCAACCCAAAAATCTACCAGTTAAAGTATACAAGTTGAAAACAGAGAACTTCTAACTGAAAGAATACTCAAGAGAAGCACAATGAGACCTACTGTAATAAAAGGTGAGCAGATGCAAATGCCATAGAGGTAGTCGTTGTTATGTTCCTCAAGTGACTGCAGCTCTAGTACTGCAACACCTCTAGACCAGACACCAATTGAAGGCTCTAGAGTAATGTATATTGAAAACAATTAGCAGAAATGAACAAAAGAATCAGGGATGTGGCAAAAAAGGTAAAGGGGGGAATGAGACTCCAATGATACCATGACCACAACAGAAATTTGTAAGAAAAAATAACTTTTGTTTATTTTTTAATTTAAGTTAATAAAATAAAATATATAATAATGTAAATATTCAATATGGACAATTTACATTATAATACCCCCAAAGCTTTCACAAATGACCCTTTCAGTAGAGATTTGGCCTAATTCAAGTTAGGTGTATTTTGCACCATGGCAGCATTACTGAGGGATATTTAAGGATTTAAAGTAATTGGCAAAAACTATGTAGTCTTTATTAAATTTGAAACATTTTTTGACCATATATACAGAGTATCATTTGGGAGTTGCTGCATTGTTATGTGACATCAAGATATGACACGAGTGAAAATGCTTACTTATTCTTCCCAATCACACCTAGCACTTTCTTTTCAAGTGGCTACACCTTCCTACCAGTGAGACTTCATCAACACGAAGAGCCCTGACACCAGTTATTCTAAACAGTCATTTTCAGGGCAGATTCCTGTCAAGAGTTAATGAATGTCCTATAATATCTTATGCCCTATAGTGGCTCCTGGACTCACGTCATCTCACTTCTGGTCACAATTGCCAGAATTGCATTTTTATGAAAACCAGGGCTAGCACCTACCTACAGCCAAAGGTAAGCACCTGAGGACCACATCTGTGCATTGTTATCAAGGTGTCTTTTTACTAAAAATTGCTCTTAATCAAGTTACATTAGATTTGATTGGATAACTTTATTAATCCCAACAGGAAATTTAGATGCATAAATCAACAGAAACATAAAAAAACAAAGATACAGAGTCACAAGACAAATAAAACAGCCTATCAATCGATAAATTAATAAATGTATAATGTGCAGCAAATTCAACATGAACTTAAATAATACGTTCAGAGGAAGCATTGAATTGCCTGATAGCAGTGGGCAGAAAGATCCCCAGAGGTGTTTCTTGTAGCCTGTTGTCCCACAGTTATGTATACCTGCAAATCAGAGGGCATCGTTCTCTCCCGGAAAAAAGAATGACTTGTGGGAGAGCAATGGGGGATTACTACAGCAATTGTGCTACATATTAGAGATGAAGTAGGGGCTAATGCTACTTTCACATGCTATCAGCGTTTTCTGAGTTCCGACTTATGATATTTCACCCTCACACTTCAGTGAATTTACATGAATTTCTGGTCTGACTATTTGGAGAAACACAAGGTTGCTGTTGATTTCTTACTTGGTCTGTAAAAAAAAGCAATTAGCGATAAACTGTGTGTGTTTTTTTTTTAAGAAAATACACAGTAAAATAAATGTATTAAATGTGCGTCCCTTAGTTCCAAATAGAAACACAAAAACTGCATTTCTAGCTGAGCAGGTTATATTTCTTATTTTATTTTTATTTTTAAAGGTACATAGATTGTGAAAGTTGTATTTCATGTCTTTCCAATGGCATGAGAACACAGCAAAAGTCTTCTGGATATAGTTTGCTAGTCTGTCTGTTCCCCTCATCATTTGTGGTCAGATGTTGTTAGTGACATATAGAATTACATATATTGTGGATATAAGCAGCCAAAATGTGATTTCTCCACAGAATGGTGGGCTCGCTTCCTTTTATAAGACAAGAAGTTTAGCAATCTGGGAGCATCTAAGTGTCAACATCAAGAAGAGCCATTGAAGTGGTAGTTGTAGTGCCATCCTTCTACTGAGAGGAAACGCAGTAGAAATCCAGGATATAACTGGAGAGTTTACATCTGTCAGTTAGTCTGGGAACATCCTAGGAGTTCTTTAGGAAGATTTTAAAAGTGCTGTTTCAATTAGTGAGTCTGTTCTTCTCATTTCAGCATTTCACCACTTAGACCCTCACCAGGGCATGTAAGTAAAGAAAACTTTCCTGTGTTGAACACCATCTAAGGGCACTTTTTGGGCTAAAATTTAATGCTTACAATTTTTTTTCTTTTACTATTGGAATGCATATCATTGAGGTGAATTGCAAGGTGTCACACAGTGAATCAATCATGGGCACTGAACCAGCAACATTTTGGATTTCAATTTAACCGCTTGGCCCCATAGACAACTGGTACAGAAGAAGAGATGCAGTAAAACGATATTCGATAAATTTAAGTTTGATGCAATTTTAGCAAAATTTAATATGACTGAGCCTGGTTTGCCAAAAAATTATTTTTTATGGACTATATTTGAATTTCATTGAAATTTAGAGATGAGTATCGGGGCATTTCAAGGGCGTGAAATTCAAGGAAACAGAGTCACCTAAGTCAAAAAAGACCCCTGCAAGAAAAATGTAATTAAAAATCATTATCAGATTTTTAGTATGCATCATCTCAAATTGCTTATTACCAATTTTTACTGGGATCAGATAAGAAATGAGACTGTTAGAGAGTTATTCAGCCCTGAAGTAAACTTTCTGAATAAAAAAGAGAAAAATAATAAAAAGCTTAGTCTTAACTCCTAGTACTATGATATTTTTAAATATGTCAAAACAATTGAGTAATACTGAGCAGTGTCTTTAAAAAGTTTTCACTCCTTGGATTATTTTATATTTTACTAGCAAAATACCCGCGCTTCGCAGCGGCAAAGTACTGCATTAAAATTTTTATTAAGAAGAAAATTTAACCTTTTTAAACTGAGGGAAAATATGCCAATAATTATTTGTTAAGGATCTCTTTGTATACCACATTGTCAGTTCGGCCCTCCGGTTGTAACATGACCAAGCTGTGCACTGAGCTTACTCTTGAGCATGTAACTTACAGTTGGCCATGTGAACAGTAATCTTGTCTCAAATCTCACAGCTTGGATTGCTGCTGTCGTAATCGGTTTGAGTTTCATGGTTTGTTTCAATTACGACAGTATTTGCAGGATTTGTTGTGTTGAAGTAACATTCGGCATCTGTCGAGCGTTGTAAGCACACAACAGGTTTCATCGATAAAATCACATCCAGCTTTTGAGAGTTTAAACATTCATAAACATCAAAGTGTCCACTACTGAAATCGTCACCTGTGAATCTAAGATGTTTAAGAGGCATTGGCGGTTGTCGAAAGGTGTTAAACATTTGGCCATTTCGGTACACTTGAAAGCGACAACCGAACAATTCAGCGGCAGCCATCAACTCACATGCAGAACCATAGGTGAAGGGCTTAAGCATTTCACTCTTATAGTGCTCCTGTGTAGTATAATTATCTCCTGTACCGTCATCAGTCCACACCTTGAACCTGTCCCAGTCATTCAATACATAAGACACAATGTTCCTCCGGATATCAAGAGTGAGCCTGATATGGCCGTGCAATATGTAACAAAGAGAATGGAAAAGGTAGGTGCCATCTCCGGGCATGGAAACCACTCAGTAAGTGACAGTTCTTTGATCGATAGTGATCACTTCGATAGACATGGTAATGGGGGTTGGAATGATAAAGGAAATGGGTACCTGAGCAATGTAAAGTAAGTCTAAAATACCTATACAATAACTATAATTGTAATAAACAAACAATAAAACAGCGGATTAAACAAAAAGCCTGTAGTTATCAGTAGGGAGACGTGAATCCCGTGGCGAAACAAGGAAGGGAATGTAGAAACCGGAGCGACGGACGGTCTTATATATGCAGGCAGCCAACAACGTGGGAGGCGTTGGGATGGGGGACCCAACGCCACCTCACACGGTGACCGAGCTGCAGACTATGGACGTATATATGTACGTAAGTAAGATTCAGTTAGCGTTGGAAACCCATGTACCAAATTTCTTGAAGATGGGCCTATAAGTAACAAAGACTGTTGAAAAGTTCAATATGGCGGCCGACAGTGGCATCATACCACCGAAATAAGTATGTACAGTAATCCCTCGCTATATCGCGCTTCGACTTTCGCGGCTTCACTCTATCGCGGATTTTATATGAAAGCATAACTAAATATATAACGCGGATTTTTCGCTGCTTTGCGGGTTCTGCGGATAATGTGTCTTTTTACTTCCTGTACATGCTTCCTCAGTTGGTTTGCCCAGTTGATTTCATACAAGGGACGCTATTGGCGGATGGCTGAGAAGCTAACCAATCAGAGCAAGCAGTTAAGTTCTCCTGACTGAGAAGCTAACCAATCAGAGCACGCAGTTGAGCTCCTGCGTGCTGAATGCAGTGTTAACCAGTAAGTCTCCTCTCGCTCATTCAGCATCAACGTGTTTCGCTGTGTAAAGAGTTGTGCTCTTTTGTGTTTATCTTTGTGCATAGTCAAGCCCTTAATTATGGCTCCAAAACGATCTGCTACTGCTTCAGGGGCCGTGTCCAAGCGCAAGAAGAAGATGTTAATGATTGCCGAAAAGGTAAACGTTTTGGATTTGTTGAAGGCTACGATTCTTTTTATTTAAAAAGTAGGAAAGGAATATAAGATCTACGGCCGCAGTGTCCTTTTAACCAGGGTGCAAAACGAGTTGTAAGTGGATGTAATAAGGCAGTAGTCTGGATGGAATCTGCTTTAGGGATTTGGATTGAAGAACTGCCAGAAGAAGAACAACGGCAGTGCTACACAATCGCCTGAAGTGGCTCTTTTAGAAGAGAGCTGTAACGCTCTCCTTTGTTGTGCAGTAAAATTAAACTCATTTTTATCGGACAAGTGATCGTGTCATTGTTGGTGAGTAACCATAATTAATTTTCTTCTTACAGTGCTTAGTACATGTACGTACGTTTAGTGTCACTGTACACACATTTACTGTATACTATGTTTCTTGCATTGTACGTATTTATTGCTGGTGGCCTGTCTATCGTAATGGCTGTAACATATGTGATATCGGAGACACGCAATATCTTTAAAATAATATTTAGGTTTTACTGTATATAAACAGTGTGTTTATATACATAATTTCAATGAATCTTACCTAATATCTAAGAGAATACAAAGGGATTATGCTGTATAACTCTTCGGGGAATATTTATAAACAGTGTGGGAGAGTTTATAAGGGCTTAAAATATATAAAAATAACCATACAAACATATGGTTTCTACTTCGCGGATTTTCACCTATCGCGGAGGGGTCTGGAACACAACCCGCGCGATCGAGGAGGGATTACTGTACATTGGTTTCGGTTAGCGCAGGGAAGCTGCCTACCAAATTTCGTGAAGATGGGGCCATGAATAAGAAAGTTCAATATGGCGGATGTTGTTGACCGTTATGACCGTTACGCATAGAATTTAGAAATGAAACCTGCTTAACTTTTGTAAGTAAGCTGTAAGGAATGGGCCTGCCAAATTTCAGCCTTCTACCTACACGGGAAGTTGGAGAATTTGTGACGTTTGGAAAATTCAATATGGCGGCCGACAGTGTCGTCATACCACCGAAATAAGTACATACATCGGTTTTGGTTAGCGCAGGGAAGCCACCTACCAAATTTCGTGAAGACGGGGTCAGCCTTCTACCTACACGGGAAGTTGGAAAATTGGTGACGTTGGAAAGTTCAATATGGCGGCCGACAGTGGCGACATACCATCGAAATAAGTAAGTACATCGGTTTTAGTTAGCGCAGGGAAGCCGCCTACCAAATTTCATGAAGATGGGGCCATAAATAAGAAAGTTCAACATGGCGGACTTTGTCGACCGTTATGACCGTTACGTGTAGAATTTCGAAATGAAACCTGCTTAACTTTTGTAAGTAAACTGTAAGGAATAAGCCTGCCAAATTTCAGCCTTCTACCTACAGGGGAAGTTGGAGAATTAGTGATGAGTCAGTGAGTCAGTGAGTGAGTCAGTCAGTCAGTGAGGGCTTTGCCTTTTATTAGTATAGATTATTACATAATATTGAATCACAGTGGATTTAATTTGGTTTCTGGACACTGATCTGCAGTAAAAGACAATTTAATGTCAGTGAAAACAGATTTCTGTAAATTGTTCTAAACAAATTACTAATTTAAAACACAAAATAATGGATCACATAAATATTCGCCCTCTTTAAGGCAGGTTTTAGTAAATGGCAGCCATGACAGCTTTGAGTCTGTGGGCCCAGCTCTCTGTCAAATTTGCACATCTGGACACTGCAATGTTTCCTTCGTCTTCTTCGCAGAACTGTGTAAACTCTGTCAGGTTACATGAGTGAACAGCCCTTTTCAAGTTCAGCAACAAATTCTCAATTGAACTGAAGTCAGAATACTGACTCGGCCAACGCAAAACATTAGTACAGGGGGTCCTCGGGTTACGACACAGTTCCGTTCCTACAACAGTGATGTAACCCGAATTTTGGTGTAAGTCGAAACACACCCTAGCCTAAGCCACTTACCTATCCTAACACATTTGCAAAATCATAATCTAGAACATAAAAACACAACTAAGCCACAGAAAAAGGAAAAGGATATAAATATACTGTACTGTACTGTAGTAACAGAAAAAAATGAGTGTAAAAACAAATCCTCACCTTTATTCCTTCTCACGTCTCAATTTTTTAAAGTTTTTATGGGAGTGAGCATTTTAAACTCAAAATGTTTTATGTCGAGACGTTGTAACCTGAGGACCCCATGTAGTGTTGTTTTTAAGCTTGTGTAGATTTGATTTTATAATCTGAGTCTTGCCTTGCTGGAAAATAACTCTCCAAACATGCAGATATTTTTCAAACTGCATCAGGTTTTGCTTCAGGATTCGTCTATTTTGCTGCATTTGTTTCATCATCTACCCTCACAAAACTTCCAGGGCTTACTGCAGAGAAACATCCCCACAGCATGATGCTGCCACCACAATGCATCAAGGTGGGGATGGTGTACATTTGATAATGTGCAGTATTTACATATCACATATAACATCAAACATGGTGTTTAGTCTAATGGCCAGAAGACTCAATTTAGTCTTATCAAATTACAGAACCTTCTTCCAGCTGAGTTTGGAGTCTGCCATGTGCCTTCTTGCAAACTCTAGTAAAGATGTTGCATGTTTTTTTAACTGTGGCTTTCTCTTTGCCCACCTCCCATCTGACTGGTGAAAACCCTGGGCAACAGGTGCTGTCTGCATAATCTCTCCAATCTGAGCCACTGTGGCCTGTAACTCCTAGAGAGTTATTGTTAGTCTCTTGGTGGCCTCACTCACCAGTCTTCTTCATGCACAATCACTCAGTTTTTGCGGATGGCCTGCTCTAGGCAGATTTACAGCTGTGCCACACTCTTTCCATTTCTTAATGAAATGAAGGGGTATTTAGTGACTTGGATATTTCTTATCTTCACCCTCCAATGTTGTAGAACAATTAAATGTAAAATCTTCAACGGACGTGAATACTTTTTATAGGCATTGTATATCAAGTAAGAACGACTAGTGGAAAAAGCAGTATTTTTTAGCTTGGAGGACCTAATATTTGATTGACACAAATTTCATTTAGCATCATGTTAATACTAGTCAGTTATTATTGTTTCACTTGGCATGTCTTGCAGCACACCAACATAATTAACCAACATTAAGTGGAGTTAGGAGACATGGATGACCTTATATGGTTATTTGGTTTACAAATAACTGATGTCTTCCCAATATTTAATTGAACAAAAATCCAACAAAGAAAATGCATCTTGGTGATGAACAGTCAATCCATCTCAGAAATGAGGGTCATCGCTCAGATTGTAAAAGATGCCTCCTTGCAGACAGCCAGGATTCTTATAGCAGACAAACCAGAAGGGATGGGGCAAAGTGCCCTCATTGGCCAGTTTCTCAGAGCCGAGAAGGAGAAGAGAAGGTTAGTGATACCTAACTTAATCAAGCCAAAGAGAAGGTCCTCCCCTCCCATAGCGTGACACCATGTCTGTAAGTATAATATACAGTATAGTGAACCTAATTGATAACAGACATAAACATGGACACCTTCAGTACATCAGAAAATCCTAGCAATGTACCTGAGAGTTCATTCTATCCAATCCATTTCTATTCAGTGCTACGGTTCTATTGACTACTCCTTTCCTGGCTCCCTGAGGGGCTTTATGAGGACTGATGAGCCCTGCCTGTTCTAGCTGCATTGGGTTCCTCCAGTGATACATTTGATTGAGACAATTATTGACCTTAGTAAAAAGTCATCATTTGTTATAACTTTTTGTTACTCTCTATTTTTTGCAATCATCAACATCTTTATCTGCACAAGTGTGTGGCACAGGGCAGATCTTCTACAGCACTGATTACTCTTTTCTTCTTAAGCAAACTGAATACTAAAGAGACAATTTCTTTCTATGAAATATTGTATTATTCAGCTAAAGATGCAGTGGAATTGTTAGTTGCAGAACAGAGACAAAGAATAGAGAATCAGTCAACAAATAATGGTTACTTGTCCTTGGTTTTGTGCTCTTCTAGGCACTATATGAGCATCTTCATACATATGACAGTTAGCAGTGTCGCACAATGCCAACAATGACATCATCTGCTGTTATAAGGAGAAAGGGAGAGAAATCCCAGAGAGACTTTAGTCAAGCATATTTAAAGACTAAAAAGCACATTTTTTTGTAGAGGAGTGTCCAATCAATAACAGACAACTACACTGGGTACAAGGCATTAACTGTTTTAAGATGCCCTGATAAAGACAATACTGCCAAAGCTAGTTGGGTGGCCATGTAAATATAACCGGACAGTCATGACAAGGAGTACCCATTTCATTTAATTACGGTGAGAGATCCAGCATTAGATACTATGAAGATAACAGTCTCTAGTGCACTGGGGGATAGCAGGGAAACTCACTGTTCAATACATGACTCCTTAAAATTCATAATCATGAGCATAAGAGTTGTTAGGCCTTTCAAAGGTAGACTGATTTCTGATATTGCAGAGACAATGGGAACCACTAGCGGGAGTTCTAGGAAGTCAGCTACAAGAGTTTACTAGCTGGGAATTAAAACTGTCCTGACCGATGGTCCATTGAACTTGGAGTTGAGTAGAGTGGGGACAGAGGTTCAAGTGAATGGAAGGGAAAGCAGAGGTGATAAAGAGTTTCTTAGGTAGAGTACAACAATATAAGACTCTATAATGGGGTTACCATTGTGTTATTTATTCATTACCTTGAGATTAAACCGTCTGCCTTTGACACATTATTCATATCCACTTTCAATTGTCTATGCTTTTATTATATTTTAATGACATTATTATACTGACTTTCTGTGTGTCTGTTTTTCTATGGTGACTCATAATATTATGACATACATGATGAAGACACTTATGTCACAGAGGCTGAATTTTTAGTAACTGAAGGAACAGCCCTGTGAGAAACTAACACTCGAGTAAAGTAACATACTGTAATCTGGGAAAGGATTTTGGTTGTTACTTTTGTTTTGTTTCAACTTTGACTTTGATTATGTTTTTAAACTTTGGTGATCATTCAGAATGACTTTACTGCTCTGTCTTTACTATCAACCCCAATGATTCTGTTATTTTGAATAAAGCAGAAAGACCTCTTACTCATTAATGTGATCTGTCTAACAGGAAACCCCTCCTCTCCTTTTTGAATGCTGTTCTGTTTATGCCCTTCTTGTCTGATTAGTTTATTACTTGAATTATTACTTTAGTGTTACTTTTCTCTCCTTGGGCTTTATCCAGAGTTTAGGGAAGGTCAACCCATATCTGCCACAATATCTTCGCTTTCCATAAACCTGCCATATCTTGGCTAGTAGCCTTTACAATAATATATGCTGCAGGTTCTGTCACCAGAGGGGAACACCTTTAAAGCAGCTGAGTAAAACTGCTGCTTACGGTGAGGCTTTGGTTCCTTTTGTACATCTTTGTAGGCTTCTTTATTTCAGGTGTGCCTCAACTCATTTTTGTCTGTTTTCTCCAAGATGGCCAACTTTCTGCTCAGTTTCTATTTCTCTGCAGTAGGTGGCCTTTCTCATTCTGCCTAACTCTTGTTGTTCATACTCTTCTTCATGCATCATTACTGTGGCCTGTCTTTTTTTGATTGAGATTGGCATTCATCTTCAAATATTGGTGCCATCTAAACCTTTCTTGGGCTATTTGTTTTATTTGGCATGACCCCCATCAATGATAATTTTATATCAAGTGCTCCTGAAATGGTTTTAACTCCACAAAGTAGTAGGGACACAAGACATATAGAAGCAGTTTATATATATTTTTTTTAGTGTAAGTGTATTTTCCATACAATTTTCAACCTGTACACCACTTTCTTTATATGCCCAAATTCAGATTTATTGCATCACACTGCTAACCCTATTGATGGTGAGGCCATATTGAATACACTAGAGGGGTGTTCATTCTAAACAGTTAATTTCACTCATACATTCTTCCTCTTTTCAAAGTCTATTGTGACCACCCTATAAAGTCAATTCCTGCTTACAGTGCTTATAGAAAGTATTCACCACCTAGAAGGTTTCATTTTTTATTTTTATACAACATTGAATCAGATTGGATTAAATTTGGTGTTTTTAGTACTGATCAGCAGAAAACACCTTTTATTGTCAATGTGGAAAGTGGTCTAAATTAATTATAAATATAAAACACAAAATATTTGGTCGCATAAGTGTTCATCCCCTTTAATATGAAACGCCTCAATCATTGGGAGCAGCCAACTGGTTTTAGAAGTCACATAATTAGCTTGAAGGAGTTCACCTGCCTAGAGTTTCATGTGATTGTAGTATAAATATGGAAAGTCCAGGTATGGTGAATCAAGTTCAACTTACACAATGAAGACACATTTCAGGCAACTCTGTGAAAAGGCCCTTGAAAAGCAAAGGTCAGGTGATGGATATAAAAATGTCAGTCACTGAATATCTCTTGGATTCCAGTTAAATCAATCATTAAAAAGATAGGAGTATGGCACGGTTGTAAATCTGCCTAAAGCAAGCCAACAACAAAAACTGAGTGATCATGCAAGAAAACAACTAGTGAGGGAGGCTACCAAGAGACTATAACAATGAAAAAGTTACAAAATACAGTGGCTGTTTGATTTGAGAGAAAACAACTGTTACTCAGATATGGTACCAGTCACAGTTTTATGGGAGATTCAGTGTTGTAAAATAACAAAATGATAACTTTCTGGTTTTAACGTGATTTTGAATGAAATTTACATCAATCAGACACAGTATTAGCTTTTTTCACTAGTCATTTTGATTTGATATACAAGACTTACAGTATAAAAAGCATTCGCCCCCTTTGAAATTTTCACATTTAATTGTTATACAACATTTTCAGTGGATAGACACAAGAAAATATACAAGTCACTGAATATATGAATCTGGAAGCGTGGTAGTCAGTATTTTGATTTAAGCTATTCAATGAAGACACACTTTAAAGCAACTCTGTGAAAAGGTGATTTAAAGTCAATGGATGGATACAAGAAAAATGTCCAAGTCACTGAATATTCCTTGCAGTCTAGTTAAATCAATAATTAAGAAATGGAAAGAACATGGCACAGCTGACTTCTTAGCTGGAGTTTATGAGACGGCAAATGGGAGAGTCTCAAGTCATCTGAAAGAAAGCTCTATGGTCTGAAGAGACCACAATGGAGCAGACTAAATGACATGTGTTTGGACACTGCACATTATCAAAAACGCACCGTCCTCCATTTGAAATATGGTGGTGGTAGCATCACGGAGTGGGGATGCTTCTTGGCAGCAGGTCCTAGGGGGCTTGTGAGGGTTGCAGCTAAAATGAATGCAGCAAACTCCAAGGCAATCATGGAGGAAAACCTGTTGCAGTCTGCAAGAAACCTGCACCTTGCAGAAGTTTTGTTTTCCAGAAAGACAATGCCAAAATATATTATAGCCAAAGCTAGAGAATTTGTGGTATAAAGTGTGATGGACGGCTGGGGCTCTTTCCCAGCTGTGAGATGTGCACAGGACACTGTCTCCCCAGAGTGCTAGATGGCAAGCCTCCTGGGTTGCAGCAGCACCTTGGATTCCCGGAGGGTTCCATGAAGGGTGCAGTTTGACACAGCCCTATTGGATTCCATGGGGGCCACCAGGGAAAGCTGCAGATCCCTGTATTGGGTTTCCTTTACAACTGGGAGTACTTCCAGAAAATGCTGATGAACCACCTGAAGTCACCTGAGTCAGGAGGAAGAAGGATGAAGCTTGCTGAGAGAGGAGTGGAGGCAGAAGGACTGAGATAAAAAGAAAGAAGAAAAGAAAGTGCTGTATATTGTGCTGTGCTTTATTGTACTGTGCATTGGTGATGAAACGAAGGGAAAACGTTTCCCCTGTGTAAATGAAAAGTGTGTTGTGCTGGACTTGTGCTTGTCTGTCTGTGTCGGGTGTTGGGGAGCTGATCTGCCCCTGGTGGTCACTATATATATATATATATATATATAATATATTGTGGAGGTTGACCCGGACACAGACAGGCAGACACGTTCATGTCACCCACAACACATTTATTTACAAAAGTATTTACAACACTGCACCACAAAACCCCAAAGTCCTGGCCACACAATGCCTTACTTCTTCAGGCCGCCTCCTTGCCTTCTCCAGCTCAGTCCTCTCCGCTCCCGACTCTCGCCCTGAATGAAGGGAGGCGGCCCCTTTTATCCACACCCGGATGAGCTCCAGGTGTTCCCTGGCAATCTCCCGCTGACACGCCCCAGTGTAGCAGAAGTGCCGGCTGTTCTCCCAGAAGTTCTCTGAGTGTCCCTGCTTCTCTTCCCCCCAGCACTTCCTGGTGTGGCGGAAGTGCTGAGGTCCAGGGTCCCCAAGGCATTGGGGCGCCTCCTGGCGGTGACCACGGGCCCCTACAGGGTGGGGCTTCCATGCCCTGAACCCGTGCCCCCCAAAGGAACCAGGAAGGCGGCCCCCACGTGATCCCAGATGGCCCCTGGCATCCTCGACAATATATATATATATATATATTTTGTGAGCTGGAGGGGTGATCGCACCCCAAGAAGACAAAGACGCCCCTAGGAATACCCCTGAAACACAAACTACCCTCACACTGCTCCTTACCTTCTCACTTGCGCTATAACGCGTAATACAAGCCTCACGCGATACTCCGCTAACTTAAAAGCCTTGCGCAGCGCCTGTCGGTTTTGGAATTGATTGTTTGCTTTTTCTCTCTCTCTCTCTACTCCTAGCGGAACTGTCATCCCTGACTTCTCATGGAGCACGTTTAAGCTCATGTGTTTGCAGTGTTTGAATAAAAATCCTTCTTATTTCTACGACCTCCTGTGTCTCTGTGCAAATCTGTGACCCAAGCGTGACAATATATATATACACATACATACATAAACAGTATATTTATAAATATGCATATATATATACAGTACATATGTACGCAGATATAGATCTACAGTATATAAGCAAAGACAAACAACACAAAACATAAAATTAGGTTATCTTAATTTATACCTTGTCTCTCCTAGAGAAAGAGGCTAATAACTTATGGATTCTGATCTTTCAATGCATGTGGTTAAGATGCGTAAGTTCTTTAGGTAGTTATGAAGCTTCTATGGTCTACACCGTGGCATTCATTTACTCACAGTTAGTCTACCCTGGCTTATGCAGTCACCACAAGCAATTTATGCATGTGTGTGAGATGCTGCTCTGCACTTCCTAAAGGGATTTAGGAAGAAACTTATGACAGCTTTGAATTTATCTTTCAACAAGGTTATTACCTTTGAATTACAGTCATACCAATGCAATACTACATTAGCTGGCTTTATCTTAACTACTAAATTACAATTAATAGTTTACAGAATTAAAGCAGAAGTACTTATAGTTTGGTAAAAATCAATTGATGTTCTTTTCTTGATCAGCCTTTTTCCAGACATCCAGAAAGGATCTTCAGCACTTTTTTGCTTTATTTGTTTTAAGAGCGTGCCTTCCTCTTTGCCATGATCACACCATCTCAGTCGTCTTATTGCTAGCCACATTATAAAGCTGATGATAAGTCAGTTACCCTTTTTAGCAAGATGAAAGTGTGGCTCCATGTATGGTCTTCTGCTGCTCAAACACTTGCTCTCCTAGTAGTGTTTGACCCCTCATCAAACTTCTTTTACTGATGGTCTTCCACTTTTCCAGGTCAGCACATCCTTTGGAGTTAAAGGATTGCTGTAGTCTTTGTTATGGCCACACCCTATAGGCCCTGGGTTCTCTGCTAGAGAGCAGAAGTTATAGCCAGGTTTGAGAGCAGTGAGCTGGTAGAGGATGCCCAGATCTGAGGTGTGTAAAAGGTTTTAAAGGAAGGAACAGACTTCTTGTCATTGGTTTCTTGGATGCTTATAAGGTCATCCTTTTTGGTTGACTATTGAAGCAAAGTTTTGTATATCAAGGCTGCCAGTCATCGAGTTATGGCTTTTTATTTTACTTTGAGTGTTTAGATGGTAACTCAGACAGTCATCCCTGGGATGTCACTTGGTTTGTGATTGATCATTTCATCAGATAAGGCACATTCCAAAGAGAGGCCCTGTTAGGAAAAGCTAAAACTCTTTAGCTGATATTAAGAGTGTCTGGCAGCCAAGGACTTGTGTTCCAGACATAGTAAAATGGATAATGTTAGTCTGTCCTACAGTGATCGATTATTTTGTGTTTTATTTTTTAATTAATTTAGACCACATTGGAGAGATCTGTTTTTCACTTTGACATTAAAGAGTATTTTTCTGCTGATCAATGTCAAAAAGCCAAATTAAATTCCCTGAGATTTAATGTTGTAAAATAACAAAATGTCAAAATTTTTCAAAGGGGTGTATACTTTTCATAGGCCCTGTAAATTATTTTGGAGGAGCTGCGTGAAGTGATCATTTCATGAAGAATATACTGTAAATGATTTTAAAAGTAAGGGAAAAACGAAAGTCCATGAAAAAGAGCACACTAATGCATCATCATTATTGACCAGGGATAGGCAAGGCTCCAACGTAAAAGAAAATCAATGCCAGGACATAGTATGTTTGCAATATTTTGTAAGCAATTTAAAAAGAAATATATAAAGAATGAAAAATGGCAAGTATATAGAGGTTGTGGCACAAGGGAGCAGTGATTAGCACATCTGTCCAAATCTGGGCCTGGTCACCATCTGGGTGTAGTTTTTTTCTGTCTTTTTATTAAGTATTTTCAGGTATGTACAAAATAGACTGACTGTCAACTCTAAATTGACCCTTTGAGTGAGTGTAGGTGTGCACATGAATTTGCCCTTCAGTTGACTAGCATCCAAAAGTTGGCTGACCCATATCTTGCACCCACTTCCTGAGAGAAAGTAAAGCCTTCCGAAATGTGGAATGGTATAAGTGATTCAGAAAATGGATGAATATGATGGTGCAGTGGTAAGTTTTTTCTGCCTCATATCACTTGAGTCCTGATTTTGTATGTACAGTATCCAAGGTTGTTTTCTGTGTGAGGTCTACAGGGTCTCCCCTTGCATTACTTTTCCCCCTGGGTGTTCTGGCTGGTACATGCTAGGTTAATTGGGAAATCTAAGTTGTCATTTTGAGTGAATGTGCTGCCCTGTCTGATACTGGCTTCTTTCTTGCGTCCAGTGATACTAGAATAGTCTCTGGCCCCCTGAGAGCCTAAATCGGATACACAGGTAACATGATGAATGGTCAATAAAAGCTTGTGAGCTTGTTTTTTTGCATTCAGTACTCACAGTTTCTGGAGTGTTCTATTAAAGCGTGATGCTGGTTGGACAAAAATGCACAGCAAACTGGCTTAGTAAGGCTTCTTCCAAGGGGCAAGGGACATGAGATCCAGAATTCTGGATGGGGTGGACTATAGCATGGCCACTTTGTAGTTTTGTACTTCCCAGTGTCTATTTTAATGAGATTGAACACAAGACTGCTGACCCATTTTTCATAATACATTTGTCCCAAATACTAACAAACTAACTGCTTATGTACATTACAATTATACAATACAATACAATTTATTTTTGTATAGCCCAAAATCACACAAGGAGTTCCGCAATGGGCTTTAACAGGACCTGCCTCTTGACAGCCCCCCAGCCTTGACTCTCTAAGAAGACAAGGAAAAACTCACAAAAAAAACCCAGTAGGGAAAAAATGGAAGAAACCTTGGGAAAGGCAGAAAGAGAGACCCCATTCCAGGTAGGTTGGGCATGCAGTGGGTATCAAAAAGAAGGAGGTCAATACAATACAATACAGAGAACAAATCCTCAATACAGTATACAAATAAAAATTTTAGAAGTATGTACATTACATATGTAACCTGGGCTTGGTTTAAAAAATAAATAAAAAAAGTTTGTGTTAATAAAGTTTATTGACTGAAATGGGGTACAAGTTGTGGGAGTTGGGTAAGGTTAAGTTATATATGTAAGAGTCTTCTGATTGGCCTAGAGGCAGTCCATGTAAGACAGTTGAAGAAAGGTGTTTCTGGCAAAACACTGAAACAAGGAGGGAAGAAAAAGAGTTTCAGGCAAAACGCCGAAACAAGAAGGAAAGAAAGATAGTTGAGGCAGAACGCCGAAACAAGACGGGAAGAAAGAAAGAAAAAAGGGAGAGACAGTTGAGGCAGAACGCCGAAATGAGACAGGAAGAAAGAAAGAGAAAATAGAGGAACAGTTGAGGCAGAATGCCAAAAGGAGACAGAAAAAGAAAGAGGAAATAAATTTAGCAAACCGCTAAAACATAAAAGGAGAAGATGGGAGAAGAGAAAGATGTAGCAACACGCTATACTGAGTAGACAGAAAGAAGCAAAAGAAGGACGCAAAGAGAGTCGAGAGAGGAGAGGGAGTGACACATGGTGGATGGAGTGATTTGGCGACCTGAAGAAGAGAAAGACGGCAGCACACGAGCTCAGCACTGGCGAACAGCGAGCGAGGAGGTTGTTCAAGAGACAGGGAGATGAGAGGCCCAAAAGAGGTACCCAAGGACAAAGGAAAGTACTTTCAAACAAGGTCTGTGTGCTTTTTTTTGTTTGTTTTAAGTGGCTTGAGTTAAATCCTCAAGTGAAGGGGCCAGTTCTGTTTTGTTTGTTTGGCCACCACGCACCCGAGCTACTGTTTGGGGTTCCCAATGTAGTGAGTAAACTTCACTGACTGTAGTAATTAATAAGGGTGAGCTCACCAGTAGTGTCGGACCAACGATATATGTATAGCTGTAAATAATTTAGTGTTTGTGTTTTATTGTGTATTGTATATATTTGTAAAACGCCAAATTTGGAAACCTGTTCATTTTGCATTTAAGTAAAGAGAGTTTTTTTTTTTTAATTAAAATTTGAGTAATGGTGATTTGGTTATGCGTTCAAAGGCTGAAGGTGGCGTATATTGTACATGCCAACGATAGAGGTGGCGACACCATAATAAAGAGCTCAGGTTCTTGCACACTGATTAAAGGAAGGATGGTGCAAGGGGGTTACACATACAAGGGAAAACTGTTTTTAATGTGATTGTTTTATCATATATGAGCAATCTGACCTTGAGTTAAGCAGGGCATTATATACCTGCCATGTTGCTAAGGTAAGCCAAAAGGAATCTTCTAAGACAGCCTTAACATAATATACCATACTGTGTAATGTTCTTAAGCCAACCTTCTTCTTCTTCCTCTTTATCTTTTCCCACTTTTATGTGGGGTCAATGTGCCTGATCAACCTTCTCCAAACAGCTCAGTCCTGTACCTCCTCGCCAGTCAAGCCCATTTCCTTCAGATCTTGTATTACTTTATCCATCCACCTCCACTTTGGCCCCTTTCACTTTCTCTTCCCCTGTATTTCTATTCCCATCACTCTCCTCATTACATGTTCATACCTCTTCCATCTACTTTCCTGTCCTTTCTTAGATATCTTTCCCAATTTTCTTGTATCTTTGATTGTCTCATTTCTTATTATGTCCTTTTTTGAAACGCCACACATCCATCTCAGCATTCTCATTTCTGCTCCCTTTACTGTCCGTGTCTCAACTCCATAGATCACAGCTGGTCTTACCACTGGCTTATAAAACCTTAACTTTAAGCTTTGCCTTTATCTTATGCCAACCAAGAAAAAATATTTTTTATTACTAGCTTTCTGGGAGGGAAGTATTTATTTGCTCATAAAAAACATTACATTATAATAAATGCAAATAAAAATTCCTAGTGTTTCAAAAAATGTATTAATAACTTGTGAAATGACTACTGTGAGAGAATAATTGAAGTTAACAGTAGTTAAGTATTTGGGTCTGCAGCTCACATTAAAATATATAGGCACTTATTTCAAATGCATTGAAGAGAGCTACTAAAATGCTTAAATTAATATACTAGGAGGAAGGTTGATGTAATACACCAAACATACCAGGAGATGATTAAGAGATCAGTAGATGTCCTGTAAACAACAAGACTGGACAGTTGTCACACACACAGAAATTTAAAGAATAACAGCTAAATCTAAAAGATATAAGAAGAATAAGAGTATGGTAGAATAGACTTTTATTTACTACATTATCTGGGTGTGCAAGCCAATTAACCAATCAGAGTAAATGTCAGATGATATGTATGCAATAATCAGGACTAATATGTAAATTTAGTTGTTTATAAATTGGACCTCTGCCCTTATTCTTCTGATCATTTTGTAACAGACTGCTGTGATGAATGCTCCCTCTTTCTAGAGATAATTAAAGACACAATGGACACACTTTCTTCTGCCTGGTTTATGACTTCAAATGGTTTTATCAGACATGTCCTAGTTGAGGATGTTTCTTTCTTTAATTAATATTTTAACTTCTACCACACTAGAAAAAACACATTTTTGGTTTTCATGCCTCTCCTGTAGGCGCCCCAGTCATTCCATTCATTCGCTAAATGCCACCAACAGCAGACCTGATTCAAATTAATGAGGTAGTTACTAGGTGTGACATCAATTTAACAAAAAAAGGTTTGGATTGAATCATTTGTTACCCTATAAAATATTTGTTTTGTATTTCAATAAAAAGTTTATCACAAAATAAAAGAAGATTGTACGGTAAGCACAAATACTGGAATACTTCAAGGAGAGTTATGGAAATGAATGAATGAATGAATATCATTATTGTCATTGCACAAGTAGAACAAAATTGGATGCCATCCTATCAGTGCAAACTAGCAAGAAATTATAAAACTACAGAAACATATACATATGAAGATTTATTAAAGGGATTCTAAAAGTGGAAAAGCAAAGCAAAAATCATACTACACATTAAGACTTTTTCACATTCTGCTGTTATTATGCTAAGCTGAACCACTTTGACGGACATAAAAATAGTTTGGTATCAGCAAGTCTATAGACAGTCAGGAAACAATGGCACACCAGTCTGGATTTTCAAGATGTGGTGTTCAAACTGTCATAAAAAGAGCTGAAGAAGCTGGGTGAGTTAAAGACAGAAAATGCAATGGATGCCATCTGCCTGCCTCTGATGAGCAATAATTAAAGTTTACTTACTTACAGAAGCGAAGAAAATCTAGTGAAGTGCATGCTCAGAATGTGACAGAATCATCTGACACCAAAGTACAAGACTCAATAGTGCTGTGAAGTCTTGAAAGAAGCAGTCTTGCAGGGCATTCTGAGAATAAGAAACCAGTCTTTCAAAAGATGACAAATGTAGATGAGCCTGCAGTACTGGGGAAACTAGAAAGCATGGAGTGATAACCAGTGGGAAATGGTCTTAGGGAATGATGAGTTTTATTTTTTAATAAAGGTGCCAGTATGCCAGAAGAAGAGTTGGTGAGGAGTGCATTAATGTCTATGTGCTGCCTTAGGTGAGGCCCATTGGCTGATCTGTCATGGTCTGGGAATACATTTATCTAATGATGTAGCAAAATCAATGGAATGACCACTGCAGAGAAATAGAAACAGATTTTGATTAATCATGCTGTATCTTTGGGAAAATGACTTATTGGCGAAAAAATCATATTTCAGCACAATAGCAAACCCATATACACTGCAAACACATTTAAGACCTACTTGCAGGGAAAGTCTGAAGATAGAACAGTAGCAGTATTAGACTACAAGAATACTTGGACAGCAGTGAACCAAAACAAATTGTTTCAGTTTTGTATTTTAAATGAGGCCACACAAAACATACTTTTCAATGCATTAAGGTTTATTTGTGTTTATTCTAATGCTGTTTTCTACAGTGTTTTGACGAGCAAATCAACATTTAATGCCCAGATGGTTAGTTTACAAATATTTTTTGCCCATCCTAAGATTTTTCTATAGTACCACGGTATTATCATTATCCACTGAGCAAGTTTAGTGTTAGACATTGTACCATTGCACCATGCTAGGACTTCCACTGCTCACATCTCAGTAGGCTTGAGTGGCATATAGGAGTCTACCCTGTTGGTAAACTACCCCAGGGACCCAAGTTTGATGGCGTAATTGTGTTCCCATTAAGTGTCTGTTGGGCACACTGGTTTCCTTGCATATCCTAGAGATTGGCAGGTGTAGTTGACTGGAAGGTCTCAATTTGGTGTTATTTATTGTGGACATGTATGTGAGTGAAGGATTGGCACTCTGTCCAGGGTTAGTCCCTACCTTCTGCTCCACTGATACAGCCTGAACAGTGGATTTGTAAATAAGTGTGCTTTGTAGGGACATTACCACTGATTCCAGATGCTAAACTGGGATAAGGGGTCCTGCACTACAACACCGGGCCCAGAATATGAATGGATAAACTGACAACTCTGAACATGGGTCTAACGTAGAACAGTAATTTAGATTTAGCATTGTGAATTTGTGCAAACGTGTTGTCCAATTGTAATAGCTAGAACCATTACCCATTTAGGTGCACCATCCTATTACGCATTAACATTTTTGTGTGAACATTCATATGCCTTTCATTCCTTTTCACATTCACCCCACTCCCATTGCCTTGAACTATAGAAATGTATCAAGGGAGAAGATCCAAGCTCCGTTTCACAAATAATTTAAACACTGTAATTGCCCCAAACTTTTCAAGATGATGCTAGTCGTTTCTATTCCAGTCATGTAGTTAATTAGCCTGCACAACTCTAACGCTGGCTGAAATCTTGCTACCTGTTTTAACAAACAGTCAAACACGAGCGCTTCTTTGGTTCCCTTAGGTAACTAACACAACTCTCATTTTTTTTCTCACTGTCTAAGCGGACCTATTAAGTGCATTTATCGCTTCTCACTGAAGAGTCTTACTGTATATTGGCTTACTTAGCTTCTTCACTCGCTTTAAGAGGTAACCCCTGCTTCTCATTTTTGCAGGTGACTAAGAGTCCTACCTAATTCCCTTATAAATTGAGCCTTCAAGGGCACTTCCCGGTGAACATATTTCGATTTTCTGCCCAGTTAACGTTATGCAGGTTGTATCTGCTGAGATGTGCTTCCTCCATGTTTTCTCTCTGCCAATAATTAAGCCAAGCAGGTGGAAACAGTGTGGTTGTACTTCATACAGTGGCCATGTACTTCTGCTCAGAATTAGAAAAAGATATTAATCACACAGTTTGGGAACATATCTGTCCCTGCCTGTTTTTGTTATACAATTACAAAAGTGACAGGAGAAAAAAATCAAAACCCATCTTTCACACCTGCTATTCAGTCTGGTAAGCAGTTCAGGTCACTTTAGACCAGGAGCAGTATATTTCACAACAATACTTAGCCATGACCTGGGAAATGCCTGAACTTAACAAAGTGAACTTAAGGGCCTCCTCCTACACTAGTCCGAAAGCCTCTCTCTCAGTTCTTCAGTCCCTGCTACGTGAGGCTTCCTATAAACCCCCACCCCTCATCTCTCAGTGGTCTCTCAGTAGTCTCAGGATCTCACCTTATACTTGTCTCTTTGCTTAGATACAGTTTTCAAAAATATCAGATTTTCATCAAGAAAGCCCAATCATCAATGTACTCATCTTAACTTTGTGCATAGGTTACACTTTACTGCTCATAAATTACATTTGAATTAGATTAGATTACATTATCTTTGTAATCCTAAATGGAAAGATATATGCATACAGCACCAGAAACATGAAAAACAAAGATGCATTCTTACAGGACAAATGATGCAATTAATAAATAGATAGGTAGATGAATAAATATATATGTATTGTGAAGAAACTGCAAAATGAGTATAATGAGTATAAGGATTTATGCCATCAACCATAATCCCCTTTATCACTTTTGCCCAAATGATGCCCCATGTGCTGGTTTTATTCGCCTGTTCTAGTTTTCTGTCTCCAATCTCTTGCTCACTCACCCTTTTCAGTTTTTTCATGCATTATTCCTGCAATTCTTCTCTTACATATTCTTATACACTTACAGTAGATGTTTCAATCCTTGCTCTGACAGTACACCAGCACAGATTCTAATGTCTGGACACTGTAGCTGCTAAACTTCTCCTTGTCTCTAGATGGAAGACAACTGATCTAATTGTGCTGAAGAACTGACTGGCTAACACTTTCAGTGTGATTCTTCTGAAGTTGTCTGCTTCATGATTTAAGGAAGTGACGCCATTCACTACTGAGATTGTGCTTTCATATGCAAAGGCGTGTGATGCAGTCATTCCCTTTGTTAAGTGTGGTGGTGTGGAAGGCCCCTGGTGGTAGGGCACAGAATGTAGGACTAGTAACAGATACTGTGAAAATTTACTTCATATAATGATTGTTTGTCATTTTGATATATTGGTTTGTTTTATGACCTTCTTAACACTAGAATTACCAAATTCTACAAAAACATTCATAATCCTGGCCCAACTTATGCAAAGTCCAGTTTGTGATTATGTTTTTACGAGACAGCAGTTCTTACCGCTGCACCACCAAAGTGGTCGTATTAAGAGCATGTCAATGTCGCACCCTAACGGGAGTTCTTTTTTTTCGCAGTTATATTGTTGAATAAAAGTGTACTTCTTTTGTTATTCTTGTACCTTTTGTGAAAGTGCTTATTTGATATTTGAACATCAGACCCCACACATTATACCCTACATGTCTACATTTTGTCAATTATTACTAAAACGTGAAAAACGTTTCTGTTTTAACAATGTGTTTACATAGATTGTTGTAGACGTGGAACACACATGAAATGCATGTATTCCAAATGACGATATATTATTTACCTTCTACAACTCACGGCAACTCACACGCAGGTAAACAGACTTGAGCTGAGAGAACTTTCTGCAGCGGTGGAGGGATGGAATAGCAGGCTGCCTGCTGCTTGTGCTTATCGACACATTTACAACACAAAAGATGCTGACGGAGAGGTGTGATCGAATTTAAGATGAGCCAGGATTACAAGTTTTTTCATAAGCTTTGGTAATTCTAGTGTAAAAAAAAAATAATCACAAAAAAGAGTCTACTACTCTAATCCGATGAATATGTCTATGTGTGTTTAACTGGCTGGTATAGCAACTGTTGAAGAATGACCCTTATATATTTTATTTGTAATAGTTTCACCAAATTGAGTTCCATGCCAATGATTTTATTATGATTACAAAGTAATGTAAGTAATGTCATGTTTGGCTCCACAGCTGCCTGTGAGATCCTAGAGAAGAACAGATGGAAAACCTGTGGAGGAACAATAGACAGCTCTGGATGCCTCAATGCATGTTCTGTTTTCTTTTCTTCTTTTTTATGGTGAACAGAAAAGGAAGTTTATAGGAACCCAGAGAAGCTAAGCCTCATGAGGTCTACAACAGATAGGACGACACATCCAGTCACGTGGTCTTGGGTCTGGTTAAAAGAGAAGAAAGGTCAGAGAATGGGGAGTTCACTTCCAGTCAGGCCACCTGGATGAAATGTCCAGACAATGGCAAAAGTGGAACCAGTGGATTGCTATCCCTGAAAAATAAACCAAAATGCCCTACTGGGGAACACAAAGGAAGAAGACTGAAATGTAAGCTACCTAAAGATGGAGTTTGACTTTTTCAAAGGAGGTCCACTCATTTAATTAAATCACTCTTGAGAACCCAAATAATGTCAACATCATGCTTGGAGGTGATTATCTCTGATTTACATGTCTCCTCAGTTGCAATAGAATAAAGTAAATATCAGCAGAAAACATTAGCTGTAAGTTAATGTGGTCTTTTCACTTTCACAGTGGGTATTAGCTATGTATTCCATAAAGTACAATCATGCAGAAAAGTCTGGGCACCTCCCGCTCCAATTGTTGAATCTCTATGTGAAAAGAACTTCATACAACCTCTGCTTAGTTAAACTATATCCACACATATTAATGTACCATTATTGTAGTAATCATTTGCTTGATTTATGACACAATATTTAAAAAATAAAGCAGTGAATGTGAAATATGCCCACACTGTATGTGAAGCTTTGACCTTGAGCTGGCCTTTCCTCATTCTTTCTTCATGCTTAATTTCCTCAAGTTAACTTTACTCCTGAATTGTTCTCCTTAACAATGAACAATTAACTATTGTCCTTCTGTATGGCTCTTATTAGAAATGTAACAATAAACTAACATCTTTTCTCAGCACAAAATTACTTAACTTACACTTTACCGCTACCTACCATAGATAAAGGCCAGTATGATTCCACTGCCATTCCTATTCAGTAAGAAGAAAGGTGCTGCAAAGATGACACATTTTATTGGAAATACCTGTATGTGCCCATTTTCAAGTTAACATAGTCAAGCGTACAAAAGTATCTGAACTTGGAAATGATCTTGTCTTTATACACAATGAACCAACATTAAATACACATTTTCATAGATAAATGCACCCATTTTTTTAATTTCAATGGCCTCAACCTTTTTAGCTAAGCTATTTTTGACTTCAGATTTAAGGGGAGGCAGAGGCAGAGCATCATTTGCAAGACAGTGATCAGTTTTCGAAAACTCATCTGAGTACTCCTGATCTCGGCCAAATTGGATTTGCCAGTTAGTATAATCTGGGCAACTTTGAGATGAAAGCTAATGTGGACATAGGGTGGGGAGTGTGGACTCAAAACAGGCAGTAACCAGATTGGGGTTTGAAGCCAGGCTTCTGGATCTGCAAAACACTGATGGTATGTATTTAACAATAATATGGCTCATTGGAGTGGCTTGGAACACAAAACTCACAAGATAATTCATTTTATAATACAGAGGTCATTATAATGCAATGCACAATATATTATCACTACAGCCAATTATGAGGGGAATAATGGGTAAAGTTTGCACTACAATATAATCCACAATGCAGACATTATGTCTAGCTAGTAATGGCGTGAAACCCTAAATTCACAATATAATGCAGTGCATTTTATAATACAGAAGTCATCAAAATATTCATAACCCACACTCATAATAATTAAGGCATACAGGGATGATGCATTAAACTCAGTGATGCATTTCTTTATACAGAGATTACAGTACAATAAGACATTATACTTTTGACAGTTAGCTACAAATTAAATGAAACATTTTGATACAGGGGACTAAAGGAAAAGGTACAGCAACTATCCCAGCTGGAATGCCCATTCATTCAGGTTGTCCATCCATGATGGACTCCCGGCCGGGTAAGACATAACTATCAATCCCAGTCTGGAATAACATATCAAATTCACAATAAACACATTTTGCAATTCAAGTTATGATACAAAGCACAAAAGTTTGAATTAACATGAGCCACCCTAATTTGGGGTGTTCATAAGAAATGTAATGATTTACTTCATGAGGCAGATGTACATCATAGATAAGAAGAGTTGCACTTTACTTTTTTCAATTTAAATGTTTAAAGTCTAAATATTCTTGATTGTAATAGAAATTTGTCATTTTTCACCTTCTGATGGAAATCCAGAGGGCTAAATCCCTGATAAAGGATTAAAAATAACATCATATTCACAATCATAAACTTTGAAATAGTCTTAAGATGATACCCCTAATGCTTATGTTTGAAATTTGTCATTTTTAAGTTTTTTGGGAGTGGCTTTTAGAGGGCTAGTAAAGAATGAAATGTTGAAAATATTATCATGTTCACGATCAGCAATCTTGAAACAGCATAAAATGACACTCCATCTATCTATCTATATTACTGATCCCCATTTTTTAGAAGTTTTGTAAGAAGAAGTAATTTTGACCACTTGTAGCCCATTAGTGGTGTGAACCTCTGGGGTCAGTTGATGTGGCATGTGCAACTTCAGGTTCTTCTGATCATTTTTGGCACCTATTTCTTTACTCTTTATCATAAGGGTGTCATTTCCTGCACAAAACATACTATAGTCCAAAAATGGCCTAGAAAGTAGTCTTTTTGAGTCTAGGGAGCAAAAATTAAACATCAAGATGTGTGGAATGGTATATTACATCTGGGGGTTTCTTGCACTAGTGAGTCAGGAGATGCCAGGCCAAAAAAAAAAAAAAAAACTGGACCAATTTAAAAGTATTCATAAGTAATTGTTATGATCACAATATACTGTAAAAATCATCAATATGACACCATGCATTTCTAAATGCAGAGTTTACGGTAACATGCATACAGCTGTCATAACAAGCCAGGGAGGGAGGATGCTACGTAAAAGTCACAAAATGAAGGTTACAATACAATATGAAAGTCATAATATCGAGCTAGTAATGGGATTTACAATATAATACAGGAGGTCATCATATATAACATCATTTTGTACCCCATTACAATCAAGACCATTACTTTGCTCAATGAAAAATCTAGAAAACAAAGATTCCCCTGAATTTTACTAAATTTTTCATTATTACATTTTGTGTCACCTAGCAGCATTGATATTAAACGGTTAATGAGGATTTGGGTGACATATATCATCAACTGACTTATACTGTCAGGGAACCTCCGATTATTACAAGTTCTTAAAACATGGAGAGTTAAATTCTTGAGGTGTACTTGTCAAAACATTTATGCTTTATTCCCAGCGCTAATATATATATATTTTTTTTCAAATTTTCGATTTGAATCTACAGGACACATCCCACATAGCTAAATGAAACTAAACTTTTTAGCTTCACAAATTTCTTTCATAAACTAGCTGTGCTACTGGTTTAAGAATGGATGAAATCTAAGTAATAAAAGTAGACCTCTCACCATGCAGTGTATGTGTGTTTTATTTGCCATTTGGTATTTGTAAAAGCAGCATTAATGTTTGAGATGTGCCATTTGTTGGAATGACAAATACAATGCGTTTTATTACTAAAATGTCTGTGATGCTTCATTTTTTGGAATGACAGAGATGAACACATAAACACAGACACTTATCTTTCTATTAAGGTGGATAAAGGAGAAAGTAGGGTGAAATGACACCTTTTATTGGCTAACTAAATAGATTACAAATGCAAGCTTTCGAGGCACCTTGCCTGATGAAGGGGCCAATAAAAGGTGTCATTTTACCCTACTTTCTCCTGTATCAATTTATGGCTAACACGGTACAACACTCTACTGCTATTAAGGTGGATGTAAAATTGAGTATTTTAAGAAAGCATATAATAATAACAATAAACATTTTGATTATATAGCACCTTTTCCATGCTTATAGTGCTTCATATTACTTATCGATGTGTTTAAGTGAATTTGAGAATATTTATTTTTCTTTACACACTGAATTTGAATATAATGAGGTTCATTATATTCAGAACATATAAAGATTGGATGTAAACTGAACCGACTGTTCTTTACGTGTGAACACGCCCATTTTTGGAACTTATTGTAATAATCTGTGTTAAGTGGGTACATTGTCCAATGACAATAGATATGCTTGACTCATATAAATCTGTGTAATCACAGCCCAGTCATTTTTGGGAAGGCTTCATCATATGTCTGGCATACTTAACTCGTACACTCAATTCTTATCCTGAATTCATGGTTCTTACCAACTTTGCATACAAATATTGTACAGGCTGCTCACCTTATAGACCAACTGAGAATGCGAGTGCTTGGCTGAACTGCTTCTGTTGTTAGTGGGAATTCTTCTATTTACTTTGATATTTTACCTACATGGAAGTGTAAGAGAGGAAAACAGTGAAAGATCCTCATGTGAAATGCTGCATCTGATGCATATAGGTGATGCTTGGGTTAAGTAGATGAACTACATGAGGAAAGGAGAGGCGCACCCAAAAGGGAGAGACAAAGCAAGCAGGCCTCATTTACCTTAGATGAGGGTAGATGCTGACATTCCCCAAGGACACAGCATGCTCTTATTCATAGGTGTAAACTCATTGACTCATTCTCTGCTTCTTGATGCAGATGGTTTTGCCCCATCACTTGGATTCAACATGTACTGAAAGGCACACACAGGTGTATAAATATGGAGCGAGAGTCTAAGCCCACCCACCACCTTCAAGTGCACCTACATTGGCATTTGCTGAACCCCTAGATGAATGAGATGGCTGAATATGTTCTGCCTTCCGACCAGAGCTCTAAAGATTAACCCACAATTCCATTTACCATGGTACTGATCTTAATAGATTTTGTGCTGTTAAGTCTAATTGTTTAAATCACAACTCTGTCATAAACAGAAAGAGTTCCAAAGTTTATCAGAAAAATTAAACCATGTAAAGCTATTAATTGTGATAATTCTTTCAGATTTGGCAAGAATTCTCTTATTCTTTCCATTGGAGGCTCCATCTAATTTTAGCATAAACAATTTACAATTATGGTGAAAGACAATATTTTTTTAAAAAGCTCCCCAAAATCATATAATGTACGGATGTTTTTTTTCATTGTGACACGAAAACATGAGTCCATCCTGCAGTCTTGAGTCCCCCTCGAGTTTCATAGCCGTCATTGTTTTACTTCTGTGGTGCTTATTGTGAAAATCCAAATATCACTGCAAAGCAAATGAAGATGACTGTGTGCAATACAAACATTGCAGATGTGGTGCTTTTATAATGAATGCCATGGTGTCAGATAAATTATACTTAAGCTGCATATTACTTATGTGTTCTTATATTATGTTTCCAGATGGCAGATGATGCTTATTCATGTTTTGTTATAAAAGAATGTGTGATTTTGATGCTGTGAGGATTTTCCCTGGCTCCCTGCAATTAATCTATTGAAGGAAATCAGAATAAAAAAATGGATGGATGGAAGAATATTTGTGAATCACATGGTCTAATAGCTAGAACACACGCAGGTTAAGTTGATCGATGATTTAGATTGGCGCTATGTGAGTGAGGGTTTGCACATTAATGGGCCCTGTGATGGACTGGCACCTTGTCTGGGCTGTGATGGACTTGCACCTTGTTTAGGCTGTTTCCTGCTTTGTGCCTATTTCTGCCACTATAGGCCTTGGAACCTAATGATCCTGAATTGAATTAAGAATATTCAGTTATTTTTAGAAAGTTCTGAGTTTTATTCATTTGATTTTAATAAAATCTTGAAATAAGCCAGAAGGCACACTTTACTTTCCAAGCAACATCTAACTAATGTTCTAACATGCTGCAAATATTCTCGAAATACATGAATGCTCAGGCTACTGCACCTAAATTTTGTTGTACTTAGTTAAGCACCTTCTTAGGGCTCATTTATACTTCACGCTCAGAACGCGTACGCGCCCGCATCATGGCTGCCACGCGTCCCCAGCGTTCATTTCACGCGTCCTCTGAGCAGGTCCTCAGAAATTAACGCGACGCGTGCACGAGTTGCAGTACCAGCAAAAAGTCGGGGGGCGCAGTGTGCTAAAAGTCGGAATGTGACGTCAGAGTCTCTGTTTACTATCTACATGTGACAGAAAGCCTCTATGCAGATCCTACGGGGATCGATGTGCGTGCTTTGCTGTTTGGTGAATGGTTCGATGTGGTGAAGCAAAATGCTGACATACAGATGCATTCGTGGTGATTTTATATTCAAGCGTCGCATATTCCCGATTGTAATGACACGATGCATTTTAAAAGTCTCACATAACATCTTTGTGCCGTGTTTTTTTTTTTTTTGCAACTTAACAACAGCAACATAATGTATATCGCTGTATTTGAGCCACTGAGAAAAAAAATAAAGGACACGGTGAAAACGTGTATTTTGTGATTAAAGTGGAAATTTCGGCTTTAATCTCAAATTGCCCACTTTAACCTCGTAGTTGACTTTATCATTAAAGCAGACGGTTGTAAACATCATCCCAGTTTTTAATCGCCGCGAGCTTCTTGGACCTGACAGCTGCGGCAAGCAGCAATAAATCACCACACAGAAAAATTAAATGTATGATATTTCAACTCTCTGCACATTTAGAATCTTTAGATTTGTAGTTGATATCACTTTCATGATTAAATGCATTAAAGTGTGTATGTTACATTTTACATATAATTTTGTTTAAATAATGAATACTGTTAATAATTACACACATGGGGGGAATAATTACACACATGGGGGTGACACGGCGGCGGAGCGATAGCACTGCTGTCTCGCAGAGAGTTATGTTGCTGGTATATCCTGCTTGTATTCCACACTGTGCTCCGGTTTCCTTCCAAAGATATGCAGATTTGGGGATTTGGTGCCGCTAAAATGATGCTAGTGTATGCGAGTGCTTGTATTCACCTTGCGATGAGCGGAGACCTTGTCCAGGGATTGTTTCTCAGTGCCCAATGCTTGCTGGAATGGACACATCCCTGGATTTATGGATTTAATCAATAAACATCCTTTTCAGAGATATTGTGGTAAGGTGTTATCGGAATTAGATAGGTGTTTTAGGCAATTCACAACACAGAGAAGCCAAACATGTTCTCACCGTGATAATATCTCGCACTGCCACCTGGTGGATTCCTCCAGATTTACGTAAAGTACGCGCGCAAGTATAAACACTACAACGCTTGCGTAGCAGGAGCGTCCTCTGCAGCATGCGTCGCATTGCATGAAGTATAACTCCGGCCTTATGGTGTACTCTGTGAAAGGTATTATGTAAATTCATTTTTGATTTATTTTTTTTTTGCTTGGTCAGTCAGTCAGTCAATTTCTAACCAGCTTTGTCCTGAATAGGGTCACAGGGGTGCAAGGTAAGAACTAAACCTGGACAGGGTGCCAGTCCATCGCACGTGAACACACGTACACACCCATGGACCAATTTAGTATCACCAATCCACCTAACCTGCATGTCTTGGGACTGTGGGAGGAAACTGGAGCACCCAGAGGAAACTCACACAGACATGAGAACATATAAACTCCATGCAGGAAGGACTCAGGTTTCCTTACTATGTGTCACCCTTTTATTCTTGGTGCATTATGAAATTTGTAAATGGGTGTCTGGAAATGTATGTAATAGTCCAGCTATACATTTACAAACTCAGTTAATCGAATTAAGAAAGTCTATTTTAGGAATCTTTAATATTTTCAAGCCTACCTAATTTGATTCAGGGTTGTGTAGAGCCAAAAAATATATAGGCAGACCTGGGTGCAAGGCAAGAGCCAAACCATCAAAGGGCCCACATATGCACATATCTACAATTAGATTCACAAAAGGATCATTTTCAATCAACTATTAACCCAGTGTACACTCTCTTCACAGTAAAATGCAGTAACTTGATCATGCAGCACTCCATCTATCCGTGAATGTACTTATTGTACATTATTGGTAATTTCTTACCATGTAAATTACCAGAACAACTAATGTTTTTCTAGTATGATTTTGATATATTTCATTTATGTATTCTACCTTTATGGTCAAAGACAAAGTACTTTTCACTTTCAGCTCTACATTAATAACTGACAAATAATTACAACTCACCAACAATGTCTCATTGAAGACAGGGAAAAGCTAACAAATTCAACATTTAAAGAATATGGCAGTGCTTTCCTAATATAGACATCTTTTTCGGCTTGTCATCTCGTTGTAGGCCTTGAGTGCTTAATTGGGGCTCATCACAGAGCTGAAGTTGCCATCTGGGCAGGAAAACTTTTCATTTGAAATCAAATGCCATTTATTTCCGTGCAGATTGTGGCAGCAGACAAGTGTGCAAAGAGTCTTTGAAGATATTTTGTGTGCAGTAGGTGGCAGTGTTTTGCTGCTGAATTCGTGAATGCTTCTGCTTATTCACTGGCTCATTGTTATCATCCATAAAAAGTAATTAGAGTGTGTGTCATGAGAGTTGAGCACAGGTAAGGAACACCAGACATTCTTAAGTCTGAGACAGACAGATAGATAGATAGAAAAGGTTCTCGTATATTTTATATATGGTATATGTGATATTTTTAACACTACATATTAAATTTCAAGAATCTGGAAGGTATGAGAAGTCTTACGTATTAGTGGACAATGCTGGGAGGTAATATCCAGGCAACTGAGATGTCATGTACTGTAGGAGATCAGAAAGATGAGGGGCAGGGAGTATGAAATTTGAGAAAGGAGAGCACTGTCTTTACATCTTTCCCTGTTGAAATTAATGGTGATTCACATAAAGTAGATAGATAAATAGATGTCATGGATGAGCTAACATCCTGACCGAGATGGATGGTGTACCCTAACCCAGCTGGGAGGTCTTTGGGTGAATGGAATGGTTGGATGGGCATCCTGGCTGGGATGGCTACTGCTCCCTTTCCTGTTTGGGAGGATGATAACATGTAAGGACAGATGGTGACTGCCTTTCTGGGTTATGTGTTTTTCCCTAGCACTTTGGGTGACAGCATTCCTTCTACGTAGCTTCCTTTTGGACACCCACAGCACTGCATGGAAGTTGAAGTTCTGGAGAGCAGCCCCAGTGGGGGTCCATGCAACCACTAGAGGGTGCTGTTGGCAAGAGTCTCCTCTTTCAAATGGAATTTCCTCCTGACTCAGAAATGCTTGTCTCAATAGTGCAAAGATACCACATGTACTCCTGGGTCTGGGTTAAAAGAAAACCTCCGCCTCACCCAGGCATGTCAGGAGAGGAGAAGGACAATGTTTGCCTAGGAAGTTTGGAGGAGGAGAAAAGAAAGAAAGAGAAAGGACTTTTTATTGTGAAGAAGACTATGGAAAGTTATTTTGTTTAATAAAAAATAATCCTTTTGAGTCTATATGCGAAATTGTGTCTTTGGTTTTTTTTGGATCACCCCTAGTGATCACAATAGATAGATAGATAGATAGATTAGACTTTAGTTTTCCCAAGAGGACGCATTAAAAGAATCCTCTTAACTCGCTAGGCTTTTCTCCGCAGTTCCCACCGCTATCTAAATCATAGGTTGGCTTGTTACTTGCCTAAATCATGACTACCATTCTAAAGCACTCTGTTTCTCATCTCCTGTCTCTTTTTCTGTCTCTCTATCTTTCTCAGTTGTGGCCTTTTTCTCCCAGTCCAGTAGCGAGCCTCATCTAAACTCTTTTCACTACCATAGTCCCATCCTGTAGCGTTAAATGGTGTTAAGGCCACTGCCTGGTCTAAAGTCACTTCTCGAGTACAGGAGGGTCACTTTTAATACAGGGAGTTCAGACTATGGCTCTCTGTATCATCTCCCACTGTCATGGTATTGCTGAGATCTTGTGGCATTGTCCTAAAGACGGTTCCCTAACTGCATATTTTATAAAGGCTGCAGTGGCTGATTCTCTGCCATATCCCATTTCACTTGCTGAACAGAGGATCACTCACTCTTGACATATACATGCTTGTCTGCCCTCTGGTGTAATAGTAGAATATTTCTTTTACACCCTCTCATGTCATCAGTCTTTCTCTTTATTATAAAGGTGTCCCTGGAGATTCATCAAATGGGGGCCCACTATATGAGGCATGGTCTACCATGTACATATTCACCTAGTGAAGGTTTGCAGTGGGATCTTCCCATACTTTGCACCATCATTGTGGACATATAGGTATAAGTGACTCCCCAGATGTGTTATAGTACGGAGTGAGAAGCGTGCAGATAGTTGTCTTATTTCCCCTAAAAACACCTTCACTTTTTTGGGGTTCTCCCTTGCCTCGCCCATGGCATTTCTTCTTTCATTTTTCTCCATCTCTTCTACTCTATTCAGATTTAACTATTTACAAATGACTGCAACATTATCTGTTTTTTTCATCATAAGTCTTGTGCACAAATCTTCATTGCACAATCAGGTCTCCCTAACTTAAGGGGAGAGGCTACTTGCCTTCCTTTGGATTGCCTTAATTTTCATGTTTGCACTTATGATTTATATATTGTTGAGGAATTTTCATTCATCTGACACGGCTAACTACTTCAGTCGCTCATGCCAATAAAAGCAAACAAGATTTTTTGAGCATCAGCATAATAAAATATTCATGAATAAAATCAGATGATTATATTTTTATTGTCATGGAAATGCCGCTTGGAAGTGGTTCTCAAAGAGTAGTTGTTGTGTAGCAGCTCCAACCCCGCCTAATGCACTGCATGCCTCAGGCTTGCCAGCAGTATGCGGTCAGTGGGCCCCTGCATAGTGACAGACTGATTGTTTGGCAGAAACGGTCACAGTGCCTTAGGTAAGGGGGCCACGAGACACAGGGAAGGATGAAACTGGCACAGTCAGAGAGATGATTTACTAGAAGCATAGCAGGCATAGTCTTGCAGTCTGGTATTGCTAAGGTGCTCAGTTCAGAAATATAAACCTGAGTGTTTCAACAGCTGCATGTGACATTGAACATGGCTGTTAACCCATTTGCCCATCGAATTGAAGAGTGAGTGTAAAGTTTATGTGACATTTTTATGTTTGACAGAGATTAAGATAACTGTATTGTAGATAGTTGCACCAATACTACTGAAGATACCATAACATAAATATCTCCTAATAATTAATAATTGGTACGACTGCTGCCTCGCAGTAAGGAGACCTGGGTTTGCATGTTCTTCCTGTGTCTGCGTGGGTTTCCTCCATTTGCTCCGGTTTCCTTCCTAAGTCCAAAAACATGCAGGTTAGGTGCATTGGCGAACCTAAATTGTCCCTAGTGTGTGCTTGGTGTGTGTGTGCGTGCGCTGCGGTGGGCTGGCTCCCTGCCCGGGGATTTCTTCCTGCCTTGCGCCTTGTGTTGGCTGGGATTGGCTCCAACAGACCCCCGTGACCCTGTGTTAGGATATAGCGGGTTGGATAACAGATGGATGAATATACAGTAATTCAATATCCCAACTTAATTTACAAAATACTACCCCTTTATTATTATGGATCAATAACAACTATCCATTACAAAACCTATCGGTGTTGGAACAGGCAACGGTGGATGCAAGTTAGGAGCCAGCTCTACGCAGGAGGTTCACACAATGCCATTTAATGTAAAAATCCTAAAATATAAGCTCATGTGCACCCATTTGGATACTTTTAATAAGGTTAAACTGAACATCACTAGCCATTATTTTACATCATAGCTTGAAGTCGAAGCCTATCCCAGCACGATTAGAGCAAGTCAGGATTAACTCTGAACTGAATGGCATTCCATTAAATGACACATTCGTGTCCACAAGGTTTAGAACCATCAACTCAACTACCTTAAATATCTTTGCAATGAAGAAAATGGACATGGAGAGAATACAGTATATAAGTTCTGTATGGAGAGTCAATAAGCTAGGAATCAAAATCAAATTTTGCAAACTTTTACAACTTGACTGTTCTGCTGCTCTACTGGATATCTCATATATGATTGTATTATACTCAAATGGACTTCTAATACCCTGATTTACAAAAAGATAAAAAGTCCACTCAGATGTCAAAAATAACTGTTTTTTCTGTTTAATTCTTTTTGGTGATTTGAGATAATGCTCAATATACAAATTACTATTTAAAATCATCTTAAACCCAATTAGTTAATATTTTTCTTCCAGGGGGTGTGATGCCTGGAAACATCAGGAAAGAACTGCAGTCAGGGTGCCAGTGCATTGTAGGGACATATCATGTTAATTTATAATGTAGCACCCGGCCAGGATGTCTCTACGCTGGGAGAACCGGGGAGCAAGCATGGCCAGAGCGTTACCTCCCCCAGGACACCAGATGGCAACCCCCCGGGTTGCAGCAATGCCTCTGTCTCCCGCAATGCTTCATGGGAGTTGGAGTGTGGTGCAGCCCTGTTGGGATGTGCAGGCACTGCCAGGGGGTGCTGCAGCAGGAGCTGCTGAGCCCTTATGGGAAGTTCTTTGGCCACACCTGGAAGTGCTGCTGGAAATGAGCCATGAAGCACCTGGAGCACTTCCGGGTGCCTTATAAAAAGAGCCAGCAGCCACCACTCGGGGAGGAGGAAGACAAAGCTTGACCCGAGGAGTAAAGGAAGGGATTAATTGTTTGTGCATTGTGCTGTGCTTTGGACTGTGTTTTACTTGTGGGGAACAGGGAAGGCATATCGCACAAGGGAAAAAGAAAAATAAACCTGGTGTGCATTGAACTTGGATGTCACGCTTGTCTGTGTCGGGTTCAGCTGGCAGTACCAGCCTGGTGGGCCACAAGAGTTAAAAGTTAACTTCTGCAGAAGAAATGGAGTACTTGTCTGGAGAAGAAATGGAGTACTTGGAGAGGACCAACACAGACATGAAGAGAGCATACAAACTCTACACACACAGTGAGCAAGCCAGAATTCAAACACAGTCTCCTGGAGCTGTAAAGCAGCACTGCTTACCCTTGAACCACCATGTTTTCCTGTATGAAGTAATGTAACACAACATAGTGGGTTAGTGGTAAGCTGTTCTGTGCCTGTGTGAGTTCTTATTCAGGTATTTCATTTCAAACCTCAAAAGATGTACACAATCCAATAATTAGTGTCTCTATAATGGGGGTGTGCAAGAATGGGGGCCTACAATTAGCTGGTTTCCTGCCCAGGGTTAGTTCTTACTTTGTGCCCAGTGCTAGCAGGACAAGCTCCAGTCTTAGGGTTACTAAACATTAAGAGGTGTCTCAGATGACACAATATGGATGGCTCCTTACCCAACCAGGACTCCCATATTATATATGGGATGGATGGGCTACCCAACTGGTTTGGAAGGACAGGTTAGATTAATTGGCATCTATTGCCTAAGGTCTGTGACCTGGAAATGGCAGGCATCCTATCCAGGTTGTTTCCCACGTGGTGCTCAATAATGCCTTTATAGGCACTGGATTTCTGCAACGCCATATTGGATTAAGTTGGTTCAAGCCTTTATGTATGAAGATAGTATTATTACAACCCTAAAATGGGATTATGTAGGTTATGTTAATAAATGGATGGTTATTAACAACAATAAAGGATTACAGTACTTACAGTATTAGAGTGAAATTATAGGGTGTGACCGCAAGGGGACACCACTGAACCTCAAACCTCAGACACAATAGTATCCAACATAGTCCTGGATACAAATAAAAGATTTTATTTCACAATATTAATCAACGTGCACAAGCAAACCAAACCACGAATATAAACAAGTAAGTCTTCTCCTTTTCTCTCGTTCTCTTCCCATTGAGTGTCACCTGCTGCTTTCCAACTGTGACTTATCTGGGTGAGGTGGCAGACTCCTTTTAAACTGGACCCGGTAATGCTTCCGACACCATAATGTGTCTGTCCTCTTGGAGGCATTTCCAGGTCATGTGAAAAACAGGGTGGTCTTCTTTTGGCAGTGTCCTCTAACAGCACCAAGATACCCTGACAGGGCTGCATTTCTGGCTTCAACTCCCATGTACCTCTGTGGCTGTCCAAACTGTGACCCCTTAGGAGTACCACTGCCACTTTTCGTTTTGGGGATTGAACCTCACCTGGCTTTCATTTCCATCTAGTCCATCCTTTAAAAACGGGAAAGAAGTTATTTTCCCATCTGACTGGCGTACCCATCTGTCCTTCATGGCAGTCCGAAAACACAATCCAATAATTAATGTCTCTATAATGGGAGTGTGTATGAATGGGGGGGGGGGTACTACAATTGACTGGTTTCCTGCCCAGGGTTAGTTCTTACTTTGTGCCCAGTGCTAGCAGAACAGGCTCCAGTCCCAAGGTTGCTGAACTGTATTAAAAGGTGTCCCAGATGACACAATATGGATGGCTCCTTACCTAGCCAGCACTCCCATGTAATGGAAGGTCTAGGATGGTTGGGCTACCCAGCTGGTTTGGAAGGACAGAGAGGGACTTTCCTTTGTGGACAGTGTCAGGGATGCCAGGGGCAACGACCCGGCCGGGACGCCATGAGGGACCGGAAGAGGGTCAAAGCCCACCCTGGATCACGTGGGGGCCGCCTTCCTGGTTGCTCTGGGGGCCACGGGTACAGGGCATGGAAGCTCCACCCTGTAGGGGCCCGTGGTCACCGCCAGGAGGCGCCCCAATGCCTTGGGGACCTCTTACCCCAGCACTTCTGCCACACCAGGAAGTGCTGGGGGGAAGATTTAGGACGGCACCCGGAGAGCTGCCGGGAGGACAGCCGGCACTTCCGCCACGCTGGGGCGTGGCCAAGGGAGGAATGCCGGGAACACCTGGGGCTCATCCGGGAACTGGATAAAAGGGGCCGTCTTCCTTCATTCAGGGCTGGAGTCGGGTGGAAGCAGGACGAGGCAGAAGAGAGTGTGGAGGCGGCCCGAGAAGAGAAGGCATTGTGTGGCCAGGACTGTGTGTTGGGGTTTGTGCACTTTTGGACTGAGTCTTAGTGACCATCCTTTTGTAAATATTGTAAATAAAATACATGTGGTGGTGACAAACAACATGTCCACCTGTCTGTGTCCAGGTCGGCTCCACAACAGATAAACCCCTGATACATAGGGTGGTATCAAACCCACTAGTGCTGCTTTCAGTGGTGCCCCAAGCACGGCAACCTGGGAACTATAGTCCTGGCGTTCGGCCGTGCCGAAGTACTTGGGGACCTCAAGGCAGAGCTGTAGATGGAGGTCGTCTCCTGTTTAAGAAGTTCATGCCAGACATGGATGGGCCTCCCAGGTGTGATGCCAGGGCCACACTTCCAACCGAGAGTGTGGAAGGATATGGACAAGGTTGCTAGGAGGTGTTGTGGAGAAGGGGGAGGAGAGACAAAGAAGAGAAGCATTGTATTGTGCTTGGGTGAAGTGTGTAAAGAAGCCTGTTTAGAGGTACTTCATCATAAATAAATCCTTCTTTGAATCCAGGACTTGGTTCTGTTCGATTGTGTCTGGTGTTTGGGGTGCTATTCCGGCTTCTACAGGTCACAGAGGGTTAGAGAATGTTATTTACAGTTATTAAAGATAAATGTGTCTACTGTTATTCTTATGTGAAGTGCCCAGCCGACCTTAAACTGTTCTTCCATTCTCCACTTGAGTGAGGCTGCAGTCAAACATTTTGTCACTTTGCTCGCCTGTCCTTTTTCATTTCCAGCTCCCCACCAATTGCACTACTGACTTTCCAATATTTGCCTTCACTCTTTATTTGATTGTCTGATTTCCTTCATTTGTCATTCTCTGACATCTTTGCAATTATTCCCTATTAAGCTCTGTATTTATTTTTTTCTGACTGTGGTGTCTTCTCTCACTTTTCAAGAGGCGTCTTTTTATCTAATTCTGGATTGGCCGGGCCAGTATAGTAAAGATCACATATTAGAAAATGAAAGTCAGTAAGTAAGGATTTTTTTTCTACTTCTCTTGATGTTCAGTTGTTGTGCTTTGCTGTCATTGGTAATGAAAAATCCTGAGTCGGCACAAAGTGACAACCTCGGACACTGTGACAAAGAGGCGCCTGCATTTACAGTATACAAGCATCAAACATGGTTTTTACACATTACACGAGCGTATGCTCCATTCTCAACTGTCTCTAAATCTGCAGATGGCTGGCCACCTGGATGGCCATATAAAGTGATATTGCACTTTTGAACAATGTGATGAATTGTTACATCTTGGAATACTGTAGGGTTAAAAAAACACCCCATAATTGAAATGGGAAGTGCAGCTGTCATTACAGAGTGTGGCTAATAAAATCAGAATATTACAGCCAGAATTAACAGATTAATGCTTGGATCTGGATCTGGAGCTGTTTCCCAGGAGCTGAGTTTCTCGGCTTGCTTTCTAGGCTTTTCTCAAATAAGTGTAACTGGGAAATGGGCGTGAGGTAGGTGACAGCACTTCTCTGTTTTATTATTAAAGCTGACATGTTTTAATCAGGACTCCTTCGCTTCTCCTCTTGTCTTATTCTTTCCCTTCTAGTGCATGCCAGTCCTGACTTTATTGCCCTTTCTGCCATTCCTGACATTATTGCCATTTCTGCTGTTATCTATATTTAATTACTTGTTTGAAGCCTCTTGTAATAATTACTTTGAGATAGTGGCCTACTGATTGGATGCATGAATGTGTTATACATGCCATCTGGGGGTTGGTTCCTGCCTTGATTTCTCGTCTGCCTGGAAAGGCTTTGACTCTTACAAATCTGCCATATTGATGGATGGTGGGAGATGTCGAGTCTGGCAGACTATCAACTATTGACCACAATAGACATCTTATGATTGCAAATGGAGTTCATGAACTTTGAGTCTGCCTCTTGAGAAAAGCACCATATAGTACAAACAATGCTTATTTTATATATTGCCTTTCAATAGTGAACACTATCCAAAGGTACTTCATAATTTCCTGAGATTGGGTGCAACTATTTCATTTAGAGGCTGCAGGCCACGCAATGAGTCAGAAACAGGGATTGAATAAGGAATAAACAGTAAATCTGAGTAAAATGTGTTAGCATTACTGCACCAAATCATTGTCTGTGTGTTGTCTGCACATTGTTTCTTTCTGACATGGAGGTTAGATTAACTGGCATCTATTGCATAAGGTCTGTGACCTGCAAATGGCAGGTATCTTGTCCAGGTTGTTTCCCACCTGGTGCTCAATAATGCCTTTATAGGCACTGGATTTCTGCAACACCATATTGGATTAAGCCGGTTTAAGCCTGTATGTATGAAGAGAATATTATTACAACCCTAAAACTGGATTACATAGGTTATGTTAATAAATGGATGGTTATTAACAACAATGAAGCATTACAGTACTACAGTATTAGAGTGAAATTATAGGGTGTGACCGCAAGGGGACACCACTGAACCACAAACCTCAGACACAATAGTACCCAACATAGTCCTGGGTACAAATAAAATATTTTACTTCACAATATTAATCATCATGCACAACCAAACCAGATCAAGAAAATAAACAAGTAAATCTTCTCCTTTTTCTCTCGTTCTCTTCCCGTTGAGTGTCTCCCGCTTCTTCCCGACTGTGACTATTCCAGGTGAGGTGGCAGGCTCGAGCTGGACTCGGTAATGCTTCCGACACTATAATGTGTCCTCTTGGAGGCATTTCCAGGTCATGTGGAAACCAGGGAGATCTTCCACTGGCAGTGTCCTCTAACGGTACCTGACAGGGCTGCATTTTTGGCAACAACTCCCATGTACCCCTGTGGCTGTCCAAACTGGGACAACTCAGGAGGACCACTGCCACCTGTCGTATGGGGAATTGAACTTCACCTGGCCTCCAGTTCTCGCTGGTCCATCCTTTAAAGATCTCCAGCCGGGGAAGAAGTTCTTTTCCCATCCGACCCGGCATACCCATCTGTTCTACCTGGCATTTACAAGGGTCATAACTGTCACGCTGTACAGCAAAATTCTGACTTGCACTTGCTAATGAAACACTCCACCACTCTCCAGCATCATGGTTACCTTGAAACTTCTGTCTTCCTTAACTGAAAACTTGCACTAAGCTGTATTTATAAATAGATAAAGAGACTGGTGTTTGCTCAAACCCCTTCTTCTTCCAACCAAGCATTATACTGAATGACACTGAACACTCCCATGTTAGCTCTCTTCATCTGACTGAAGTTTAAATGGAAAGGGACTCCTTTATAACTATTGGAAATAAAACTGTGTGTCTAGCCAGATTTTCACTTGATTTTTAGAAAGAAGCATGGTGGAAGGCGGTGGCACAGTGGTGCCTCATGGTTGCTAGGATTTTGTTCCAATACCCAGCACTATCAATGTCTGTGTGGAGTTTGCCTGTTCTCACTGTACTCTTGTGAATGCACTGTCTTTCTTACACATAAAAACCCAATTGAACAGTCTAGATGGGCTAATAATGAGTTGAGCTTGCCACTAAGTGTCCAGTGCTGCAAGATAGTGCATTGTGGGAGGCTGCAGTGTTCCAATGGATAGGGGATCCTTCTCATCTTATATATAAACTTTTACACATGGAAGTGTGTGTGTCTGTCTGGCTTGGAAGTGAGAGGTGGAGTCAGAGTAAGGACTCCGCCTCCAAGGAAACAGAAAACTCGCTTAGCCACTAATAACACAAGCGGGGCCAGCATGTCAGCAAAATTAAATCTCTGAAGAAAGACAAAGTCGCTTAGCCACTAACATCGGCAAAACAGTATCCTTTTTACTTTTTCTCCTGCCGCTAATGCACAAGCGACGCAAGCACATCAACAAAACGAATCCTCCTAGGAGAGAGACGCCCAGAGTAGTTCCTTTCAATTACCTGACATTTCTACATTTCAGGTTTTTTTTCAATTTCAATAGTTTCTATGTCCCTGGACCTTTTATATCACAGGCTTACACAGCTAGTGATATAATAAAGGTTTTCCTGTACTTTAAAATATCTTATTTTCATCTAAAAGGTTCCAATATCCTAAAAACAAAACAAAACATGATATATTATAGTTGACAGGTTAAACTAACTGGACTCCAATAATAACTTGGGTAGATCTACTTATTTGCAATTCGAGAACTCAAACCCAGAATGTTTTTTGGCTTCCGTCCCCATATCCACCTTAAAATTCAAAGTGGTCCGCTTGCAAGGCTCCAGATCGGATTAAACAACAATGCTTGTGCTCTTTTAAATGCATTCATGTGGCAATTTACAGTAAACCTACCACGTGCCTAACAAATCCATGTTGAGCCAGGGGGGTTTTGACTCTAAAGTCCTTGAGCAATACATGCTGCTCTCAGGAGTTGGGGACGATCAACCAAGCTGCCATGGTGCGACATGTTTTGCTACGCTGTCTGTGGTTTGCGAGTCGACCAGCATCCTGTGGACCTTGGCAAGAGAATTGTGTCAGCAGATGGTGGTCCTCCTGCGCTGGTGTAATGAAGCTCAAATCTGGGCAGAAGAAGAAGTGAAACACCTCCCTTATCTCCTCCCCCAAGAGGAGCTGGATCAGCTGAAATCCCCTCCATTCTACTGAACAGTTTTCCTACAAATAAAAGTGCTTATTGAGCACAGGCAGAAGAGGAAGAACTGGCTAGGAGTTAAGCAGTTGTTTTTGTTGCTCTCATTTACAATTGGAGCAGGATGGCTGCTTTTATATGATTGTTGTACAGCACTTGACAACACAAAGTGCAATGTAGTTAGGAAAGAAAAACCTGAATTATAATATGTATAGGCAATTTCTGCACATATGGTATCCTTGATGACCTATATATTTTGTGTGGTGCTCTTCTAAAATGACCACCAGCTTTTGCCTTGCACAAATATTTGTATAACTTGAGCATTTATGTGGTTTTGTTCATGGTCACACAGTGAATAAATGACGGAAAGCTTGTGAGCCACTAGCCATTATGGGCATTCCCAGTGGAATTTTGTCCACTTTGTTCACTATCTGTTTTAACCAGCAAAACACAAAATCATAAACTTACTTGAAAGAGAATAATTATTTTTTCATGAAATAAATGCATTCGGGTTGTTTCTAGGCAGCACGGTGGTGCAGTGGTAGCGCTGCTACCTCCCAATTAGGAGACCAGGGTTCACTTCCCGGGTCCTCCGTGCGTGGAGTTTGCATGTTCTCCCCGTGTCTGCGTTGGTTTCATCCGGGTACTCTGGGTTTCCTCCCACAGTCCAAAGACCTGAAGGTTAGGTGCATTGGTGATTCTAAATTGTCCCTAGTGTGTGTGTGTGCCCTGCGTTGGGCTGGCGCCCTGCCTGGGGTTTGTTTCCTGCCCTGTGCTGGCTGGGATTGGCTCCAGCAGACCCCCTTGATCTGGTAGTTAGGATATAGCGGGTTGGAGGATGGATGGGTTGTTTCTAATCTCATGTTTAAAAATGTGTTTGTAAGAATTCAGGTTTTTTTTTTTAAAGATTCCAGATTTATAACAGTCAGAATCTGTACTAGCTTATCAGCCTTCTAACGGTACACTGAGGGAAACATTTCCACATCTCCCGATTTGCCTTCATGTACTTTTCATTAACCAATGAGCATTGCAGACAAGTCTTAGATTGGGGCAGTGAAGAGAATGCCCTTATCCAATCAAGTGTCAAAGTTTATTTCAGGGCATTCCATCTGTTTTAGGAAAAACCTGTTGTTGCAATAAACCTGTGACAGATGGCAGCAGCATGCAGGAAACCTTTGGGTGGCCAACTCCGATCCTGGAGAGCCACAGTGGCTACAGGTTTTTATTCTGACCATTTTCTTAAATAGTGACTAGTTTTTGCTACTAACAAACTTCTTTTAATTTATTTGCTGTTTAGGACTCAGACCCTTTACATCAGGGCTGACCAACGTTGGTCCTGGAGGGCCACAGTAGCTTCATGCTTTTGTTCCAACCCAATTGCTTCATGAGAAATTATTCATTGCTGATGAAACACTTATCGCTCCAGTGATATTTTTGTGGTTAATTTTAGTTGTCCCACTTGTTAAGATTTTGAGCCCTTAATTGCTTATTTTTGCCTTAAACATTGTTTTAACTGCTCCTTATTAGAAATTAGATGCAAGTGATAAATGAAAAAACAGTTCTACATCTAGCTCGTGTGGCGGACAGCCAGGTCTCAAGCCTGGCCGGGACGCCCCTTCTGCTTATCTTCCGGGGGAGCAGCCATGGACTCCTCAGTACCTCTCCCGGGATGCTTGGTGGCAGCCTCCCTGGTGGACGATGGTGCATCAGTCTCCCGCAGGGTTCCCTGGGAGTTGGAGTTCTCCACAACCCTGTGGGGATCTGGGGTGGCCGCCAGGGGGAGCGGCATGGATCGCTTAAAATCCCATCATTTTAGGCATAATAAAGAAAATTATCAGCTATATGTTACATTACTGGGATAACTGTCCACAACACCCACCCTGGGTGGAGACACCACTCCATGCCGTTGATTATTTCTATAATGCTATAGAAGGTAAAAGAAGTTTAATAAAGGTAGGGATGGGTGTTTACCTATATGTAATGGGAGTGCTGCACAAAACAGATGGAGGCTAAGTGAGAAAAAGCCTAGCTGATCCACCAGGAAGATATCTACTTGCTATGCTTAGAGGCAGTCCTACATATGCAAGCATCAAAGTTTTTCTGTTGGTCACATGTGCTACCATGCCTCTCATTTCAGACATTCTTTTAACCGTTGTGACCACGAGGGCATGCGCCAGCTACCCAAACACTCAAACCAACAGCGAAGCATAGCAAAAGGCTTTTTATTCAGTGGGAAACATTTTCCACCCGTTTCCCACCAGCACAGTATAAGCACAGCACAATATTCACAGCCCACAGCACTTTCTTGTTTTCTTCTCTGTCTGTCTTTCTACCTCCACACATCCCGGCAAGCTTCATTGTCTTCCTCCCAACTCTGGCTCCTCAAATGGAGTAAGGCAGAGTACACCCAGAAGTTCTCCAGGTGTCCCATGATTTCCTTACCAGCAGCACCTCCAGGTGTGGTGACATTGCTGCCAAGAAGGACATTCTCCATGCATCTCCTGGCAGTGACCACAGACCCCAATAGGGCTAAGCATTCAAGATCCAAGTCCGTGGCACTGTCCTAAACCAGGGGGACTGCTCTCTGCCATTCTGGGGGAATGAACACCAGCAAAATCAAGGAGCTGGTGATGGATTTTAGGAGACCCAGGCTCCTCATGGACCCCGTGATTTTCAGAGGTGACTGAGTGCAGAGGGTGCAAACCTATAAATACCTGGGAGTGCAGCTGGATGATAAATTGGACTGGACTGCCAATATTGATGCTCTGTGCAAGAGAGGACAGAAGCGACTGTACTTACTTAGAAGGCTGGCATCCTTCAACATTAGCAATAAGATGCTGCAGATGTTCTATCAGATGGTTGTGGTGAGTGCCCTCTTCTATGCAGTGGTGTTCTGAGGAGGCAGCATAAAGAAGAAGGACGTCTCATGCCTGGACGAACTGGTGAGGAAGGCAGGCTCTATTGTAATAATAAGATAATAAAATAATTCATTACATTTATATAGCGCTTTTCTCAGTACTCAAAGCGCTATCCACACAGGGAGGAACCGGGAAGCGAACCCACAATCTTCCACAGTCTCCTTACTGTTGTAGGCATGGAGCTGGGCAGTTTGACATCTATGGCAGAGCGACGGGTGCTGAGCAGGCTCCTGTCAATCATGGAGAATCCACTGTATCCACTGAACAGTGTCATCTCCAGACAGAGGAGCAGCTTCAGCGACAGACTGCTGTCACTGTCCTGCTCCACTGACAGACTGAGGAGATCGTTCCTCCCCCACACTATGCGACTCTTCAATTCCATCCGGGTTATCACTCTTTAATTTAATATTGTTTTTTATCAGTATGCTACTGCTGGAGTATGTGAATTTCCCCTTGGGATTAATAAAGTATCTATCTGAAGTATCTATCTAATGCCCTGTGCAAGCTCCTTTTCTTCCTTTATGCAGGCCTCACCGCCGGGTAGAAGCCCTTGCTGTCTGTCACACTGTGTAAAAAAGTTTTCAGATTTTATGATTCACTACATGTTGGAATGTAGCAGGAGCAGCATGAAGGCAATGATGTTCTCCTCATTTCTCAAGATTCCTAGGTTTTACCACTAGAATCCCTGCAGTCTATGAAAATGCTCATAATCCCAAGCCACCTTAAATTCCTTTGCACCTCTCCATCTGTGTCTTTTGTTTTGCAAATGTGTTGATCAGCATAAGCAGCAAGGAGCCTGCTATCCCATCCCCCCACTGACGCAGCTTTAGTCGTACACAAAGTGTATGTCGTACTCCATCCCAATCTTGAACCATCCCAGCCAGGATGCCAGCCAGTGCTTGTCATCCTTTATAAAAGCCAGAGCAGAAACAAAACATGTAAGTCTTAGTTTAAAACAAAAAGGATTTTTACCAGAAAATCGAGAATGTCAGTAACAAACTATGTATTTCAGTGAGTATCCACAAATTTGGACAACGAGCAAGAGCATGATTCTGACCTCACACTTCTGCTTGATCTTACCTAACAGCCAAACCTAATAAAATACTAAAAAGAGCAACATCCGTATCCCAAATAATAATAATAATAATAATAATAAATTGGCGCTGGGGCAAAGCATATTTACTTTTTTATCAATAATATGAACTAATAATATTATGTCTAATTTTTAAAAAAGTAACAATTATACAACTGCAAAAATAATTAAAAATACAATTTAGATCATGAGAATTGGTGCCTGCTTTGGAAATTTACCTTAATATCTTGATTATGAATTTACTTTTCAATACAAATGGCTACACAAGAAGATGTGTGGCTCCAAGCAAACCCATATAAAAATAAGGAGAATACAGAAAGATGATGGATTCATTAAAAATAAAATAAGTAAAGAAATAGAAATTTACAGAAAGTAAAGTGAAATGGCACTTTGCTTTATATTCTTTATATTCCAGAGTTAAGCTGGAAATGTTTCAAGTGAACATGTTACAGGTGAGATTCCTTTTCAGGGTGTGTTCTCTTTATGACACAATGAGGGACTTAATGACACAGGAGTACTATACAAAAAATATAACTTTCATGGATCTAGAGGAGCCAGATGGGTTGAATTGGGCATGTAGTTGGAATATTCCTGGACTCTTCTTTTGGAGGTATGCAAATATGACCCACTGTGGAGAAGATCCAGAACATTCTGGAAGACTAAGTCTGATTCCTCAAGAGGAGATGGAAAATGTTACTAAGGAGAAGGTCATTTGATCCATGAAACTCAACAGGAAATGTTGATAGAAAAGTGATGCTGGATATATCACCATAAAAATAGCTCTTGTTTTCTATTACCTAGTTTAATAGACGAAATCCGAGGGAAATAACAGGTCTTGACAAAATAAATGTTGGGGAACCAACCCGCCGTCCCCATTTACTTCAAATGAAATCAAAGTAAACAAACGCACAATGGCGTCAAAGTATAACAAATAATAGCCTCCTGAAAAGCTTGGGGGCGAAGTGATCTTGTGGTCTCAACTTATAGTGGAGCTCCATCTCTCTTGTTGATCAGTCGTGAAGTGACATTTCCTGCTTTTATGGCCCAGGGTTCAGAAGTGGTGGAATCAATTGCCATCACTGGGCTGTTTTTCAGTACTGTGGAGGAAAAAGAAGACAACACAGTTAGCGGCAGCAAATCCTCTCGGTCTGGAACTATTATACATACCTGGGAGGAACCTGGAGATTAAATGACTATAAAATTTATAATTTAAACTTTACTTCTTGAAAGTGTAATACAATTAAATTTAACTTAATTTAACTTAATCCTGATACTCTGTATGCTCAATTTCCTCATAATAACTATTCAGGGTAGCTCTACAATCCGTACTGACCCCTACTCTCTTTTCTGTTTCTTTTTCCGGTTTCTTTGTGGTGGTGGCCTGCGCCACCTCCACCTACTCAAAGCTTCATGATGCTCCAACAATGATGGATGGACTAAAAGGCAGAATTCTACGTGACCATCATCATCAAGCCTTTCTGTGAGAACCCTAAATCCAAAGAGGACTGTTTCATTTATGTTAGGTAGAATGCCCAGAGGGGACTGGGCGGTCTCATGGTCTGGAATCCCTACAGATTTTATTTTTTTTTCTCCAGCCGTCTGGAGTTTTTATTTTGTTTTTTCTGTCCCCCCTGGCCACTGGACCTTACTCTTATTCGATGTTAATTAATGCTGATTTATTTTGTTTTCATATTGTGTTTTTTATTTTTCTATTCTTTATTATGTAAAGCACTTTGAGCTACTGTTTGTATGAATATGTGCTATACATAATATAAATGTTGTTGTTGTTGTTGTTGTACAAAGATGTATGTAAAATATCTTTCCATATATTTATCCATCGATTATTTGATCTAATTTCATCCACCTTATGGGTTATAAGGAGCTGGAACCTATCCTAATAGGACTGGGTCAAAGCCAAGAGCCAATCCTGACCTGGGTACTAGACCACTGCAAGGCACAACACTCAATTGTTGAAAATGCTTCTGGTGCTTCAGACACGTTGTCAGGTACCATTAGGAATCTACCATAAAGTAATGTTAAGCCATCAGTGGGCACAATAACAAGCTTATACTCCCAAAAGGTTAACCTAGATCTACAAGAATACAAAAAGAAAAAAAAGAAAAATGGCTTATCAGGCTGGAAAACACAGTATCATTGCAGAGGTTTATCCCAGAAACCATTCACTCTGAAATGCATTTTATTGCCTTTTTCTTCTACTAAAAGAGCTGATCCATTGCCTGTCTTCCTCTGTCACTAAGCACCTTTGGCATGGAAACTGAAAGTGATTCCCGAAAACTGACTTGGCTGAAGTACAGTATACCTCTGAGCTCTCCCATTAGCTGACTTGGCCTAAGTCGAGCTGGGAAGAGTTCTTTCTGTTTACTTCTCAATATCATAGGTGAGCCATCTTCTGTTTACTGTAGCTACAAGATGTTTCCACTGTTTGCTCCCAGAGGTGAGCAGTCTGAGCTGTAATTGGAATCTTTTTAAACTCCATTTCCAAGTAGATGTGCTGGCTGAACTGGAACTCCAAAGCTATTTTAAGTGCTTTGCTCCTTCTAGATGAGCTGACTAAAGTGTGTCAGTGAGTGACAATACTAGCTAAGGTGTAACTGGGAATTATTAAGAAGTCATGCCAGCCACACCCATTTGCCACACCATTGGCTGCAGACTTCGGTCACATCTGCAGCACACTGTTCTAATATCTGGGTACACATCCTCAAATTGTATTTATCTGACTGTCACCTGAAGCTACATCGGCTATTTACTGGCATTTCAATTAAAAAGGCTTCTTATGTCAACTCATTTGGCTTACTGACTTAGTGTTTCTCTCAGTGGTAGCGCTGCTGCCTCGCAGTAAGGAGAATTGGGTTCGCTTCCCGGGTCCTCGCTGCGTGGAGTTTGTATGTTCTTCCCGTGTCTGCGTGGGTTTCCAATGGGTGCTCCGGTTTCCTCCCACAGTCCAAAGACATGCAGGTTAGGTACATTGGTGATCCTAAATTGTCCCTAGTGTGTGCTTGGTGTGTGTGTGTGTGTGTGTGTGCGTGCGTGCCCTGTGGTGGGCTGGCACCCTGCTCGGGATTTGTTCCTGTCTTGCACCCTGTGTTGGCTGGGATTGACTCCAGCAGTCCCCCATGACCCTGTGTTAGGATAATGAGGGTTAGACAATGACCGACTGACTGACTTAGTGTTTCTTTTTCCCAGTGCTGATTTGTTTATTATCTAGTCAAAAAACTAACTGTAATACTAAGTGCTCCTAGATTGTGTGACCAGACGATAACCTGGTGTTCAGTTGAACTGGCTCAATTCAAAGCAAGAGTTGTTTCCAGTCCTGTGCTCTTGTATCTAAACTGTCATACTGAAAGGTGTTTTTTTTTGCTCCATAATCTGTTAGCTTTACTGTATATACACTTGCAAAACATACTTATCTATTGCATTGTATTGTATACTCACCTTGGATAAAGCCATCTACCAAACTTGTAATAACAACAGCAATAATAATAATTATCACCATCATCATCCACTTCATTATCATCTATCCATTTTCAGACCCACTCTATCCAGTTTATGGTCAGCTGCCTACCCTGCCATCTCAGGACGCAAGGCAAGAAACATCTTTGGATGGAGCACCAGTTCATTGCTGGACACACTTTCATATACTGTATATCCATGCTGGGCCTGTTTATAGTCACCAATTAACTTACACGTTTTGAGGGTTGGGAAAAAACTAGATTACCAGGAAAAAATAAAAAAAAAACTTTTAGAATGTGCAGATTCTACGATTCCACACAAACAGCAAGTGGGCTAGAATTTCATTGAAGACTCTGGAGTAATGAGGCAGCAGTGGTAGTCATAGTGTAAGGTTTACTCTGTGCCACTGTGTTGCCTATAATAATAATAATATAATAATAATAATAATAACCTGCAACCCTATGGGTTCAATAATGGAGGGACGAAAAAACAAATTCAGGGAAACCAAGAGGTCAACATTGCTGTTGTAGGAAAGATGTATGATATGAGTAGAAGAGCCTATTGACTGATGTTATTTCAATAATAATGAGAAGAATAACAAAGTTAATTATCAGTGTTATCTTTGAAAATGCCAGTAATCAATTAAAAAAAAGAAGGACGCTGACCCAGGGATACCTAGTGTATGTTGGATCTTAACCTTTGCCTTCCCAGGAATCTCTGTTTCACCTTCTAGTTGGGCCACTTGCTATATGAAGAGATCCATACAATTTATGAATGAGGTTCATAAATAACTCTAAACTCTAGATTAAATAACTTTCACTTTCTTTGTTTTGGTCCAGATGTGATTGACACACTTGCTGCAAGAAACAAAATAATACAAGTTACATTTACATATATTTACATTTACTTATTTGGCCTTTATCCAAGGTGACTTAAAACATTTATGAAAGAAATGGTTACATTTCTTTTGGCTTTCCAATTGGAGCACAGGCAAGGCAAGTGACATGCTTGTGGTCACACAGTGTCAAAAGCCTTGTAACATAAGGATAATAAAAGATGGATATATACAAGTATATAATAAATATACTGTATATATGTAGATATTGTGACAGGCGCCTGGCGTCCATGCCCAGTCGGGACGCCCCTGCACACTGTATTCAGGGGGAGCAGCCCTGGACAGTGCAATACCTCCCCCTGGACGCTAGATGGCCACCCCCCTGGGCTGGTGTAGTGCCTCAGTTTCCCACAGGGCTCCCTGGGAATTGGAGTTGGGGGCAGCCCTGTTGGGTCCCGCAGGTACTGCCAATGGGTGCTGTGTTTGGGACTCCTGAGCCCGTGTGGGCAACAGATTCATCACACCTGGAAGTGCCGCCGGATCTTGGTGATCAAACACCTGGAGCACTTCCAAGTGACCTATAAAAGGGAGCCAGCAACCAACACTCATCGGCCAGAGTCGGGTGGAGGAAGACAAGGTTGTGAGGGAGGAGTGGTGGTAGTGCCAGTAAGCAGAAGAGTGTTTGTGTTTGTGCTTGTGCTGTACTACTGGTGTTTGGGACTGTGTTATGGCTGGGGGGAGTACGGGGAAGACGTGCCCTCCAGCTGAAGAGGAATAAAAAATCCTTTTATTTTACACGTGCCTCCCGTGTCCAATCTGTGTCGGGTCAGGTGCTATATAGTGCCTTTTACAATATAAATATATATATTTGCAGCTGGAGATCCACAAAGGGAGAAAAACGAATCACGTATCATAAAGTAGTTTTTGTTCCTAAACTTTCAACCCCTGCCAGTGGCCTTCATCAGAGGATAATGCTTAGAGTTACAAAAATCAAAGGCAATATATAGCAAAAATTATGTGGGGTGGGGAGGTGGCAAAGTCAGTGTGATCAGGAGGGGGGGTGCTTTGGGTGTAAAGTTTTTTTTATTATGAACATGTTCTTCTTAAGTTTGCATATGCTGGATTTATGTCCAAGTGTCTGTTGATGGCGTTCTCATTTGATAGCCAAGATTCGGCCAGCTCTCTGGCACTTTTAGTACTGGCCTTAAATTTTACTTGTACATTGTCCCAGTAAAACGTATGTCCTGTTGATTTAGTATGCGTATAGATCAGTGATCGTGAGTCCTTTCATCTGATGACGTTGCTATGTTCCTGTATATATGTTGCGATTCTTTTTGATGTTTGACCTATGTTTGCAAATATGCAAACCGTATCACAGACCTTCTCTTCCATATATATATAAAAATATATATATATATATATATATATATATATATATATACTGTATATATGCATGTGGGCGGCACGGTGGTGCAGTGGGTAGTGCTGCTGCCTTGCTGTTAGGAGACCTGGGTTCTCTTCCAGGGTCCTCCCTGTGTGGAGTTTGCATGTTTTCCCCGTGTCTGCGTGGGTTTCCTCCCACAGTCCAAAGACATGCAGGTTAGGTGCATTGGTGATTCTAAATTGTCCCCAGTGTGTGCTTGGTGTGTGTGTGTGTGTGTGCACCCTGCGGTGGGCTGGTGCCCTGCCCGGGGTTTGTTTCCTGCCTTGCGCCCTGTGTTGGCTGGGATTGGCTCCAGCAGACCCCTGTGACCCTGTAGTTAGGATATAGAGGGTTGGATAGTGGACGGATGGATATATATGCATGTAGAACTATAGTTGAAGGACAATAACAAAACAACACAAAACATAAAATTACGACAACTTAGTTGAACTTTTTTTCCTGTTACACAAAATGACCTAGAACTTCTGAATTGTATCTCTCGGCTTAGATACACCTGTTTTTTTCTATAGAAAAAGGCATATAATTTATGAATTTTGATCATGCAATTCATGTGGTCAAGATTAATAAGTTGTTTAGCTAGTGTGACAGATTGGGGGTGCTATCGCTTCCTTGAACCCTCGGACAATACGTCAGACACCAGGTAAAAGTCCAATAGTTGACTTTATTAAAGCAAATACATGCACAAAGCACTCTCCACAATACTCATAAATCAAATACACTATAATTAATAATACAATCCTCTAACTCTCCCAGACACGTTGCCACCCTTCAACCCAGCTCAGCTCGTCATCTGAGGATTTCCCACAGTCCTTTATAGTCCTTGACCTGGAAGTGTTTCACTCTCTCTGTCCACGTGACTAGGAACACTTCCGGGTTAGATAAAAAGACCTTCTTCTTCATTTCGGAAGTACGTCACCTCCGCTGTCGCTTTGCCTATGACGTACTTCCGGGTTATAGGGCACGTGTGACTCTCTGGGCCTCCCTGCAGCGTCCTCTGTTGGCCCCTGTGGTATCCAGCAGGGCTGTAGAGGAAAAAACCATTGTCCATGATTCCCTGCTGGTATCCGGGGGACCTCCATGCTGCAGCCATCTGGCAGCCTTGGGGTATTGGCCGGAATGAATCCCCGGCCATATTCCACACTAGTTACAAGGTTTCTAGCATCTATACCATGATAGTGGTGTTCATTTGCTCATATCTAGTCTTCACTGGCTTACCCTTCACACACAGTTTGTCTGTGCGAGATATTCTTCCCTGAACTTCCTACTGGAGTAAAAACTTATCCTTCACAAAAATGATTACTTTTCAGTTTCAGTGATACCAATGCCATAATACATTAGCTTGCTTGCTACTAAGTTACAATTAACAGTTCTCGGAATCAGAGTAGGGTACTTATGGTTTGGTTTACATGATTTGTTCCTTCCGGGTTGGTTTTGTTTTGCACATGTGAAAGGATCTTCAGCATGCTTGTCTTTATTTGTTTCAGGAGGTCTTCTCCTTCTTGCCTTGGTCCCATCTTATAGTTGAGGGTAGTACTGTAGTTTTCTCTTGGGGGTTTTACACACAGATTGTATTCGCTTCTCCTAGCAAAGTTTACATCTACTTGGCAGTGGGTGATCAGTCAACTACCATCTTTAGGAAGACAAACACAGTGATTTTACATATATAGTCTCTCTCTCTGCTCGTGCACTTGCTTTTCCTTAGCAGGTTTTGGACAAATGGAACCCTCTTCTAACTCCAATACAGACAAGTCTTTCACTTTTCTAGTGTAAAAGGATTGCTCCAGCCTTTGTTGCGACCACAACCAATCTTGGCAACGGGACCTCTGTTATAGAAAGAAGAAGTTATGGCCAGGTTGAGAGGTGTAAGCATGTAGAGAGAACATAGCTCTGGTGCTGACAATGTTTTTTAAAGAAAGGAGTAGATATTTGGTCATTGCTTTCTTGGATGTACATAAGTTCAAACTTTTGACTGACAATTGGTTTAAAGTTTATCTATCAATGCAGCCAATCGCTGAGTTATGGCTCTTTGTCTCTGATCAAGTATTTCAGTGGTCCATCAAGGAGACATCTCTGGGTGTCACTTTGTGATTGATTGTTTTATCATATAAGACACAGAGGCTGCATTCCAAACAGGCATTGTTAGGAGGACTGACACTTTTCAGCTGAAATTGAGTGTCTGGAAGCTGCTTTTTAAGTAAAGGAATTCTGTGCCAAAGCAAAGCAAAATGGGGTGATGGCAATTTCTCCTACACTGTCACTGTTAATTTTAAATGCTGGCCAAGTCAATGTCTATGTTGAGTTTACATATTACAAAAGAACTTAAGGAGTCCAACATTCTTTCATTAAGTACCAGGTTAATATGGCCTTTGTTCAGTTTTCTCCCATTTCTAAAATTTACACACAATTGAGAACTTAGTCATTCAAAATGAGCCTTATTTGAGTGTGCATGAGATGACCTTCTGGGTTTGGCTTTGGATTTCTGCTAACCTGAAATGATCTGTTTCTAGTGCTTTTTCACACTCCTTGTTGATCTGTAGCCATGTTTTTCTCTTGAGTTGTTCTCTATTTGTACTTGTTTAGTTTTTGACTTTTTTGCCTGTATTTATAACCACCTACTGAGATTTATTTACCTTTCTAAAAGGTTCACTGACCCTTGCTTGACTTGGTAATATATACTGCAGCTGACAGTCTACCTGATATGAATTCATAAATTAACAATGTCGCCAGCCACTTAAGTCGTCCACTGTGTCCTCAGTGCTCACGAACAGCTTTCCACTGAATAAGCAGGTGAAGGAGTGAAGATTTGTCATAGGCTGCACTTAGCGTGTGACCAAATCATAATCTGGTGTTCAGCTCAACTGATGGAATTTAAAGCAGGAGTTGTTTCCAGTCATGTGCTCTTGTATTTATAGTGGGGAAAGTCTCACTTAAAGGGACTTTTATTTTTAAATCTTATTCTGCAGGGTTGCACATTTCTGTCTCATGGCTTCTGTGTCCATGCCTAGTTGTTGTCCAGTGTGGGTTTCCCTTTAGATAGTTGGATTTTTCTGCTACATTCCCAAAGGCATGCAGGTTAGGTTGACTGGTGACTGTAACGTGACCCAATATGATGTATTGTAGGTGTGTGTGAGTTGACCTTGCGATAGACTGGTTCCCAATCCAGAGTTGAACCCTGAATTGGACTAACAGGTCTGTGACTGTTATATTTTAGTCATTTTCACTTTTTAAGTGGGATTTTTTCCCAGTTGTCTACCAAAAGCAGCCTTGTTGCAGTGTGACTGGAAGGAATTTCTACAATGTGCTGTTCTTGTAGCTGAGTGAAACCTCTTATCTGTGTTTTTCAGTAGTTCAGTTGTTGGCTGGCATTATTTTCACTACTGTCTTTTATAACGATGCTCTTTCTTAATTTTTCTTTTTTTTTCAGCACTTTGTTTTTCATCTGTCCTGCCATAGCACTTCCCCAATTAGTTAGTCTAAGGTTTTCCTGGGAGCTGGCCAGTTTGATGGACAAGCAACCGTTCAGGCCCCCTTCACATGAGCCACTTTTATATCTTGCATCAAACTGGAGTCAAGCGCTGCAGGTAGAGAAGCATCAATCTTCCCACAGGCCGCCAAATCAAATGAAACCTGTTTTGAATAATGGGAGCATCAAGCAAGTGTTCTTTAATGCTACTTGTCACTTGCAGAATGGAACATCATTAATTAAGTCTACTGACAAATGTCTACAGAATTAAATATAAAATGACAGTGAGTGCTCTTCAGTTGAAGCTATGGGCCACAGTCGGGAAAACAATTTTACAGATGTCTTGTAGCGGACATTGAAATTAGCATGGCTGTAGCAGAGGGAGAAGTAGAGCGAGGTAGAGGCTTCATTCTGGTCAAAATCGATACCTGAGCAGCATGAATGCTGAACATCAGGCTTGAGTTCTTCTAGAATGTTTGCATACACTATCACCAATCTTAAGTGTGTGGACAGTAGGGAGCGCTCCAGGTTCCTAAACACCCAACACAAACAGGCGCGGACACAATTTAAAAGGTCAAATAGTCTTTTGTTCGTGGGATACTCTTCCCCAAGCGTTTCCCACACTGGCCACAAATACTAACATGCAATAAGCAACAGTCTCAGCACAATAAAGAGCTCTTTTCTTCCTTCTCTCTTCATCACTGTCTCCTCCACTCCTCCTAGCAAGCTTCGTCCACCTTCCACCCGACTCTGGTTTGTCAATGTGAGGCAGACAGTGTCTTTTATTTTAGCCATCCTAGAAGTGCTTCTGAACATCCATCACCTAGTCTGGGTTAAGCGGAAACCCCATGCCATAGGGCTCCTTGGTCCTTGCAGCACCTCCTGACAGCACCCATAGCACCCAACAGGGCTGAGTTAAAGAGCTCCTAGTCCCACGGTGCCCTGCCAACCCAGGGAAGCTGCCGTCTAGGGTTCTGGTGGAGGGGCAGTGCCCTAAAGAAACTGCCTTCCCCCATCCTTCCATTTCTTGGGCATCCCTTACAAGTGCTATCGATCAATGGAAAATTGTAGTGAAAATACACTTGCAGTAGCTCAGAGGTGACAAAACCTTCAAAGAGACGGAATCTTACAGAGGATTATTGGGATGTCCTGAAAAATTCAAATGTCCTTTATTTTCATTTTCAGTTAAAATAGTCAATAGTAATGTTTCATTTTGAAATTCTCTTTAAAACATGCAGCTCTTGCCAGAACACAATGTCATTTATGCTGTCATAAGTAAATAAAACTCAAATTCCTAAGCATGCTAAGCAGTTTAACGCTTTGTCACACTTATCTCTAAGAACAACAAATGTCACAAAGCAAAAGTGCTCTTTTAATGAGGACTTTTCAGAGAGTGCTCCTGTTTCTCAGTGAGGCAGTAGAAAGCGACAGCAGTGTGCATTCTAATATTCATAATTAGCCATTAAAGAAAAGCTAACAAACACAGCCAAAGTAATACTCTAAAACATGGGGCTTCAGTCAAATCTGGAGGCATTCACATGGAATATAATAGGAATAGTGGGTGATGCAGGGCTTGGTGTTACTTTGTCAAGGATCTGGCTTACTGGGTTTAAGTCCTGTGCCTGTCCCTGTCCCTGTCTCTGTGGATTTTGCACTTTCTCCTTATGTCTAAGTGAATTACCTCTGGGGACTCCAGTTTTTATTCAACAACCTAATGGTATGCAAGTTAGGTTGTTTGGTGATTCTAAGTTACCTCTGTATGAGTGTATGAATGATCCTTGTAATATTTCAAGATTTGGAGTCCCAGACATGATGAAGTGGGGGTGTTAGGCCTCCAAAAGGCTTCACTCACTGGCTTTACTGGCCAGGCCAAGCTTTCTTTACCTGCCTGGGGAAACCTCACCCCAAATGGACTAAATCCCAGCTCTAGTGTGCTGCCTCAGGCCTTGTAGGCCCTAAAGGGATTTTAGCTTTAATTCTTTTAGGACGGATGTCCTAATTTGTTGACATGTAGTATGGAGAGCTGATGTCAACATCCAGGGGTAGAGGGCGATAATCGGCTGTAAACATCAATAAAATTGGCCATTACATTATTGGTAGACTCTGTTTGCTAGGAGGAATGTTAGTCGCATTGACTTGATGTCTAATCCCTGTATGTGCATGAGTAGTGAAGAGCAAACAACAGGAAAAATGCAGTAACATCTGTTGAGAGAGAGCAAAGTGAATGCACAAAGCAAAATACTCAGTTGACAACATTTTGCGTATTATCGCTGAGTTGGTCTCTGACTTTTCTGACTCTGAATTACTTGATTTTGATGCAAGTGACCTGAAGATTGAATGGGCAAGTGAGAAACCAGTATCAGCAGATTGGACTCCAGCTGAGCACATTCACGCAGGTGATGCCCCTCCAGCAAGGCTCGCCCAGACATTGATCCATTAGAGGCCACCAGACTTCACAAGATAGCACGGCTTGCTGGTGGACTCAAACCAGCTTACCAGCCAATGGATTACTTTAGGCTGTTCTTTCCTGAGCAATTTTTTGATTGCTGTGCTAAGCCATACAATGTAACAGGTACAGTGGAACCTCGGTTCACGAACGTCTCGATACACGTACAACTCGGTTTACGACCAAAAAGTTCGCCAAACTTTTGCCTCGGTTCACAACCACACACTCGGTATACGAACAAGCCAGTTTCCTTTTAGGTTTGTACATGTTCAGTCTCTCCCTGTGCATTTCCTGTGCAGCGAGCGAGCAAGAGAGAGAGAGCGCAACACACACCCAAAGGCGCACGTACGAGAGACACACACACACACACACAGAGGCGTGCAAGACAGAGGCACGCACACACACACACACAGGAGCGCGAGACAGAGGCACACCCACACAGGCGTGCGAGACAGAGGCACACACACAGGCGCTACAAGGCCCACGAAAGAGACACAAGCACACACGAAAGAGAGAGAGAGCGAGCGAGAGAGGGAAGGCTGGATGCATAAGGTAGAAAAGGCTTGTTTTTGTTTTCAGTTCTGTTTACAGCGATCGGTTCATAGCGTGCATTGTGGCAATGTTACTTTTCTTGGTGGTTTATTAAATTACGGATTTTTCAAATGTTTATTTTTTTCCCTGTGCTTAAAACTCATTAAAAAAAAGTGTTTTTAGCGAGCGGTTTCTAGCACTTATAGCGTGAACTATTGCAGTGTTAGTTTTCTCTGTTGTTCAAGGTTTTCTCAGTATTATTCAATGTTTTTACATTTAGTTTACTATTATGCTGTGCATTCTATGGTATAATTAACTATATTTGTGCTTAAAAACTAAAAAAATATATATTTACATACAGTTCATACGGTCTGGAACGAATTAATTGTATTTACATACAATCCTATGGTGGAAATTGCTTCGGTTCACGTCCAAATTGTTTTACGACCAGAGTTTTGGAACGAATTATGGTCGTGAACCGAGGTTCCACTGTATGTAATATGTATGTGATATCACATAGTACAGCAGCTCATACAACATACAACACAGTGACATTTGTCATAAATAAATATTTTTTGTTGATTGATGTGTCAAACCATTGCTTTGTGTGTTTTTTAGTAAATTGAGTTTTTTGGAAAAATATTCAGCCCTTCGGACACAAGAATAAACAAAATAATCAACCCTAAAAAAGTTAAAAGGAGTCTTTGTGAGTCAAAGGGGTATCAAAATGAACTTTATATATAAAAAAATGATTGATTAACAAAAATTCGAAAAGAATAAGGAAAATTTACATAGAGCAAAATAAGCCAAAAATGAGTTGCCTAAAAGGCAATCCCAAATAAACAAAGTCCCAAAATAAAATACTCACAAAACATCTTAACTATGTTCTCCTGTTCAAGCTTCCTCAGCTCTCACCATAAATAGCCAGAGTGAGGACTCCGCAGTAGTGATGTAAGCGTGGCCCCGCCACTTGGGGCTCCACCCACAAAACAAAGAACATAGGATATTTAAAAAGACAATAAATACTTAGCAAAATAACAGAAATAATGTAAAATATGACAAATTATAATTTATAATAATAAAAAAACTGAAGCACATAAATATACATAAATACACAACATGAAGGACTGGTGCCCTGTTTCGTGTCTGATGTTGCTGGGATTGACTCCAACTTCTTTTTATCCTGAATTGGATTAAGTGGCTATGGTTAGACAGCTTATTAATAATTAAAGATTCAGCATTGTGATTTATCATTTAGTGAATTTTGTTTGGCATGGCAAAACAAGGTTAAACAATGCTTCCTCACAGTTCCAGAGTCCTTGGTTCAGGTCCTGGTCAGATCACTGTCTTTTTAGAGTTTATACTGTGTCTGTCAGGGTGTTCTCAAGAAGGTTATCCTTACATATCCAAAAGACACATCGTATAGGAATACTCCACCTTAAAATGATACTTTTTTACATGTTACTTACTTCATGATGTTTGTAGCGATGGCTGAGAAACAATTTTATTCTCATGTTTTCGTTGAAAAAGGACATACAGTAATACGGTTTCTGACAGAATAGAACGGCAAAGACAAACAGTGCTGGACAATAGCAAACAGTATAACACATGCCTGAAAAAAATCTCACAGTACACACAACAGTACCATAGGCCCCTGGAGAAAGAAGTGCACTGGGGCCTCTGCTTTGATAGTAAAACAGAAACATACATAGGTATCAGAAACATTGTGGGTCCGTATGCTCCTGGGCCCCCTGGCCAGTGCCCATTGTGCCCACACGTTAATACAGCCCTATTTTCACAAATCACACATCCGGTCATCCAATCGTATGCTTGTGTCATTTTAAATGTGTGTATTTTCTGATGAAATATTAAGTAAATGTTTCCAGTAGATGACAGTAGTTCACAGACATCAAGCCTCTTTACATGAGCTTGCACTTTTAAATTATAAAAAAGACTCAACCAATGAATGAGGTGGGGAGGCCACCACTACAAATTGGTTACTTACAATATAAAATAAATACCGTTTTTTAGGTATTCTTCTAACCTCTGACTGATCCAATTAAAGTGAGTGTGGCTGTGTGCCCCACAACCAATTGGTTCAATTGAATATACAGTAAAGCTGCCAGGACAGCCTTTAGCCACTGCCACCATGAATTACAAAGACAGGAAGAGTTGGCATTGTTATGAGTTAAGAGATCTGTAAGCTCTATGTTTTTAACCCTTTAACACTAGAATTACCAGAGCCTATGAAAAAACTCGTAGATCTGTCCCACCTTAAATCGCTTCGCACCTCTCCATCAGTGTCTTTTGTCCTTTAAATGTGTTGATAAGCAGCAAACAGCAAGCGGCCTGCTATCACATCCCCCACCGGCGCACAGTTTTCTCAGCTCAAGTCTGTTTACCTGTGTGTCAGTTGCTTGGAGTTGCATAGCGTGAGAAGTCAAGCAAAATGACATCTTTTATAAATACTATGTCATTATTTGGAATACATGCATTTCATGTGTGTTCCATGTCTACAACAATCTATGTACAGTAAACGCATCGTTAAAACAGAAACTTTTTCATGTTTTAGTAATAATTGACAAAATATAGATATGAAGTGTATAATGTGTTAAACCTGATTTTCAAATATCAAATAAACACTTTCACAAAAGGTATAAATATAACAGAACAAGTGTGCTTCTATTCAAGAATATAACTGCAGAAAAAGAACCTGTGTTAGGGTGCAACATTGACACACATTTACTACGACCACTTCGGTGGTGCAACAGCATCAACTGTTGACTGGTAATCAAAGCTTCATGGGTTCGATCCTGGACGTGTCCATTTTGAGAAGTGAACTGCTCTTATTCTTACTATTTTAAAATAAAAACATACATTTGATTTCTGTCTGTAACAGCTAGTGTAAATGTATGATACTCGTAAAGGTTAGCTTTGTTTGATTTTTTTATTCACTTTTATTCTCTCAGTTGCATTCACAACTCTACCCGTGCCTATCTGACACTGCTGCTTTCACATAAAGATGCGCTATAGCTCTGCACTCTACTTGTGACTTTACGCTGTAGAAAGTAAGTAAATAAACCAAGGTAAATAAGTAAATAACATTCGATCTGGCTCTTATATACAAGGTACAGTGACGGTAGCTTCCACCTGCAGCTATAGACTCTTCCACACTAGTGTTTAGATCTGGATGGTGCATGTGCCCCAAAGAAAAGTTTACCTGCATTCTCGTACCATTTAACTGCATTCTCACACTTTTGCCATTGCTGTACTTTGTATATGTACACGGGAAGCTCTGCAGTCTACTCGTGACTTTATGCTGTAGGAAGTAAGTAAATAAATTAAGGTAAATAACATTCGATCTGGCTTTTATGTAAGTAACATGGTGAAAAGTCCAGCAAAATGACCCCTTTAATTGGCTAATTAAAAAGATTACAATATGCAAGCTTTCGAGGCAACTCAGGCCCCTTCTTCAGGCAAGATGTAAGTAACATATACTGTAAATGTTAATGTTTTGGGCACATGCACCGTCCAGATCTAAACACTAGCGTGGAAGAGTCTATAGCTGCAGGTGGAAGCTGCCGTCACTGTACTTTGTATATAAGAGCCAGATGGAATGTTATTTACTTATTTACCTTGGTTTATTTACTTACTTCCTGCAGCGTAAAGTCACAAGTAGAGTGCAGAGCTATAGCGCGTCTTTATGTGAAAACAGCAGTGTCAAATGGGGTGGGGGGAGGGACGGGGGTAGGATCGTGAGCGCGACTGAGAGAATAAAACTGAATTAAAAAAAACAAACAAAGCTAACCTTTACGAGTATCATATATTTACACCGGCTGTTACAGACTGAAATCAAATGTACGTTTTTATTCTAAAATAGTAAGAATAAGAGCAGTTCACTTCTCAAAACGGACTCATCCAGGATCGAACCTGTGAAGCTTTGATTACCAGTCAACAGATGATACCATTGCGCCACCGAAGCGGTCATAACAAATGCATGTAAATGTCACACCCTAACGCGGGTTCTTTTTCTGCAGTTATATTCTTGAATAGAAGCACACTTGTTTTGTTATATTTGTGCCTTTTGTGAAAGTATTTATTTGATATTTGGAAATCAGGCTTAACACATTATACACTTCATGTCTACTGTTTGTCAGTTATTACTAAAATATGAAAAACATTTCTGTTTTAACAATGTGTTTACTGTACATAGATTGTTGTAGACACGGAACACACATGAAATCCATGTGTTCCAAATAACGATATAGTATTCATAAAAGGTGTCATTTTGCTTGACTTCTCACTCTATACAACTCCAAGCAACTGACACGCAGGTAAACAGACTTGAGTTGAGAAAACTGTGCGGGGTAGAGGATGTGATAGCGGGCTGCTTGCTAGTTATCAACATATTTAAAGGACAAAGGACGCTGATGGAGAGGTGCAAAACAATTTAAGGTGGGACGGATCTACGAGTTTTTTCGTAGGCTCTGGTAATTCTAGTGTTAACCCTAGAATTCCTGAAGCCTATGAAAAAAAAAGATCCCAGCCCACCTTAAATCCCTTCACAACCTCTCCATCAGCGTCTTTTGTTTTGTAAATGCGTCAATCAGCACAAGCAGCAAGCAGCCTGCTGTCCCATCCTCACTGTATTATTTAACCTATACAACTCCAGATTTCATCAACAGATAAGGAGCCTTGAGAAGTTTTTGCCCAAGTTGAGCTCCATCAAGGCAGGGATGAGATTCAACGGGTTGGAAAATGGATGGATGGATGGATGTTACATATTAGGTTTACATTTTAGATGCATTTTCATATAATCTATCTGTCTAAATAAAGCACCTTGGCTCCCAGTGGACCAATTCTTTTGAAATTTGGGAAATTTATTCTTCAAGCAATTAGATGTAGCAGTTCAATTTTTTGTAAACTTGTCGGTCTTAAAACAGAAAACCATCTATGAATTGCTTTACTGTTTCAGTTTTGCCTTGAGAACGGTTACATCAACTTGTATAATTTATATATTTTTTTTCTCTTTTACTAATTTGACAGCTTCTTCTGATGGTAGAACAGTTAGACATCTGCAGTTGCATGTGCTGAGGCAAATGCACCTCGCTGCGGGTCACGTGTGGGCGGGGTTGGATGACTGAGTATTACCATATAACAAGGGGTGTCCAAGTCTGATCCTCAAGGGCTACTGTGGCTGCAGGTTTTCCTTCCTGCCACTTTCTACATCAGTGGCCAATTTCAGCTGTTAATTCACCTCTTTTCCCATCATTTTAATAGCCATGTTTTTTTAAGACTCAGTCTAACTAATTGATTATTTTTTCCATAATTGGCAGCCAAAAAAAAATGAGATGTGAAGTGAGCCAATAGATGACAAGTTAAGTCGGGGCTAAAAACTCCTGTCAGTTTCACTCCAACCAATTTCTTAATTAGAAGCTGATTCTAGTTGTTAACTGAATCCATTTGTATAATTCCATGGCTTTTTGATGCTCTCATTCTGTCACAGCAGACATTTCCAATATGAGTGATTTTCTTTTTTCTAAGAACACTGACAAAATGTTTTGTGGACCTGAACAGACCAACATTACTGCTACCTTCACCTCTATGGCTCACAAAAATAGATGGAGCTCTAATGTTTTTGCGTTGTTGAGTCCTTCTTGTGGATCTTTAGCCATGGTTTTTGTTTCCAAATTTTACCGCTTGAATTGATAGACTGTAGACTGCCATAATCCTGAAATGGATCTAACACGATTAGATGTAGATTGGTGTTTATTATGAATTTTGTAGTACTACTGCTTAATTAATTGTTTTTGTATGTTGATTTCATCAACAGGATATGTAAGTGGGGACCGCAACTATCTCATGGATCCAATCTCCTGCAATCAAGTGCAGCACTCGGATACTGTCTTTGTGGAGTTTGTACATTCCCCCTCGATTGTTTCCTCTGGGTACCCTGGTTTCCATCCACATCCTCAAAGAAGTGCTGGTTAGGTGAATTGGTGATTTCAAAATGACTTGTGTGCATGAAAGTGGGCCCTGCTTTGGACTTGCACCCTGTCATGAGCTAAACGGTGCCCAGTGTCACTAAGCCTCCACATCCCTGAAATGGAATATATTTGTTTGAGGATGAGGTGATAAAATGTCTATGTTAAAGCATTGATTTATAGAGCTTTAAGCTTATTGTAATTTCACTTAGAGAGGCAGGTTTCAAAAAAACAAGTTAACACGCCAGTGAAAATGTCATCTTTCTTAGGTGAATGTTTTATCAAGGCATTGCTGTGATAACAAGATGGTAATAGACTTTTGGATCAATAGCAGAAATTAATTTGACAATGAGCACACGACTGATTGATGACAGACTCTTGTGACAGGGTGGAGTGTTCCGAATGAAGTCTGTTACCACAGACCTAGAAAGTTGGTGATTCGACAAGAGTGAAGGTTCATAGCACTGCCCTCTCCCTGGTCTAATCCAAGTGCCCTTCAAAGGTCACTTCTTGCAGAAGAACAGCGTTTTGTAATCATAGGCGGTTTCATTTCTAGAGTTGTACAAAAGGATAAAGAAGACATGCATATACACTGCAAAATGGCATGTAATTAATTTAACCCCAGACCAAGTTATTATATTCCTCACACGCTCTATCTAGACAATTTCCCCCTACTCAGGATTTTTTCATATTTTGGAAAGGAAAGGAGGGCGACTCCTTCCCTCCACTGTTTCAAACTGAGAGGTCTTTATTAATGATTTTTTCTCACTCATTTACAAAAGAAGCAAGAATCCACTTATGCAATATTTATGTGTCATTATACTATAAAATACATATGCATTATTATTATACAAATGCGGATATTCTTTCATGTTGTGGCTATGCACACACACACACTGTGATGGGTAACCTTATAGGTGACATTGAGTGAGGACATTTGCCAGGTTTAGTGTCCTTTTTTTGAACCGCTGAGGGTCAGCAAAAAAAAGAAAGCTGCTTCTCAAAATATTTTTTTCTGAAAAACAAAAGAAAAATTAATTATGGGAAAGGCTTAGAGGATTTAACAGTGGGAATACAGAGATGTTCCTTCAATTAGTTTAATCTGTTATTATTGTTCTTTACAATGGTAGCAGTTGTTTTCTCTGTCCTTGCAGGTGAGCCGTCAAAGGCATCAACCCTTTTTGTTGGTCCTGCTGGCAGACTTGCATAGGTGGCCACTGCCTGACTATATAATTTCAACCTAGCACTAACATATTTTGCTGTCTTTTCAGTTTTGTGCCTCTCCCATTAAACAAAAAACACATGACCTAATGTACAAACTGTTTTTTACAGCCAGCTGCATCATGCCAACCAACATCTTTTTTTTATATTGCCCGTCGTGATCTAGTTTTTGTTTATTTTTTTTTAGTTGTTATTTGGCCTCTAAAAATATTTGACATGTTATTTTGGAGGTATTCATGATCAAGGAATGTAGTCTTTGCATTTCTGGATGTGAAGTGTTTTCTTTATGTTAAAAACGTATTACTTTGCCCCACTGTGTCATTGATGCCAACATTGTATGTTTTTTGTTGTCTCTGTTGCTAGGCAGTTGCTAGACAAAGCCAACAGGAAGTGAGACGTAGGTTTGAAGGTCAGCATTAGACTTCCTTAGTTGTCCAAGTTTGTGGATAAAACCTAAAAAAGACTATGCTTATTTTTATCTTATTTTGCATTCTGGTTCAAATCATTTTTTGTATCTTTGCCGACAATTTTTGAGTTACATTTTGGCCCAGTTTATATGTAAATCCTTGGTTTTGACTCCCTCTTTTTTTTGAGTATTGGCTATGATTTTTGTCTCATGTTTAATTAAACTGATGTCAAATTACATGATGTCTAGTCATTGGTTTTGTCAGATTTGCTGAATGCTGCTGATGACCATGTCAATTTACACCACTGAAAACCCTAGTTCTTGTTGTAGTCATGCTTGCCCATTTTTGTAACAGCCAATGGTGTGTTGTCTGACTGAGCCAGCGCTGCACAAAGGGCTAATAGGCACAGCGAGTTCAGAGGCCATCTTGGGCTTTTTTTTCTTTTTTCCATTCTGTTGTGTTATGTAAAATATGGAACATCATACAGATGAGCTTGCTGTGGGCTGGCGCCCTGCCCGGGGTTTGATTCCTGCCTTGTGCCCTGTGTTGGCTGTGATTGGCTCCAGCAGATCCCCATGACCCTGTAGTTAGGATATTAGCGGGTTGGATAATGGATGGATGGATGGATGGAAGAAAATTTTAATTAATCACTTTCATATTGTAATATAAGGAAACTAAAGAAGGGCTAATTTATCAGTTTCAAACAATACAGCATTTAGCATAATCAAACAATTTAGCATAATTAGACAATATGACATCATTGCAGAAAGACATTAAAATATTATATATTGAACACTTTAAATAAGTGTTTTAACAAAATAACATAATCAAGATCAAATTCAACATAATTGAAAACCAGTTAAAAATACAGGAAAAAATGTAATGCAACGTGAAAAGAATTTAAAACAAAAAACAAGTTATAAAAGTCTGATGTTAAATATTGAATAGAATATTTAGGTTTCCATTAGACTCTGCCAGGATAAGACTCATCAGCCCATGACTCCAAATTGGATTAAAATGATTTAAAAATGTTGTCTAATAACTCACACATTTTTAAGCTTTGTGACTCCTAGTCAAAGCTGCAAGAAAATGTTTAGTTTTTTAACACTAATTATGCTCTCAAGTGTTAGTTTCTTACTGAAATATATAAATATATACAGTATACATTTAAATAGTGGCCTGTAAGGGGCACTCCAGCTCCCCAAACTGACAGACAGGCTCAGACACTAGTATAAAATGAATGAGTTTTTATTGTGGGAAATGCTCCCTCTGTAATTGTTTCCCACCACAGCCACAAGTTCAAACACTGTAGCACTATATATATATATATATATATATATATATATATATATATATATATAGTAACTAGGTGAACAGATCAAGGGACTCCAAAAGAATAATTGGGGCACCAGCTGCATTACCCCATTTAATCAGCATACACAAAATGACAAAAGAAAAGTGCTCTTGGCACAAAATAAGGTTGCTTTTCTTCAGCTTATCAAATTCTCCAAAATGAGTTCTGTCAGTGAGAGCTCTGTGCACGATGAGGCTCAGATTTAACACTATCTTCCAGGGACCGGCCTGTTTTTAAGGTGTCCTATGTGGAAGGGGTGGAGCCAATTCTGGGCGATGTGGTGGGGCTAGGCATACTCCTTCAGTTTTTTCTCAGAACTGCGGTAGAAAGAAAAGATATAACCACTAGTGCTCCCTCTCATCTTGGAGTGGTATTCCCTCATCACAGCCAGGAAGGTGGTCCCCAGGGACACATGCATACCTAATATATATTATGAGATTTTTGAGCTCTTTGACACGTCTGTTAATGGTTGCTTGTCAGTTGCCAAAAACAATTGTGGGTTTGCAGTGCCACTGAGACAACTGCAAGTTCACAGCCTCCATGCGTAACACATCTGTAACCAAATGGGTGATACAGGGAACATTATAACCCGGCCACTGACCTGGCTCCGTCCCTGCTTGTTTGCTGTGGCTGTGTATATTGAAGTGGTAGTTCCCATTTGAATAAATACCCTGACTGTTCCTGTTGTGATTGAAATAAAAATTGGTTTTCTTGAAGCCTTTGGACTGTGCGTCTTCTCTGAGGTGACTCACACATCACAATATATAGTATAATTGCATGTCTAATATATATATATAAATATATATACTCAGCAAAAAAAGAAACGTCCCTTTTTCAGGACTGTGTATTTCAACAATAATGTTTTAAAAATCCAAATAACTTTACAGATCTTCATTGTAAATTGTTTAAACAATGTTTTCCATGCATGTTCAATTAACCATAATCAATTAATTAACATGCACCTGTGGAATGGTCGTTAAGACCTTAACAGCTTACAGAAAGTAGGCATTTAAGGTCACAGTTCTAAAAACGCAGGACACTAAAGAGACTTGTCTACCGACTGTGAAAAACACCCAAAGAAAGATGCCCAGGGTCCCTGCTCATCTGCGTGAACGTGCATTAGGCATGCTGCAGGGAGGCATGAGGACTGCTGATGTGGCTAGGGCACTAAATTGCCATGTCCACACTGTGAGACGCCTAAGACAGCGCTACAGGGAGACAGGAAGGACAGCTGATCATCCTCGCAGTGGAAGACCACATGTAATAACACCTGCACAGGATCGGTACATCCGAATATCACACCTGTGTGACAGGTACAGGATGGCCACAACAACTGCCCGAGTCACACCAGGAACACACAATCCCTCCATCAGTGCTCAGACTGTCCGCAATAGGCTGAGAGAGGCTGGACTGAGGGCTTGCAGGCCTGTTGTAAGGCAGGTCCTTACCAGACATCACCAGCAACAACGCCGCCTATGGGCACAAACCCACCTTCGCTGGACCAGACAGGAGTGGCAAAAAGTGCGTGAGTTTCTGCATGACAGCAATGTCAGTGTTCTGCCATGGCCAGCGAAGAGCCCAGATCTCAATCCCATTGAGCACGTCTGGGACCTGTTGGATCGCAGGGTGAGGGCTAGGGCCATTCCCCCCAGAAATGTCCAGGAACTTGCAGGTGCCTTGGTGGAAGAGTGTGGTAACATCTCACAGCAAGAACTGACAAATCTGGTCCAGTCCATGAGGAGGAGATGCACTGCAGTACTTCAAGCAGCTGGTGGCCACACCAGATACTGACTGGTACTTTTGATTTTGAGCCTCCCTTCATTCAGGGACACATTGTGAAACATTTTTAGTTTATGTCTTATGGTGTTGACTCTTTTAGTGTTCATACAAATATTTACACATTAAGTCTACTGAAAGTAAAAACAGTTGAAAGTCAGGGGAATTTTCTTTTTTTGCTGAGTATATATATATATATATATATATATATATATACTAGGGGGCTTTGCCCCCTGCTCGCTTGGCTCGCCAACCCCTACTCCCGCTGGACGCACCCCAAGGAGATGCGGTCGCTCCTCCGAAACCCCTCTTAAATGGTGATACAATGGGAAACATGCAGCACTTCAAATGTTTAAAAGCCTGTACAGCAGCTGTCCTTTTGTCTCACTGCAATGTCTCTCTTCTCCCCCAGATATCCTCAAACATTATTTGATCTCTTTTCGCTGTTCCGTTATTTCACCGAGTAATAATTTTTCATTTGTGTGCGCTAATGCGATCTTTACTATACTTTATATATGCCTATTATTCAGAGGGTAAATAGATATATAGATATTGCACATCACACCACTAAAAAATTATAATTCAACAATGTAATTAATGTTTAATGTTTCTTTGTTTTGCAATGATTTTGTCTCATTACTTTTTTCCAACCTCTTTAATAGTTACCTCTGCCAAAGCAGGTAAATTTAACACCTTCTTTCTCAGTATGAAATACAGGCAGTGGTTCTGAATATCTGCTAAGAAGCTGGTCAGAGGTGTGTGACCAAGAAAATGGGGAGTAAAGGAGCAATCACAAACACAGTTGGTACAGGCAAGGATTCAAAATACTGAGAGAGAGAAGATTAAATAACAAATATGCAAAGCCGAAAACAAAGCCAAAGAAATGCTGCAAGAGTCTTAACAATAAAATTTTCTTGGAACATCTTTTAGCTGCTTTTACACTATAAAGAATGAAGAAATTAAATAAATTTTAAAGGACTGAACACACAAAGATGCTATATGTACAGTGCCAGTGATCACATCACACGGCAGTCAAGGGGCATCATGTCTATAAACAACATGGAAGGCACTAGTCAAAGCAAACACGAAATCGCTGGCACCCATAAAAAAAAACAAAACTATGCAAAATGGCAATTGAATTATGCCTCTGTCATAAAGATATAATATCAATATAATCCCAAAAATAAGTTGAGTACAGAAATCCATTCAAGTAGTCCTATAACACTAGGTTTGAGTATTAAAATATTACAAATCTGAATTTATACTTTTAGCCTATGGGGTGATCCCATGGTATGCTTCTTTTGGTCCTTTACACAAGTCTTTGTGTTTTCCACAAACCACACTGTTATGCATTGTCTCCTGGGAAAAGAAACATCTATTTTTACTTTCTGTAGAAAAAACATACAAGAATGTGTTCTGTTCATGAAGTTCATCTCTGCATAGTGAGCACAGGTGTGCTGATGCCGGATGCTGTGCATATGCTACGAGAAAAGACGTGAAAGTACTTGCTGGCTTGTTGTTTTGGGGCAATTTAGCATTCTGCATTGAAAACGAGTGTGACAGCAACATAAGATTATGTTCTGATCTTATCTTACTGAAAAACATATGCTGTGCCTCCAGTGTATAATTTAATCCACTCAGGTAAGCCTTTCAGATGGTGCTCTGCAGGTATACCCTTGCTTTTCATACGGCATCCTATAGGTGTACCCTTCTGTTCTGATATAGCTGCTTCTTTCTGAGCCTGTTCAGGCATGATGTGGGTGTAAGATTCAGTGTGAGCTAACAACAAAGCATATGTACAATAATTAATGTATTACTAAAGACTGTAAGAACAATTTGTTAGCACTGGTGCCTTAAAACTCCAGAATCTTACACTCGAATCCCTCGAATCCCAGCCATTGTAGGGTCTGTTAGATTTTCCGTCATATGGGTAAGTATAGACATGCACTGTATGTTAGACTTATTAGCTAGTGATTGTGGGTATGTTTGTGTTATGTGAGTGTGCAATGGACCTGTGTCCCAGCATTGGTTCCTGCCTTATACCCCGTCTTATAAATATATGCACTGGAACAGGACAAGAACGTGGATGGATGTATTGAATGAATGCCATTATTCAGTTTTACTATTCATTATTCACAACTTTCCAATCAATCAATCAAATGAATCAATTTTAAACTAGTATTCAACTTGCAACACTCTTAATTCTAAAAGTTTTAAAATCTTCATTTGTTAAAAAAGACATGTGTCCACAAAAGAAAAATCATTTACTGAACAATAATAAAAGGCAATACAAAGATTTTTTCAAAGCCATACATCAGTTATTAGTGAGTTATAATTCCCACCTTTAACTCATTGTCCCGAGTAAGTCATGTAGCCTACATGGTATCAAGCTGTGAGAAATGTATGTAAAAATATCATAATGTATTTGGCCTTGTAAGCCAAAAATAAAACCATAATCATATTGTGGTGAGTATTTACATGTATATACTAATTGGAAAGCCCGACAGTTGCCTGCATTCTTTAGTTTAAGCTCTTTAATTTTCAATACTATAGGTCCCCTTTGGAAAGCTTATTGTCTAATACTGAAAAAAGTCAGTATTAATCAGCTTTTTGGGATGCATATTTAACCTGATTGAGTGAAATTACTATTATTCTCTGCAATGCTTTTTTGCTAATATGCAAAAAAATTTTAATTTTTTGTTTTCCTATCCTCACATATCTTTGGTTATATTTATCTGTTGAATATGCAGGATGAAATGTTTTACTTCAATGAAGAAGAGTTTGTAATCCCTCCATCAATTTGCTGAATCTGCCCATTCCATTCCAAAAGCCTACCCTGGTGGTGTTTGATGTCAGACAAGAGTGCCAATCCATAACTCACATTTCTCATTCTTACAGCTCCAATCTGAGGTCACAAGTTGCCTTAACTTGGCCTGACACAACCTTCTCAAATCCTTTTAATCCAAGTTAGGGTCATGGGGAGGTTGGTGCCTATTCTGGCAGCACATGGCTATCATAAACTGTGCTCCGGGCGCCAGTCCATCACAGCTCAAACTAACCTGCTATGCTATTATTAATGGCACTGGAGGATCTGCTTTTTGAATTCCCTTTGATGATAAAGAAAGCACCTGACTTTGTTTTAATGAGGTTACTGGAAGTGAGACAAGCCAGATTCTTTCGACATTTTCTGACAGTCTATTTCCTGATGCTCCCCTTGAGCATATATACTCTTTGTTTGTCTCTTCATGCCACAGGCTGGCACCTGTGCCATGAGTCACCAAGTACCAGTCTCCTTCTTCAGTAACCCACATTTCTTAAGCATGAAAGGGATTACAAACAAGCTAATAATGCCAGCAGTGCCTTAATGGAGAAAAAGCGATCAGTTTCTGTTTATTTATATTTGCTTTCAACTAAAGTTACAGACGAGAGATGCAGGAGGGAGATAAGTTTGCATCCACTGCATTCTCTATCACTATCACTGTGATAAATGAAGCCAGCGGTTTATTTCCTAGCTCTACGGGTGCAAAGTTTGAAAAAGCATTTCCCCAGTGTAAATTTCTCTCCTCTTATCTGCTTTTCCAATTAAGCCGCTATGTGTCGTCAGTGAATGGAATGTTAGATGCAGAAGCGGCCGCGCGGGACCCCAGGCTCCTCTGAAAGTGCAGGATCCAGCTCTAGACCGCTATGGCCCTTGTTTGTTTTCCTGCATGTGTCTCCAGCTAACAATCCACTTGAAGATTTAGCTTCTAATTTATAAGGCTGTTAGGAGGTGCTCCTCTTCCTGTAGGATCCTAAATCAAGGAAGTCTGCGTGGAGTGACAGGGCTTTTAGCCACTTCGATTGTAACAACTTCCAGATTTAAATCATCCCTAGACTGATACATTCGATCCAGCTTTTAAATAAAGCACTAAAAGAAATGCATATTGAGACACGATGGGCGGAGACGCCATAGCAAAACATGCTCAGGAAATTAGAATGCGTCAGGATTCTGCTTTGGTCAAGTCATCAACTGCAATGCTTGCATTCATTTTAAAGACTTTTTTTCTCTCTGGAAGAGCAATTATTCTCTCCAGCTGAAGTTTCACTGCGGCAGCAACACTGAGGTCAATTAGAAATGATGGACCTTTGTGTTATAAATTGTCTGCCTGATCTGGCCTGGACTCATGGCTCCTGACACTTGTCTTATTTTGTGTGGTGTCTATTAAGAATGAACGATGGAATTACTTTGTCGTATTTATTTCTTTACGTCTAACATCCTTTACCTTGTAATTTCTCGGTGCATTCTTTTCATTGCTACATAGCAGATGCTGAATATTTCATTAAACATTTAACAATTGCTTCTCACACTGATTTCTATTTAGCCTATAAACAGAATCTATCTATCTATCTATGCATTCCTGTTCATTCAGGGAGCAAAGGTCAAAGAGTAGAGACCAACCCTGGATAAAATAGGTTCAGTTACGAGACAGATGGATGAATGGAGGGATGGATTAGGAGATGGAAAGATGGATGAGTGGATGGATAATGTCAAACACTTTATAAACTCTCCTTCTTTCAATTTGATATGAATTCCATTGTTGTATTAAGGGTTGCAGTTATAACAGGATGAAATATTCAGACACAATTTGTCTAACGTTAGGAGTAGCCAATGTCACAGGGAATTTTATGGATGTTTCAATGCAGTCTTAGCCTCTCCAACATATCCTACAGTAGGACTCCCATCACATTCCCAATGGAAAAGGCAGAAGAGCATCATCAGAAAAATGTATAAATCTTCGTAACTGGGTACAATTCCTATTTTAGCTGTATACTTTACATTTGACCCTCACTGCTCTTTAGAACCATGAGTGTACTGACATTTGCATGGGCATACTTCTTGTATGTGTATATGCATGTGGATATATGAAGTTGTTTTGGAGAAAGAATGGAGGTTCTACTACTCAGAAGACATGTTAAGTGCAGATGGAGGTGTGGGAACAGCAGAAATTTTGGGAACGTTGTGTAACAAGTAATAGGTTCTATTCATTATACAATGAATGCAGAACATGAAGCAATGTTGCAAAGCACAAAGATGAGAATGATCATATGGATGTGTAAGAGGAAGATAAATGCTGAGGAAAGACTTACTAAGGTGGTCTGGGCATATGAAGCTCAAAACAGAGGATTGATTGAAAAGGTGCGCAAAGATGGGGTGGAGAGGATGAGACTCTGAAGGACACTAAAGAAGTTTTTTTCTGCTGATTTCCCAAATTGGCAACCAAAATAAAATATAACCAAAAAATACCAAAATGAAAAGCAAAGTATTGTAAGTGAAAAGGTAAACATAAATACACAAATGATTCAAAATGAACTTTATCAGATAACTAGCAAAATACCCGCGCTTCGCAGCGGAGAAGTAGTGTGTTAAAGAAGAAATGAAAAAGAAAATGAAACATTTTGAAAATAACATAACATGATTGTAAATGTAATTGTTTTGTCACTGTTGTGAGTGATGAGTGTTGCTGTCACATATATATATATAAAAATATATATATATATATGCACACACATATAAACATATATATATACATATCTATACATATACACATATATATATACACACACACACATATATACATACATATATATATATATCTACATATATACACATACATACACATATATACACACAAATACATATATATATATATATATATATATATACACATATACATACACACACACACATATAAACGTATACATACATATCTACATATATACACACACACATATATATATTATAAATATATATATATATACATACATACATACACTCTTTGGGGTGCGAGCAACTGTTGCTGGGGGTGGCAGAATCCATCAAGGAAGAAAAATGAAAAACATTATTTGTACAAAATCTTATCTTTATTTATCCATTCCTAAATAATTAAATGGGCAGGCTATTTCGTATCAGTGCAATTAGCTCCACAAATGAGACACACGGGTTTACCGGCAATGTCAGTAAACATATACTCAGCCTCCCATCGGTTTTTAAAGGCTCTATTTTCAGAATCAACTTTTCTCTTTGGCATCGTGTGGGCTAGCTTCGCAATAACTTGCAGCAACACGGTAAGTGTTCGGCAAGGCAGCTGAAGCGCTGCATTATGGGATCTGTAGTTTATTGTGTTACCAGCGCTTCATATACCCGGGCCATTAATAACAATAATACAGTATATAAAATGATCTCGCGGGCCGGATATAATTACACGCCGGGCCGGATGTGGCCCGTGGGCCTTGAGTTTGACTCATATGGACTAAATAGAACTTGAAAAGAAATATTTTTTGGAATGTGATCGCGCAAGTCAGTACATTGAGCCCGCGTGCTATTGTGGTTTTGCTTGTGTGCTTCAGTAAGTTACCGTCCCCTCGCTCTTACTTTTTTACCGTTCATCTAATGAATACACTGAGTATGGCTTTACCAAAACAATCATTGATCGCGAATAAAGTATCCATTATTCATGAAGCTTCAATAGGTGAATAGGTGATCTGTCTTTCTGCGTTAACCGCATGCGTTTTCATACGTCTCAAACTAAGGGGATGCGAGGTTAAAATAAATCGAGAAGCGCGCGTACATACTTAGTGCATCCCCTCTCAGGAATCGAACCTCGGACGTGGGCGCTACAGTCGAATGCTTTAGTATCGCGCCACGGCGTGTGGTTTATCTATTTGAGCGTAGCAGTGTAATTCAGTTTTTGTTCAGCACTCTTTGGAACTGTTACTTTTTGTCTGCGCACTGCGTCAGTTCACGTGAGCTGCTGAATATGGTTTTATATGTCACTCGCTCGCTTCTAATTGTTTCGCTGCCTTCTTAATTATATAATGCATGTTTTCTAAAGCGCGTTTTGTAGCTCTTCCTGGCTTTCTACGTAATGCGTGATTACGTGAGAGGCGTGATGATGTCATACGAACTCCGCCCCTCCAGCTGAACTCCATTACAGTAAATGGAGAAAAACAGCTTCCAGTTATGACCATTACGCGTACAATTTCGAAATGAAACCTGCCCAACTTTTGTAAGGAAGCTGTAAGGAATAAGCCTGCCAAATTTCAGCCTTCTACCTACACGGGAAGTTGGAGAATTAGTGATGAGTCAGTGAGTGAGTGAGTGAGTGAGTGAGTGAGTGAGGGCTTTGCCGTTTATTAGTATAGATAAATTACCGATGAGCATAAATCAAAAACAAACTGTTCCCCACCTAAAGAGCATAGTCAAATAAAGGTCACACAACACTTTCTTTTTCTCTGTGTCTTTCTTCTTGCTGTTTCTTCTGGTTCCACTCCTCCCTACAAGCATTGTCCACTCCCTGGTGACTCTGGCTCCCAGAGCAGTGGCAGTGGGCTCTTTATACCCTGGAGTACTTCTGATGGCCCATTAAAGTAGCACTTCTGGATAAGGTGGAAGCCCATCAAAGTAGGATTCTGCAGTCCCTGCAGCACCCCTTGGCAGAACTCAAAAGGGCTGTGCTGAAATCCATCTCCCATGGTACCCTGTGGAAATCTGAAGCAGGCAAGAAATGGGCCATGAACTAGAGTATGAACTGAGAGCTGACAAGTCTGCTTAGACAGATGTGTATCCTCAAAGATTTCACAGCAATGTTCAGCAGTGAGGCAAATGTCTGGCAGTGGTCTCTAAATTACTTTCTTTGTCAAATTTCCCCTTGGTTCATCTTTACTCTGAATATGTGTTTTCCTTTACATGATCATCTGCAGATGGAGTCTGTCCCACAACAACAACAACAACAACATTTATTTATATAGCACATTTTCATACAAACAATGTAGCTCAAAGTGCTTTACATGATGAAGAAAGAGAAAAAAGACAGAATAAATAATTCAAATTAGGGAACACTAATTAACATAGAATAAAAGTAAGGTCCGATGGCCAGGGAGGACAGAAAAAACAAAAAAAAAACTCCAGACGGCTAGAGAGAAAAATATAATCTGCAGGGACTCAAGGCCACAAGATTGCCCAGCCCCCTATAGGCATTCTACCTAACATAAATTACCTCAATCAGTCCTCATTCTATTCAGGGTTCACATGGAAGAACTTGATGATGACGGTCATGTGGACCTCTGGCTTTTAATCCATTAATGTAATGACATCACGGTGCTTTGATTAGGTGGTGGTGGCGCAGATTGCCACCACAGAAAACCAGAAAAAAGAACAGAAGAGAAAGTAGGGGTTAGTATAGATTTTGAAGCCACCATGAATAATAATGATAATTAATTGAATATATAGAGCATCAGGATTTAACTAAGATGAAGCTATGAGAAAGCCATATTAAAGCAATGTGTTTTCAGCAGTGATTTAAAGTGCTCCACTGTATTAGCCTGATGAATTCCTATTGGCAAGCTATTCCAGATTTTTGGTGCGTAACAGCAGAAGGCCGCCTCACCATTTCTTTTTAAGTTTAGCTGTTGAAATTCTAAGTAGACACTCATTTGAAGATCTAAAGTTACGATTTGGAGTGTAAGGTGTAAGACATTCTGAAATATAAGATGAAGCAAGATTATTTAAGGCTTTGTAAACCATACAGAGTATTTTAAAGTCAGTTCTAAATGACACAGGTAACCAGTGTAGTGACATCAAAACTGGGGTGATGTGCTCAGATTTTCGTTTCGATTCTAGCAGCTGCATTCTTCACTAGTTGCAATCGATTGATGTCTTTTTTGGGTAGTCCTGAGAGGAGTGCATTACAGTAATCTAGCCGACTGAAAACAAAAGTGTGAAATAATTTTTCAGCATCTTGCAATGTAATAAGAGGTCTAACTTTTGCTATATTTCTTAAGTGAAAAAATGCTGTCCTAGTACTCTGATTAACATGTGATTTAAAATTCAGGTCAGAGTCAATACAGTAGTTACCCCTAAATTCTTTACCTCCATCTTGACTTTTAATCCTAATGCATCAAGTTTATTTCTAATTACTTCATTATATCCATTATTACTAATCACTAAAATTTATGTTTTCTCTTTATTTAGTTTGAGAAAAATACTACTCATCCATTTGGAAACAAGTGAGACTTTGTGTCAGTGAATCAAGAGTGTCTGGGTCATCAGGTGCTATTGATAAATACAGCTGTGTGTCATCAGCATAGCTGTGGTAGCTCACATTATACCCTGAGATAATCTGATCTAACAGAAGCATGTAAATCGAAAAGAGCAGCAGACCCAGGATAGAGCCATGTGGAACACCAAATAGAATATCATGTGTCTTTGAAGTATAATTACTACAACTAACTAAGAATTTTCTACCTGCCAGGTAGGATTCAAACCAATTTAAGACACTGCCAGAGAGGCCCACCTATTGACTAAGGCGATTTCTAAGAATATTGTGATCAATGGTATCAAATGCAGCAATCTAAGAGGATGAGAACAGATAAACGGCCTCTGTCTGCATTTACACACAAGTCTTTTACTACTTTAACAAGTGCAGTTTCTGTACTGTGATTTGTTCTGAAACTTGAATGAAACTTATCAAGAATAGCATTTTATTGAGGTGATCAATAAGCTGCATAATGACTGCCTTTTCTAGAATTTTACTTAAGAAAAGCAGGTTAGAAATGGGTCTAAAATTTTCAAAAGCAGAGGGGTCAAGATTATTTTTCTTGAGCAGGGGTTTAACTACAGCAGTCTTAAGACAGTCTGGGAAGATCCCCGTATCTAATGACGAGTTTACTATGTTAAGAATACTATCAATTAACATGCCCGATACTTCTTTAAAAAAATTTATTGGTATTGGGTCAAGGACGCAGGTGCAGGGTCTCAGTTGAGAAATTATTTTATATAAATTAGGTAAATCTATCCTGGTGAAAGAATTGAATTTGTTTATAATAGAGTACTGGGGTTTAAGAGGATCGGTATTGGGGAGATGTACTATATTATTTCTAATATCATTAATTTTTTGATTAAAGAATGCAGCAAAAGCCTCACAAGTTTCACTGGAAGTATGAGGGATATCCAGAAAAAAAGGTTACAAGTGCCCTTGAGAGTGCAGGGAATTTTTTTTTTTGAAGGTTGGCATACCTGCGTGTAGGGGGGTCCTAACGGTCAAAATAAACCCGGGACCACATCAGTCAGTTGTGAAATGTCATCACAGCAAGTGAGTTTGTCAACCTCTGCTGAGGCCGTTTGCTCCACCTACCGCCGATGCGAGATTCGTTCGGTCATCAAGTTCCTCACTTTGCATCGCGAATCCGCGACCGAGATCCATTGTCAGCTTGTGGAAGAATAGTGAAAGAATTCTTGGGTGGGAAACGTTTTTCCAATGATGAGGAAGTGAAGGAGACAGTGGAGAAGTGGCTTTCGGAGGTGCAGTGGAGCGTATTTGACGAGGGTATAAAAAAGCTGGTGCCCAGGCTGAAGAAGTACATCGAAGTTGACGGCGATTATGTTGAGAAATAAACACATAGTTTGGAACATACCCTGTAAATTTGGTTGAAATATATTCATTTTTCGATTTTTAACAGCTGTTGTAACCTTTTTTTCTGGATATCCCTCGTATTTTGGAGGCATTCCTTTGAATGACCTGGATTTAGCAGACGATCAATTGTAGAGAACAAAACTCTGGGATTACTAGCATTGTTATTTATAATTCTAGAGAAATAACACCACCTCTCAAGATGGACTATGTTGTTGTATTCTATTATTTTAAGCTTCAATATCTCATAGTGGATAATCAATTTAGTTTTTCTCCATTTACGCTCAGCTCTCCGGCATGTTCTCTTTAAATCAGACACTCTTTGGGTCTTCCAGGGTCTAACAAGAAGATTTTTTAACTATCTTTTCAGGTGCGACTATGTCAGCAGCAGCTCTCACCTTAGTATTAAAATTTTTCACCTTACTATTTACATTATTCTCACTAGTGTAGTAAGCACTGCAAACAGACTGATTGCTTAGAATGTTTATAAATTTTGAAGCTGCTGATGAATCAAAGAAACTCTGGATACAATACTGGAGATGACCCTGAACAGGACACCATTCCACCACTGAGCACACAAGGCCAGTTCAGATTCAAATGTTTAACTAACATGCATGTCTTTTTATTGAGGGGGGAAACTGGCACAGAAAATGAAAACACCATGTAGGCCTGGGGATTGAACCCAGATCACCACAGCTGGAAGACAGCAGCACTAGCCACTGTGCTCTCCTTCTCAAATTGTTCAAAAATATAAATTTAAATGGGAAGTCAATCCTCTTAGTCAATTGCTGATAAGATTATGCGTCCTATATAATGATTAGTAACCTTCTTGATTTACAACATAAAAGCTGAGTTATTGGCAGGATTTGGAGGATTACTGAGGATGATGAATATGGCTTCATATAAATGCATTAGTGCTATTTGTCTATGTGCTTTGCACTTCTAATTTCAATGTGACTCCATAAATATGTAATATTATATAAAAATGAATTTGATTGTTTAGTACAGACGAGTCAAAGCATTTTAAGTGCAGGGTCATGGCCAACATACCCACTAGGTGTACTAATAAGACTCAAAGTCCGTGGACTCACCTTGGGAAAACCTACTGATCAGACAGCAGCTTTTGAAATCTGCCTTCTTCTCACTGTGTCATGGTCCTGGTAAAATGGTTGCTTTTTAAGTTCACTGTTTGGCCATAGCACATCAAATTCTCTGACTGCTTTGCACCTGATACCAAAGTGCAATTTCTACCCACTTGAACAACTGCAATTCCCGATGAGCTTAGCCCTTGCACACCCTGGCACATCTACATGACCATTCATGGTGTGCCATTCAGAAGAAAGAAAATTGGCTACTAAGCTGGCCAATTCCCTTTTGCTTTGGACCTTTAATGGGAATCCCAGGAAGAATTCCACTCTGAAGTACAGCTTCTTTATGCTTCATTAGCAGGTGTTCTCTCTTCAATGCAGCCTGGAGAATCTTTTATTTTTGAGCATTTGCCTAGATTTTTCTTATTTGCTATTAATCAAGCAGGTGTCTAGATGGCATTATGGAGGTATTCCATAAAGAGTGTGTTAGCAATAAGAAAGAGCATTAGCCAGTTTTATTATGCCTAAGGCTTTTGAGTTAGCACATAAATGGGAAATGCTGTTGAAGGAGTTGCTGCTCCTTGCAGAGACCGTCTTTTCACTGTTATGATTTTCTGACAATTTGTTCTATAAAGTTTTTCTTGGCATCCATCTCTCAAGATAGATTTATCAAGGAAGGATGAATAACTGGAGTAAAAGTATCAATAGGTGGGGCAAATACAAATAAAAGTCCCACTGCCAGCTTCTTCCTAAACACATTTTGCTATGGGTGGCAAGGCTTCACCTCCAAAGTTGTCCACATGCAATTTCCCTTCTCCCATCCCTTTGCCTTTTATTCTGTTTCCAAACCCTTTATTCTGTCTTATTCCAGTGGACCTTTGCCAGATCTGCCTCTAATCTTCAGGCTCACTGGTGCCATAGCAGACAGCTGTCTTTAACTTCCACACTTCAGTCAAGCACATTCCTTGCTAACAGCATCTTTAGAGATGGTTACTCACTCAGTGTGATCTTCACAATGCAGCCTTCATGACAAAGAGACAGAGCCACACTGAAAGTGTGATGCCTAAAGGGCATGTACATCAGTACAAGTAGGAACAAATGTAAAACCATGATAGACTGATATAAAGAATCTGAATACGTATATATTATATATATGAACATTAAATCCTTGAATCCAGAAAGAGTGGTTACAAATTTTAAATAATAGTCAGGTAGTCAACAATTGTTATAAATGCAGATTACAATATGATGAAAGGAAGTGCAGGGCACAAAATACACAAAAAACGCCAGACTAGTACCATACCATACCATTTTCCAAGGCTGCTTAATACTGGGTCGTGGGGGGCTGGAGCCTATCTCAGCAATCACAGGGTACATGACACAAGACAGGAACAATCCCCCAAACAGGGCACCAGTCCACCACAGTAGATGCCCCTAGTGGTTTTCCTCAAAATAGGCCTCACCCAAAGCAGCCTGATCTCCCAAGCTCAACAGACAGTCTTAAAGGCTTACTCAGGCTCAAAAATGGGCACTGATCTTTAAAGTTCAAAAAATACTTTACATTATCAGCAATGAATAAAAAGGCAGGGGATATACAGTAAAACCCCTGGCTTGTGAAGTAAAGTATCACAAATTACTGTTATAAATATAGAATGTACGTATATAAGCAAAAAAAAAAAAAAAATCCAAAGATTCCAAAGTGAAGGAACATAAGGATAAAATAAGGTTAACAGTTTACTTTAAAAAGTAATCCAAAAATAACAAGTCCAAATTGTAACCCAAATCAATGTCTCCAGAACAGAAGCAAAAATTCATAAACCTGAAAAAATACAACTAATACAACAAACTGCACTGTACAACTTCACAATGAATCCCTGTTAGGACCATCTCCTTCACCTGTAAGTTTAATGGCGTTGGGAGGTCCCAGAATCAGTGATGTCAGGGTGGACCCAGCGCTTGGAGCTCCTCCCACATGACACAAGATACATAAGAAAACAAATTGGATACATAATACATGAGTAATAAATAATAAACATGTTAACAAAATTTACATAAAAAAACTAAAAATATGAAAAATAAGGATTCATGAGCAACAAAATATATATAATAATTTTCAAGGAAAGTGATTTAAACAGGCAAAGGTTTCCAAAAATAAAGATCACAAAGCAAAAATGCAAGCACGGAGAAATGAACTTAACACTAGACAGCCTCGCTAAGTCCTCTGGAAAGCTTCCAAGCAGAATGTTGGAACATAACCTCCATGTCAGGCTCCTCCTTTTATTTTCTTGCCTCTTCCTTCGATGGAATGTAGGACAAGTAACATTTCCAACCAAATGAAAAAGAGAAACTCCACAAGGTAGGTAGTGTCCAGTATCCATAGCAATAACTTCTAGGCAGTGCCCTTAATTCTATGATTTCATGTGTTGGACTTTCCTGTGCCATTTATGGAATTTCTGCATGTTTATTTCTTTTTTTTTTACTGTATGGCTATTCTATTGTGCTGTTTTGTTTGGTTTCCTTTTTGCCGTTTTGTGTTCTTATCAGCATGGACATGGCTATATTGTATACTGCTGATATGCCTTTTGCAGGTCAGTTTATGTCATCACTATCCACCTATTTAAGATGGTGGTGTCCAACAGTCTGTTATTTGAATAATGGATCAATGACAAATTAACAAACAACTGTAATATTCATGAATATATACTGTATATATTCATGAGTCCTTGTCAAGCACTTAAAAACATCAGGCTGAGTCTCAGTACTTTAGCAAAACCAGCTTTATTCAACTTGTAACAGGAACAGCACGGTTATTTATTGTAGCGGGATCTACCACTCTCCTATACACAGACACAACAATCAGGCAGGGTTGTGACAAGGTTAATGGGCAAGTAGTACTGTTCACTGCATTTACAATATTCCTTGCATCATCCATGGACAGAAGCAGGTTATAGCAGTACCGCAATCTTTTAAGATTTGTTTTCGTGGCAAGCTGCTATAGCGCTGAGAACCTGCGGTTGTCCAGGCGACTGATATGATGTCTTTCAAGACGTAGCAATCGTGCTTTGGGACGCTTTTCTTCGGCATGTTGTTCCTTCGGGGGGAGTCCCAAAAGAGTTTAGAAACCTTACATGCATACATACATGCATACATACATGCATATATATATATATATATATATATATATATATAT